>CM022298.1:226556575-227156575 GCA_011799875.1 Thinopyrum elongatum
ACCCACCAACCCACCCCCATCCCACTCCCACACACACCCCCCCCCTCCCCCCCACACCCCCCACCCCCCCCCCACCCCCCCCCCCCCCCCCGCTTTCATGAAAGTCCAACTTAGACCATCTACTATGAAACTGGTTATTCAACACCGTCAACTTTTAAATCAGTGCGGTTTTCACAGCACCGATGGTAATGGTAACAGTTTTTGTTACATGACATTTGACTGAGCTAGATTCACCTTACAAAGGGCCAGTTCTTTTGGGCTGCAGCTTCTCCAGAGCTGCCCACAGTAACTTGAAAACCACTTATCTTCCTCGTCTCTCCTCTCTATTTGCTTCTACTTTAATACATTGACCGGGATGCCACATAAGCAGCTAGCACAGCAACAAGATCCATAGGATAGGTGATTTGTATTGATTCTGAAAGTTGAGCCGGTTAAATAGCTGAATTTGTAGGTTATCTGGACTCTGTTAAAAGTAGAGGGGGCTAAAACGTTTTTCCTTAGCTAAAATCTCTCTATCCCCATCAGATGGTTTCTGCTTACCTCATCAAATTTAAGCAAAGCTGCTTGGGGAGCACTGCAGAAGAACAATACACAGCTGATGATACGATCATATGAGGTACCCAATTGTGATGCTTGCTGCATTTGTATGATTTTCTGGACGCACTAGATTACAGAACTTCAGTAAGAAGCACTACGCATCTGAAGCATTCAGTGTTAGTTGACTAATAGAGTAATTAATAGTCATCATGGGAGCATGACTTTATACCTTGTCATTTGGCCTCTTTTCAGTTAGGTGTATTGTTCTTGCCCAAAACTCTCCAGTCTGTTCCACAAATTTCATCCACAGACAAGAGCCGCTCAAACCTGGTAACAGCAAATCTTTCCTTATCATTCGAGTATTATCGCCATGCAAATATGTTCCTTTGATCATCCTTTATTTCTCACACGTATACCCAGGATAAACTTGCCCTTGGTAAGAACATCAAGACCAAGTTGGTGACACTTTGCTGGAAGGGCGATGAAGAAAAGGATCCATTTGCAGAAGTTGTGAGATTGCCAGTGCCATATCAACTCCCTCCACAACTCTACGGCCCGGAAGGTTAGCCGATGTCATAATGATTGTCTTACTTTCGGCTGTAAAACCTGAAATGTTGTTTTACTTTCAGATGTCCCATGGTCTTGGGATCGGAGGTACACGAAGAAGGATGTGTATGGCTCAGTTTGGCCACGCCATGGCTAGCTTAGCTAAGCTGCGTGCCGATGATCGTTAAGCGTGTTCAGGTCCACAGGAACCTGGAGTATGTTGATTGATCGCTGGTGGAATCATCGGTTGATAGGACCTGATTGCTCGTGCACCCTGTTTCTAGGCCTCTCGCTCTCCCCTAACTGTGGGAAAAACCGGAAGCAACGGAACGAACATTTGGTTGACAGAATTATTTGGAACGTTGGATATTTTCAGCTTACTGGAACGTGCACTGAAGTTATTTGCGGCTTTGCTGATGTGATGTTTATGCACAGTATTTGTTTGTACATGTTCTACGCCGTGCTAAACGCCGTACTCCACCATGATTAGGTTGGACCTGAGGTCTGGTTTCACTGGTGATTGCCTTGCAATGCGTCCAACTCGATTCTCGCTTTCCTTTTTCGTTTGTTGAACTCGTTATCCTATCGTGGAAGTACTAGAATCAACTATTTGTTTGGTCCAGTGGTCAGTCTATGACATGCTTTGACTCCATAGACCAGAATTGTGTACTTGCAAAAAAAACTTGAGAACATTACTCTGCAAAAGACAAATAAAAGAAATAATTATTTTGCTTTTGAAGCACAATGTATAAATGAATGGTTGAAGTACATGGATACTTTAGACAAGGTCAGGTTTAAAATGGTATAGACTGTTGCCAACGTTTCTTTATCATTTTGAACTTTTGTATTGATGTTCGCATGAATATTGTTGTTTTTCTACAAGGTTTATTTTATATGCAAAAACAAAAATTAAAACACATATATACAAATCAAAAAGGGTTGAACAACAATTGTAGTCAACACCTTTAGCACACCCTTGCAAAAAAAAAACACCTTTAGCACAAGTACAACCGCTTTGCTTCGAACAACTTTTAGGCCAACTCCAACGCTAGACCCCAAACGGACGTCCCTTTTTGTCCGTTTGGGGTGCGATTGGGGCGACGCCCGGGGGGCGAATGGACACTGGGAGCATCTGCGCCCAGCGCGCAAAGACGAAAGGACCCCAAACAAACGCGCCACGCCCCGCCCCAAGCTCCTCTAGCTCGCCGTCGTCCCTCCCCGGCATGGCTCGGCTCGCTGCTTTCCTCCTTGCGTTCATCGGAACCGTCTCCGCATTGCGCTGTGCCCGCGCGCCCGCGCAGCAGCTTGCCGCCGTCCCGTCCCGGCATGGCTCGGCTCGCTGCTCTCCTCCTCGACGCGCGCCGTCGGAGTAGCAGCCGGAGCGCTCCTGTCTTGCCGTGCGCCGTCGTTGGAGCAGCAGCCGGAGCACCCCTTCTCGCCGCGCACCGTCGTTGGAGCACCGGCCGGAGCGCTCCTGTCTCACCGTGCGCCGCCGTTGGAGCCGTCGTTGGAGCACCAGTACCCGGCTGCGGCGGCAAGCTGCGGGGCGAGATGCGGCGGCGGCAGCGAGCTGCGGGGTGAGCTACGACGGCAGTGGCGACGAGATGCACAGCATGTGCAGCGGGGATCAAGGCAGGGCTCTTGCGGTCGCTGATACATGGGCCACGGGACGGACAGAAGCGGACGAGAGGGAGCGAGAGGAGCGTCCGGTCGCGTCCGTCCAGCTGCATTTCTGGCCCAAGTTTGGTCGAGTTTTGGGGTTGGGCCGGACAAAAGCGGACACCAACGGACCACTTTATCCGTTTGGGTATGCCCGTTGGGTCGTGTTTTGCCTCAAACGGACGAAACCGGACCAGATGAGGGTCTGCGTTGGAGTTGGCCTTACAGAGGCGGGGTGATGGTAAAAGGGAAACCACTACCACCTTCCTGGAGGGGTAGGGACCTCGTTTTTTCGGCTCCAGACATGGATTGTGTGTGTGTCTGTCTGTCTGTCTGTCTGGGGGAGGGGGCACTCCTATTAACGGCAACGACGACACATCCGAGAATAATGCCTCCGCTCCAATCTCGCCTCGACGATGTCCATGGTGGTGTCGATGAGTCGGTGGGCTCAGTCTCTGCTAACCCTTCTAGTATGATGGTTTAGGTTTTTGGCTGGTGGTTGTCATCCCTAATGATGTCACTGGTGGGCGGGAGAGGATGGTGGTTTCAGATCCTTGATGCTTGAGGGTTGAAGATGGCGATGGTGGCTCCAGGGCTCATGGAGGGCGGGGACGATCCCTGGTCGACATACCACATCGACAAATGCCTTGCCGCTAACATGCTTATTCATCGACTTGCAATGCACTTCCGAGCTATGGCTCTCATATGAGTCTGGCAACGATTAGCAACAACGATGGCATTTGTAGGATACCCGAAGAGTCCTCTGTACTTTGCTTCCTTTGGGCAGGTTTTTCTACAAAGTTTCGTCGACATGTGTTATCTCTCGAACCTTTTGGATGTTTTTGCGTGCGTACTTGAATTCAGCTTGTTTGGAAACAGCTGACCACATAAGAGATTACTTTTGTTCGGACATATTATGTGGCCGAGAGTGTGAAGGGTGGCTCGAACTCACGACCTCCTGAAGGAAGGATAGGCTGGCTGACCACTTAAGCTGGAAGCGGACTGTGAAGATAAGTGGTTAAACTTTGCTATATTGTTTGAAGCTAAAATGTTTTGAATTCGATTTCTTGTTTATAATTTTTGTGCCAAGAAAAATTCAAAAAATTATGCATTTTTTGAAAAAACAAAGAACCCTAATTTTTGGCCATGTGCCCACTGCAAATCCTAGAAGTTGTCATGTTTTTTAGAGAACAATTTTTCTAAACTTGCCATGTGAATTTTTATAATTTTTGCCATGTTCCCATTACAAAATCCCGGAAGTTGCCATGTTCTTAGAGGAGAAATTTTCTAAGCTTGCCATGTGCAATTTTATTACAGTACCATGGCAATTTCATTTTTTAGACCCTGACAATTTTTCAATTAAACCATGAAAAATTTATTAATTACACCATGATAGTTCTATTGTAGATACCATGGCATTTTAATTATTTGGGCCATGTAGTTTTTGCAGGTAGCATGACAATTTTATTATTTAGACGATGTCAATTTTTTTAGTTGGCAATTTTTTTCACTTAGACCATGGCAAATTTATTAATTGGATCATGGTAATTTATTTTTTAGACCATGGCATTTTTATTATGTAGACCATGACATGATAAGATCTAGATAAACACATCACATTTATTTTGATTATACCATTTGTAAATTTATAAATTAGATAAATGACCCTTTTGTAAAGTATAGTGTGTCATCTTTATAATTCAGATCATGGCAATTGTAAATTTATGTTTCTCGACGGGAGTGGTGTTTTGGCTCTCGGGAGCATATGCTCCTGGATGAACAGTAAATTCAAAAAAAATGTAAAAAGTAAAAAAAATCTGAATTTTTTTAGATGTTCGGGTTAGTGCCGTAAGCATGCTTGACAAATTTCATGCGAAACGGAGCAATAGTTAAAAAACAAATTTAGGGTGACATTTGGTCTTCAATTTGTTTCTGTTTTTTGCATAGGCCAAAATGCTTAATCTTTTTGCCCCAAAATTTACAGGTAGCATTGGTATGTGACTAAGATCACATAAATTTTTTGTCTTGATTTTTTTGGCATTTGAAAAAAATATTTTTGGGCCCGGGAGCCAAATTGAATTCCCGTTTCTCAACCACTTTTATAAGATTCTTTGTTTAGGACATTTAAAAAATTAATTGGGCCAATCAGGGATCACCCTGGACCCCACCACAGTGAACGCTCGCTTGAGGGGAAGGGTGAAATGTTTATCGAAGGGTTCCTCCCCGAGCCTAATCGTTCACCGGAGGCAACACCCCTGCTGACGTATGCCAGCTATTGGGGTCTTCTTTTATGAACTTGTAAATATGCAAGTGCAATGCACGAATATTGGTATCACATTAATTGCACGTGAATATGAGATATAGGATATTATTTGCATGTAATTATATGATTAGTGCTATATTTGGTATGATATTAATTTCACGCTAAACATGTTGAGCGTTCGCCATTGGAGCAGTCTAAGTCGTTGGATTAACCTAGTTTGATGAACAAGATTAATTGAATCTATCATTTTGGGTCCTTTCATATTGGTATATAGATTAGATACATAAGAGCACTGGTGGAGCTACGTGTTAGCAAAATCGGCCGTGGCCCGCCCAGCCAATAGGAGATGGAGTAGAGACTGACAGTAAATTGGGCCATCAGAACAAAAATAGTGAGCCTTCCTTTGTACCGGCCCACCCATGTTTGCTACTGTAGCTCCGCCACTGCATAAGAGATTGCTTGATAAATAAGCAATGTCGTTTCTTTGGGCTGGCAAAGATCACATCGCATAGCTAGACGTGATGCGTGCGTCTTTGCCGTGAGCCATGGCCTTGGCCTTTGCCTGGTCTTGGAATTTATTCCCTTGATTTACCACGATCACGCACGCAATCATTGAGCGAGAGCATCTGGAATATCGTCGGTGCGGTTAAACCGTGCACCGACCCGACCAGAACAAACACCCCCTCAACTCCCGCCGACGCACAGGTTCAGCGCATGGTTGGGTCGGCAGCACCCGCCGTAGTACAGCACAGCACCATTCAGGTCCAGCCAACGACGCCCACTGTGCCGCGTGGCGTGGTCCGTCCGGCCAGCATCTCACGGGAATCCCGTCCCTTCGCCGCGCGGCACAACCCCCACGCGCATTCTGCCTCGTCAGTCGCCGGCCGCCCACACACACGGGGTCCGCATGCAGCAGCACCAGCACGCCGGTACGTTCTCCCTTTTGCTTCCGGGGGCCGGACGCAACTACGCGGTGCTACCCAACCAGACGCCGAGACGAGAAAGGTGACGTGCGTACGCCGTGCGGTACGTGCCCCCGCGTCCCTGTCGCGTCCGTCCACTCCCAGCGCGTTCGCCCCACGCCAACCCCGCGGGGGAACGCGATGCGCAGCGACGGCGCGTGGCCTGAAGCCTTTTATACTCCGGCGGGGACGGGTCGCTGGCTGGGGGGTCCGCACACGGGTCGGCCCCGCGTGGCGGTCGTCCGAGAGGAGGCGCCGCGCGGTCGCCCACGGGACGGGACGCGTTCCCGTCACGAATCTCGAATCGGGACGACGGTCTAGAGAGATCGGTTGCCTCGTCGTCGGGCCCGCCTAGAGATCGGTTCCCCGATCCGAGGGATAATTGACGCGATTTGCATTGCTGTTGGATTAATTGGTTTTTAATCACCGGTGGACCGCGTCCAGGCCGGCGTGAAATGCCACCGGCGCAGGACGTCGGTCGTGTGTGGTCGGGATTATCTGTGAGTAGCATTTTCTTGGGCACCGTCCAGGAGGGCAGCGTGGTGTGAGAAATTAGAGCATCAACAGCCGCGGCGGACAGCCAATCGGATCCCTAAAACATACACCCAGGCGCGTGGACAGTCACCGATCACGTCTTAAATTTACTCATCTGTATCGCGACACCTCGTATTAGAAATCTTAAATCCATAAAAAACATGCAAAGGATTAAATCAACTTACTACGTAGATCAATTACCCTAATCATCATCGGAGATGTCCACTATCTCTGTGCCCAGCTTCGGATACATAGGCGGCAGTCGCAACTCTGGCTCTTCTGGCTCCTCGCGTCGGCCTCTGCATCCATCTCCGCTTGGACCTCGTCGAAGAGTGCGTCGGTCGCCGCCCGTTCCTGCCGGATGAACAGTCGGTTGGCCTCCACATAGGCCTCATCCTGGATGGACTCCAGGATGACATGCCGCTCCGCCATCTCGGCCGTTTAGGCGACCGTGAACTCCGCCTCGACGTCCTTCATGTTGAAGCCCGGAACCGGCGTCAGCTCCTGCTCCGTCTCGTCCTCCTCCGGTTCCGCCACCTTCATCGGAGCCGGCTGCTGCTCCTCTCCCTCCTCCTCCTTCGGCTTCGGCGAGTTCGGAGGCAGCCAGACAGCGATGCGGGCGGCGCGCACGACGCGCCTTGCCCGGATCTCCTGCTCGATCTGGTATCGGCGCTCTGGGGTGAGCATAGCATACGCGGTTATCTTTTGCCGAGCCATGGCAAGGCCGGAGAGCGTGGGAAGAGCGGCAGAACGGGAGATATGAGGTGGACGGGCTCGGGCTGGCGGCGCGGAGAGGGAGGAGGTGGATGCGGCTAGGGATGGGGGACGCCAACCGGCTTAAATAGCCGGATTTCCCCTCGGGCTGCGAGTCGGAGCGGAGCCACGTGGCGTTCACACCCCCCACCGGAGAAGACGTCCGTCGGACCGCCCGGTTTCCGGGCGATTCCGTGTGAGACCCCATCGTTAGTCCAACGTGGCGGACGCGTTCGGGCGCCCCCATATCCGCCCCGTTTTTGGGCAGAATATGAGGGGTGCCTGTTAGCCCAGGCGTTTGAGGCCCATTTGAGAAGCCCGTCTGAGTCGCATTTTCTTGACCGGTCACTGACCGGGTTGTCCGCCCAGGTGTTTAGGCGGGTTTGATACATTCGGCTGTAGATGCTCTTATGTGTGCAACTTGCCTCAATGGCTTAGGAAGGGGGTGCGTCTCTAGTCATGCTTGTGTCGTCGAGAATTGGAAGGAGAGGAAGCTAGGGTTTTCAGAATGAGAGGTTAGTTCTCGACCATTGTTTGTTTGTCGGTGCCTTGAGTTCATTACACTGGCTCTGGTCAGGATTTGTATTGAGATGTATTTTTACTTAACATATTTTAGAAATAGAACAAAATGTCACTCAATTTTCAGCGATCTTGAATGCAAATCAAAATGGATTGAAAAACGCATCATGTGTTTGCTCTCCATGGTCTACCTTGTACTACAATAGTAAAATTATAAAAATCCATTCGTTTAAATAAAATGAGAAGCAATGTGTGGTTGAATAGCTAGTTGGTGACTTGTATGCTTAGTGCACATGACAATGTGTCTCATGAAAGCCGATACAGTGTGTTTGAATGTGAAGCGATCGTCTTCATCGACAGCGAGACTCCCATGGTGACCCGCCAATTGAAAAACTTTGTGACTATGATCATCAATAGACTCTACATGACCGCCTGCGTGTGTTGGTGGTGCTGGTGATGGTGATGGTGGTCCACGTGTGTGCGTGTGTGTGTGCAGTGGCGGAGCTACAGTGGCAAATCTGAGCAGCCAGTACATAGAAAAGCCCAGTATTTTTGCTCTCATGGGCCAGTCTTGTCTCAATCCCTTACTGTTCTTGCTGTCGACTAGGCGGGCCATGGCCCATTTGGTCTTGCTGAAGCTCCGCCTGTGTGTGTGTAAGTATACACACTTAGTCAACATTTCTTAAGAAAAATGTTATTAATCTATAAATCTTAGTTAAGTTTTATAAGATGTCTAAAAAATGTTGATTGTATCCTAACCAACTGAAATATGTCATGTTATAGTGGTTTGTGTTCCCTCAAATTATACATATAAGATGTTACTCGCCCCGTTCACTATTCATAAGTTGTTATAACTTTTTTTATTCAGACATATATAGAGGTATTTTAGTGTTTGTTCTCTCGTTTCGATCCGTATGTAATATATATTAAATATCCAAAGCATCTTATATTTTTGTGACGGAGTGAGTATCTTTTTGTTTGAAACTGTCAACGGGGAAAAACTCCCCTCCTGAATGTGTTATTTTTGGTTTTATGAAGTACGAGATGTTAATGTTTGACTATGTTTGTCTCTTTTGGTTGCTAAGAGCGTCTACAGCCGGACTTAGCAAATATTGAAGGAAATATGCCCTAGAGGCAATAATAAAGTTGTTATTTTATATTTCCTTATTCATGATAAAGGTTTATTATTCATGCTAGAATTGTATTGATTGAAAACCTAAATACATGTGTGAATACATAAACAAATACCGTGTCCCAAGTGAGCCTCTACTAGACTAGCTCGTTGATCAAAGATGGTTAAGGTTTCCTAACCATGGACATGTGTTGTCATTTGATAACGGGATCACATCATTAGGAGAATGATGTGATGGACAAGACCCATCCGTTAGCTTAGCATAATGATCGTTCAGTTTTTTTGCTATTGCTTTCTTCATGTCAAATACATATTCCTTCGACTATGAGATTATGCAACTCCCGGATACCAGAGGAATGCCTTATGTTCTATCAAACGTCACAACGTAACTGGGTGATCATAAAGATGCTCTAGAGGTATCTTCGAAGGTGTTTGTTGAGTTGGCATAGATCGACATTAGGATTTGTCACTTCGAGTATCGGAGAGGTATCTCTGGGCCCTCTCAGTAATACACATCATAAGCTTGCAAGCAAATAACTAAGGAGTTAGTCACGAGGTGATGTATTACGGAACGAGTAAACAGACTTGCCGGTAACGAGATTGAACTAGGTATGAAGATACCGACGATCGAATCTCGGACAAGTAACATACCGATGGACAAAGGGAATTACGTATGTTGTCATAAGGTTCGACCGATAAAGATCTTCGTAGAATATGTAGGAGCCAATATGGGCATCCAGGTTCCGCTATTGGTTATTGACCGGAGAGGTGTCTCGGTCATGTCTACATAGTTCTCGAACCCGTAGGGTCCGCACGCTTAACGTTCGTTGACGATATAGTGTTATATGAGTTATATGATTTGGTGACCGAATGTTGTTCGGAGTCCCGGATGAGATCACGGAAATGACGAGGAGTCTTGAAATGGTCGAGAGGTAAAGATTGATATATAGGACAATGGTATTCGGACACCGGAAGAGTTTCGGAGTGCACCGGGTAGTCATCGGGTCACCGGAAGGGGTTCCGGACACCCCCGGTAAGTGTATGGGCCTAATGGGCCAAAGGGGGGGGGGGCAGACCAGCCCCTGGGGAAGGAAAGGGGAGGGGTGGCCCCTCCTTCCTTTCCCTCCTCAAGTGAGAAAGGAAAGGGGAGGGGGGGGCGCCACCCTCCCCTGCCTTCCTCCGGCACTCATACATGGCAGGGAGGGGCGCAGCTTGGGGCAGGACCCCAAGTGGGATTCGGCCCCACTTGGGGCACCTCCAGGCTGCCTCCCTCCCCCACCTATATATATGTGGGAGGGGGGCGCCTAGCATACAACAGACAATTTCCTAGCCGTGTGCGGCACCCCCCTCCACCGTTTACACCCCCGGTCATATTTTCGTAGTGCTTAGGCGAAGCCCTGCGGAGATCACTTCACCATCACCGTCACCACGCCGTTGTGCTACCGGAACTCATCTACTACCTCACCGTCTTGCTGGATCAAGAAGGCGGAGGACGTCACCGAGCTGAACCTGTGCAGAACGCGGAGGTGTCGTACGTTCGGTACTTGATCGGTTGAAGCGCAAAGAAGTTCGACTACATCAACCGCGTTGTTAAACGCTTCCGCTTACGGTCGACGAGGGTACGTAGACACAGTCTCCCCCTCTAGTTGCTACGCATCTCCTTGATAGATCTTGCGTGTGCGTAATTTTTTTTTGTTTTCCATGCAACGGTTCCCAACAGTGGCATCCGAGTCAGGTCTATGCGTAGATAATATGCACGAGTAGAACACAAAGAGTTGTGGGCGGTGATAGTCATACTGCTTACCACCAACGTCTTATTTTGATTCGGCGGTATTGTGGGATGAAGCGGCCCGGACCAACCTTATATGTCCACGCACATGAGACCGGTTCCACCGACTGACATGCAACTAGTTTTGCATAAAGGTGGCTAGCGGGTGTCTGTTTCTCCTACTTTAGTTGAATCGAATTTGATTACGGCCGGTCCTTTAAGAAGGTTAAAACAGCAAACTTGATGAATCACCGTTGTGGTTTTATGCGTATGTAAGAACGGTTCTTGCTAGAAGCCCGTAGCAGCCACGTAAAACTTGCAACAACAAAGTAGAGGACGTCTAACTTGTTTTTGCAGGGCATGTTGTGATGTGATATGGTCAAGATATGATGTGATATATGTTGATGTATGAGATGATCATGTTTTGTAATATCGACAACCGGCAGGAGCCTTAGGGTTGTCTCTTTATTGTATGAAGTGCAAGCGCCATGTAATTGCTTTACTTTATCACTATGTGTTAGCGATAGTTGTAGAAGCAATAGTTGGCGTGACGACCTCGACGCAACGACGCTACGATGGAGATCAAGGTGTCGAGCCGGTGACGATGGAGATCATGACGATGCTTTTGAGATGGAGATCAAAAGCACAAGATGATGATGGCCATATCATGTCACATATTTTGATTGCATGTGATGTTTATCCTTTATGCATCTTATTTTGCTTAGAACGGCGGTAGCATTATAAGATGATCCCTTCACTTAATTTCAAGATAAAAGTGTTCTCCCTGAGTATGCACCGTTGCTACAGTTCGTCGTTTCGAGACACCACGTGATGATCGGGTGTGATAGACTCTACGTTCACATACAACGGGTGTAAGACAGTTTGCACATGCAGAATACTTGGGTTAAACTTGACGAGCCTAGCATGTACAGACATGGTCTCGGAACACTGGAGACCGAAAGGTCGAACATGAGTCATATAGTAGATATGATCAACATATAGATGTTCACCATTGATGACTACCCCATCTCACGTGATGATCGGACATGGGTTAGTTGATTTGGATCATGTATCACTTAGATAAACTTGAGGGATGTTTATTTAAGTGGGAGTTTATTAATAATTTGATTAATTGAACTTAATTTATCATGAACTTAGTCTTGATAGTTTTGCATATCTATGTTGTAGATCAATAGCTCACGATATAGCTCCTATATTTTTTTGATATGTTCCTAGAGAAAACTAAGTTGAAAGATGATAGTAGCAATGATGCGGACTGGGTCCGTGATCTGAGGATTATCCTCATTGCTGCACAGAAGAATTATGTCCTTGATGCACCGCTAGGTGACAAACCTGTTGCAGGAGCAGATGCAGACGTTATGAACGTTTTGCAAGCTCGATATGATGACTACTTGATAGTTTAGTGCGCCATGCTTTACGGCTTAGAACCGGGACTTCAAAGACGTTTTGAACGTCATGGAGCATATGAGATGTTCCAGGAGTTGAAGTTAATATTTCAAGCAAATGCCTGGGTTGAGAGATATGAAGTCTCCAACAAGTTCTATAGCTGCAAGATGGAGGAGAACAGTTCTGTCAGTGAACACATACTCAAAATGTCTGGGTATTATAATCACTTGACTCAGCTGGGAGTTGATCTTCCAGTTGATTGTGTTATTGACAGAGTTCGTCAATCACTGCCACCAAGCTACAAAGGATTCATGATGAACTATAATATGCAAGGGATGAACAAAACAATTCCCGAACTCTTCGCAATGCTCAAGGCTGCGGAGGTAGAAATCAAGAAGGAGTTCAAGTGTTGATGGTTAACAAGACCACTAGTTTCAAGAAAAAGGGCAAGGGAAAGAAAGGGAACTTCAAGAAGAATGGCAAGCAAGTTGCCACTCCCGGGAAGAAGCCCAAATGTGGACCCAAGCCTAAAACTGAGTGCTTCTACTGCAAAGGGACTGGTCACTGGAAGCGGAACTGCCCCAAATACTTGGCGGATAAGAAGGATGGCAAAGTGAACAAAGGTATATTTGATATACATGTTATTGATGTGTACCTTACTAATGCTCGTAGCAGCGCCTGGGTATTTGATACTGGTTCGGTTGCTCATATTTGTAACTCGAAACAGGAGCTGCGGATTAAACGAAGATTGGCTAAGGACGAGGTGACGATGCGCGTCGGGAATGGTTCCAAGGTCGATGTGATCGCCGTCGGCACGCTACCTCTACATCTACCTTCGGGATTAGTTTTAGACCTAAATAATTGTTATTTGGTGCCCGCGTTGAGGATGAACATTATATCTGGATCTTGGTTATTGCGAGACGGTTATTCATTTAAATCAGAGAATAATGGTTGTTCTATTTATATGAGTAATATCTTTTATGGTCATGCACCCTTGAAGAGTGGTCTATTTTTGTTGAATCTCGATAGTAGTGATACACATATTCATAATATTGATGCCAAAAGATGCAAAGTTGATAATGATAGTGCAACATATTTGTGGAACTTCCGTTTATGTCATATTGGTGTAAAGCGCATGAAGAAACTCCATGCAGATGGACTTTTGGAATCACTTGATTATGAATCATTTGATACTTGCGAACCATGCCTCATGGGCAAGATGACTAAAACTCCGTTCTCCGGAACAATGGAGCGAATGACTTATTGGAAATAATACGTACCGATGTATGCGGTCCAATGAGTATTGAAGCACGCGGCGGGTATCGTTATTTTCTGACCTTCACAGATGATTTGAGTAGATATGGGTATGTCTACTAAATGAAACACAAGTCTGAAACATTTAAAAAGTTCAAAGAATTTCAGAGTGAAGTGGAGAATCATCGTAACAAGAAAATAAAGTTTCTACGATCTGATTGCGGAGGCGAATATTTGAGTTACGAGTTTGGCCTTCATTTAAAATAATGTGGAATAGTTTCACAACTCACGCCACCTGGAACACCACAGCGTAATGGTGTGTCGGAACGTCGTAACCGTACTTTATTAGATATGGTGCGTTCTATGATGTCTCTTACCGATTTACCACTATTGTTTTGGGGTTATGCATTAGAGACAGCTGCATTCACGTTAAATAGGGCACCATCTAAATCCGTTGTGACGACACCGTATGAACTATGGTTTGGCAAGAAACCTAAGCTGTCGTTTCTTAAAGTTTGGGATTGCGACACTTATGTCAAAAGGCTTCAGCGTGATAAGCTCAAACCCAAATCGTAGAAGTGCGTCTTCATAGGATACCCTAAGGAAATAATTGGGTACACCTTCTACCACAGATCCGAAGGCAAGATCTTTGTTGCCAAGAATGGAACATTTCTAGAGAAGGAGTTTCTCTCGAAAGAAGTGAGTGGGAGGAAAGTAGAACTTGATGAGGTAATTGTACCTTCTCTCAATTTGGAAAGTAGCACATCGGAGAAATCCGTTCCAGTGATGCCTACACCAACTAGAGAGGAAGTTAATGATGATGATCATGAAACTTCGGATCAAGTTACTACTGGACCTCGTAGGTCGAACAGAGCATGTTCCGCACCGGAGTGGTACGGTAATCCTGTCCTGGAAGTCATGTTACTGGACCATGACAAACCTACGAACTATGAAGAAGCTATGATGAGCCCAAATTCCGATAAATGGCTTGAGGCCATGAAATCGGAGATAGGATCTATGTATGAGAACAAAGTGTGGACTTTGGTGGACTTGCCCGATGATCGGCAAGCCATTGAGAATAAATGGATCTTCAAGAAGAAGACTGACGCTGATGGTAATGTTACTGTCTACAAAGCTCGAGTTGTCGCGAAAGGTTTTCGACAAGTTCAAGGAGTTGACTACGATGAGACTTTCTCACCCGTAGCGATGCTTAAGTCTGTCCGAATCATGTTAGCAATTGCCGCATTTTATAATTATGAAATCTGGCAAATGGACGTCAAAACTGCATTCCTTAATGGATTTCTTAAAGAAGAGTTGTATATGATGCAACCAGAAGGTTTTGTCGATCCTAAAGGTACTAACAAAGTGTGCAAGCTCCAGCGATCCATCTATGGACTGGTGCAAGCATCTCGGAGTTGGAATATACATTTTGATGAGGTGATCAAAGCATATGGTTTTATACAGACTTACGGTGAAGCCTGTATTTACAAGAAAGTGAGTGGGAGCTCTGTAGCATTTCTGATATTATATGTGGATGACATATTATTGATTGGAAATGATATAGAATTTCTGGATAGCATAAAAGGATACTTGAATAAGAATTTTTCAATGAAAGACCTCGGTGAAGATGCTTATATATTGGGCATCAAGATCTATAGAGATAGATCAAGACGCTTAATAGGACTTTCACAAAGCACATACCTTGATAAAGTTTTGACGAAGTTCAAAATGGATCAGTCAAAAAAAGGGTTCTTGCATGTGTTACAAGGTGTGAAGTTGAGTCAGACTCAAAGCCTGACCACTGCAGAAGATAGAGAGAAAATGAAGGTCATTCCCTATGCCTCAGCCATAGGTTCTATCATGTATGCTATGTTGTGTACCAGACCTGATGTGTGCCTTGCCATAAGTTTGGCGGGGAGGTACCAAAGTAATCCAGGAGTGGATCACTAGACAGCGGTCAAGAACATCTTGAAGTACCTGAAAAGGACCAAGGATATGTTTCTCGTTTATGGAGGTGACGAAGAGCTCGTCGTAAATGGTTACGTTGATGCTAGCTTCGACACTGATCCGGATGACTCTAAGTCACAAACTGGATACGTATTTATATTGAATGGTGGAGCTATCAGTTGGTGCAGTTCCAAGCAGAGCGTCGTGGCGGGATCTACGTGTGAAGCGGAGTATATAGCTGCTTCGGAAGCAGCACATGAAGGAGTCTAGATGAAGGAGTTCATATCCGATCTAGGTGTAATACCTAGTGCATCGGGTCCAATGAAAATCTTTTGTGACAACACTGGAGCAATTGCCTTAACGAAGGAATCCAGGTTTCACAAGAGAGCCAAACACATCAAGAGGTGCTTCAACTCCATTCATGAAAAGGTCAAGGATGGAGACATAGAAATTTGCAAAGTACATACGGATCTGAATGTGGCAGACCCGTTGACTAAGCCTCTTCTGCGAGCAAAACATGATCAGCACCAAGACTCCATGGGTGTTAGATTCATTGCAATGTAATCTAGATTATTGACTCTAGTGCAAGTGGGAGACTGAAGGAAATATGCCCTAGAGGCAATAATAAAGTTGTTATTTTATATTTCCTTATTCATGATAAAGGTTTATTATTCATGCTAGAATTGTATTGATCGAAAACCTAAATACATGTGTGAATATGAAGGAAATATGCCCTAGAGGCAATAATAAAGTTGTTATTTTATATTTCCTTATTCATGATAAAGGTTTATTATTCATGCTAGAATTGTATTGACCGGAAACCATAATACATGTGTGAATACATAAACAAATACCGTGTCCCTACGTTGATCAAAGATGGTTAAGGTTTCCTAACCATGGACATGAGTTGTCATTTGATAACGGGATCACATCATTAGCAGAATGATGTGATGGATAAGACCCATCCGTTAGCTTAGCATAATGATCATTCAGTTTTATTGCTATTGCTTTCTTCATATCAAATACATATTCCTTTGACTATGAGATTATGCAACTCCCGGATACCGGAGGAATGCCTTGTGTGCTATCAAACGTCACAACATAACTGGGTGATTATAAAGATGCTCTACAGGTATCTTCGAAGGTATTTGTTGAGTTGGCATAGATCGAGATTAGGATTTGTCACTCCGAGTTTCGGAGAGGTATCTCTGGGCCCTCTCGGTAATACACATCATAAGCTTGCAAGCAAACGACTAAGGAGTTGGTCACGAGGTGATGTATTACGGAACGAGTAAACAGACTTGCCGGTAACGAGATTGAACTAGGTATGAAGATACCGACGATCGAATCTCGGGCAAGTAACATACCGATGGACAAAGGGAATTACGTATGTTGTCATAACGGTTCGACCGATAAAGATCTTCGTAGAATATGTAGGAGCCAATATGAGCATCCAGGTTCCGCTATTGGTTATTGACTGGAGAGGTGTCTCGGTCATGTCTACATAGTTCTCGAACCCGTAGGGTCCGCACGCTTAACGTTCGTTGGCGATATAGTATTATATGAGTTATGTGATTTGGTGACCGAATGTTGTTTGGAGTCCCGGATGAGATCACAGACATGACGAGGAGTCTCGTAATGGTCGAGAGGTAAATATTGATATATAGGACGATGGTATTCGGACACCGGAAGTGTTTCGGGGGTCACCGGGTACTTATCGGGTCACCGGAAGAGGTTCCGGGCACCCCCGGCAAAAGATATGGGCCTTATGGGCCAAGAGGGGAAACACACCAGCCACAAGGGGCTGGTGCGCCCCCCATATGGGCCGGCCAATGTGGAGAAGGAAAGGGGAAGGAGGAAAGGAAAGAAAGGGAATAGGATTCCCCCTTCCTTCCACCTCTCCCCCCTTTCCTTCCCCCTCCGACATATAAGGAAAGGGGGGCGCAGGGCAAGGCAGCAGCCCTAGGGCTGCCGCCAGGTCTCTTGGGGCGCCCTAGGGGCTGCCTCCTCCCCTCCCACCTATATATATGTGGGGAGGGGGCGCCACACAATGACAGAACATTGTCTTAGCCGTGTGCGGCGCCCCCGTCCATAGTTTACTACCTCGGTCATACTTTCGTAGTGCTTAGGCGAAGCGCTGCGGAGATCACTTCACCATCACCATCACCACGCCGTCGTGCTTACGGAACTCATCTACTACCTCAACGTCTTGCTGGATCAAGAAAGCGAGGGACGTCACCGAGCTGAACGTGTGCAGAACTCGGAGGTGCCGTACGTTCGGTACTCGATCAGTGGAGCGCGAAGAAAGTTCGACTACATCAACCGTGTTGTGAAACGCTTCCGCTTACGGTCTACGAGGGTACGTAGACACACTCTCCCCCTCGTTGCTATGCATCTCCATAGATAGATCATTGCGTGTGCGTAGAATTTTTTTTGTTTTCCATGCAACGTTTCCCAACAGAATACATAAACAAATACCGTGTGCCAAGTGAGCCTCTACTAGACTAGCTCGTTGATCAAAGATGGTTAAGGTTTCCTAACCATGGACATGTGTTGTCATTTGATAACGGGATCACATCATTAGGAGAATGATGTGATGGACAAGACCCATCCGTTAGCTTAGCATAATGATCGTTCAGTTTTATTGCTATTGCTTTCTTCATGTCAAATACATATTCCTTCGACTATGAGATTATGCAACTCCCGGATACCGGAGGAATACCTTGTGTTCTATCAAACGTCACAACGTAACAGGGTGATCATAAAGATGCTCTACAGGTATCTTCGAAGGTGTTTGTTGAGTTGGCATAGATCGAGATTAGGATTTGTCACTCCGAGTATCGGAGAGGTATCTCTGGGCCCTCTCGGTAATACACATCATAAGCTTGCAAGCAAATGACTAAGGAGTTAGTCACGAGGTGATGTATTACGGAACGAGTAAAGAGACTTGCCGGTAACGAGATTGAACTAGGTATGAAGATACCGACGATCGAATCTCGGGCAAGTAACATACCGATGGACAAAGGGAATTACGTATGTTGTCATAAGGTTCGACCGATAAAGATCTTCGTAGAATATGTAGGAGCCAATATGGGCATCCAGGTTCCGCTATTGGTTATTGACCAGAGAGGTGTCTCGGTCATGTCTACATAGTTCTCGAACCCGTAGGGTCCGCACGCTTAATGTTTGTTGACGATATAGTGTTATATGAGTTATATGATTTGGTGATCGAATGTTGTTCGGAGTCCCGGATGAGATCACGGACATGACAAGGAGTCTCGAAATGGTCGAGAGGTAAAGATTGATATATAGGACGATGGTATTCGGACACCGGAAGAGTTTCGGAGTGCACCGGGTAGTCATCGGGTCACCGGAAGGGGTTCCGGACACCCCCGGTAAATGTATGGGCCTAATGGGCCAAAGGGGGGGGACAGACCAGCCCCTTCTTTGGACAGCAGGGCCTAGGGAAGTGAAGGAAAGGGGAGGGGTGGCCCCTCCTTCCTTTCCCTCCTCAAGTGAGAAAGGAAAGGAGGGGCGCCACCCTCCCCTGCCTTCCTCCCGCACTCATACATGGCAGGGAGGGGCGCAGCTTGGGCAGGACCCCAAGTGGGATTCGGCCCCACTTGGGGCGCCTCTAGGCTGCCTCCTCCCTCCCCCACCTATATATATGTGGGAGGGGGGGGGGGGCGCCTAGCATACAACAGACAATTGCCTAGCCGTATGCGGCGCCCCCCTCCACCGTTTACACCCCCGGTCATATTTTCGTAGTGCTTAGGCGAAGCCCTGCGGAGATAACTTCACCATCACCGTCACCACGCCGTCGTGCTACCGGAACTCATCTACTACCTCACAGTCTTGTTGGATCAAGAAGGTGGAGGACGTTACCGAGCTGAACGTGTGCAGAACGCGGAGGTGCCGTACATTCGGTACTTGATCGGTTGAAGCGTGAAGAAGTTCGACTACATCAACCGCGTTGTTAAACGCTTCCGCTTACGGTCTACGAGGGTACGTAGACACACTCTCCCCCTCTCGTTGCTATGCATCTCCTTGATAGATCTTGCGTGTGTGTAGAATTTTTTTTTGTTTTCCATGCAACGTTTCCCAACAAATATGACCCCCTAAACCCCCGTGGACGTGGCCGGTCAGTGACCAGGCATGTCCTTTTTAAGCCCTTATTTATCCGTCCGCGCAGCCACACTTTTCATTTTTTCCTCATATGTCTGATCACTTGCACGTGATTGGTGAACATGAAGAGATCGAAAGACAAAAATGAATAAAGAAAGAGAAATGTGGTCCGGGGTGGGGCCGCGTCCTACGTGGCAGACTGACCGGGCGCGTCCGCGAGCTCTCATATCCTCCCTACATTTGTTCTCAATATGAGGGTTCGCAGAAAGCCCAGACATATAGGGATGATATGAGGGGTTCGGATGTGTCACTTTTTTTCTTCTCTTCTGTCCGATCACTGGCCGAGCGCGTCCGTGGACGTATGAGAGAGGGTTTGAGGCATCCGGCTTTAGATGCTCTAAGGCACAATAAGTCATTAACAACATCATTGCCTGGCCACGAGCCTTTAAAGTTGTTGAGATCTTTACTGAAAACTAAAACAAGGGAATATTTAATATACGTATGGACACAGTTTCTCATATAATAAAGGTTACTCACTCGAAATAGGCTTTCGCCCGCTTTATATATAAAGCGACAACTGAACAAAGTACACGGCCGAACGATACAAGGTGGAGGGGTATCCCTCTTACAAAGCCGATCCTAGGATAACCGGATCACGCAGAACACATGCGACTACAGAACCGAAAGATCACATAGAGAGAAATGGTAACCAACGCCACACTACGCCCTAGTACACCTATGCTTCACGACAACGCCCTCAGGAGGGAAAACGACACAAAGCGTCGCCGCTGCCGAGTCCTGAACGGACAAAGGTTTTCACTCGAAGCTCAGACACGGAGAGGAGCACCACGATGACGTCTTCAAGAAGAACGTGATGCTCGCAAGCGTCGCCGTCGTCAGCGACAAAGCGCGGAGTTTTCACTCGGTCACTCCTCAATGTCGGTAGGCCACCCGGGCAAGCGCGACGAGCACAGATCTCCAGATCCGGATCGGGGCGCCTCAACATGGAGCGTGCCCGGGCCACCCGCCGCTAATGCCCTCTCGCCGCCCACGCGGCCAAGAGACGTAGCCACCACCGCCGCCATGGAGCCTGCCGGAGAACTCATCATGCGGACCACCTTCCAGGGCCGCCGTCCCGGCCTCCAAGCCCCGAGGCAACGCCAACCGCCCGCTTCACAATGCCCAAACCGTGGTTGGTAAAGCCCGGCATCAGTCACTGGGCCAGGGTCGGCACCACCACAGTAGGGGCGCCCACGCCTATAGTCCCCTCCAGTCCCGGTGGACCGAGGGGGACATAGCCTAGTGACTACCGACGACCATCGTTGAGAAAGCTCAGACGACGCCAAACTGCAACCCGAGACACCGATCTGGCAGTCGGCCCACCGTTGTCCCGTCCACCACATCCACGGACCGACACCGACGCTACAACCAGAAGACGACTCCCCAGCCAAGCCGCAAGCAACCACCTTGGCTTGACCGGCGGCGACCCGAAGCCGAGAAGCCCGACTCCAAGGCGACAACGCGCCGGACCTCGCTCAGGGAGAACCCAACCCCGGGCAGGAGGAACATGTCAAACTCCATACCCGACAGTCAGTCCGTGTCACCGGCCCGCTGCCGTCACACGAAATCGGGCGAGGTGGGAGTCGTCCCATCAAGAGAGGAGCCGTTCATGGCGGCCGGCAACTCCGGCCACCGAGCAGCCGCGTGAACGCCAACTCAGCCTCCCCAACGCCTCCCCATGCCAAGATCCGCCACCACCAGTCCAAGCCATGGCCACCACCCACCTCCCACTGTCCCGCCTCCACGCCCACGCGAAGGACTGCCGGAATCCACCGCCTTCAACAGCCATGCCGGACGCCGCAAGGACACCCAACCACGCTGCCTCCAGCCCAATTCGTGGGGTCACGAAGGGCAGCGCCCGCGTAGGCCATTGCCAGCCACCAGCGGGGCCCCAGACGAGCCCCACCCACCGCCCCGCGCTACCTGCTGGCGTCCCGGCGACAAATCCGGCCAAATCTGGCCAGAGTCGAGCAGGCCCGCCGCCACCTGCACCCCGCCGCGCCAGATCTAGAGAAAAGGAGACCGCCGCCGCCTCGGATGCATCCGTCACCGCCGCCACAAGGGCGCCCCGCGCGCAGCCCTTCACGCCCTGGCTGAGCACCGGAAGAGGTAGCACGCATGCGGATCCGCCGCCGGCCACCAGTCACCGCGTCGCCGCACCCCGCCGCCAGTGCGCCACCACCGCTCGAAGCAGCCATCCCGTGCAGGCACCAACTAGCAAGGGGAGAAGGAGCCCCGCCGCCGCCGCCGACCGGACTTTGCCTGGCGGCGGCGAGAGGGGGGGGGGGGGGGGGGTGAGGGGAGGAGGAGGCCGAGGCCGGCGACGCTAGGGTTGGCCCTCCCGGTCGCCACACGGGAGCGACACGGGAGGGAGCGAAGGGAAAAAAAGATTCATAAAGGTTACTCTCTCCGTTCCAAAATACTTGCCATAGTCTAGGAGTAATAAAGAGATCACAATACTAACAAGTGAAAGAATTTTTCATATGTGAAATTAGATTGAATTTTGGAAAGTGCACCGTTGCTTGATTTCTGGCTATTTGAATTTAGTACTGTACCAAATTGATTTCAGAGTATTGAAAGCAAGCAACAACGCTCCCTAGCCCGTTTTAGAACAACCAGGTGTTTTCCTCGTGCTCCATTTCCGACCTTCGGCACACAAACACCGACAAAGTGGCTGCCACAAAGTAACACACCCGAATAATAATCAGCGAACCGACGGTGGAGAACGGCAGGCATTTCGGCCAAAAGAGAGGAGGGGAGAGGAGAGGAAAAGGGGGGCAAGAAACCCAGAGGCGTCCTCCTCCTCCCGTCTATAAATTCCCCTCCTTCCCTCGTCTTTATATAGGAGGCATCAAACCCATAGAGGAGGAAGAACACCAAGGACTCACTACCAGCGCCTCTCCGCGATCCAAATCCTCCCGGGAAAGTTCTTGGTTGATCTCTTCCTCCTCGACCGCCTCCGAGGGTATGCCCCTGCTCTGATTTCTTGGTTGATCTCTATGGTCTGTTGTTGATCTGCAGTTAGTTCTGTATTAGGATCCCCTTCTATGGAAAGGATCCGTCTGATTATGGATTGATCTTGACTTGCGATCCTGTTAGTCTTCCGTGGTTCTTTCTTAGGTCGTTTATAGGTATTCTTGGATCTCGTTCTCTTTCGACCCGTATTGATAAGGTCGTGTGTTCTTATATATACTGTACAATCGGGTATTGATTGTGATATCCACGATGTTTTTTTTTTGGAAGAAGACTAGGGATTCTTCCCCGTTTTTCAATAAAAATGGGGAGGGGCCGAGGGGGGAAACCCCTTTTGATAAAAAAAAAAAAAAAGACTAGGGATTCCAATCCTGATGCTAGTTTTTCTGTACAAACATAGTATAATTAGCTCTATACATCTATTTTCATTTCGAAGAAAAAAAAACTTTTTGAGCGAAGGGGATAAATTTGTCAGGACAACAAAATTATGTTAAGACTAGCACTGCACTTGCTTGTACATGTTAAGATATGCTATTTGTGATCTTGAAGTTGAAAGAAAACTTTTTTTTAGGAAAAACTCCAGTCCGGACTACCTAAGAAAAATTGAAGAAAACAACGATCTAAAGGATAATAAAAATCACATGTATAAACAAACTGTAAAGAATGGTAGAAGTCATCAAAGCTCGCCGCACGAATCGTGCAGGTTGCTCCACTAGTTTTCTGAAATAGTTCTTCCATAATCATTTAGGTCCAATTAGAACAGTGATGATTGCTTGTGGTGTAAGTGTGTTGTCATCAGTTTGGTTTTGACTGTTGTTCCTTGGTTTCAGTATAGAAATACCTCACTGATTTGTTGATTTTATCTTTCTTTAATTTAACTGTATGAAATAAGTACCTCTGATGCAAAATTATTTAGTCGGTGGTCAAAGCCATGGAATGCTTGGTTGTACAAATGAGAAATTACGAAGCTGTCATACACCTCTCTATACTGCATGCCCTAATGATTCATTTTCTTACTGTGTACAGTTCTTGGTGTAGCTTTTGCCACTCTCAGCAGGAGATTTCATGTCTGATCTTGACGTTCAGATCCCAACTGCCTTTGGTATGCCTATCGGTTGCCATCCTAATTATCATTGAAATTGCTTGCATTGTTTGGAGTGTCCTGCTTATTTATTTTGCTGCTACATACAGACCCCTTTGCCGAGGCGAATGCTGGGGACGCTGGTGCAGCTGCCGGATCAAAAGACTACGTTCATGTACGCATCCAGCAGCGTAATGGTCGCAAGAGCCTGACCACTGTCCAGGGTCTGAAGAAGGAGTTCAGCTACAGCAAGATCCTCAAAGACCTCAAGAAAGAGTTTTGCTGCAATGGTACAGTTGTCCAGGACACAGAACTTGGACAGGTGCGTTGAAACAACGAGCAAACTCGTCATCCCTTATCATGTCCATTTGTTTCACAATTTTCTCATGCAAGCTAGTTGTCTTGATCATTGCTGCTCTTTTCCACTCCAGGTCATTCAACTCCAGGGTGATCAGAGGAAGAACGTCTCAAACTTCCTTGTCCAGGTAAACATCTTTCTCTTCATCTTATGCTCGGTATGGTTGCAGTTCACAAACATGGATGAAGATGTCTAATATGATATGTGTCGACGCAGGCCGGCATTGTGAAGAAGGAACACATCAAGATTCATGGTTTCTGAGCAACTGCCAGCTCCATATCAGAGTCTGCATGCAAAGCAGCTATATATTGGTGGTGCACTATATTTAGTTGTGTGCTAGCGCTAGCAGGCGTTACTGCGCTTGCGCGTTCCGAGTATACAGAAAATCTAGCATAGCCCACCTCTCTGCGTGTATGCTTGTTACCGTTGTGTTGAAACTTTGTAAGGTGCACCATCGTTAGATGGCTTGTTACCCTCTCCCATCAAGGTTGAATAATAATATATGCTTTCTTAAGCGTGATATCCTTCGTATCATCCATTTTGGTTTGACATTCGCCATTCCAGCCGGTGTCGATACATCTAGTCTTGAACTGTGTCTGCTTGATGACTGAATTAAGCTGCCTGCTTGACAACGAGCAGAATGATCATTTGAGGCCCAACTTTTACTATCGCACACGTACTGAACTAGACACTATATGCGATTGTCCAATACTAATACGATACTATGCTAAGTTGCTAACATAATTATATTATTTTGTAGGCATATTAACAATTCATTAAATTTGTTTATTTTATGTGTTCTCTGTGAATCGGGGTTTTAAAGTTCCGGTCAACTCTCACTTTCGCTTTATATTCGCTTCGTGCCTATTTTTGATAGTATCTATTGCCGTATTCATTTCCGGGACTTCTGTATTCGTTTTCGCTTTTGCAAAAAAATATGAAAATAAATGTGATAGCATCGAGTTTCATCTATTTTCGCTCCGTTTCCATCCGTACTTAACATGCACCAGTTGTTCTAAGCCTAGTTGCACTTGGTTCTTCATCTCATTACTGTGTGAGGGTACGGTTTAGCTTTATTCTGCACACTGTGCAGCTCTCTAAAAATAGGGAAACGCTTCCTATTTTACGTCTGATAGGAAGTAGGAAGATTTTGTCAGACCACTCATTGACCGTTGATGCACTTTTGATCCCACGGAGGGCATCAACATTTTCGGATAGCTGGTCCGGCAAGGCATGTTTTGCACAGACTGCCGGACGGAGATACTTTTGTGATAAAATAAACACCGGTCTCGTTTTGATTGTGATTGGCCGCTATAGGGTGCTATGCATTTGAATTTCATATTGGTCTGACCTGGACGAACGTTTAGGGGATGCGGTATGATGATCGGCTCGTGCATTACTGTCTGTGCACTGGTCCGGACCTGTCCACGGACAGATACCGTGTTCTTTTTGGGAGTCAGCGTTGGAAGAAGGAAAACACTTCTCCTAAAAAATGAGGAGTTAATATTTTTTTTCTCACCACAAAACCACTCTCTCACCGACACCGACAAAATCATTCTTTCTCGCCGACACCCCCAGCCCACCAAAAACTGAGGCTGAGCCTGCACATTTGGAGTTGGACGCACTGTTTTTGTGGCAAAATCACTCTTTCTCAACCCTCTCCTCTTCCATCTCACCGCTCTCCACCCCAATTCATGCCCTTTTTCGCGGCCACCGCAGCATGGCGGACCCGTACAAAAAGCAGCTGGAGACGTGGTCAAGGATCCGGCGAAGGCGGCCGCCAACAAGATCAACTCGGTGACACGGCAAGATCGCCGGCTCAGAAGGCAAAGGTGGCGTCACTCAAGAAGCAGAAGGCTGGCGGAGGTGGTGGTCATGGCGGGGGACATGCAGGGCCGGTCGTGGTGCAGGGTGGTGCCAGTGACGGGGCGCCGCTGCTGTCGTCGTCCGTGCATACGTCGTTTTGGCTGAAGCAATACAAGGCTCCATAATTCTACGCCGCACAACAACTCGGTAGGCAGTTCCCAACATTCATCCTTACATTATCGACGTCAACGCGGCGCTGTTACTTTTCTTGGAGTCTGCATTGCCGCAGCTTGTCCGGTCGCGGATGCCGGGGGTGGAGCAACTCGGTGCGCGCACGCTGTTCGCCGGTATCAAGCGGGCGAGCCGACGTACGATGACGCAGACAAGCAGATGTTTGACATGCACTACAGGAATCAGCTAATTTGTCGTCAGCCAATTCTTTGCCGTCTGCTAGCGGACGGCACAGAAGGTGTTTGTCGTCCGCTTCCAAAAAGCAGACGGCAAAGAAAGGACTCATGGCAAAGATATTGTTTGCCATCAGTGCATTCTTTGTCGTCTGCCAGCAGACGGCAAAGGGCCTAAAGGCAGATGGCAAAGAGACCAGCTGGGCCCCACTGGACCATGGAGCTGGCTAGGTTAGATGAACGGGGTGGATGCCGTCCGCTTGCTCTTTGCCATCTGCTTTTTTGCTCTTTGCCGTCTGCTTTCCTATCTAACGGCTGTAACCCACCCCCTCTCTCCCCCTCTCTTCCCCACCTCACCCACCCCACCCGCCGCCCCAGCCCCGCTGTTCCCGACGCCGCCCAGCCCCGCCCCCTGGCCCCTGCGCCCGCGACGCCCCACCGCCGGAGGCAGGCCGCGGCGAGCCCTGCAACACCCCACCGCCGGAGCCAGGCTGCGGCGCCGCCCTCCTCCCCGCGACCCTTCTCCACCACCGCGGCGCCGCCTTCCTCCCTGCGCCAGCCCTCCTCCACCACCGCGGTCCTCCTCCAAGCTAGGTGAGTTTTTTTTTCTTGTTTTTTTTCTTCTGTTTTTTGCTGTTTAGGTTTAGGTTAATTAGTGCTAGGTTTAGGTTTAGATAATTAGAAGAAGAAAGATGAAAAAAAAAGAAGAAGAAAAGAAGAATAAGTAGAAGAAGAGGAAAAAGGAAAAGAAGAAGAAGAAGGAGCAGAAGAAGAAGGAGAATAAGAAGAAGAAGAAGGAGGAGGAGAAGAAGAAGAAGAAGAAGAAGAAGAAGAAGGAGAAGAAGAAGAAGGAGAAGAAGAAGAAGGAGGAGGAGAAGAAGGAGAAGAAGGAGAAGAAGGAGAAGAAGAAGAAGAAGAAGAAGAAGAAGGAGGAGAAGAAGAAGTATATATATATATATATATATATATATATATATTATCGGGATTGAATATTCGTGTTGATCGGGTGGATTTAAATGTGCAGTTGTTTCGTCGCTGCGAGGGTCTGGTGTTCGATGACCTCCCCGTGCGTTTGACGAGCTCCCCTGCGTTCGTGGGTGAGCACAAATGACATCTCCTCCTCCCCCCTTAATTTGCTCTGTTCCGGTCTTCGTGCCGATGAAACTTGCTAGCTATAGGTGTCTTCAACAATCATCAGTATGCGTGACCAGTATGCGTCTCCTGTTCGAAAGGGCGGCATCTATAAATATGCATGTCTTTGCATATTTATAACCGCCATCCTTTCGAATTGTCCAACGTTATCCATGGATAGCCCGAGTATGTGTAGATTGGGTTCGTTTTCCCATGCTCTGCTCCGGATCCGATGCAGAATTTCATCAATGCCTCCCTGTTGTTCTCCGGGTACACATCCTCTCTGTTTAATGCCGAGACATGTATCAGGAGAACATCGGGGAGGTGCTGCGGAAATTCTGCGTCGGATCCGGAGCAGAGCATGGGAAAACGAACCCAATCTACACATACTCGGGTGGGATTAGGCCCTATCTTTACCTATTAGCGTGTAGGTTGCATGGGCGTAATAAAATTGACAAACTTCATTAACTGATGAATATATATGATGAATTATATATATATTTCTTGTGTGTTTAGTAGGTAGGCAAGATGAGTGATCGTGTGTGGATGTACACCGGTCACACTAGTCAGGAAGACATGACCAATGAATGGTTAACAAAAACCAAGGGGTTTGGGAAAGCCGCATTTGCAAATAGCCAAAGAAAAACCTGGTGCCCCTGTGCTAGGTGCGACAACTTTTCTCAGAGGAAAGAGGATGAAATGGGTAAACACCTGCAGAAGTGGGGGTTTACGCCCGATTATACAGTGTGGACATTTCATGGAGAGTCTGCCCAACGTGCCAGAGCTGAGGTGGTTCGTCGTCGCACCGACGAGCATGGTACCGGGATCGAAGACATGGTGCAAGACTTTGATGATGCTCGGGATTCAGACGATGAGATGGAGGAATCTGCAAAGGCCTTCAATGAAATGTTGGAGTCTTCAAAACGTCCTCTCCACGAGCACACTGAGCTTTGTCAGTTGGATGCCATCACACAAGTAATGGCTCTGAAGGCTCAATTCAACTTGGGCAGAGAATGCTACGACGCGATGATGACAGTATTTGGACGCTTTCTACCCAAAGGCCATGTAATGCCTGCAAACCTGTACCAGTCAGACAAAATCCTCCGTGCACTTAAGATGCCCTACGAGAAGATAAATGCCTGTGAGAAAGGATGTGCCTTATTTAGGCTTGAGTATGCGGACTTAAACTATTGTCCCATTTGCAACTCTTCCAGGTATGTTGTGGTAAACAACAGTATGGGTGAGAAGAGGCAGACCAAAATCCCTGTTAATGTTCTTCGGTATCTGCCAGTCATACCCGGATATTTGATACAGCCGATACGTTGCCAAATTCTCGGATGGAGCGGTGATCATAAAGGATTCCATCGAAGAGTATGAGCTTCTGGCAAAGCATGGAGGCGGCTATCCCGGTTTCATCTATTGGTTCAAACAAACGGTAATTACCATTAATAGACCATTTCATTTCTTGGTCTAATTTGCGGTTAACGCAACAATCCTTTCGTATTAAACTTGTAGGCTAATTCAGAGTCTATGGACGCCGAATTGAGACAAGCCGCTAATGGTTTTGACTATAAGGTCCGTTCATTAGAGAAATACGACATCAACGGGTATCGCTTTCGTACCTTTGGCAAAGAGCTATCTATGGCCGACCGAAAATCTACAAATTGTGGTGTCTCTGCTATCGGCGAAGGAGGTACCGAGTATTATGGAAGAGTTGAGGCAATTTATGAACTTCTATTCTATGGTGAAAACCTACCGACCGTCTTTGTCTTCAAATGTTATTGGTTCCAGCCGAAGGAGATTAGAAGGACTCATGAACATATAGGGGTAGTGTTAGGGCATAATTATCCCTAAGTGGTTTTGGTGATTGATGACAATATGTTTGCGGACTAATCATGTGCATTGAGCATTTCAGGCTTTCAAGCACTTTGCACAAGATGATTCGTGCCCCTCAGAATTTCAACTGAAGACGGTTTTTCTTTCCCTTGTTTCTTTTCTGGTGGATTTGAGTTGTAGGGAAAACCGTACTATCAAGAGGGGTTCCGCTTCGGAAAGGTTCAGGTGGAATCAACATGTACACACTCATATTGCACCCTTTGCCTCTTTCCGCCTCATTGGAGTTGTCCTTCGTTTGTGCCGAAGAAGGGGAGAAGAGTTGCAAGCGGTAGTACCGCGGGCAGCAACGGTAGTACCGCCATCAGGCGGTAGTACCGCTGTTACCTCCGCTCGTACTACCGCTCGTAGTTGGGGCCTCGACTTTTTCGTGTCGGGTTTTACGGTAGTACCTCCGGGTCTCTACCATGCTACCTGTTCGCCCCTAGAAAACTGACGGTTGTAGCAGCGGTAGTAGAAGTGGTAGTACCGCCTATAGGCGGTAGTACCGCCCCTACTACCGCGGCTACCACCGCCCGTTCCTCTGTTTTATCCCCT
The DNA here is from genome assembly GCA_011799875.1 of Thinopyrum elongatum. NCBI lineage: Eukaryota > Viridiplantae > Streptophyta > Magnoliopsida > Poales > Poaceae > Thinopyrum > Thinopyrum elongatum. The sequence goes on from CM022298.1 coordinate 226,586,225, forward strand.
GCTCTTCTAAATCTCCTAGTCATCCTACAAGGAGCGGTAGTACCGCTTGCCTACGGGCTGAGAGGTGCATAACGGCTGGATTTGTTCCCCACTATAAAAGGGGGTATTCTTCCTCAAGAAGATTTACCTCTTCCTCCCCCAAACTCCATTGTTGCTCCAAAAGCTTATTTTCGCCCGATCTCTCTCCCTAGCCAATCAAACTTGTTGATTTTCTAGGGATTGGTTGAGAAGGCCCGGATCTACACTTCCACCAAGAGAAATTTGATTCCCCCCACTAATCCCTTGCGGATCTTGGTACTCTTGGGTGTTTGAGCACCCTAGACGGTTGAGGTCACCTCGGAGCCACATTCCATTATGGTGAAGCTCCGTGGTGTTGTTGGGAGCCTCCAATCAAGTTGTGGAGATTGCCCCAACCTTGTTTGTAAAGGTTCAGTCGCCGCCTTCAAGGGCACCACTTGTGGAATCATGGCATCTCGCATTGTGTGAGGGCGTGAGGAGAATACGGTGGCCCTAGTGGCTTCTTGGGGAGCATTGTGCCTCCACACCGCTCCAACGGAGACGTACTTCCCCTCAAAGGGAAGGAACTTTGGTAACACCTCCTCGTATCCACCGGCTCCACTTGTGGTTATCTCTTACCTTTACTTTGTGCAAGCTATTGTTGTGTTGTATCCTTTGCTTGCACTTGTTGTTGTTGTTGTTAGCATCATATAGGTTGCTCACCTAGTTGCACATCTAGTCAACCTATTTGTTGCTAAACCTAATTTGTGAAGAAAAGCTAAAAATTGTCAGTTGCCTATTCACCCCCCAGTCAACCATATTGATCCCTTCAATTGGTATCAGAGCCTCGTCTCTTTTTAAGGGTTCCATCACCCGAAGAGTATGGTTGACGACGGTGGTATTGGGGATGAAGTGCCCGAGGCCGTGGAGTTGACTTCGATCACTCGAGACGACTTAAATGAAGCTATGGCTTCACTTAAGACGTCTATGACGACCGAAGTCAAGTCCATGATTAAAGAATTGCTTGAGGGGTTGAAAGCATCTCCCGATCCTTTGCTTGTGGTTAATCCCACCACATCGGAGTCAGAGGCCAATTCCGCAAAGGAAGCGGCTAAAGGTACTCAAGTTCCTTCCCCTCATAACAAGAATGGGACGGGAACCTTTGCCTCGGTTCCCCCTCCCCCGGTTTATGGAGGACCGGTCCCTACACCGCACATTAATAATCTTGGTCCTCCTCCAAAGCTTGTTAAGGGTGATTTTGCTAATTGGGTTTTTTGCATCAAGTCTAATTTGAATCACAGCTCAACAAATCTTTGGAGAATCATCGAGCAAGGCTTCTATCCGCATGATCCAAACAACTTCACCCCAAGAGAAGTAGTGGACAATCAATACAATCACTCCGCTTTGTTTATCCTTCAAGATGCGGTCCCTCCTGAAGATCTATCACACTTACGTCCCTTCACTCATGCAAAGGATTGTTGGGAACACAAAGTATCTTTGTACAAGGGGAGCTCAAGCATCCAACGGTCCAACTTTGAAGTGGTCCTTGATGAGGCCGATGAATTTGTGATGCTAGAAGACGAGGATCCGCGTGACCTCAACCGGAGGGTGACAACTCTTGTGGTTGCTCTCCAAGACCATGGGAGCAAGGATACGGATGACAATTGGATCAAGCGCAAGTTTCTCAAGGCCATCATGCCATTCAACAAGGCCATGTCTTCTGTGATTTGTCAAAGGCCGGACTTTCACACCTTAACCTCAAGTGAAGTGTTGGATGAGTTTATTGCCATGAACATCATGAACAAGACCGCCGACAATGCTCTTGCTCGTGTCTGGTCAAAGAAAAGCTCAACCACTCTTGCTTTGAAGGCCAAGGTCATTCCGGAAGAAGAAGAGGAGGGTTGCCCCGAGGACACCAAATATGCTTACCATGAGCACATGGCTCTTGCGTCAAGGCAATTTTGGGGCAACAAGAGGAACTCAAGGTCCAACTTTACCAAGAACAACTCAAGTGGCTCAAAGAACAAGCAACGAGTAAGGACTTGCTACAATTGCGGCAATGTGAGTCACTTTGTGGCGGAGTGCCCTTACGAGAAGAGGGAAGACAATGGTGGCAAACTCATTCACAAATACAAAGCCGTCTTTCCCAAGCAAGAACAACTTCACCAAGAAGACATCTCCAAAGGGCTTGGTGGCACATGAAGAGTACGCCTCCGATGATGATGATGAAGACACAAGTGGAGAAGGAATGGCAACGGCGACCATTGCCATTACCACATCTTCCCCCTCCAAGGTGTCTCTCTTCGGCGCCCCCAACGAAAACACCATTGCCAAGTGTCTCATGGCCAAAGGTATCAACAAGGTAACCTCAAACATCAAAACCACCATCACTACTACTCCTTCATTGTTAGATTGTGTTGATGATAGTGAGGTGGTAAATGTTGATGAAAATGAGTTTACCAAGTTCGTGAGTAAGCTCAAGGGTGAATCCAAGAAGCACTTTGTTGCTCTCTTGGATCAACTTGGTGAGGCAAATGATATCATTGAATCTCATGAAGATACTATCTCCAAGTTGGAGGGGCATAGTCGTGACTATGCCGATGAGATTGCGGATCTTTCCATTGCTCTTGAGGAATAGCGAGGTCTTCGTTTGACTCTTGAGGAGTCACACAATGTTGATCATGCTAAATTGCAAAAAGGTCTTGATCATGATATTGTTCTTACTCGTGTGCTTAAATCCGAGAAAGTTGCACTTGGGGTTGGCCATGATAGACTTAAGGAAGAGTTTGATAAACTTGACAAGGCTCACAAGGTCTTGAAGGGTGTTCATACTTCTCTCAAAGAGTCTCATGATCAACTCCAAGTGAAGCTAACCAAGGAGATTTCCACGTGTCCTCCTTTCGTTCTAATTGATAATGCACATGCTCAACTAACCCTTGTTGTGAGCATGTGCATCTTGTGGAGGAAAATGCCAAGTTGAAAGAACAACTTGAGAAGGGCCTTGTGACATGCATACAAGGCAAAAAGAACCTCAATGACCTTTTGAGTAATCAAAAGCAAGTTGTGGAAAGGAAGGACTTGGGTTTGTACCCAAGTCAAAGAAGAAGAAGAAGAATAAGACCAAGCAACCTCTCCCGCTCAAGGAAACTTTTGCCAAGGCGCGTGAGGGTACTCATGAGAAGAAGAAGAACAAGGAAGTGGGTGGTAATGCCAAGAAGGGCAAAACCGCCCCTACCAACAAAGCCGGCGACTTTAACCCCTCTTATGTTTTATGCTATGCTAGTGATGGGCATGTTTATGCTACATTCGTTGGTTCCTATTATGAGTACATTGAATGGTCTATTTGGGTTCCTAAGACCCTTGTTACTAACCTCAAAGGACCCATTCAAGAATGGGTTCCTAAGACCCTTGTTACTAACCTCAAAGGACCCATTCAAGAATGGGTACCTAAGCCCAAGCATTGATCTCTTGTAGGAGTTTTCTTCCGGTGGGGTGTCATGGTTGCTTGATAGTGGAGCAACAAATCATATGACCGGGAGCAAGGACTTGGTGGTGGATGTGCATCCAATTCCATCAGTGCCCACCCATGTCCAATTCGGTGATGCTTCAACATCTAAGGTATTGGGACTTGGTAAGGTGGTCATCTCTCAAGATTTATCTATTGTGAAGGTCATGCTTGTTGAGTCCCTCGCATACAATTTACTTTCCGTTCGTCAACTTGCACTCATGGGCTTTGCAACATTCTTTGATCATGATACCGTGGCCCTTTTGTGGAGCAAGACTCTTAAAGTAGCTTTTGTTGGGCATGTCGAGAACGGTCTTTATGTGGTGAACTTTTCAGAACGACCCACTAATACCACGACTTGCCTAATGGCTAAAGTTGATGTGGGTTGGCTCTGGCATCGCTGACTAGCCCATGTCAATATGAGATCTTTGCAAAGTCTCCTCAAAGGGGATCACGTTCGTGGACTAACAAATGTGAGTTTTGCCAAAGACCGTGCTTGCAGTGCTTGTATCGAAGGAAAGCTTCATGAAATGGCTCGCCAACCCTCGACTATCATCTACTCGAAGAGGCCCTTGGAGCTCCTTCACATGGATCTCTTTGGTCCTCCATCCTTTGATAGTCTTGGTGGAAGAAAGTATTGCTTGGTAATTGTGGATGACTACTCAAGATATACATGGGTATACTTCTTCAAGAGGAAGAGTGAGACTCAACAAACCGTCATCAACTTTGCAAATGAAGCTCAACGTCAACATGAAGCAAATATTTTGATGATTAGAAATGACAACGACACCGAGTTCAAGAACTACACCTTGGATGAGTTTCTTAGTGACGAGGGGATCAAGCACCAATATGCCTCACCCTATACCCCTCAACAAAATGGTGTGGCGGGAGAGGAAGAATCGGACATTGATGGACGCGGCAAGGACCATGATGGCGGAGTTCAAATCTCCGTACAACTTTTGGGCCGAAGCCATCAACACTGCATGTCATGCATCCAATAGGCTCTACCTCCGCAAAGGCTTGAACAAGACTCCATATGAGATACTTACCTTCAACAAGCCCAACCTCAAGTACTTCCGGGTGTTCGGTTGTAAGTGTTTCATTCTCAAGAAAGGTGTTCATTTGTCTAAATTCGAACCTAGAGCTCAAGAGGGCATATTTGTTGGTTATGCTACAAACTCTCATGCTTACCGTGTCCTCAACAAGTCCACCAGACTCATTGAGGAGACGTGTAACATGGAGTTTGATGAAAATAACGGCTCCCAAGTGGAGCAAAGTGGTCTTTGTGATGTAGGTGATGAAATTCCTCCCCAAGCCATAAGAAGAATGGGGATTGGTCAAATACTCCCCATTGAGGAACCCCTTGTGGCTGAAGGAGAAGGACAATGATCTACTCAAGTGGAGCCATCAGCTACGCTAGACCCACATGCTTCCGAAGAACAAAGTGAAGGCCCTCAACCCTATGAGCAAGATCAAGGGCAAGATCAACCCCGTGGAGATGGTGATGCACCAAACGATGCCCGAGATCAAGTTCATGCCTCCGAGATCGCTCAAGATCAAGAGCAAGCTCAAGGTCAAGAGCAAGCTCAAGACGGTGCTCAAGATCAAGAGCAAGCTCAAGATCAAGAGCAAACTCAAGACGGTGCTCAAGATGAGAAAGATGATCCTCAAATGCCCATCGAGGAACTTCTGGAGCGCCGTGCCGCTACGGTGGCTTCCAAGCTAGAGCGTCAACAACATGTCATGGAGAATGTGCTTGGAAGCTTGAGAAAAGGGGTAACTACTCGTAAACAATTGTCAAACTTTTGTGAGCATTACGCGTTTGTTTCGTGTGTTGAACCCCAAAAGGTACATGAGGCGCTCGATCATGAGGATTGGCTTGAAGCCATGCATGATGAACTCAACAACTTCAAGCGCAACCAAGTTTGGGAATTAGTGCCAAGGCCAACGGAGAAACACAATGTCATTGGGACCAAATGGATCTTCAAGAACAAGCAAGATGCGAACGGTGTGGTTGTTCGAAACAAGGCAAGATTGGTGGCACAAGGCTACTCCCAAGTCGAGGGTATCGACTACGGTGAAACCTTTGCCCTCGTTGCTCGTCTTGAATCTATTCGCATGTTGCTTGCATATGCATCTCATCATGATTTTAAGTTGCAACAAATGGATGTGAAAAGTGCATTCTTAATGGTCCTTTGAATGAGTTGGTATATGTCAAACAACCTCCGAGATTCGAGGATCCCAAGCTCCCCAATCATGTATACAAACTCAAGAAGGCGCTCTATGGCCTTAAACAAGCCCCACGTGCGTGGTATGAACACCTTACCGAGTTGTTGCAAGATCGTGGGTTTGAAATTGGGAAAATTGATCCCACTCTTTTTACTAAGAGGGTCAAAGGGGATTTGTTCATATGCCAACTATATTTTGATGATATTATATTTGGTTCTCCTAAAAAGTCTTTCAATGATGAGTTTGCTGCACTAATGACCGAGAAGTTTGAGATGTCTATGATGGGAGAGTTGAAGTTCTTTCTTGGGTTCGAAGTCAAGCAAAGAAGAGAAGGAACTTTCATCAACCAAGCCAAGTATACCCAAGACATGCTCAAGAGATTCAAGCTAGATGATGTCAAGCCCGTAAAGTTCCCCATGCCCACAAAATGCAAGCTTGACAGTGATACCAATGGTAAAGTGGTGGATCAAAAGGTATATCGCTCCATGATTGGATCCTTGCTTTACCTTTGTGCATCTAGACCGGATATCATGTTGAGTGTGGGAATTTGTGCACGGTTTCAAGCCGCACCTAAGGAAAGCCATTATATGGTGGTCAAGCGAATCTTTCGATATTTGGCTCATACCCCAAACTTTGGCTTATGGTACCCCAAAGGTGCAAGCTTTGATCTCATGGGTTACTCAGACTCGGATTGGGCGGGAGATTGTGTGGAAAGGAAGTCAACTTCCGGAGGGTGCCAATTCCTTGGTCGCTCTTTGGTGAGTTGGTCTTCGAAGAAGCAAAATTGTGTGTCTCTCTCTTCCACCGAGGCCGAGTATGTAGCCGCCGCAAGTTGTTGTGCACAATTGCTATGGATGAGGCAAACTTTAAAGGATTACGGTGTCACTTTTGACAAAGTGCCTCTTCTATGTGACAATGAAAGTGCTATCAAGATTTCTCACAATCCGGTGCAACATAGCAAGACAAAGCATATTGAGATTTGTCACCATTTCATTCGGGATCACATCAAGTGTGGAGATATTGATATCATCTACATCAACACTCAAGAGCAACTAGAGGATATTTTCACCAAGCCCCTAGATGAAGCAAGATTTCGCGAGTTAAGGCAGGAGCTAAATATCATTGACTCGAGCAATGTGGCTTGAGTCTAGGCACACCCCACCGCACTCGTCATTCTACCTTGTTCTAGATGTAGGCATGGACATAGGGGGAGTGTTGTTCTCTCAATGAACGCTCCCTCCCCCCATTATGCATAAATCGATCAAGTCTTTCACATTAGCCATTTTTATGGTACTTGTGCTTCAAAGATGAGTTTTGGTCATGGGCCCAAGGTTAAAATCTTCGCTGTGCCATACCTATTAACTCAAACATAGGTGGCTTTGGCCACCGCCCTCTCCTCATGATCAACAGTTGTTGTTGGTCTTGAGGTCTTTGTGTGTGTTTGAGACACTTCTTGTGTGCTTCTCTTTTCCTTTGCTTTTGTGCTTGGGGTGTCTCTTCCGGTTGTTGCCATTCCTTGTCTTGCCTCTCTCGAAGTTTTATTGGTCCTCTCATTTGCATAATCCTGCCTTTTCTTTTCTACTCCTGCCTAGTTTCACCCGCACGGTACTACCGCTGAGCCTGTGCGGTACTACCGCCCGGTCCCATGGTACTACCACGCGGTGAGTTTGAGCAGGGGTTATGAGTCGGGGCAGGGGGGAGGTTTCTCTCCCCATACCCATTTACTCGCTCCCTCTTCTCTCTCTCACAGGCAACGAACAGGCAGCGGAGGGCCACCGTCGGGCCACCGCCTCCGAGCCGTCTTCCATGTTTTCCGTCCGGTGGGATCGATCCCCACCCTGTCCTCTTGCCATGGATGCCGGTATTGCCCCCGTTCTTCTCCTCTTTGGTTCTAGTTTTTGGATCTAGGCTTTAGGGCAATATCCGTTGCATTCTTCGATTTTTGGCTAAATCGGGGCATGAATAGTACATAGAAGACTGCTAGAGTAGGTAGATTGAAGGTTTAACCGCGAAAATTTGAATTTGGCACCTCCGGTACTACCGGATCTCTCCGCTGAAGTTGTCAGATCCACTGACATCTGCCTCGAGCGGTGCAATTTGCCTCTTTCGTGCTTTTTTGTGTGTGTTCCAGGTGGTAGTAGCTCCGGGAATCAGGCTCGTCGCAAGAATCCTGCTCGTACCGGTGGATCCAAGCGCTACTGTTCTTCTGATGTTCCAGAGAGTGGCACCATTCCAGTGAGTGGCACCCCGCCCGTGCGTGGCTCCAATGATCCTCCAAGACAGAGAGTCAAGGTGATTGTTACCAAGAACAAGGGGCCCAAGGGCGCTCATGAGATGTCTGCTCTCGAGTTCGGTACGGCTCGTAAGCGCAATCCATATCGGGAGCCTCAGGATCCTGCGCTTGTTCATCACATGTTTTGGAACAGGTTTCAACAGTCCATCTTCCATGATGTGTTGAAGGCAAAGAAGAATCTGTTTGTGAAAGTCAAGTCTGTTGATCTCTCTCACATGGAGAGGGACTTGCCTTACTTCGGAGCCGCACTTCAGAGGTGCGAGGAGCTAGATATCAAGAGGATCATTTCTTTCAACAAGGATTTTGATGTAGAGCTTGTGGCACAATTCTATGCCACAGTACACTTTGGGCATGATTCCCCCCACTAATCCCTTGTGGATCTTGTTACTCTTGGGTGTTTGAGCACCCTAGATGGTTGAGGTCACCTCGGAGCCACATTCCATTGTGGTGAAGCTCCGTGGTGTTGTTGGGAGCCTCCAATCAAGTTGTGGAGATTGCCCCAACCTTGTTTGTAAAGGTTTGGTCGCCGCCTTCAAGGGCACCACTAGTGGAATCACGACATCTCGCATTGTGTGAGGGCGTGAGGAGAATACAGTGGCCCTAGTGGCTTCTTGGGGAGCATTGTGCCTCCACACCGCTCCAACGGAGACATACTTCCCCTCAAAGGGAAGGAACTTCGGTAACACCTCCTCGTCTCCACCGGCTCCACTTGTGGTTATCTCTTACCTTTACTTTGTGCAAGCTATTGTTGTGTTGTATCCTTTGCTTGCACTTGTTGTTGTTGTTGTTGTTAGCATCATATAGGTTGCTCACCTAGTTGCACATCTAGACAACCTATTTGTTGCTAAACCTAATTTGTGAAGAAAAACAAAAAATTATTAGTTGCCTATTCAACCCCCCCCCCTCTCTAGTCAACCATATCGATCCTTTCAGCTAGTTGAAATCAAACAAAGCACCCATTTAGATGTTCCCGATGTCTATATTATGGCTCAATAGGCGACCCAAGTTTTCTATCTATCGTGAGCCTACCAAACTAATACAAATCTGAATGGTTGGGATGCCGTTTATGAAGTGCCGCCACGTGTTAGATCACCTCCCCCCAATGAAGAGGATTATGGACCTCACATTGACCCAGACACATATGAAGGAGAATTCTTCCAAGAAACACGTCTTTCCAAGAAACGTTTCAAGAACCGCTATACTTCACCCGAGAACATGGAAGTAGACAATGATAGTGAATCTGACTTCACCCCTGAGCCGGAACAAGAAGAGCCGGAACAAGAAGAGGTTACTGCTACAGATGACCTGTCAATGCTTGACCGATTACAGAAAGGCCTTCCACATGTTGATGCCACTGAACTCGATGAGCACGTCTTTCATGACGACACGCGTGATAGTGATGATGATGATGAATCTATTGATCTCGAAGCATATATAGATGATCCAGACTATTATTAGTTTGTATGCATCCCAACTTAAATTATATACATATTATTATTCATGTCATGTATTCAATTTTTTTATGTTGTACTAATTTCGTTTACTCTTCGTCATGGCAGGTGTTGAAAGATGGTAGGCGCGAGTCCAGAGTGCTCCGCGGGTACTTCTTCGACGGTGCCCCGCGGGAGGGGTACTTCCATTCCACCCCTACATCTCCGGAGAGCGTTGATAGACGGTATGGGGACACCGCTGGCGGGCGCTTCTTCATCGGCGTCGTTGCCCACCAGGAGAGGAGGTCGGGGAGGGAAGAAGAGAGGAGGTCAGGGAGGACATGGCCGCGGGAGAGGTAGGCAGGCTGCTACACCTTCCTCGCCACCACCCCCAGTTGATTCACCCGAGCACAGGACTGCTAGGGTGGACTCGTCTGAGGTGGAGGCTACGGGGACTCCAGACCACGAGCCTCGGGTGGACGGGACTCTCGCCCCAGAGGCTTCAACCCACGAGACTTCGGGCCGCAAGACTCCAGACCAGGCTATGTCCGAGGAGATGTCCGAATGGGGTACCTGGCCGGATCGGCCTGAGGGGCCGAGTGGCCTTGCTGATGGTGGCGGGGATGAGTTTACTGATAGTGAGGGCGAGGTGGTTAAGGGGGCCACCGTGTACCAGCGTGGTGGTACACGGCTCCCGCCCCTGCCGGCGACCCGCGAGCAGAGGCCGGTGATTAGGCCTGATGGGGAGAAGTAAGTGCATTTACTCTTTTTGTACCTTTTGCCTTCACGTTTGTTCAAATATATAATGCGTTGGCCTTGTCATACTGCAGGGGTTGGGTACACGCCAGTGACGTCCGCAGGCCCAACACCTTCCTTGGTGTGCTTTGCCGGCAAAATTTCCCGAGGTTTGTCACGTTGCCCAGTGAGGGTCAGCTTCGACAGCTAGGATTGAGCTGGGAGCACTACTTGGCTGCTCAGGCCCCGCCGGAGCAGATGATCGACGGTGTCTTGTGCCACACGAGGGCCGAGATGGTGATCAGAAGCTTTTGGGTAATTTCTCCTTTACATAATTAAAAATTAACAATAGCTAGTTATTGTACTAATTAGTGTTGTCTCGTTTGATTGCAGACCTTCTACAGGTGTGAGGAGGGATAAAAGGAGGAGGCGGCGAAGGTTATCGATAATGAGTGCAAGCGCCTACTACAAAACTTACGGCACAAGGCTTGGCCGCAGGCTGTTCGAGACTAGTACGCCAAGCGTGGTATTAAGAAGGACAAGCCATCGTGCCGGGCTAAGTTTCTGAAGAAGGATCAGTACATGAAGGTAATTACCTATTCTTAAGGCATTGTACTTAGTTTCCTTGATTTGATTTGTAGGCGTAGCGCTCAAGTTTTCTCTTTACTAACTTAGGTGCCCACGAGATGGTGTGCGGATAAGATGGAATGTTGGGAGGCGTTGGTGGATGAGTGGTGCACAGGCCTCTGGCGAGCCGTCCACGACAATGCCAAGGAACGGCGTGCCCAAATGGTTGGTGTGCCACACCATCAAGGCAACGCCAACTTATATCAGTTCGAGCGGAACTGGGTATGTGGTTTGCTTCATGATTCATGCAATTCATTCTTCATGCTAGCTTGAGCCCTTTACTAATACTTTGTTCCTCTCTTTTAGGCGCGACACAATAACACGGAGGTGCCAGAGGTGTACGACCTCTATGCCATGGCCCATACTGCCTCGTACAAGAAGGCCAAGGCATTCTCTGAGTCTGACCTCGATCATCCAGAGAATTTCACCAACATCTCCTCCCACCACAAGCTCGTGAGGTACAACCAGGAGGGGAAGGCGAGGAAAGGGGAGGACTTTAAATCGAGCCAGAATCCTTTTGATCCAGAGCTGGTGATGATATCTGGTGGCGGGAGGCCCCATGGCTCATTAGCCATTGGAGATGGACTGATATGTTGTCCTCTCACTCTCCCGGAGATCAAGGCGCGCCAAAGGAGCTCCTATCCTGAGATAAGGACTCGTCCATGGCCAGTCGATCTCGCCATCGAGGTTAGTTATACGGACTCAGATATCTTTCCTCCATTACTTTGTGTGTGTGGCCATCGATGATTACAGTGCTAACAAGGAGTGGTGTTGCGGGCTGCTCTTCAGAAAGAGAGAGCGACAACCCAGGCGCTTCTGGAGGAGAGGGACCGGGTGGCGGCGGAGAAGGAACTGCTGGCGGAGGAGAAGACATAGGTTGTTGGAGGAGGAGAGGGCACGGAATGACGCGGCTCACCGGGCCATGTACGAGCTCCTCGTGGTAAGTTTCTTCTGCATATTAGCCAAATCATGCACGTAATGTTCGTTTCATTACTAACTAATATGACTGACTCGTCAAAACCAAATATGCAGTCTATGTGTGAGAAGACCGGTCAGACCCCTTCGCCGATGCCGATCATTACTAGAGCGGGAACGGTGAGTTTCATTTGAATGGTCATTATTTACTAGTCTTAACATTTGAGTGTCATCATGCTAACGAGACTTTGCAAATGATCTTTGGTGCAGCATAACTCCGGAGCCGCATCGCACAACCCTTCTCCAAGTGAAACCGGCCCGAGGAACCCCGATGCTTGACCTCCGATAAGTTTTCTCTAGTGTTTTTCTTAACAAATGCATACTTAGCTTCGTACAAGCTTGTTAGCCCTATTATGCCACATACTTAGCTTATTTTCCCCAAAAAAGACATACTTAGCTAATTATCCTCCAAAATGACATAATTAGCTTATTTAGTTCATTTATGGCATAATTAGCTTATTCATTTCAAAAATGGCATAATAACCTTGGTTAGCTCATAAATGTCATATACTTAGCTTATTTTCCTCCAAAATGGCATAATTACCTAAGTTAGCTCTAAAATGACCTATACTTACATAAGTTAGCTAAAAAATGGCATAATTACCTAGGTTAGCACAAAAATGACCTATACTTACCTTATTTTCCTCCAAATTGACATAATAAGCTTAGTTAGCTCAAAAAATGGCATAATTACCTAAGTTAGCTCTAAAATGACCAAAATAAGGAATAAGAAAAAGAAAACAAAGGAAAAGGAGAAAAGAAAGAATAGAAGAAGAAAGAGAAGAAAAAGAAAGAATAAAAGAATAAGAATGAGAGGAGAAAGGATAAAAAGGAGAAGAGAAGAAGAAAGATGAGAAAAGGAGAGAAGAAGAGAAAAATAATTCTTATTCTTCCTTTTTCTCCATCTTCTACTCCTTATTCTTATTCTTCTTCTTTCTTTCTTATTCTTCTTCTTCTTCTTCTAGTCTTCTTCTTCTAGTCTTCTTCATCTAGTCTTCTTCTTCTTCTTCTGCTTCTTCTTCTTCTTCTTCTTCTAACTTTCTTACTCCCATTTTTGCAGGTTTGATTCACTTCATGGAAGCAGGCATTGATGGACTGGTAGTGTTTAGTTTTTGTTTTGTTTTGTATTGATGAACAATGTGAAACTATGTATGTATATACGGATGAACTCCGTGAAACTATGTATGTATTGGATCTATTAATACCCTATGTGTTCTCTTGCTTTGATGGACTGCTAGATGTTGGATACATGGGCTATGCTTGAGGTTGAAACTATATATATCATATATGTCTTTTGAAAATGCAGGGATATAACAGAAAACAGACAAAACAGTAACAATACAGGCACTTTGTCGTCTGCCAGCCGACGGCAAAGCCCTTTGCTGTCGGTAGGCAGATGGCAAAGGCAACACGTGGCTGCAACCTGTGCAACCTGGGAGCATCAGGTCTGACCATTTGGTCATTCTGCCATCCGCTGGCAGACGGCAAAGACTAAGCAGAAGTGATGGTCGGCCATAGGGTTGCTGATGTCATAGGGCTGACGACAAAGTTTGCCATCCGCCGGTAGACGGCAAAGTCTGTCGTTAGCCACCTAATGGGGCTAACAATTATTCTTTGCCGTCAGCTTGGCCAGGAAAGCAGACGGCAAACTTCTTTGCCTTTCGCTATCTTTATGCAGACAGCAAACAAAGTCATTACCCTGACTTTTAGTGCCAGAAGTGTTTGCCGTCCAGGGCAGACGGCAAAGCGGTTTGCCGTCGGTGGCCTTGTTCTTTGCCGTCTGCTATGGCAGATGGCAAATTACCTGATTCCTATAGTGATGATCCATGACGGAGACCGAGGCCGAGGATGGGCTGGTGGATGAATCGAAGTCCACACAGTCGGGCACGTACACCCAGTCCGGCATGAGCACCCAGCCGGGCACGCACACCCAGCTGGGTACGTAGACGGATTGGGCCACAGGGCAGGAGCAGAAGGAGGACGGCGACGACGACCCTGATCTGGATGAATTTGTTGTTGGTCCAATGAATAGGGGTAGAATATAAAGCTTCAACATAAGGGAGGATGAGTTGAGTGATGCGTGGTTGGCCACTAACCTTGATCCGATCCATGACATGGAGCAAAAGGGCTCAACATTTTGGGCCAACATTCACACTTGGTTTCATGAGCACAAGCATTTCCCTGAAGGGGAACGCTGCAGGAAAATCAAAAAATTTCCTTCAAAACACCCAAGATCTAATCTAGGAGATGTATAGCAACAAGAGGGGAGTGTGTCTACATACTATTGTAAACCAAAAGCATTAGCATCATAACGCGGTTGATGTAGTCTTACTCTTCACGATACAATCGCGATCCAATCTGATCTAGTGCCGAACGGACGGCACCTCCGAGTTTAGCACACATACGGCTCGACGGCGGCCTCTCCTTCTTGATCCAGCAAGTGAGGGAGAAGAGGTACATGAGATCTGAACCAACACGACGGTGTGGTGGTGGTGGTGGTGGCAGCTGAATTCCGGCAGGGCTTCGCCAAGCGCTGACGGAACGTGGAGGAGGAGTAACGGGAGGGAGACGGGGCAAGCGCGGAAGGGTTGGCTGCCCCCTGCACCTCCCCACTATATATAAGGGTGAGGGAGGGGCGTGCTAGCCCTATCCCCCTTCCCAAGGCAGGGGGTGGCGTCCAAGGGGGGAGGAGTGCCCTCCAAGCCAAGTGGAGGCCCTCCCCCTTAGCGTTTCCCCTCCCTAGGCGCATGGGCCTTGTAGGGGCTGGTGCCCCTGGCCCATTAAGGCCAGGGCACCCCCCTACAGCCCATGCTACTGTATGTGATGTGGTGGAACCCTCCAAGGACTTCCGGACCCCTCTGAAACCCTGTGGAACCTTCCGGTGGCTTCCCGGTACAATACCGAAAAATTGGACTTTTTCCCGGAACCCCGACAACAACTTTCCATATATAAATCTTTACCTCCAGACCATTCCGGAGCTCCTCGTGATGTACCGGACCCCATATGGGACTCTGAACAACCTTCTGACTTTCCAATATTAATATCGCAATACTACCCTAGCGCTACTGAATGTTAAGCGTGCGACCCTACGGGTTCGAGAATCATGTAGACATGACCGAGACTCCTCTATGGTCAATAACCAATAGCGGGACCTGGATGCCCATATTGGTTCCCACATATTCCATGAAGATATTTATCAGTTGAACTTTGATGTCAAGGATTCTGTTAATCCCGTATACAATTTCCTTTGTTAGGCGATATTTTACTTACCCGAGATTCGATCGTCGGTATCTCCATACCTAGTTCAATCTCGTTACCGGCAAGTCTCTTTACTCATTCCGTAATACAAGATCTCATGACTAAACTCATTAGTCACATGCTTGCAAGCTTCTTGTGATGTTGTATTACCGAGAGGGCCTAGTGGTATCTCTCCGTCATACGGAGTGACAAATCTCAGTCTTGATCTGTGCCAACCCAATAAACACCTTTGGAGATACCTGTAGAGCACCTTTATGATCACCGAGTTATGAACTGACGTTTGGATACACACTAATTATTCCTTCAGTGCCAGGGAGTTGCAAGATCTCATGGTCTAAGGAACATATACTTGACATGATGAAAGCTGTAGCAAAAACTAGGTGAAACGATCATATGCTAAGCTTATGGTTGGGTCTTGCCCATAACATCATTCTCCTAATGATGTGATCCTGTTATCAAATGACAACTCATGTTTATGGTTAGGAAACCTTAACCATCTTTGATTAACGAGCTTGTCTAGTAGAGGCTCACTAGGGACACGGTGTTGTTTATGTATCCACACATGTATTTAAGTTTCCGGTCAATACAATTCTAGCATGGATAATAAACATTTATCATGAACATGGAAATATGAGAATAACCAATTTATTATTGCCTCTAGGGCATACTTCCAACATTCCAGCCCTACGTCGACGAACTCATTCGCAACCATGGGGGTGAAGTCTCTCAATCATCGATAGTATATCATTCAAGAGTTCGTGTCCAAGTATTGTGGCCACTTGAAGCAACTCATCGGACGGTGGCCAAGTGGTACCCATATCTATGAGCAAGTATGTGGGTTCATCATTTGGTCGGATATGCTCGATGTTTTGGTCATTTGGCCGGATATGCTCTATGTTTTGGTCATTTGGCCGGATCGGAAAAGCCTACTAGTAGCGCTGGTTTTTGGGCTAGCAGTAGCGCGAGTGCCAGCTCTATGTTTTGGTCATTTGGCTGGATGGGAAAAGCCTACTGTCGAGCCCATTTCCGAGAATAAATCCCAGAATAGCCCTAAGTCACACCAGCCCCAAGATCAACACAACTGGTGGACTTCCTTGATACAGATAACCAGTACAAGATAATATTACACAGGGTTGAGTCTGAGGGCTCAACAAAGTTTATTACAAACTCGCCAATATATGGCAGTGGCGGAATATGACAGTGGTGTGGTGGTGATACAATACTAGTACAATAACATAGAGCCAAGCGTTAGAGTGAGGCTTGACTATTTATTTGTGTAGCGGAAGGTTAGCGGATGATACATGTGGTAGACTCCTATCTCACAGGTTGACTGACTGGGACCCCTCTAAGCGTCGGGCTCGCTAGCGCAATCCTCCTCCACAAGCTCGTCCTCCTCCAAGTCTGGCCAAGTAAATAGCCAGGGACAAGCCACTGAGTACGTTGGAATGTACTCGCAAACATTATGAACAAAAGATATAATGGGTGCATATGCTCATGCTGACTAAAATTTAAATCATGACAATAAATGATATGAACGTGAGCATAGCATGTTAGTCATGATCAAACTTAAAGCAAATGAATGCCACGGGTAGTCTAGCCAGCCCAAGTGACATTCAGCAAAATAAAAGAAATGCCAATCGGGTGTCCACAAGAGTAGTGGCGGGACCACCTGTAAACTCGAGGGACGTCATGAAAAGGTCTTGAAGAGAAATGCCAGTCAGGTGTCAAGTGACGCCACGGTCGGACTTGAAGAGAAATGCCAGTCGGGTGTCCACAAGAGTAGTGGCGGAACCGCCTGTAAACTCGAGGGACGCCACGAGAGGTCTTGAAAATAAAGTTGAGTGCCCGGGGTAGTCTAGCCAGCCCCTGAGACACTCAGGAAATTCAAAATAAGAGAAACAGGTTAGTCCTCAATAATATGCATAACCATAATAATATTTAACATGCATAAAATATTCATGGTAGCATCAGGGTGTCAATAATTATCCTGCAAAATATTTCAGGCATATTAAAATTATTTCCTCCGGAGACCGACACCGGGACCGACACTTGACCCACCCAGCTAATGCCCTTGACCATGGACAACGGCTATTCGAATAGGTTTAAACTCTGCCAAGGGTGTACTCTTTACCCACAAGTAAAGGATTTCTTTAGTCAGTACCGTGACACTGACTAATTCCCATTACGGTCTTTGGGATGAAAACACACCTGACCAGCACACACCAGATTAACTTTCCGGATGCCAGGAATCACCCAAAGCATCGTTCAAGAAAAACTCTAAGACGGAGAGACCAACGTCCTGCATGGGATCACTATTAATACGCGCGGATTCCAAGGGGTGCCCCCCTCTCGTTTACAACCGGAAACACCCATGCCCCCTGACCCGATGACAGGATTTATTCCAAGGCCCTGGAAACCCTCATCGTGGCCCTCTGTACGGTGTGTACCTGGACAGGGGTTAATAACTTACTCAGCAGTACCTTCCTTGCGGAAGGACTCGTGGTAGCATGGGATCCAGCTAGGTTTAACGGAACAAGACTCGATCTAGGCCGACTCAGGAGGTGTTAATTATCTTCACCGGTATATTCCACATACGTCATGTGACACCACCATGTCAAAAATAATGGCCCTTGCCCACCGGCACGTCCAAGGCAGGAGACACTCTCCTGAATATCTCACAGCTATACCAAGTCAGTAAGTTTTCTTGTTTGAGTGAAGTGCAAGACAAGCATAAGAAGTGATATGACCAAACATGCATGCACTTGTGATATATGTGGTGCAATTCCAACCGATGCAAACATGCAAAATGCAATCACCATATCCCAAGTTCAATAATGCTTGCCTTGTCCAAAGTAGTCAGGTGAAAACCCTTCGAAATTCTCGGCAAGGTTTCCCTCTTCTTTTTCTGAAAATATTCAAATTCAACTCAAATTAAAAATTTGACAACAGTGAAAAAAGTTGTCTCAAAACATTTTTAAATAAATACTAAAAAAAACTAGAGAGAAAAATAAGAATTTAAAAAAAAGTTCAAGTCAATCAGAGTTGTGGTTTGAAAGTTATTAAACTTTCAAAACCAGGGGTTTTTCTGCAAAAAAGCCACTCCCTGTGCGTTTATAAAGAAAACGCTTCGGGCCAAAGTATGTTTCTCAGCGCGGAAGGCGTAAACAGAAGAATACGCCTTCTGTTTTAAACAGAAAAGAATAAAACAATGACGGGTGGGCCCCACCCGTCAGGTTTAAATTCAAACGCGCTGCGCGCGCGTATACAGAGGGGAGACGGTGATCACCGGCGTCAATCGCCGGGGTCTTGGAGGGTGGCGATGGTCGGGACGTGCTCAGGGAGTCCGTCCGCGTCGGTGGGTGGTGGTGGTGGTCGCCGGCGAGCAGTAGAACGGCGGCGAGGTCTGCGAGGGTGGATGGTGGTTCGGGTGGGGTTGGAACTCGCCGGAGAGAGCTCGGATGCTGGAATTGAGGTGCGGGATCGATGAGTTGATGCGAGAGGTGGCTTCTGGCAAGATTTGAGTGGTGGAGGTGGCGGAACAGCGTCGAACCGATCGGAGACAAAGGCGGCGGAGCGGTGACTGGAGAGGAGGGAGGAGACCTCCTCGAGGTCAGGGGAGGTGGCGAGGGCGCGATTAGGAGGTGGTGGAGGCGATGGGTGGAACGAGTGGAGCTCGGGGGGGCCTTTTATAGGCGATACGAGGCGGTCCGGCGAGGTTCGGATCACGCCGGAGTTACGGTGGTCGGCGAAGTAGGTTTGGGCGGTGGTCATGGGCGGCGAGGGAGTGATGAGGGCAGTGAAGAACTCCGGAAGGCTCGGCGTGGACGGGCTCGAGCTCTTCGAGCTTATCCCGGAGCGGAGCTCCCGTATGGTGCGGCGGCGCTGTCCTGGTTCCGGCGACTGCCATCGGGCCAGGGAGGGGTTGGACGGTGCAGACGGCATGCGAGGACGCGGAGAGGCACTACGCGTGGCCAGGAGGTAGGCGGGGAAGCTGTGGCGCAGTAATGGAGGTCGGTGGCCGAGGCGACTCCGCTCAGTCCGCCGCGGATGAGCACGGTGCAAGGGGTTGCACCGGCCAGCCGCCAGCTCACCAGCGAGGATAGACTGCGGAGTGGGCCAAGGAGGGGCGATGCATTGATGATCTTTGGCGTCGCCATGAAGGAGAAGGAAGGTGAGGGGTGCACGGCACCGATCGTCCCTGCCACTGCCTCTGAAGATTCAGTTAACTGAATCTTATTCAGCTATGAACAGTGCACAACCATTCATATGATCTATAGCAGAGAGTGCTAGGGATTTTTAGAATTTGTGGCAATTTTTGTGGTGATGTGTTGATGCAAATGAGAGGGCCTGACGAAGTTTCAGAATTTTTGGAGAAGTTTAGGTTTGGTTTTGAGCAAGAAAATGGTTTCTGGTCCAAATTTCAACTGTATGAATTTTGAAAATTTTGAACTTTGGACCCCAAGGTTTTTGGTGAAATGGATTTTGGGTACCATCTAGTTGCTAGGATAATTTTTGTGGGGATAGAAAAGTTGTAGAAATTATAGCTCCTTTGTAACTCAAGGAAACCATGGATATTGCAAATTCAAATTTTGGAATTTGTTTAAAATGAGAAGATATTTTTTGTGGGGTGGAAAGAAGTTGGATACTGCCCTAGAAGATGTGAGTGACTTGTGGGATGAATTTTGGAGTGGAAGAAAAATTGTTGGATGGATTTTAGAAGGGTTAGAGGGAAGTGAAAAGGGCCATTTCCTTTGAAAAAAATTTAAATCATTCCCAAAAACTTTTCTAAATGAAATTGTTTGAAAACCCCCAAATTAATTATCCAAATAATTTTAAACCTTTCAAACATAATCATTAAAGAAAAATTTGAAACCCAATTAAAATTTGAGAGGGTTTTCAAACGGTAGAAAGTAATATGATCAAAAATGATTTTCAAATCGTTTATTTTTAAAGGAAATATCTCAAAAATTCAGAAAATATTTTTGGGGTGTTACAACACCTACCCCCTTAAGAAAAATCTCGTCCCCGAGATTTCGGCTGTCCCTCAAACAGGTACGGATATTCAGTCCTCAGGTGATCCTCTCTTTCCCAAGTAGCTTCCTCCTCAGTGTGATTACTCCACTGAACCTTGTAAAATTTTATCACATTTTGCAGGTTCTCCGTTCAGACTCCTCCAAAATCTTTATAGGGTGTTCCCTATAGGTAAGATCTGGTTGGATATCCAGGTCTTGATGCTGGACTTGCTTTTCTGGGTTACTGACACATCTCCTTAGTTGTGACACGTGAAACACATTATGAACATATGATAATTCTGCCGGTAGCTCTAGTTGATAAGCAACCTTGCCTCTTCTTGCGATCACTCTAAATGGTCCAATAAACCTCGGTGCCAATTTTCCTTTGACTTTAAATCTCTGTAGTCCTCTTGTTGGAGATACTCTGAGATACACATATTCATCGGGCTCAAAACTGATTTGGCGGTGCTTTTGATCATAGTAACTCTTTTGACGGATCTGAGCCGCTCTCAATCTGTCCTGAATAAGCTTCACTTTTGTTTCTGCCTCCTTAAGAACTTCGGGACCAAAAATTCGACTCTCTCCGGTCTCAGACCAATTGAGTGGGGTATGGCACCTTCATCCGTACAGTGCTTCAAAAGGTGACATTTTCAAACTAGCTTGATAACTGTTGTTATATGAGAACTCCGTGTATGGTAAACTGTCTTCCCAGTTAACTCCGTAAGTGAGCACACATGCTCTCAGCATGTCCTCTAATATTTGATTTACCCGCTCAGTTTGTCCTCCGGTTTGCGGGTGGTATGCTGTGTTGAACGTTAGTTGAGTCCCTAGGGCTTGCTGTAGGTGCTCCCAAAATCTAGAGACAAATTGGGTGCCTCTATCAGAGACTATGGTCTTGGGTACTCCGTGTAGGCAAACAATCCGGGAGAGGTATAATCTGGCAAGCCTCTGTGTGGAGTATGTGGTTTTTACCGGAATGAAATGTGCCACCTTGATTAAATAATCTGTTATAACCCAGATAGCATCATTTCCGTGTCGTGACCTTGGCAATCCGATGATAAAATCCATTCCTATTATGTCACATTTCCATTCAGGTACTCTGAGTGGCTGCAATAGTCCTGCTGGCCTCTGGTGTTCTGCTTTTACACGCTGGCATGAATCACAACGTGCGACATATACGGCTATATCTCTTTTCATCCCGTGCCACCAATAATTTTCTTGTAGATCCTTGTACATTTTTGTCCCTCCTGGATGAATAGAATATGGAGTGGTATGGACTTCTGCCAAAATTTGTTGCTTTAAATCTTCCTTATTAGGCACGCACAATCTTCTCCCGAACCATAAAATTCCCTGACTGTCTATGGTAAATTCAGTCGCCTTGCCCAATTTTATTTTCCTCTTAATCCCTTCAATACTTGGGTGTCCTTTTTGGGCTTCTTTGATCTGATCCTCTAATGTTGGTTTTATTTCCAGTTGGGCAACGGTTCCTTCTGTGACTAGGACCATATTGAGTTTGGCAAATTCTTGATTAAACTCATGCTGTAAGAATTGCGCACTATTATTGTTGGTGCAGGGATTTCGGCTGAGGGCGTCTGCCACAACATTTGCTTTACCCAGATGATAATGAATTCCATTGTCGTAATCCTTTATTAACTCAAGCCAGCGACGTTGTCTCAAGTTTAATTCTGGCTGGGTGAAAATATACTTAAGATTTTTATGGTCTGTGTATATTTCACATCGTTTACCGAGAAGAAAGTGTCGCCATTCTTTGAGTGCATGTATTACTGCAGCTAGTTCCAAATCATGAGTAGGATAATTCTCCTCGTGTCGTCGTAGCTATCTTGAGGCATATGCCACGACTTTTCCTTCTTGCATCAATACACATCCAAGGCCTTTCCTGGACGCGTCACAGTATATCTCAAAAATTTTGTGCACATCGGGCACGACCAGAATGGGTGCCGTTGTTAGCCTCTTTTTCAATTCTTGGAAACTTTTCTCGCAGGCTTCAGTCCAATCAAACTTCTTATCCTTCTTAAGTAATTGGGTCATGGGTTTAGCTATGGTGGAGAATCCTTCTATAAATCTCCGGTAGTAGCCAGCCAGACCAAGAAAACTCCTGACCTCTGTCATGTTTGTGGGTTGCTTCCATTCTTGGACAGCCTTTACTTTACTTGGGTCCACTGCTATCCCATCTTGTGTCAGTACGTGTCCTAGAAAACCATCTTCTCGCAACCAAAATTCACATTTACTGAATTTGGCATATAGTTGATTTTTCCTCAATTCTTCTAGGACTATTCGTAGGTGTTGCTCGTGTTCCTCGGGTGTCTTGGAATAAATAAGTATATCATCGATAAATACGACCACGAACTTGTCCAAATATTTCATGAAGACCTTGTTCATGAGATGCACAAAATAAGCAGGAGCGTTGGTTAAGCCAAAAGGCATCACTGTGAACTCGTATAATCCATATCTGGTAGTAAAGGCAGTCTTGGGTATATCTGATGATCGGATTTTTAATTGATGGTAGCCTGACCTCAAATCTATTTTTGAGAAAACCTTGGCTTCTGCTAGCTGTTCAAACAAGTCATTTATCCTGGGCAGCGGGTATTTATTTTTGATGGTGACCATATTGAGTGCCCTGTAACCAATACATAGCCTTAGGGTACCATCCTTTTTCTTAGCAAATAAAACTGGCGATCCCCATGGTGATGAGCTGGGTCGAACATAACCCTTTTCCATTAGTTCCTTAATCTGTTTCTTCAACTCAGTCAATTCCGTTGGAGCCATTCGGTACGGCTTTTTATAAATGGGTGTCGTTCTAGGTGCCAATTCAATAACAAATTCAATTTCACGGTCCGGGGGCATTCCTGGTAGCTCCTCAGGAAATACATCGGGGTATTTGCAGACTACAGGAACCTTACTGAATTCTGCCGCATCCACTTGATTTAATTTTCCTTGTGATGTGGAAATCCTCCTTAGGCAAAATTTTATTGTTTTTCCTTGGCAGCTTGTAAGAGTCACCGTGTGGTTGTAGCAGTCTATGAAACCTTTATTTTTGGTTAACCAATCCATTCCCAGAATAACATCCAGATCGACTGCTTCCAGAACAATAAGGTTGGCTAAAAATACCATTCCTTTGATCTCAATATTCACATCCTTGCAGTACCATTGTGTGCTTTGCTTCGATCCCGGGGACTGAATAACCATGGAATTTTGCAAAGGCGAAAAAGAAAATCGATTCTTCGAAGCGAATCTTTTTGAGATACACGAATGGGAAGCTCCAGAATCAAATAAGACTGTAGCATTAATTGAGTTGACAGGAAACGTACCAAACACAATATCTGGTGCATTTTGTGCCTCCTCAAATGTCACGTGGTTGACCTGTCCCTTCTCTGGTTGTTATTGGGGTTGAAGTTGTTGCGTTTGGGGGCTGTGTTTGTACCACGGCCATTGTTGTTGGGCTTGGTTGTATTATTTCCCTGCTTTGGGCATTGCCTGGAGTAATGCCCTTCTCCTCCATAGGCATAACAGGTGATGCCCGGATAGAATGTCGTATCTTTGGTCCTGTTGTTGAAAGCACTGCGGTTCTGTTGTGGTGATACCGTTGCTAGTCGGGGTAGCGGAGTTGCTGGTCGGGGTGTTGTAGGCTTCTGAAATTCATTCTTGGGCCTGTTGTTGCGAACCTGAGATGACTGGTTCATACGGCGCTTGCGTATTTCGTTCATGTTGCGGTGCTCGTTCTCTAGTATAATTACCTTGTCCACTAGTGTTTTGAAATCAGGAAAGGTGTGGACTACCAGTTGGCACTTTAAAGATGGGATAAGTCCGTCGAGAAATTTTTCCATCTTTTTGTCTTCTGTCATGTATTCGTCGTTGGCGTACCGGGCCAGCTGAGTAAATTGATCCAGATACTGGGCTACCGTGGTGCCTCGCTGCTTGAGATCCACAAATTCCCTTTTCTTCAATTTCATGATACTGTTAGGAATGTGCGCTCCCCGAAAGTTTTCCTTGAATTGTTCCCAAGTCATATTAGCTCCGTTGGGGTGAGTGTGGCATAAGTTTTCCCACCATGATGCTGCTGTACCAAAAAAATAGTATGGGGTATAAAGCACTTTTTCCCAGTCCGTACACTGGGCAATAACCAATTTTCTTTCAATATCACGTAGCCAATCATCTGCCTCCAATGGTTTGTCGGTGTGAGAAAACACAGTAGGATTGGTCTTCTGGAGCTCAGACAATTTTGACCTGTTCTGATTTTGTCCTTGGTGATTTCCCATATTGATTAAATGCTGCATCATCTCTTGGTGTTGTTGCTGGCTTTGTTCGTACAGACGGCACACTTGTGAAAATGCTGAGTCACTGTCCTGTTGACTAGTCTGTCCTTGTGTAAAATTATTTCCCATTTGTCCATGGTTGTTCTCTGGCGGATTTGGCATAGAACGGGTCCAGGGCGATGCATTTTCTTTCTGGGGGTATTTGTGTAACACCGATGAGAAAAGAAATTATAAAGGCAACAAATAAAACTTTTAAGAGACCGAAAATAAATCTCCCCCCAGGACGCAAGCACAACAGGTTATATCATACATGCAGGATTTAATTATACAAGCATGACTTAATTATACAAGATGCTTGCAGAAACTATATACTACACGACCACTTATTCAACTAGCGTACTACTTCGTCCTCTCAACATGCTGTGGTCTGAGTCTGTTACTCGCCATCTTACAAAAAGAAGAAGAAACAGAAAATAAAATCTTACAACCATGTCATCATAAAAAGACTACTGCGGTGCTGAAGCTCAATCTGTCCTCACGCGGTGTCCGAGACACTGTAAGCTCCGCTGAGGGTGAGTCCCAGCTGTGGTCCTCGAGACTCAACCTCCTCCTCTTCTGGAATGGTCTCCAGTCGAGTAGAGGTCGATGCTACGCCTGCCTGAGGTGGCACCGTGCGCGTCGGCAGTGGAGCTCTGATCGGAACAGGAGCAGCCAAGCGACTAGCCTCATCACTCGGGGATGAGTGCTGAACCGCGGGCTGAGTAGGAGAATAGTGTGGTGTAGTCGGAATACGAGGGGCACGTGGTGAAGGTGAACGGAACTCACTCCTGCGAGGGATCCTCGCACGAGCCAAGTCCATCCGTGCTGCAAGATGGTCGTCTACCAGTGCGGTGAAGACCGATTCTAGTGCCATGATATACTGAACAAGGGGCTCAATCGCCTCATCCCTTTATCCTGCTATAAGTAACATGGCATGGAAGGTAGTGATAGGGACGGGTCTGCATAACAGGCAGGATGTCCCTGAGACGAGCAATAGCCTCACGGGCGGCCATCTGGATAGCATGCCTCTCAGAGGGCATGACTCTCCCCACAAACGGTAGTTGCGGAAAGATAAGGTACTTCCACCCCGAATATATACCGAAGCCTGGTACATAGTCAGAGTATCTGTGATCCTGTCAGGAAAAACGGTGTACTCTGGACGGCTCAGAGATCTCATCGCATCTCTATCGATGATGGTAAGAAGACGGGAAAATCCCGCAGGCTCGTTAGCGAAAATCTGGGATGGGCAGTTGCCGCCAGACATCTACATCAGTAGACAAAAATCCAAATAGTCATATCATGTGCATATGATGACCATGGGAAAATGCTACAATGCATGAGATGCATGCTAAAAATGTTAGTACTGACTCAAGTGCTAGCAATCGTGCCTAGGGCTTCCTACAGTCAGCCTGGCTCTGATACAAAGGTCTGTCGGGCCCATTTCTGAGAATAAATCCCAAAATAGCCCTAAGTCACACCAGCCCCAAGATCAACACAACTGGTGGACTTCCTTGATACAGATAACCAGTACAAGATAATATTACACAGGGTTGAGTCTGAGGGCTCAACAAAGTTTATTACAAACTCGCCAATATATGGCAGTGGTGGAATATGACAGTGTTGTGGTGGTGATACAATACTAGTACAATAACATAGAGCCAAGTGTCAGAGTGAGGCTTGACTATTTATTTGTGTAGCGGAAGCTCAGCGGATGATACATGTGGTAGACTGCTATCTCACAGGTTGACTGACTGGGACTCCTCTAAGCATCGGGCTCGCTAGCGCAATCCTCCTCCACAAGCTCGTCCTCCTCCAAGTCTGCCCAAGTAAATAGCCAGGGACAAGCCAGTGAGTACGTTGGAATGTACTCGCAAACATTATGAACAAAAGATATAATGGGTGCATATGCTCATGCTGACTAAAATTTAAATCATGACAATAAATGATATGAACGTGAGCATAGCATGTTAGTCATGATCAAACTTAAAGAAAATGAATGCCATGGGTAGTCTAGCCAGCCCAAGTGACATTCAGCAAAATAAAAGAAATGCCAATCGGGTGTCCACAAGAGTAGTGGCGGGATCGCCTGTAAACTCGAGGGACGTCACGAAAAGGTCTTAATGAGAAATTCGGGTGTCAAGTGACGCCACGGTCGGACTTGAAGAGAAATGCTAGTCGGGTGTCCACAAGAGTAGTGGCGGAACCGCCTGTAAACTCGAGGGACGCCACGAGAGGTCTTGAAAATAAAGTTGAGTGCCCGGGGTAGTCTAGCCAGCCCCTGAGACACTCAGGAAATTCAAAATAAGAGAAACGGGTTAGTCCTCAATAATATGCATAACCATAATAATATTTAACATGCATAAAATATTCATGGTAGCATCAGGGTGTCAATAATTATCCTGCAAAATATTTCAGGCATTTTAAAATTATTTCCTCCGGAAACCGACACCGGGACCGACACTTGACCCACCCAGCTAACGCCCTTGACCGTGGACAACGGCTATTCGAATAGGTTTAAACTCTGCAGAGGGTGTACTCTTTACCCACAAGTAAAGGATTTCTTTAGTCAGTACCGTGACACTGACTAATTCCCATTACGGTCTTTGGGTTGAAAACACACCGGACCAGCACACACCAGTTTAACTTTCTGGATGCCAAGAATCACCCAAAGCATCGTTCAAGAAAAACTCTAAGACAGAGAGGACAACGTCCTGCATGGGATCACTATTAATACGCCCGGATTCCAAGGGGTGCCCCCCTCTCGTTTACAATCGGAAACACCCATGCCCCCTGACCCGATGACAGGATTTAGTCCAAGGCCCTGGAAACCCTCATCGTGGCCCTCTGTACGGTGTGTACCTGGACAGGGGTTAATAACTTACTCAGCCATACCTTTTCGTGCGGAAGGACTTGTGGCAGCACGGGATCCAGCTAGGTGTAACGGAACAAGACTCGATCTAGGCCGACTCAGGAGGTGTTAATTATCTTCACCGGTATATTCCACATACGTCATGTGACACCACCGTGTCAAAAATAATGGCCCTTGCCCACCGGCACGTCCAAGGCAGGAGACACTCTCCTGAATATCTCACAGCTATACCAAGTCAGTAAGTTTTCTTGTTTGAGTGAAGTGCAAGACAAGCATAAGAAGTGATATGACCAAACATGCATGCACTTGTGATATATGTGGTGCAATTCCAACCGATGCAAACTTGCAAAATGCAATCACCATATCCCAAGTTCAATAATGCTTGCCTTGTCCAAAGTAGTCAGGTGAAAACCCTTCGAAATTCTCAGCAAGGTTTCCCTCTTCTTTTTCTGAAAATATTCAAATTCAACCCAAATTAAAAATTTGACAACAGTGCAAAAATTTGTCTCAAAACATTTTTAAATAAATACTAAAAAAAACTAGAGAGAAAAATAAGAATTTCAAAAAAAAGTTCAGCTCAATTAGAGTTGTGGTTTCAAAGTTATTAAACTTTCAAAACCAGGAGTTTTTCTGCAAAAAAGCCAGTCCATGTGCGTTTATAAAGAAAACGCTTCGGGCCAAAGTACGTTTCTCAGTGCGGAAGGCGTAAACAGAAGAATACGCCTTCTGTTTTAAACAGAAAAGAATAAAACACTGACAGGTGGGCCCCACCCGTCAGGTTTAAATTCAAACGTGCTGCGCGCGCGTATACAGAGGGGAGACGGTGATCACCGGCGTCGATTGCCGGGGTCTTGGAGGGTGGCGATGGTCGGGACGTGCTCAGGGAGTCCGTCCGCGTCGGTGGGTGGCGGTGGTGGTCGCCGGCGAGCAGTAGAACGAAGGCGAGGTCTGCGACGGCGGATGGTGGTTCGGGTGGGGTTGGAACTCGCCGGAGAGAGATCGGATGCTGGAATTGAGGTGCGGGATCGATGAGTTGATGCAAGAGGTGGCTTCTGTCAAGATTTGAGTGGTGGAGGTGGCAGAACGGTGTCGAACCGATCGGAGACAGAGGCGGCGTAGTGGTGACAGGAGAGGAGGGAGGAGACCTCCTCGAGGTCAGGGGAGGTGGCGAGGGGGCGATTAGGAGGTGGTGGAGGCGATGGGTGGAACGAGTGGAGCTCGGGGGGGAGGGGGGGCTTTTATAGGCGATCCGAGGCGGTCCGGCGAGGTTCGGATCACGCCGGAGTTACGGTGGTCGGCGAAGTAGGTTTGGGCGGTGGTCATGGGCGGCGAGGGAGTGATGAGGGCAGTGAAGAACTCCGGAAGGCTCGGCGTGGACGGGCTCGAGCTCTTCGAGCTTGTCCCGAAGCGGAGCTCTCGTACGGTGCGGCGGCGCTGTCCTGGTTCCGGCGACTGCCAGCGGGCCAGGGAGGGGTTGGACGGTGCAGACGGCATGCGAGGACGCGGAGAGGCGCTACGCGTGGCCAGGAGGTAGGCGGGGAAGCTGCGGCGCAGTAATGGAGGTCAGTGGCCGAGGTGACTCCGCTCGGTCCGCCGCGGATGAGCACGGTGCAGGGGGTTGCACCGGCCAGCCGCCAGCTCACCGGCGAGGAGAGACTGCGGAGTGGGCCAAGGAGGGGCGATGCATTGATGATCTTTGGCGTCGCCGTGAAGGAGAAGGAAGGGGAGGGGTGCACGGCACCGATCGTCCCTGCCACTGCCTCTGAAGATTCAGGTAACTGAATCTTATTCAGCTATGAACAGTGCACAACCATTCATATGATCTATAGTAGAGAGTGCTAGGGATTTTTAGAATTTGTGGCAATTTTTGTGGTGATGTGTTGATGCAAATGAGAGGGCCTGACCAAGTTTCAAAATTTTTGGAGAAGTTTAGGTTTGGTTTTGAGCAAGAAAATGGTTTCTGGTCCAAATTTCAACTGTATGAATTTTGAAAATTTTGAACTTTGGACCCCAAGGTTTTTGGTGAAATGGATTTTGGGTACCATCTAGTTGATAGGATAAATTTTTTGGGGATAGAAAAGTTGTAGAAATTATAGCTCCTTTGTAACTCAAGGAAACCATGGATATTGCAAATTCAAATTTTGGAATTTGTTTAAAATGAGAAGATATTTTTTGTGGGGTGGAAAGAAGTTGGATACTGCCCTAGAAGATGTGAGTGACTTGTGCGATGAATTTTGGAGTGGAAGAAAAATTGTTGGATGGATTTTAGAAGGGTTAGAGGGAAGTGAAAAGGGCCATTTCCTTTGAATTTTTTTAAATCATTCCCAAAAACTTTTCTAAATGAAATTGTTTGAAAACCCCCAAATTAATTATCCAAATAATTTTAAACCTTTCAAACAGAATCATTAAAGAAAAATTTGAAACCCAATTAAAATTTGAGAGGGTTTTCAAACGGTAGAAAGTAATATGATCAAAAATGATTTTCAAAGCATTTATTTTTAAAGGAAAGATTTCAAAAATTCAGAAAATATTTTTGGGGTGTTACACCTACTAGGAGCGCTGGTTTTTGGGCTAGCAGTAGTGCGGGCGCCAGCGCTACTGCTACGACGCTACAGCTAACTTGTAGTAGTAGTGTGGGTTGGACCGCGCTACTGTTATACCTAGTTAGCAGCAGCGTTGGTTTGACCAGCGCTACTGCTACGTAGTTGTAGCGCTGGCGCCCAACGCTACTGCTTCCTGCTAACCAGCGCTACTGCTATCTTTACACATATTTTTTTCCTGCTACGTATTTGCGCTGTATTTGTACAGGTTTTATACAGTAGTCTAATCATATCATAAACATACAATATACTCATTATATCATTGGGTGGAAGAAACACAGACTAGATTCATGTAACCAAAAGTTGGATTAGTAGGAGCCTACTAATCAAACTTTTGGTCACATGAATCTAGTCTGTGTTTCTTCCACCCAATGATATAATAACTCATCATGATCATAATAACTCATCATCATCATCATTATGATAACAACTCATCATCATAGTCATATAGGAACTAGCTCATCATTCTAGCACAATGTAGCACATAACTCATCATCATCATGATAACAACTCATCATCATAGTCATATAGGAACTAGCTCATCATTCTAGCACAATGTAGCACATAACTCATCAGCATCATGATAAGAACTCATCATCATAGTCATATAAGAACTAGCTCATCATTCTAGCACAATATAGCACATAGCTCATCATCATCATCATCATAACAACTCATCATCATAGTCATATAGGAACTAGCTCATCATTCTAGCACAATGTAGCACATAACTCATCATCATCATCATGATAACAACTCATCATCATAGTCATATAAGAACTAGCTCTTCATTTTAGCACAATGTAGCACATAACTACCTAAGACCTGCTACTCTCTCGAAGGTAAAATAACATAAAACAGGTAAACCCCTGATTCTCCATTATGGAGAATACCGATGAACCTGTCTCCCATTTGTGGGCTGTGCTTGATGTTGCCCCCAAGTAGTTCTCTGCGATCATTCAGAACTTTTCTCCAGTCTTTGATTGTGAGGACGACATCTCTTCGATGAATCGTGTATGCACTGTGGTGAAGCGTAGGCAAACTTGGCCGTAAGCTAATAATGTTCATGTCACCTTTCATTTGCATAAGACTAGGTACACAATCCGTTGGGAGTTTCTGTTGAAGAACATCATAATAACATACTTAGCAAAATGTAGTTTAGCTTAAGAAGAATATATGCAAAAAATGCACTAGTGACATAATAGGAAAAATCTTACCATGATATCTCGATGGATGTTAGCGTAGTTCAACACGTGGACTAGGCACATATTGAGAATAACTTGGAGGGATATGATAATTCGTCTTAAAAGTCTCAACATCATTAATCCATGAAACAAAATGATTTATCTCCTCGCAATTTAGCTCAGACCCATAACTGTAGTAGGTTTTGTCTACTACTTTCCATACATTTTTTGAAGAATGGAAATAAGTTGTCAATGGAAATTAAGCTGTCAACTATTTTTAAATAAACAATATAAATTACTTAATAAATATGTTTGAGAAACTCACATAGAGGTAGAAGTGGAAGCATATCAACATCGACCCAAATGTCGATATTATCTTCGTCGATGTCATCTTCAGGATCACCAAGATCGAAGGTGACATGCATACCCTCCTAAAAACCATATGCCTTGCATAGTGCTACCCAGTTCGAGCAACCAAAATGGGAGTAGCTCTCTGCATTGTATAGCTTTACGGCAAAAGCATAACCGTGATGGGCCCTGAGGTGAACTCTCTTTGTCTCCACATTCTCATGATCTTCGAAATTCAGCTTCTCCAAGACATAGCGTCTTGCATGGCAGGGGATGCACTAGTCGAATTGTAAAAGACAGAAATTACACGTTGAAGAAGCGGAAGGCATGCTTAATTACAAAAAAAGACTCATCGTCGTTGCGTATCATATTAACATCGAAGGTATCGTCGAGCTTAATAATGAAGCGTCGACCGTCTTCCAGGTGAGGCCTGTCGCACAGACCCCGGTCGTCGGCGCAGTAGTCGCACTCAGGGATCCTATCATCGTCAGACATTTCCTATGTTTATAATTCAAAGATTAAACTTCTAAAATTCAATATGTGTACTACAAAAACTAAATTAGATCATTATTATTCATCACGGGTTGACTATTGGTCTGTCGAGTCTTTTCTTGAAAACTCTCAACTAACATGGTGTATATGGCGGGCACCCCTCTCCGATATATTCGACCGTCGGTGATGGTCGCTCCTCCGTTCGTTCCCGAGTGCATTAGACAAAAATTTCTAGCACACGGGAACGAAGGAGAAGCGACCCCCACGACAACAGTCGGGATTCTTCATCCTCTCTCATATATGATGGACACACTCCCTCACTGATTTTTCGACCGTCGATGATGGTCATTACTCCTCCTTCCCCTAGTGCATAACAAAGGTCTAGCACAAGGAGAAGAAGGAGAAACGACCCCCACGACAACAGTCGGCATTCTTCTTCTCTCATATATGGTGGAGACTCTCTCCCTCACTGATTTTTTAACTTTCATGCATGGAGCCCCGACAGACTTAAAGTCAACCTGAAATGTCGTTTAATTATATTTCTGGCAAATCCACGGCACTCAATATTTCCTACATATTCTAGCACAAGTCATGCTAAAATTCACGTTTAAATCCAGCATGACCTTTCCTAAAATAGGACATATCGAGCGCCTGAAATTTGCCGGAACGGAAATGAATCAACACTCTGGCAA
Organism: Thinopyrum elongatum; assembly: GCA_011799875.1. NCBI lineage: Eukaryota > Viridiplantae > Streptophyta > Magnoliopsida > Poales > Poaceae > Thinopyrum > Thinopyrum elongatum. The sequence goes on from CM022298.1 coordinate 226,618,784, forward strand.
AACATAGGCCACTCGGATGACAGCACTAGTAGTACACAACACTACATATCACATGTCTATATCTCCATCATATTTGAGCAACACTAGTACACAACACTAGATATACATGTTTACTCACTATGGACGATGGCTCTCGAGGATGCGGGTGTCGTCAGTGATCTTCTGGGCGTCGTCGACCGGCCTCGTCGGTGATATACCCAGCGCCACACATGAGCATTTATATAGAAAATTTCTAACTTGGTATGCTCATTGCATTTCAGTGGTTTAATTTTGACAGCAAGCATAACATTTGATTTTTTGCGAAACCATTTCATTTCATTAGGTCTCTCTTTCTCTCCCTCTCTCTCAAAAATTCACTAGGCATCAACTACATCCAAACCTATGAACAAAATTAGTAAACTTTTGAAACTTTCTATACCTAAATTAGTACTAATTTTTTTAATAACAAAACTACTAACATTTTCTATAACAACACTATACCTCAACATTCATAGTACTTTCTATAACGAAACTACTAAAATTTTCTATAACAACATAATACCTAAAAATTTGTATAACATTTCTATAGCATAGAGTAGAGGTGGGAGGAGGGAGGAGTGAGGAGGAGGAGGGAGGAGAGAGGAGGGTGATGAGGATGGAGGAGGAGGAAGGAGTAGGTCGACTGGAGGAGAGGGAGGAGGGCGATCGAAGGAGGAAGTGGCTGGAGGAGGAGGAAGGAGGGCTCGGCCGGAGGAGGTGGGAGGAGGAGGGAGGAGGGTCACGGCACACCGAGGAAGGAGGAGGGTGGACAGAGGCCGAAGATGCGGTGGCGACGGTGGTAATGCAGTGGTGACGGGCGGGAGGGAGGCAGAGTGAGGCAACGAGGAGTGAGGGGAGGGAGAAGGTCGGGCGAGTTGGATAAGGTGGCATTAGCAGTAGTGCTGGTCGCGGGAGGGCGCTACTGCTATGCCGAATAGCAGTAGCGCGGTCCAGCGGCCAGCGCTGCTGCTAAGTGGGGCCCACCCTACTGGCACATTGCACATATAGTAGTAGCGGTGGATGGCAGGCACGCGCTACTGCTACCATTTTAGCAGTAGCGTGGGTTTTGCCGACCGCGCTGCTACTACGGGTAGCCTCAGTCGGTAAGGTGGGGAACATTTAGCAGCATCGGTGGGTGGTTAGCCCGCGCTACTGCTATGCACTTACCTGTAGCGTGTGTTCTTGGCCAGCACTACGGCTAAGTAGCAGTAGCATGGGCTCCTTGCCCAGCACTACTGTTAAGGTTCTACCTATAAGGTATTTTCTAGTAGTGGATATGCTCATTGTTGACAATGTTTTATAGTTTGTAGCCTTCCCGTCCATGCAATTTGTTCTTGAAGTTGTATAAGAAGAACTTCGTCCTCATGCATTGTTGGTTGAAGTTGAATGGGCAACCCAAGTGGAATGTATTTATTGCCTCCTCCTCCAAGACTGTTGACATTGGCACCGAGGAAGAAATGAGTGATTCAACCGACACAACAAAAAAGTTGCCGAAGAAGGTTAGGAGATGCTTTCAAGGAAGGAAATGGAGGAGGATAAGGCGAAGCGAGAATGCGTGGCGGCCAAGATGACGGTTAGCGAAGAAGGAGGAGTCATATGTCAAGCGCTTCGACGTAAAGGAGGCATGTAAGGCTGAGAGGTTTAATATGTAGATGGCGGCGACCGAGAAGAAGCTCAAGTTTGAAGAGAAGAACGTCATCCTCAAAGAGAAGAAGCTTAAGATCACAGCCACTTTGAAGGAGGTGAAGATGTTGACCTTAAAGATGGATGATTTGAATGACGATGCAAAGATGATTGTGCAAGCCATCTGTTTCAAGATGTTGAAGCGGCAAAAGGATCAACTGGAGGTGGAGAAGGAGGTGGCCGAGAACATGACGATCGAGAAGGCGGCAGCAGAATGAGCAATAAAGCTCGGATTGCCGGTCCGATAGGGCAATTTTTTGGGCGCACTGCGGGATTGATATTTTTTTTGATCGGGTATGTAAAATCTATGCATACTTGCCTCTTTTTAATTATGATCAGGTGCTATGTGATCGGGCGTCCACAATGTGATCGGACACATTTGAGTTTTCAATTAACCAGATGGATATAGTGTCGGCGCTCACATCTAGGGGACAACTTTAAATGGTCGGCGCTCACATCACTCTCTACGAATTGGTCACCGCCAGTCCACCGATGGATATAGTGTCCGGTTTGGTTAGGCCGACTCCAACGCGCAACCCCATCCTGTCAGTTGTGTCCGTGTGGGCCAAAACGAACAGACGACACAGCCCAACACGCGGCCGCATCCTCAAATTTTGTCCATTTGGCGTCCGGCCCGCCCAATTTCTGGCGCAAACCTGCGCCTAGTTTGCGTCCACACGGACGTCAAACGGACAGGCACGCGCTTGCTCGTCGTCCGCCTCGGGGACGCGTGGCGGCCGTCCACCTACCTCCACCACCCAAAATCAATGCGCACGTGTGGTGGGCCCCGGCTGTCAGCCATCCAGCTGGTGGGTGATCATCCTTCTTAATGTGGAAGCCGTGGACCGGCCAGTCCTCGAGCCCCGACACGAGCTAGCAAACCCTAGCCACTGTCGTCGCACCCCACTCGCCCACCTCCCCGCCGGCGCCATGGGCTGGCATTGGATCAGCAAGGGGAAGCACGACCACGAGGCTGGCTCCTCCCCTGGTCGACGCCGCTCCAACAGGTCCGCGCTGCCCGCACCTGTTGGAGATATGCCCTAGAGGCAATCATGTATGATGATATTTCCTATGTGTTTATGAATAAAGATAGTCCTTGGACATTATCAATGATGTATATCAACAAGTATGTGACTTGTTTGTGGGACTATGCATTGTATGATGACTGACCTAAAAGGTCCCTAGTCGAAAGGGTTGTGTGGACGCGCAGCCGACTAGACTAGCATATGACATGGTCGATGGCTTGGTCTCACTAGCCATGGAGCATTGGATACTAATCGGATAATATGGACTCGAAAGGATCTGGTCGGATTCGACATAGTCGGATCCGAGTTGAGATAAGGTCCGAGTCGGACAGACCCAACTATGAGACGCAGCGAGATGTCATCTGTGAGTCTCTAGTACAACATACGTTCTATGTCCTAAGATCTGTGCTGGCGCATGTACTCGGGATGGTGACAGACCTGCTTTGGGCCGACTAAATGCTACTCCGTGAATGGGTAGTTACAAAGGTAGGTTTCGGGCTTCTCCAGACCCATGCTACGAGACATGGTCGAGCAAGATGGGGTTTGGCCCTCCAATCAAGAGAGATATACTCTGGGCCCCTCATGTGATCCGACCAAGATAAGCATGGCCATGCGACAGGGATTATGAGATAATCCAGATAGTGGTCGGCATCATTGGAACGAGAAAGAGGTCGGGCTAGCACAAGGATGACAGACTCGCCTTGAGCCTGACAACATATATCGTGTGGCAAAGGGAACAGAAGTGTGACATATTATACAGGTTCGTCAACCGGCTTCATTGTCTACTTGGTGGTCGGCACGCCTTGCTAGAGGCCGCTACCAACCGAGCAGGTCGGAGGTGATCCGACCTACGACCAAGCCGACTTGAACCTAAGGGGTCGCGTGATTAAGGGAAGGAACCTGTGAGGTCCGATCCGACTCCACGAGTTAGATGTGATCCTACTCGGACTCAGATCCCCGCCGAACAGATTTTGGGCTTTACGGTCTGTGCGAGGCGCAAGTGTTGAGCCCGCGATGGACGCCTATATAAAGTGGGGGTGCGGCACACTCATGAGGTTGATTGCTTCGGTGTTGTCACTAGGGTTTGCATGTGTTGCAAATAGCCACCTCCACTCGCCGCCGACTGTGTGATCGGATCTAGCAGTCCGCCGCACGGTGTTTCTCCTGCAGGCACGGATACCGTTAGAGGTGGTGCACTTGCGCCGCTCCGGCGAACCTGTATGTGGGATCTGATGACTGGTTGTTTAAGGGTGTTCGGACAAGGAGGAGACGATCCACGTTTCCGCTGCACGGCACTGTGTGTCTAGTGGTAACTAGCGGTGATCCATCTTCCGTAGCAAGTTCTTGGTTGTTCTGCGCGTAGGAATTTTAATTTGCAGTCGACGCACCCTACCGTAGAACCCAATAGTGGTATCAGAGCCTCTGCTATAGGTTTTGGATTCAGATCGTATGCATATTAGATATGTGGAGGCGGCAGATGAGATCTGTTGTCGTTTATGAGATCGGCTATGTGCACGGTTGATGTGATCAACTGCACATGGGGATCAATGTGGCTATGTTTTCTGATGATCGGAATCAATGAGGTCGTGACACAACTTACCCCTACCAATCGGTATCCGCCATCGGGGTTAATAGTGAAACATAAATCCGAATCGGGCTCCCGATGATCGATAAGATCGGTCAGATCGGAAAATTTGGCATGATCGGAGTACAGATGCGATCTGTGATTTTCGAAAACATCGGGCGCTGCTTGCACCCGCGAGGGGCACAGCCCCTTCGAACCCCGCCCGCTAACCGGCTAGCGGGACCGTCGTGTGCATAGCACCCTGTATTTCATACAGGATCACTCAAACCGGTAGAATGCGATTCTATGCGTAACTTTGTTTTGCAGGTTTGATGTGAATAGTATGGCTCATGTGTATGTGATGCATGTGTGTAATTTATACGTGGCCTGCGCGTCATGTTTGTCAGCCGACAGGAGCCAAAGTGTTGTCATTATAATGTATAACGACCTGCGTGTCGACTTGTGACTCTATGTAAAATTCATTACTAGTTGTAGTAGTTGGATAATAGAGATCAGGTTGGTGGCTTGGCGTCCCGGCGTGACAAACAAGATGGAGTTCCTAGATGGTCATCGGCGTCGGAGCCGACCTGGAAGAACATCCATGAAGGAGCCATACTATTTCACAATATATGTTTATTTGTGATTGTTATGCTTCTTTATTTCTATGCATATTAAAATGGTAGAAAGATCCCTCGTTAATATCAAGCGAATTGCCATCCCCGATGTTGCACCTTTGCACGTCAAGTACGTCAAGTGGTGGGTTCATAAAATTGAGGTGCAACTAGGTGTCCTTGAACTGAAGGGTTCGTGTCGGATACTGACATGCACTGCATCAGGTTATCTTGACAAGGCTATCAAAACGGTTTTGGGCCTTGTGGCAAAGAAGGTTGGGAGCTGGGGTATGAGATACCTACCCGACCGACAGGAGTCGTATAGAGATACGATTAGCAAGGAGTTGCTTACCGGATAGGTATGTTGGCTAGAAGTGATGCTAAAGCTCACTAGTCGCATGCGCTAGTCGGATCCTGAATAACTGAGAGTTTGCGGAGGGATGCCGACTTCAGTGGGAGTATTTTTGTTTTGGCTTGAATTACTCCACTGGTACAGTGAGGTGTTATACAAACGGTTTTTAACCCCTTTCCGCGATGGTGTTTTGAACCGTCACCTAGTGAGTGACTGTGATAGGGGGGGTCCTTCCCACACGACCCAAAAACCGTCGGGGATAGGCCCTCCTGGCACACACGCTCGGCAAAATGAGGTCGTGTGCGACGGGCGAGCGATCAAATACGGTTATACGTACAGTTGTGCTAAAAAAATACAATTATACAGGCCAAATCGTTTCCGGTCGTAAGTACATCCCACACAGTCAGTCCCGGCTAAACGTTTCCGTTCGTATGTACATTCCACACAGTCAACCCAAGGAATACGTTTTCATTAGTATGTACATCCCACACAGTTAATCCAAGAAGTACGTTTCCGTTCGTATATACATCCCACACAGTCACTCCAAGGAAAACGTTTCCGTTCGCAGGTACATCACACACAATTTTTCCCATTAAATCGTTTGTGATAGCGTTGCCATTGCAGACGATATTAACAATTTTATCGTTTGCGTTATTGAATGCATCACATACGGTGCGTAGAACAAACTGTGTGGCAAAGGCTGTCCATCACACACACTATTTATGTGGTAAATGTTTGCGCAAGGTGGCCTAACGCAAACAGTTTTCAAGAGGATGTCGTGTGTGATTGTTCATTGATCCAACATGGTTTATTCCTAGAAGCTGTGTGCATTGCCTGAGGTCATCGCCCACGGTGTTTCTCAATAACCGTTTGCAATAGAAAAGCCCAATTAGCAGGCTAATTGGCCATTAGCAAGCTAATTGTCCTATTATTAATAATCCATTTATTAATCTAATTGGCATTTCATATTAAGCACACAATATATTTCATTTCATATTAAGGAAGCATGATTTCATAATTGAAATACATCAGAGTACAATGTCATATAGCTTCAGCAGTCAGCTACCCCATTACACAACTGCACCAGCACCAAGTTTCACATGCAACATCTATAACCTTTCGAAATTAGCATCATAGACGGTACATAGACAGATGAATCTCATCTGGAAAACTGCTGAAGAGGAAGGCGAATATTGAGCCTTCATTGATGTTGAAGGTCTTTACAACTTAGGCCAGTGCCTGTGGATGATTGACCGTCCATCCTTCGTCCTCTTCAGGAACACTTCAATATTGAACCGTGGGTGTTGTATGAATACCTTCCTTGCCTCCTGACCATACAGGTGGTTTGAGAGGTAATCATTAGTGAACTACTTTGGAAAGGCCTGAAAACAAGGATATGCATAAATATCTTCTCTATATTGGAAATGGGGCAAAGGAATAAAAAAGGCAAGGTATAATAGTTAGTACCATCCTGTAGTGAACTGATGTCTTCTTCATTGTGCAAACAAAGATCTTGTTGTTTTTTGTCGCTAATTTCTTTATCCTAACAATCTTTCTGAGTTTCTTGACTTGACTGATATTCATGAACAACTCATTTCCCCATATGCAAAAAGGGTCGAACAGTGGGTCAAAACCTCTGACAGCAGGACCTACATGTGCAAGACCAAATTGTTAAAAACCTAAATATTAGAATGGTTCCCGCAATTGCACAATAATGTGTTATTAGACAAAGGACCATGCATGTGCAAACCTCGATTGTAAACCTCAGTGCTTCCCATTGTTTCCCTGCAACACATATAAGGTAGTTAGTGATCAGGTTAAGTGAGGGTTCGCATGCTATCAGTAAAAATATGTTGATGACAAATAAGCACATTGCAGATTCATCAGATTAATTCAAGCCACATGGAAAACCCATTTATCCAAACCAAGCATGATTAAGAACTAGGAAATATAGCAATTGTATATGTTTCTCATGTATTAAGTGCATTCAAATTCGATTTATTCCTCACATGCACAACAATACAAAATTCTACCCACGGCAATTGGACATCGCATTGTAGAATTGAACTAAGCAGTTAACTAAACACCACAACAAATGAACCAAACATTAACTGAGCATCACATTGCACAATATAACATACTCCTAATAGAAGATCAGACAGTTAACCAAGCCAAGCATGCTTAACAACTTGGAAATATAGCAATTGTATTTGTTTCTCATGTATTTAGTACAGCCAAATTTGATTTATTTCTCACATGGTATACAATAACAGAATGCACCCACAACAATTGAACATCGCATTGCAGAATTGAACCAAACAGTTAACTAAACACCACAACAAATGAACCAAACGTTAACTGAGCACCACATTGCACAATGTATAACATACTAGAAGATCAGACAGTTAACCAAACCAAGCATGCTTGACAACATGGAAATAGAGCAATTGTATTTGTTTCTCATGTATTTTGTAAAGATAAATTCGATTTATTTCTCACATGGAAGACGTCGGGGAAAACGACACCTATGGGATCGAGTGGATCCCTTCTACGGTTTGGCAGGGAAGAGGGGTGCACAAAGAGCAGATCTAACGATCAACACGATGAAATTTTACCCAGGCTCGGGCTGCTGAGAAGCGTAAAACCCTAGTCCTGCTTTGAGTGTATATTGAGTGTTCTTGAGCTTCGGCTAGCTGCTACGCATGCAAACTGGGTCGGAAAGTCCCAAAAAAGTCCCTCCCTGTATCGCCTTGGGCCTCCTTTTATACCAAGGGGCTACCACAGTGGCGTACATGCATACAGGAGGTGTAAAGTGCTATAGTGTACGTGCTTATCTCTGGCGTCTTAGGACAAGTGCATTTAATGCGCTGCTTACGTGCCCTCTAACTTTATCGAGGATGGAAATAGAGCCCATCCCATCCGTCGCCGCCTCACTCCGTCTTGACACGCATCCAAGGTGACGCGGCATGCAGCGCCAAGCTGACTGGCTAGCCGCTGCGCTGGAGCGGTGGTAGGATCTTCACGAAGATCTGCATGCCACGACGCAGGTGCTTGCCTGGTTGGCTGGCTAATTGCTATGTCGGGACGGTGGCAGGGCGGTGGAGCCTTGCCGTGCGCAAGCCTTGCCGTGGCCTCGCAATCGTCCCCGGCAAGAGTCTTGCCGGGGCCTCGCAGTCGTCCCCGGCAGGAACCTTGCTGGGAACTTCGCCTTCTGGTCTTCATGAAGATCTGCATGCCACCAGTCTTCACAAAGATCTGCTTGCTACTACGCATGTGCCCCTGAGTCTTGGTCTTGAAGTTGTCGATATGTCAGAGCTCTCAACCTCAAGGGTGGTGGTCTTGCTGAGGCTTCGCAAACCATCCCGGCAAGGATCTTGCCGGGGCTCGCAAATCACCCAGACAAGAATCTTTGCCGGGGGCTTAGCTTGTCTTCTGCTCTCTGATTACTGGCTCGGATGCTGCCTTGGTCGTCTTGTATTTTTCCTCCAACTACCCCCGCCAAGCCTCGCCGCAGTTGTGGCTGCAACTGCCCGTGCACAGGTAAGGGGTACAAAAGGGCCCAAAGTTTAGTACACCGACAGAAGACAATACAAAATTGCACCCTGACGAATTGAACATCACATTTGCAAAATTGAATCAAACAGTTAACTGAAGACGACAACTAATTAACCAAACAGTTAATAAGTGAGCACCACATTGCACGACATATAGAACATATGCACTAGAGCAACAGATTGCATGGTAAAAGTAGATACGACAATTCACTAGAATTTGTTAAGGAAAGGCAGGAGCAGCACATGCAATGGGTAAATCGGGCATGCTTAACCAGCATAGCTAGAAAACTGAACATAGGTCCTTATAGTGAGCTAATAAGACAAGCTACTCCTCATCGTCGGAGATATCGATGATGATTGGATCCTTGGACATGGAAGAGGGCGAGGCCTCCACATCGTGGGTGCCCTCGTCATAGTGGTGAGTTGCCTGAGCCGCTCCGGGCACCAACCTGCTGCCTCTCGAGTTGAGGTAAGCACGGGCACGCTGAGAAAACACCTCATAGTCTTCGTCGAAGGCACTGACGGTGGCCTCGAGGAAATGCCACAAACTGTCGTTTAAAGCAGCCAACTGTGTCGCGGCGTCGGTGCGCGAGGCGTCGACGGTGGCCTCGACGGCGAGGTGCTCCTCCAAGATCTGGGGGTCGGCACGAATGGCAGCCATCGCGACCTCATCCGCGCATGCGGCCGCGATTTGCTTCTCCGCTGCCAAATGCTCCTTGAGCTCCTAGCTATACTGCGTGCACCATGGCTTAGGGCGGCGCTTATTTGGGGGAGGGGTCGGTGATTTGGGTGGAAGGTGTCACGCCGGCGGTCGGGGCATGTGGGATGTGGAAGGAGGAGGAGGATGGGGGTCGGGTGTGGATTACCTGCCTGGATCGACGAGGCCGAGCAGCGTGAAGGAGTGTCGCCGGCGAGGAGGCGGCGCTGCAAGCAAGGAGTGAATGTTTCAACTTGGAAAGGAAGGCGGAAACAGGGGAAATGTGGCTTTTGGTAAGGGGGAGGGGGCGGGGAGGTAGATATTTCCATGGAAGCCGAAATTTTTGAATCGGTGCAGCGAAAAAACTGGCGCGCAAAGTGTCATCAGACACGGTCCCTTATTCAGCACTGTGTACGATATGTGAACATCACAAACGATTCATATAGCTTAACCCGTGTGTGATGAGTTTGAACGACAAAAATTTTGGTTCGAATTTCCCTGGTTACAGTGGTCATCCACGTCATTGCATAATTTGGGTACACAAAGGAGACTACAGCACACCCACACTTCTTAATCGAGCAAGTTCAGCAATTAAACAGAGCTAGCTGACCTAAACATTACTCTAACAAATTAAAGACCGACGCTCTTAATTAAACAAAACAAAGAGTACTACTATGGCTGGTGCTCATCGATCTCCGCCGCCTCCTCCATGTCCAGCTCGCGCCCGACGATCTCCTGGGGAAGGGGCTCCATGGCATCCATCGCACCATACTCGGCAAGCATCTCGCCATCCGCGTCCGCCATCTCTTTGGAAAAGGCCGCCACGAGCTAGGCGTGGGCAGCCGTGTCTGGGCTTGGACGGGCTCCGTCGTGGCAAGGTACGCCGCGGAGGAACGGAGGGCTTCTCGAACGCTCTCGGCGATTGCCAACTCTTCAGCCGTGGGTTGTCGGCCGTTGTCGGAGAAGCTTCATTCGATTTGTGCGGTGACCGCCACGGGCTAGGCGTGGGCGGACTCGACATGGTCGTGGGCGGCCTCCATCAGTGCTAAGGCCACCACTGCAGAACGAATAGCTGCTGTACCGCTCTCGCCAGTTGCTATCCCCGAGGCAGATGTTGCTGCCGCCAACTGAGAAGCAACAGCGGCCGTTTGGGCTGCCTTGGCCGCCCGGTCGCAGATTGCGGCCACGCTCATGCAGCTTGTTAGCACGCGCATGGCGGCTGCGGCCGCGCTCTCGCAGGAGTGGGTCGCCAAAGTTGCCCTCACGACGCCGGTCCACGTCCCCATCTTTCACCGGTGACGATTGAACAGTGAAATGATATTTGGGGAGCGAGCTAGTGTGCTTGACACACCGGATGTGGACTGTAGCTGACGCACCTTCTTGCGTAAACCATAGGCGTACTATACTCCGACGGCGCTCGAAGATATTTTGTACTGCATCTCACACGGTTGGTGATAATAAACTGTGTGCGATCTACATGATTTTTCATCTTGATTTGAATTACATAATGGGGTCACAGCGGCAAACGAGGGTGTTTGAATTGCTAGAACTTTTATCTGCAGTGAACATGCAACTATAGGTGTGTCGTAAAAGAATTGGAATTATTCAGGGTTCGCTTGGACATTTTTATACATTAACTTGGTTTTCTAGCCATTCCAGATGCACAATTAAAAATTAAACTACATGCACATGCTCCGGTGCACCAAAATGGGTTGTAAAATCATATATGTGTCCATGGGTTTATGCTTATGTCCCATGCAAGAAATGGGGATGAATTTCGAACACCACGGCACCGTGGCTCTCCGGCAAACGTTGAGGTACTTGCTTTTGTAATTCTAGTAAATCCAAAACCCATCTGAAATTCAAGAACCTTGGCATGCTATCATGGAATGGCATCAACATGCTGGGATAAAAAATATTGTCCCATTTGGGGCAGGTTATGGTATAAGCTTCTCACAAACCAGAGCTTCTCACAAGAAGCCTGATGGTTCTATTACGGAAACGTGTCACCTTTGTGGACAAAACGATATTCGTCGCCTCTTCTTGCTTTCAATTTTTTTTCTGGTGTCAACATAGAACAACAGGAGTGTCGTGTTAAATTTTGGAATTTTTCAGGGATCATTTGGACATTTTTATACGTTAACTGAGGTTTCTAGGCATTTATGTGCATAATTCAAAATTGAACTACATGCACATGCTCCACTGCATAAAAAGGGATTGAAAAATCAAATGTGTGTCCTTGGTTGCAAGCTTAGGTCACATGCAAGAAATGAGAATTAATGTCAAACACCTTGACACTGTCGCTCGGCCACTAACATTGAGATACATGGTTTTAAAATTCTAGTAAATCAAAAACTCGTCTGAAATTCATGAAACTTGACATGATATTATGGTACGGCATCGACATGCCATGGTAAAAATATTGTCCCATTTGGGGCAGGTTTGGGTATAAGCTTCTCGCAAACCAGAGCTTCTCACAACAAGCCTGATGGTTTCAGTAGGGAACGTGCCACCTTGGGGGACGAAACGATATCCGTTGCCTCTTCTTACTTTCAAAATTTTTCTCGTGTCAACATAGAACAATAGGAGTGTTGTGTCAATTTTTGGGATTTTTCGGGGTTCGCTTGGACATTTTTATACATTAACTGAGTTTTCTATGCATTTATGTGCATAATTCAAATTTGAACTACATGCACATGCTCCAGTGCATATAAATGGGTTCAAAATTGAAATGTGTGTCCTTGGTTGCATGCTTAAGTCCCATGCAAGAAATGAGAATGAATGTCAAACACCTTGACACCGTCGCTTGGCCGCTAACATTGAGATACATGGTTTTTAAATTCTAGAAAAATCGAAAACGCGTCTGAAATTTATGAAACTTGACATGCTAGCATGGAACGACATCAAAATGTCGTGGTAAAAATATTGTCCCATTTGGGGCAGGTTGGGGTATAAGCTTCTCACAAATCAGAGCTTCTCACAACAAGCCTCATGGTTACGGTAGGGAACGTTTCACCTTTCTGGACGAAACGATATCCGTTGCCTCTTCTTGATTTCAATTTTTTTTCTAGTGTCAACATAGAACAACAGGAGTGTTGTGTTAAATTTAGGAATTTTTCAGGGTTCGTTTGGACATTTTTATACACTAACTGAGTTTTCTATGCATTTATGTGCATAATTCAAATTTGAACTACAGGCACATGCTCCAGTGCATGTAAATTGGTTGAAAAATCAAATCTGTGTCCTTGGTTGCATGCTTAGGTCCTATGCAAGAAATGGGAATGAATGTCAAACACCTTGCCACCGTAGCTCGGCCGCAAACATTGAGATACATGGTTTTCAAATTCTAGTAAATCCAAAACTCGTCTGTAGTTCATGAAACTTGACATGCTATCATGGAGCGGCATCAACATGTTGTGGTAATTTTTCCCCATTTGGGGCAGGTTTGGGTATAAGCTTCTCGCAAACCAGAGCTTCTCACAACAAGCCTGATGGTTTCGGTAGGGAACGTGCCACCTTTGGGGACAAAATGATATCCGTTGCCTCTTCTTGCTTTCAAAATTTTCTAGTGTCAACATAGAACAACAGGAGTGTTGTGTCAATTTTTGAGATTTTTCGGGGTTCGCTTGGACATTTTTATACATTAACTAGGTTTTCTAGGCATTTTATGTGCATAATTCAAATTTGAACTACATGCACAAGCTCTAGTGCAGAAAAATGGGTTGACATATCAAATGTGTGTCGCTGGGTGCATGCTTAGGTCCCATGCAAGAAATGGGAATGAATTTCAAACACCAGGGCACTATTGATTGCCGGCAAAACATTGAGATACTTTGTTTTTAAATTCTAGTAAATCCAAAACTCGTCTGAAATTCATGAAACTTGGCATGCTATCATGGAATGGCACCCGACATGCTGTGGTATTTTTCGTGTCCATTTTGAGAGAAGGCGCACTCGAATAATAGCCAACAAAGACATTTTCAAACAAATAGTTGCCACTTTAACATCTTAAATGTTTTTATAATTTAAATCGCGTGTGTTCTGTTAACCATTCATGTGACGCCATGTGTCACTCTTTTAATGGCTATAGGAGGTGCCGTGCGGACAGCTGCTTGACTGAACGAGAGGCGTGCAAGCTGTCCTCCAATGCGCAGGCTCACCAGGAAGCGTGCGAGCTGTACGCTGCGCAGGCTCACTGGGAAGCGAGCCCTTTGACTTCCATGGCCGCCTGCCTTGCTCGCATCCTCTCCATTAATGGCGCCCGAGCAGCTGTTTAATACGGGCGGCCTTACTGTTCGCCTCCCATTCCCCTCCCTCCCGCAGACCTCCACCAACGCCATGGCGCAAAAGGATCATCTGCCACTAGTCTTCCAGTTTAGTGAAGTCGACTCCGAGCCGGAGGAGATAGAAAATAAGGAGGAACGGGGCCTCATGGACTTGGCCCTGAACGAGCTGGCCGTGGCGGTTGATGCCCCCGCGCCCGTCCCAGCTCACATCCCCGCGCCCGTGCCAACGACCATCCCCGTAGCATTGACGGGCTGGTCGCCGAGCACTATCGCAGAGCTGGAAGCCGCTGGCGTTAGCGATGTCTCCGCGGACCCGCGCGAGCTCGTGTACATGCCAGCACCAGCGCCCATGCCCGTGCGCGCCCATGCACCCACCGCGGCGCCGGTCCCCGTGCGTTTGCCTGCACCCGCCGCGCCCGTGCCCGTGCGCGCGCGCCCCTCAGCGGCATGGGACGCCGCCATCGACCGCTACCTCGCAGCGCCGCGAGTTGCCGTCCTCCCATGCCCCACCCGTCGATCGCGCGACGACATGATGTTTGATTTCCAAGTGAAGAACATTATGTGCAGCCTTGAAGACTTCAACAACGGCATCCTGGAGGACGACAACGACAACGCTGGCGCGGCACGCTGCCTCCGCCGCCGCCGGAATTAGTTTTTTTTGGGGTTTAATACTGTATCAGTGTATCTCGATCATATGAATATAAATTCGCAGTGTGACTGAATGAAAGATATGGTTTTAACGAACTTGCGTTTTTCTCTCTGAATGTACAGACTTATCAAACGATTTTCTTTAAAAACAACGTAAATGGTTTTTAAATATAAAACACTCATCGCAAACATTTTAGATAGAACACCCATATGCAAACCGACAGCTTCCCCGGGAAGACAAGGGAAAAATGTGCCGAGCAGGATTTGTGCAGCTCTTGATCGCAAACGTTTTAGGTAGAACACCCTTATGCAAAGTGAGAGCTATGGTCTTCCCCAGTAAGCCAAGGGAAAATTCGCAGCGCAGGATTTGTGCATCTCTTTAACGCAAACGGTTCAGATTGAATACGGTATGCAAAGCCAGACTTCGGCGCTAAGCCAAGAGAAAATGTGCCGAGCAGGATTTGTACATCCCTTCAACACAAATGGTTGTTTTGGATGACCCGTGTGCAAGCACGTACAGACAATTTGGTAAGATTTGCATCTGTCATATTTGGTATATTGCCATTTGTCAA
Source organism: Thinopyrum elongatum (assembly GCA_011799875.1). Taxonomy (NCBI): domain Eukaryota; kingdom Viridiplantae; phylum Streptophyta; class Magnoliopsida; order Poales; family Poaceae; genus Thinopyrum; species Thinopyrum elongatum. The sequence continues at coordinate 226,633,794 of CM022298.1, forward strand.
ACTGGAAAGATTGACATTTGTTGATCTAGTAACATTGCCATTTGTCAAGCTTGTAAAACTGCCATTTGTCAAAATATGCAGCTGAAAATCACTAGCACTAGCAACTAAAATTCAGTAATTAAGCATAGATTTCATTCATAGATTAAGCAGTCGTTCTTTTATACAAACAGCTCAACTCGACAGCTGAACCGACCAAACTTTTTCCCAATTGTTGCCAACCACGTACTGAAATAGCTAGTTCAACTATATATACTAGCTAATTTTAAGTACGTTGTACAGTTCCACCACATCTATAGTCAGATGAAGTGAACAAAATAGCCCCTAAATACTACTACTACGGAGGGGCTTTGTACTACTTCCGGCAGCCTCTCCTCTGCCAAGCGCGCTCAATAAGAGGCAGAGGAGGAGGAGCCTACCGACGAGCTAGACAACTGCAATACGGTGCCTGCCGCTGTTGCACCTTCAGCGATGCTCCTCTCGAACGCCCTCTGCCGCTCCAGACGACCCCTCTCGAAGTGGTGGTTCTCCTCGTAGATCTCCTGATTCCTCACCTCTGCGGTGACGTGTGCTGCAGCCACGGCAGCGGTAAGGCTCTTTGCGTGCTCGACGAGGTGCTCTTCCTCCTCCCGCAGGAACTTGATGTAGCGCGCAAGGTCGCTGACGAAAGTGCGGGCCTCCACCTCCACCTCCCGCCTTCGGGCGGCAGTGGCGGAGCGGGTAATGACCCCGGCGGTCGACGGTGGGCTGCAGCCATGGTGGTCGATGATGGGGTGGCGGCCACGACCACCACCTCCCGCCTTCGGGCCGCGGTGGCAGAGCGGGTGATGGCCACGGTGGCCGCCAGTGGGGTGGCGGCCACGACGGCCACCTCCCGCCTTCGGCCGCGGCGGCGTAGCGGGCAGTGGCCCTAGCTTTCGACGGTGGTGTGGCGGCCACGGCGGTCGGCAACAGCTGCTGACGGGCAGCGGCGGCGGAGCGTGTGGTGGGTGTTCCGCAAACACCCAACATGGACGCCACGTGCACTACACTACGCCGGGGACTGCGCCGCCGCCGCGGTGTATCCTCCTAGCTGGAGCTGTCCTCTGATGATGGCGGAGTGCCTGAGCGACGACGACGGACCGGTGCCATTGGCGATTGTGGGAGAAGCAGACGAGAAAAGCTACAGGGAGGGAGGGGAAAATGTGACACAGGACTCGCCGGCCATGAGGGTTTATATAGCAGGCCGGTAAGCATTGGAACTTTGGGGGATTTCACCGAGTCGGGCTGGAAGCTTGCGCGGGAACCTGCAAGGTTGAGCGGGAACGGGCTCACCGATGATTCATTGGCGCCACTTCGAGCCACCGTTTGGCCAAAAGAACGCCCCTGCGCGCTGCGCAAGCTTGCGCTGTAAGTCGTCTGCGACATCGGGGTGACAAGACGTGCGAGAAGAGGACGAAAGGGCACGTACACATACGGTTAATAAAAAAACGTTTGAGATTTAATTACCTACTACCCTCGTCCTGGTTTATAAGTCGTCTACGTATTTTTGTGCCAAATTTTGACTAAAGATTTAACTAATAAAATACGAATGCATGTCGTCAAAGATTATATCGTTGGATTCGTATTTGAACATAGTTTCCAATTATATAATTTTTATAACATGCATCAACATTTTGTTGGTTAAATTTAAGGTCAAAATATGGTACAGAATATAAAGGGGACTAATAGACGAAGACAAAGGTAATAGCACACGGCCGCTCTCTACGCAGCGTCGCAACTGCCGGCCGGCTTGTAGACGACCATTTCCTACGTGTTCAACTGCTCTATGCGTGTGGTTGCTCGCGGTTGAGGCAGCCGCGGCGCACTCTGCTCGCGTCCCGCCGCGCGCGCTGTGCTCTCGCGTCCCTCTGGGCGCTCTGCTCTCGTCCCTCCACGCGCGCTGCCAGTGTTTGGGGCCGGCGCACGATCACGTGCGTTCGTGCTGCCATTATGCATGCGGTTGAGCCAGGCGCGGCGCCACGATGCAGTTACCCGCTGCAAAAACTGTCATGCGGACGTGCCAAGAATCCAGGCCGCCTGACCCCCATTTATTTCTGTGGCCATTTACATTCATCTCTCGCGCCACATGACACAATAAGCACACGCACGACGACACATACAGAGAGGACATCCAGCGGTTCCAATGGCGCTCCCCGTGGCTCCAATGGCGCTCCGAGCGGCTGACGATGACAACGGGGGGCAGTTCACCACGCATCACGTACTGGACACCCACGTGAGGGGGAAGGACCTCTCGGTGGTGTACACGAACGAGCCGGTCTCGGTGGATAGCTCCATCCAAACTATGGAGCAGTTGCTTGTTGAGGACAAGTACCAAGTGGTCGGCTTCGACCTCGAGTACACCATCGGTCGTGACGGGCATGATCAGAGGGTTGTCGTCGCCCAGTTGTGCATGAGACATGATGTCCTCGTCTACCACTACCACCTGGCCACAAGGCCTTGCGAGCATTTCTCCAGGTTTATCAACAGCTCCGACTATATTTTTGCTATGGTGGACACCACCAACGATCTAAAAGCGCTCAAGGTTTCGGGCTTGAAATGCCAGAATCTTGTCAACATCCAGGACCACTACAAGGTCTGGGGTAGCGACAACAACAAACAGAACTCCCTGGTTGACCTCGCCTCGGCCATCATCAACCCCTACTACATGAAGATGAAGGATGAGAGCAAGAAGGACAAGAACGCCTGGCACAGTGTCTGGCATCAGAGACTAGATGAACAACACGTCAAGTACGCGGCCAAGGACGCGTACACAAGCTACGAGATGTACATGCGGATCGTTGACATAAGGAAGTGTCTTCTTCCTGCCCCAGACGAGGGATCGAGCCACAGAGCAGTGGCGGGAGCGTCACAAGAAGTAGATGACTAGACGATCGTTTCTCCTAGTTTAGAATACATGCAATTGTTTATTGAGGTGTGTGCGAATGATCTGTATAGTCACTTATGTAATTGGATGTTTATTTCAGTTATATATATATATACACGGCTCATTAGCAGCAATCGTCTGTGTTATTATTGGTCTTCGCACACATTTCTGATTACGGACCTGTTTGCCGCGTATCACACACATCTTGTTCAGTCGAACTGTTTCTGTTGTCTTGGCTCATCGCAAACAGTTCATCCGAGTGAACTGTATGCCCTCCATCGCACACACCTTGATCTGGCTGACCATTTCTATTGCGTTGGCTAATCACACACAGTTCATCCTAGTGAACTGTATGCCGTATATCGCACACACCCTCATCTGGCTGCCCGTTTCTGTTGTTCTGCCTCATTGCAAACAGTTCTGCTAGATTAACTGTATGCCACGCATCACACACGCAACTCTAATCTGAACAGTGTTTGATGTTACTGCCATCGCAAATGTTTTGTATCTTTTTTGACGGTTTTATCACATCACCATTTGTGATTAATGCATCGCACACAGTTTCGTCGAAGGGTCTCTGATTGGACTGTCGCGTTTGGACCAACCTGCAGTAGTGCTCTACATAAACACATTGCTTAGTGATTGCATATTTTCTGTTGTAGATCAATGGCACCACCTGCTCAACCTAACTTTGCATTGAAATCAATTCTGGAAAAGGATAAACTGAATGGAACAAACTTTACCACCTGGTATAGAAATTTGAGAATTGTTCTCAAGCATGATAAAAAGGAACATGTTCTAGAGGATCCACTTCCAGAGGAACCTGCCGATAATGCTAATGCCACAACCAAGAATGCCTACCAGAAACTCGTTCATGAATCAAATGAGATCAGCTGCCTCTTGCTGGCTTGTATGGAGCCCGATTTGCAACAGCATTTTGAAGATGTTGGGGCTTTCGATATGATCGAGAGTCTCAAGAGCATGTTTCAGGTACAGGCTAGGACCGAAAGGTTCAACATCTAGCGATCCTTGATGGATTGCAAGCTGAAGGAAGGTGATCCGATAAGCCCGCATGTGATCAAGATGATCGGATACGTGCAAGCTTTGGATCGGCTAGGCTTCCCGCTCTTCGATGAGCTGGCTACAGATGCAGTTCTGGGTTCTCTTCCGTCTAGCTATGGGACGTTCATCTCGAACTATCATATGCACGACATGGATAAGAAGCTCACTGAATTGCATGGGATGCTTAAGGTGGCAGAGCAGGATATAAAGAAAGGCACGCATCAAGTGTTGATGGTGCAGAACTCAAGCAAGTTCAAGAAGACTTGGTCCAAGAAGAAGGCTAAGGCAAAGGGCACAGAGATGGTAACCTCCGCCGCTACGCCGAAGTCAGGACCGGACTCGAAGACCATTTGCTGTCATTGCAAGGAAACTGGTCACTGGAAGAGGAACTGTAGCAAGTGGCTTGCCGAGCATGGCAAGAAGGTCGGAAATGCTGCTTCAGGCAAAGGTACACTTGTTACATATGTTATAGACATTTACCTTGCTGACATACCTAGTAGCTCTTGGGTATTTGATACCGGATCAGTTGTTCATATTTGCAACTCGATGCAGGGGCTGATAAGAACTAGGCGTGTGGCACAAGGGGAGATTGACATCAGGGTCGACAACAAAGCAAGAGTTGCTGCATTGGAGGTCGGCATGATGCAGCTCCAGCTTCCTTCTGGATTTATTTTGGAATTGAATAATTGTTATTACATTCCTGCACTTAGTCGGAACATTTTTTCTGCCTCATGCTTGATGAGTCAGGGTTATGGATTCAATTTAAAGGACAATGGTTGTTCGTTTTTTTTTGAATGGAATGTTGCATGGCTATGCACCCATTGTTGATGGGCTTTTTATATTGAATCTGGAATAGGAACCGGTCTATAACATGAATGTCAAGAGGCATAAGCCTAATGAGATAAATCCGACATACTTCTGGCATTGCCGGCTTGGACACATTAGTCTGAAACGCATGAAGAAGCTCCATGATGATGGGCTCCTAACTTCGTCCGACTTCAGGTCGTTCGAGACATGCGAATCATGCTTGCTCAGCAAGATGACTAAGTCTCCTTTTGTAAAGAGTTGCGAGCGGGCGTCCAAGTTGTTGGAGCTTATACACAGTGATGTGTGTGGTCCAATGAGCACAACTGCCAGAGGTGGCTATCAGTAATTCATGAGTTTTACCGACGACTTGAGTAGATATGGTTATATCTATTTGATGAGGCACAAGTCGGGAACTTTTGAAAAGTTCAAAGAGTTTGAGAACGAGGTTGAGAATCAACTCGGCAAGACTATAGAGCTTCTACGATCTGATCGTGGAGGTGAGTACATGATCCAGGAGTTTGATGATCATCTGAAAAGCCGAGGTATAGTACCTCAGCTCACACCTCCGGGTACGCCACAGAGAAACGGCGTGTCGGAATGGAGGAATAAGACCTTGTTTGACATGGTCCGTTCAATGATGAGCAAATCAGATTTACCCTTGTCATTCTGGGGATACGCTCTAGAGACTGTAACTTTCACACTTAAGAGGGTACCATCAAAATCCGTAGACAAAACACCACATGAGATGTGGACTGGGAAGAGTCCCAGTTTGTCTTTTCTAAAGATTTGGGGTTGTGAAGCATTTGTCAAGCGACTTATGTCAGACAAGCTTACACCCAAGTTGGATAAATGCATATTCATGGGATATCCGAGGGAAACCTTGGGATATAGCTTCTACAACCGGGAAGAGAACAAAGTGTTTGTTGCTCGGAATGGGGTTTTCCTTGAGAAAGAGTTTCTCAGTCGGGAGGCCAGTGGGAGGACGGTCCGACTCAAAGAAATTCGAGGACCACTCGGGGACTGCTCGGCTAGTGATGAGATCATACCGGAGTCAGTCGGGGAACCCGTAGTTGAAGCGGCACCGGAACCACGGAGGTCGGAAAGATTGCGGAGAGTGTGTGATGTATTGTTGCTAGAAAGCGACGAGCCAGCCATGTATGCGGAAGCGATGGTGAGCCCAGATTCCGAGGCATGGCTAGAGGCCATGAGATCCGAGTTAAAGTCCATGCATGAGAATCAAGTCTGGGACTTGGTTGATCCGCCGCCTGGCGTAAACGCAATTGGCTGCAAATGTGTCTTTAAGAAGAAAACTGATGTGGATGGAAATGTTTAGATCCATAAAGCTCGGCTTGTCACAAAAGGTTATGGACAAGTTCAAGGAATTGACTATGACGAGACCTACTCGCCGGTAGCGGTGCTGAAGTCGGTAAGGATTGTACTAGCTATAGCTGCATATTTCGTTTACGAGATATGGCAGATGGATGTCAAAACGGCTTTCCTTCACGAAAATTTAACCGAGGACGTGTATATGATACAGCCCGAGGGTTTTGTCGATCCGACTAGCGCTAGTAAAGTATGCAAGCTCAAGAGATCCATTTATGGGTTGAGGCAAGCATCTCGGAGTTGGAACATTCGTTTTGATGAGGTCGTCACTGGCCTCGGTTTGATCAAAAGCGAAGAGGACGCTTGTTTATACAAGCAGCTAAGTGGGAGCTCGATAGTGTTTTTGATCTTGTATGTGGATGACATACTACTGATCGAAAATAATGTTTCGATGTTGAACTCGGTCAAGGAGTCATTGAATGGCAAAGTTTTCGATGAAGGACCTCGGTGAAGCAGTTTACATATTGGGCATTAAGATCTATAGAGATAGATCGAGGAGGCTGCTCGGCTTAAGCCAGAGCACGTACATAGATAAAGTGTTGAAGCGGTTCAACATGAATGAGGCGAAGAAAGGGTTCTTGCCCCTCTCACATGGTATAAGGCTAAGCAAGACTCATAGTCCTTCGACATCTGATGAGCGAAGCAGGATGAGTAGGATTCCGTATGCCTCGGCAATCAGATCCATCGTGTATGCCATGATATGTACAAGGCCTGATGTTGTTTTTGCACTAAGCCTAACAAGCAGATACCAGGCCAACCTAGGTGAGAGTCACTGGGCAGCGTTGAAGAATATTCTGAAGTACCTGAAAAGGACTAAGGAAATGTTTCTAGTTTATGGAGGTGAGGAAGAGCTCGTCGTAAAGGGTTACGCCGATGCTAGTTTGCAAACCGATAGACATGATTGTCGATCATAGTCCGGGTTCGTGTACGTCATGAACGGAGGAGGAGTGAGCTGGACGAGTTCCAAGCAAGATACGGTGGCCGATTCTACCACAGAAGCCGAATACATTGCGGCTTGTGAAGCTGCAAAGGAGGGTGTTTGGATCCAGAACTTTCTGGATGATCTTGATATTTTCCCAGCCTCGGTAAAACCGTTGGACCTTTATAGTGATAATTTTGGTGCCATCGCACAAGCCAAGGAGCCAAGAAATCACCACAAGACCAGACACATAGATCGGAAATATCACCTGATACGAAAGATCGTAAAGAGTGGTGATGTAGAGTTATGCAAAATTCACACGGATGCAAATGTTGTGGATCCTTTGACTAAGCCGCTTCCATAACACAAGCATGAGGGGCACGTTCGAGCTATGGGCATACGATGTCTATTTGATTGACTCTAGTGCAAGTGGGAGACTGTTGGAGATATGCCCTAGAGGCAATCATGTATGATGATATTTCCTATGTGTTTATGAATAAAGATAGTCCTTGGACATTATCAATGATGTGTATTAGCAATTATGTGACTTGTTTGTGGGACTATGCATTGTATGATGACTGTCCTAAAAGGTCCCTAGTCGAAAGGGTTGTGTGGACGCGCAGCCGACTAGACTAGCATATGACACGGTCGATGGCTTGGTCTCACTAGCCATGGAGCATTGGATGCTAACCGGATAATATGGACTCGAAAGGATCTGGTCGGATTCGACATGGTCGGATCCGAGTTGAGATAAGGTCCGAGTCGGACAGACCCAACTATGAGACACAGCGATATGTCATCTGTGAGTCTCTAGTACAACATACGTTCTATGTCCTAAGACCAGAGCTGGTGCATGTACTCGGGATGGCGAAAGAGCTACTTTGGGCCGACCAAACGCTACTCCGTGACTCGGTAGTTATAAAGGTAGGTTTCGGGCTTGTCCAGACCCATGCTGCGAGACATGGTCGAGCAAGATGGCATTTGCCCCTCCGATCAAGAGAGATATACTCTGGGCCCCTCGTGTGATCCGACCAAGATAAGCATGGCCAAGCGACAGGATTATGAGATAATCTGGTTAGTGGTCGGCATCACTGGAACGAGAAAGGGGTCGGGCTAGCACAAGGATGACAGACTCGCCTTGAGTCCGACAACATATATCGTGTGGCAAAGGGAACAGAAGTGTGACATGTTGTACAGGTTCGTCAACCGGCTGCATTGTCTACTTGGTGGTCGGCACGCCTTGCTAGAGGCCGCTACCAACCGAGCAGTTCGGAGGTGATCCGACCTGCGACCAAGCCGACTTGAATCTAAGGGGTTGCGCGATTAAGGGAAGGAACCTGTGAGGCCCGATCCGACTCCACGAGTTAGATGTGATCCTACTCGGACTAGGATCCCGGCCGAACAGATTTTGGGCTTTAGGGTCCATGCGAGCCGCAAGTGTTGAGCCCGCGACAGACGCCTATATAAAGTGGGGGTGCGGCACACTCATGAGGTGATCGCTTCGGCGCTGTCACTAGGGTTTGCATGTGTTGCGAATAGCCACCTCCACTCGCCGCCGACTGTGTGATCGGACCTAGCAGTCCGTCGCACGGTGTTTCTCCTGCACGCGCGGATACCGTTAGAGGCGGTGCACTTGCGCCGCTCCGGCGAACCTGTACGTAGGATCCGACGACTGGTTGTTCGAGGGTATTCGGACGAGGAGGAGATGATCCACGCGAACGCGCTGCCCCAACTCTTCTTCCGCTGAACGGCACTGCGCGTCTAGTGGTAACGATCTGTGAACCATCTCCCTTTGCATGTTCTTGGTTGTTCTGCGCGTAGGAATTTTAATTTGCAGTCGACGCACCCTACCGTAGAACCCAACAGCACCACCTTCCCCGCCCGCACCACCTGCTCCGCCAGTGTTCGAGATCGCGCCGCCAGCGGCCGGGCACCGGGACAGGCCGTACATCTACGTCAACGTCTGCCGACGCTACTGGGAGCCCGCGACGCCACTGCCGTGGGGAGATGTCCACCTGTCGAACAACTGGCATCTCTCCACTGACCGCGTGCCCATCCCACCAGTGCCCGTGAGCGGACGCGGCTGCCGCGACGAGATCAACCGACGCCGCGCCTGCCTGCCACCGGATCTGCTAAACGACCCCAGGTAGGCCATGGATTCGCCGCTGTGGGATACGTGGCTCCGCGACGAGCACGACCTGCTGCGGCAATCATTTTTTGCCGGTCATCCTCTGAGCCCACGCCGCCCGCGTCCTCCTTGTGCTGACAACCCTCCCCAAACGCGGGGCCATAAGCGTGTGCGCGGCATCACACCGACGCCTTCTCCATCCCCGTCCCTGTCACTGTCCCCGCTACCGCTGCCGCCCATGACCGAGGAGGAGGAGGCCCGCCTCATGTGGCCGGTCATGGAGGACTCCATGGCCACCCATGAGGAGCGGCAATGGGATGGTCTGCAGACCACGCTGGCCCTCTCTCGGCCGGCGACGTGGCCATCCCGGGGCTCGACCTCGACGTCAAGGAGGGGGTGCAGGAGGAGGTGGTGGAGGAGCCGCCCGTCGCCACGTGGAACCCTCGTCTGGTGGGCCAGCGGTGCAGCTGGTCGTGCACGATGCCGGAGATGGCCAACTCGGTGGGTGTCGGCCCATGGCCAGCCACGCCGCTGCGGTCACCAAAGCAGGAGCAGGAGCCACGAGAGAAGGTGGTGGTGCCGTCGGCGCCTCCGGTCTGGCACGGGCCGCCAGCCCACCTTTGGCAGCCACCTCCCTACGTCGACCTCACGAGCGATGACGACAAGTAGGACGACGGCTCATGAAGACGACGGCGGCCACCGGCGACGAGCCTTTATCTAGTTTTTTTTTATGTTTTTTATTAAGTTTTGGTTTAATTAAGACCTGTGTTAAACTTGGGTACTAGGGATATGTGGACGTTCATGTTTATATTTATGTTTTCGTATTATTTGCAAGTTTATTTTGTCTTTTTGCAAAAAATCAAAGTTCCAAACCGTCCGTATCGGTTGGACGCATCGATGACCACACGACCGCAAGCGGACGGCCGTGCTCGTTTTTCTACCGCATACGAACAAAAAAGGGATAAAACGGACCGTTTGGAGTCCCCCGTTGGAGTCGGCCCTATATCAAAATCATCTCTACCGGTTTGGACCATCCGACTCGGAGCAGTGGAATTCGTGTCCCTCCGCGGTCACTTTAGCCGTTGAAAGGCAGCCGCATGCTTTTTGGATTCTTCCTTCTTTATTTAGTCCTTTATCGATCTCAGTCTCACACATGCAGATGCTCGTCCAGTAGCCTTTTCTTTTTCTTTTCTCCTCTCCTTTCGTTGTTCGTGTTCGCCAAATTTCCCCAGCAGAGACACGAAAGGAATCTCGTCATTTTACAGCGGGGGCCGGGCAGACCATCCATCCAGCCAGATCTGTGGCAGGAACCACTATTTTTGTTTTCCTGACAAGCATGTCGAACGAGATGAGATCTCATCTCGACGTGTGCGCTTCGCCCATGCCTGCCTCTGACACGTTCTCATGTTTCGTTTTCGGCTGGCACCGCGAAAATAGTGAAAATTGACAAATCTAGCCTTTTTGATACTTTAGCACACAAATGAATCTGATCCAATTTTTTAATAGAATAATCCGCCTGGGGCTGGGTGCCATGCTTGATAGCACGACGCCCCGACTCAGGGTCATGAGAGTATCTATCGCCGGACGCCTCAAACCATCCTCGTACGCTCACGGACATGCCCGGTCAGTGACCGGACAGAAGAGAGAAGAAAAACGTGACCTAACCGGACCCTTCATATCATCCTTATACGTCCGGGCTATCCGTGAACCTTCATATCCATCTAAAAAATGTGGAGGATATGAGGGCTCACGGACGCGCCCGGGCGCGTCCGGACAGTCCGCCACGTAGGACGCGGCCCCACCCCGGACCACCTTTTATCTTTCTATATTCATTCTTTTATTTCTTTCTCTTCATCTCCACCAATCACATGCAAGTGATCGAACATATGAGGAGGAAAATAAGGAGTGTGGTTGCGCGAACAGACAAATAGAGGCTCAAAATGAACACGTCTGCGGGCGTTTAAGGGATCATATTTGCTATGTCCGGTTGTAGATGCTCTGACACCCCAGCCCAAAGTGTGATGTTGTCTAGTCATGCAAATGGGCTATTTCGTGATATTTTTTGTATCAGAATCATTTTGTGCTAAAGTTTTAGAAAAGGGTCAGCTTTGGCCACTATCACGTGAAATGCATATACTAACCTAAGTAGTGAAACAACTCAGCCTAGCTCAGATGATTAGATTCTTTGTGCTGGAACCAGCCTATCGAGGTTCAAATCTAAACTTGACATTGATGCTTGCATTTTTTAGGTTTATTTTAGATTTTTCGGTGGTATTCGTTCAGTGAAAGAAGACGTCCCCGTCAACTATGATAGCGTCTGAGGTGATTTTGTCAATCTCAAAATGAGATGTCGGGTCAGTATCTCAGAGATACTCATGAGATAGGGTGTGCGTGCATGAGTTCGTAGAGACAAGTGTTGCGTGTTTATATGAGCAACTTGCATCTGTACTGTGCTAAAAAATTTAGAGAGAAAACAAATGGTTAACACCATTGAAGGGGCACCTTCTAATCTGCATTGAAATCCATAGATTTTTCGAAGGATGTGTAGCGAAGCAAAGTCCAAAACACATTGTACAGTGTTAAAAAATTATCTAAAGAAGATAAAAACAAAACACAGTAATACAAGTGAGAAGTCGAAGCCGATTATCATGCGTATACGTGGGACCATTACTCCGAAATTTTGGCCCAGCCATGCTCGTGTCGTGTCATGGAGCATGGAAGGCATCGGAACAAAAATCCATCATTATCCTCCGAAAGGGCTACCACTCACATGAGAGTACAGCCACCCCGGGCAATCAATGCCGCATCACCATACACATGCACGTCCGCATGTGCATCTCATCATCACAAAACAAGAGAAGAGAAAAGGAAAAAGAAATCCATCCACCAATTGATAGCTACACCACGTACTCGACCCCCCAAAAACAGAACGATGCATGTGAAGCGAGACCTAGGGCCCATCCATCAGGAGCTAGCTAGTCTTGGTCCTGAGCGCGCACTCCTCCGGCACGGTCGGGAACCTCTTGCGGTCGTCGCAGTAGTCGTATATCACGAGGTTCCTGGCCACCCAGCCGGAGTCCCGGCGCTGGCCGTCGTCGAGCGCCCACGCCGGCGGCTGGTCCCACCAGCTATTCCCCGTGGCGGCCGCGCACGCCGGCGGGGCCGGGCCGGTCGCCCAGGCGCAGGCGTCGGCGGTGAAGTCGCTGTAGGAGGAGACGAAGGGCCCCTTGGTCCAGTCCGTCTTCTCCAGCCCCCCGCGCGTGGCCCAGTCGTCAGCGTTCCAGATGCTGGAGAAGATGTACATGGGTTTCATGATCGGGAAGAACCTGTTGGGCTTGTCCGAGTTTCGGTACTCCCGGATCGGCACCTTGTCCACGAAAAACCTGCAAACGTACGTACGTACACATACAATATCAACATCAAAGACAACTTGGCAAGTGCAATCGGATCTCGATCCCAGTATAGTACTGTATGTATAATAGTACAGCGCTCGGCTATTCAGCAACCACGGACGAAACCATGTGCGCCCACACCACTGTATACTACCATTGTCTATATATGTTGCCGCAGTTTGGAGTGCAGGATCGAGCTGAAAGTTTCTCTCTCAGCAGTACGCAGTACTACGTCCGAGGCACGAGAGAGAAGGGAGGGAAGAAGATTGGGCGGCATGTGGGTTGAGCGAGGCGGTACAATGTACAAACAGTGCACGGCGGCGCGCATTGTTTGGTCCAAACAGGGTGCGTGCACGTACCAAGACCACGGCAACGCGGCCTAGTTCTGCTACTCTGCGGCCGGGAAGGGTCTGGTCCAGCCAGTGGGTATCTATCTGAGTGACCCAAATGCAGGGTGAGTGGGTGGATCCATTCAATTCAACTGCCCCCGCAGCTACTAAATCCGGCAACCCCACCCCCCCACCCCAGATTACACACACTGCTAGCGCAATCGGAGTTGAAAGCTTAATTAATGGCAGCAAAGGAGTTGATGGTGGGCTTACACGATCTGCTTGGGGTTCCAGATGATGGAGTAGCTGTGGAACTCGGCGGTGGGGTCGAACCACAGCGAGTGCCGCATCTCCCGCCCGCCCACGCCGCTCCGGTACACGTTCGTCTGGATGATGTACGGCTCCCCGGTCCGGTTGCCCAGGAACTCGAAGTCCAGCTCGTCGCGCTCCGGCGCCGCGTCCAGGTCCGAGCACATCTGATGATTATCAAACGCACGCAATCGATTCACGTCAGTTAGTTTGGTTTGTTTGCTCTTTCGAGTTCGATTAATAGGTCGGCACTGCTGCCGGGCTGGGAATGGGATGCCGGATAGTAGTACGTACGTAGTAGGCGGTGACGACGCCGGCGGAGTCGTTCCCGACGAGCTTGAGCTTCATGCTGAACCATCCGAACAGGTACTTCTGCTTCGTCTGGAACCCAACGCCTGGAAGGACCAATCAATCAAAGAGAAGCTTAGATAAGAGATGACGATCCTAATGCATGCGATGCGTGCGCCAATCAATGGGGATGGATGGGCGGCGACGTTTACCCGTCTTGTTGTCGAGGGAGAGGTACCACGTCTGGCCGTCGGGGGAGGTCTTGACGTGGTCCTCGGCGCCGGTGATGTCGAAGTTGTCCCCGAACGACGGGGTCGCCGCCGCAGCAGCACCCTGGAACTGGAAGCAGCAGCAGCAGCAGCAAGAAGCAGCAATGGCGGCGCACACCAGGAGAGCGCCGACGCACGGACGCCCCATCGCTCCCCCCTCCACAAGACAATCCCAAGACTGTATCGCCGACGACGAGTGGGGAACGGGAAACGGCAAAGCCACAAACAGGCAGGGAGCGGACTGTGGTGTGGAGGAGTGTGCTAATGCTTCGGTCCGGGGCAAAGCACAAGGCACAGGACAGCTTTCTTATAGACTAGAGGATGCTTTCATAGTTTAAGCTGCTGTTTTAAAGTAAGGCAGAAGCTGCATTTGTTTTCTGCGCTTTGGTTGCGCCCTACCCTTGGGTTGAAATCGCACCGTTGCGTTGCGGCCGCCTCAGATGATTTTTTTTACTACTCTACTTGTTTATTTATCACACTGGCTTTCTGCGTTTACCGCAGGGCAGTAGTAGGAGTAGGAGTATAATACTACTCCAGGGCACTGGTTACCACAGACGACGAGCTTCAGATCTAGCAGCATCCAGCTGCAGCTCGTGGCTGTCACATGAAGATATCATGTTCATCTGGCCAACGGATTAATTGCGGCTATGTGAGGTATCGAGAGTTGTGCTCTGCCACCGTCGTGCCGAGTGATAGGGCCGCCCATAAAAACGGAGGAGGATTTGCAGTGGTAGCCGGGTGCACACAGACACCGTGTGCCGCGCAGACTTGCAGCGAGACCTCTGAAAACGGTACGGTGATCAAACGATCGACAGGAAGTCTTAACACGCTGCAAGCCCTCTGTGAATGACGTTCATCAATCAATCTTTGAGACCTGACAGAAGCATGTGTGTCTCATGTTGTAACAGTGAGGCCTATAACTTTGGTGTACATCTCGTCAAATTTTGGTGATGGGAATCTTATAAAGATTTGACGAGCGGCGTCAGGCGATAGAAAACTGAACCGGGATCCCTGGGATGTGGTGAGACGGGGCCAAAACCAACGGCAAGACGGGGTCGGCAGCGCATCTGTAACCCGGGGTTTGGGGCTCCTGTCCACGGTAAAGTTGGTTCGCGATGGACAACTTTTGACCCCTCATGCACTGGACAAGCCGGTGTAGTACGTTGCAGAACTAGTGTTGAGCAAATAGAACGGTTGATAAGACAGTTTTATTTTAAATCTTGTATGTAATTTAGAGATGATAAAAAAATATGTCTATAATGGGTCATCTCTTAGCCTTACCTCCAATAACACTTTATTGGTGAGACATATTGTGCTAAGAGATCATCTCTTGTCTTCTCTTAAATGAGAAGACAAGCCTTTTCTTATGATTTCTTTTTTCTTCACCTCATCATTTATCCTACATGACATTCTTAAGATAAAACCATTATACATGTCCTGATTGTTCACTCAACCGTCCAACAACACTGGCGTTCGTTTTATCAGGAAAATTATATCGACAAAGAAAAAGAGGCTAGCCAGGACGGCGCTTCAGGTCTTTCTGCAAACGGGCGCCTGAAGCGCAGCCCCCAATGCTACTAGCTGGGCCGGCCCATGTATTGCCTGTTTTTTGTTAAAACGTTCAAAAAAGTGCGCAACCGGAGTTCAAACTAGCGACCACTCCCATCAGTGTAACACCCTGGTTTTTGGCCCCTTTTTTTCTTTTTGATTTTATTTGGTTTTTGCTCTGATATTCTTTTGGAGCAGTTCTGTGGGCTTGAAACCTGGGAGATCTTCATTCCTTCTCCTCTCAAGTGGCTCATCATTCTCAAATCTCTCCCTAGATCATGTCATTTCCATTCTAACCCAACTACCAAATTCTTTTTCCCAGGAATGTTCCTTTTTCTATTAAAGGAATAACCATATTTGACCTAGGTTGTGAAGCAACCAATATTTCTGTCCTTCACAAAATTCCCAAATAATTCTCATAAATTATTTGGATCATATATGTCCCATATATGTCCAAACTTTCCTTTCCTAGCCCAAAAATAATTCATCAATATTCATTCTTCATTTCTGTCCAGAGTGGTCTTCTGTGAAGGAAGTGCCACCTGTCTTTTCTTAATTGCTCCCAAACTTTTTGGACATGCTCTTCCATCCAAATCTTTGCCTCATGCCAAAATTCAGCTCTATTTGCATAGCCAACCTTCCTCAGCAATTTTTCAAAGTTTCTGTCAGATGAAAACCTTGTTGAAGGAAGTACTATCTAGGAGTATCCAAATGAGTTGAAATTTTGCAAGCTCTTTCATGTGCTCATATAATGAGCCTCTAACAATTTTCAGCCCCATCCAATCAACTATGTGAGCACATCTTCAAATCTTTGCTTCTGGCAATATTTTCAGGTTGTGAAGTAAGTATATTTTATATTGCTTCATTAATTCTGAGAAATTACCAAATCATGATCCTACCAATATAACTTCTCTCCACCAAATTTGGGATCATTTTAGAAAGCCAATTTCTCTCCAAAATTATCCCAAGTTTCTGGACAGAGAGGGACACTGTGAAGCTATGAAACTTTTACAGCATCTTCATATGTCCAAATCATTCTGCCTTGCCAAATTTCAGCCCAACAAATCACTCCATGTGAGTGCACCATCCTAATCTAGTTTCTGGGCCATATTTGCAGTTGTAAAGCAACTATGATAAATATTGGTCCTAATCCTCTCAAACTTCACAGGATCATAGTCCTTCCTACTCTAAACCTCCCAGACATCACATTTGGCCCTTATCACTTGTCTGTTGATCACAGATGTGTGGCTAAGATTGATACAGTAAACTTCCAGTGATGCCTAACATCCATCTTTGGTTTCTTTTGATGATCCATCACTTCCTACAGTCGCCCTGGTGCAGAGACAACATGCTACATAACTTTCCAGCCTGTATTGTCCTCTCCTTGCCATGTAGCATGGTGACCGCGCTGCTGGCATGCCTGTGCACGCGCTCTGGCAGCGTTGGACGCGCTCTGGGCGACGGGACGCGTCGGGAAGCTCCTTCCCGACGGCGTTCGCGTGTCCCCGAGTGCCGACATGACTCCCCCGTCCCTCACGTCGCCCTCTTATCCTCTGCCCCCTCCTGTAGCTGCCTCGCCGGCGCTAGACGCCGTGCGCCCACGGGCGTATTGTACCTGACCGCCTCTGTTGCCTCGCCCGTCTTCTTCCTGCTCTCCCGTGGCGTCAATCTCTGCTCCAATAGCCTCCTCTGCTCTCTCCCGTCGCCTCCACGGCTCACGAGCACTCTGTTCCTCGCCAGGGCTTCGGCCGAACCCGTGCGGTAGCTCTCGGCCACGGCACCTCGCCCCGGCTATATAAGCCGTCCCCGGCCTCGGTTCTTCTTACCAGAAGCTCCCTCTCACTCCCACAACCCTCCTCGACCACTCAAGCAAGCTCAAGGATGCTCCCTGCCCTCCAATGGCCACCATGGCCGCCGCCCCTGCCCTCTTAAATCCGAGCTGTTCTTGCCTCCTCGCTCGCTCAAACCCTTCCTAGAGCCCTGCCCTATACTCAGCCCCTCCGAGAGAGGAAGTTTTCCGCCGAATCTTTCTGCGAACTCCTCGCACTTCTTCTCGGTGATTCCATTCCCCCAGGCAAGCCACACCCTGCATTTGCATGATTGCAATGCAATGCCATGGTTTATTTATTTAAACTTGCTTAAAATTTGCATTAGCTACATATGACTTGTTCATGGCATTTCTTGGAGTGATATTTTGATCTTGCTACTGCCATGATGTTGTTTGGATTACTAGGACTAATGCTTGCAGATCGCGGATGACTTGTTGCCTTTGGATTATTGGTGGCCATTATTATTTTCAACATGACAGTATTTGATACTATGCTCTGGAGTATTATTTTGGATTTGATGCTATCATGTGGATCTTAGGTTAATATCTTGATATTGCTATTGGTTTAGTAGCATCATTATACTTGGATTCATCATGATCTTAGTTATTATGCTACCCTCGGAGTATTATGGTATGACTATGATCATATGTTGGATATTGCTATAACTTGGATCACAGGTTGATATGACATTAGAGCATCAATTATCACAGATCTACCTTGGGGACAAATTCCGTCATTTCGTTGGTCAGGTGCCACCGAACCGGGCTTTTCCAGTACAACCACATTTGCCTTTATGGGAAGGCCCTAATGCGGTCTATTGTCATGCCTCTTGCCGGTTCCTCCAACTAGGGAAGGTTATGTGCACGTGCTACCCTGGCCTGGTGGGCGGCGATAACCTTGTGTGCCCGAGTTGTATGGATCCATTGTCCCCGTTTGGGACCGTTTTTGTTTTGTTTTGCCACGACGGTGGCCGTTGGATGTCACGAGGTGGCATCGGGGCCACCCAGGACTGAGCCCAAAGGGGAGTTGGTCGGAGTGGCCGGGAGAGTGTCATGCAGTAGATTGGTTTTGTTGGAACGCCGTTGGTCCACCTGAATGGGAGCACGAGGCCATGGGTTCTATGGTGTGGGTACAGTGTGCTAACCTCTGCAGAGTGTGTATAATCTATCGATAGTCGCGTCCTTGGTCATGGACACAGTTCGTACTAGGTCACACCGTTCGATCAACACTCACATGACAGAATGACTTCTCAGATGACTTATATATTTATGTGAGCAGTAACAGTTTGGCAGGATGCCGATGTTGGGATGATCTCGAGGATGATCATTCAGTTGTGATGTGATCATGTGGTGATCACGAGGAGGTATTGATCACGAGGTGATCGAGGTGATATATTGTTTGACCGGATAGCCCAGAGTGAGATGGTTCTTGAGATGGTGGTTCAGCAGTAATTTTAGTAGTACCATATCATGCTTAATAATTGTTTCTACATCATAGTAGTCGATAATAACTTAACCTGTTGATGCTATGTTATTGTCTTGCCTTGATGCATTTGGTTGTTGTGAGTTTGCAAGTACATTCAAAGTACTGACTTGGCGTGTCATGCCAGATTGTAGGTGATGTCGTGATTGATTGCTTGTCGAGGTTACCGTTCGTGCGAGCTAGATCGTGTCCCAACCAGAGTTCCTATGGAGTGGAGTTCACTATCGTCGTCGTTGTTCCGCTGCTAGAAGTTTTCTGCTGCTAGCATAGATCTACCTTAGCAGGCGCAGTGTCGCCATGCTGATGTGATCCTTTGTAACATCAGACCCTTGTACCCTTATCCATTGTAATAAGAGTTGGGTTGTTCTATGCCAAGCAGTGCCGTATTCCAGAAGACTTGATCTCTGGGCTGGAATACGGGGTGTTCCAGTTTCTCTAAGCCGGGGTGTCACAATCAGCGCCAACGACACGTGGTTTCTGACCTGTAAATCTCTCTTACATTTTCAAAGTGAACTTCTCCCTCTGGCATCAGAATTGAAGTAGCAATCACTAGATTATCATTCTCATCGTGGAAGTGGCTACTAATCACACACACCTGCGCAGGTCTTCCATCTACCTGCATTGCTTGATAGACAGGAGGGAGGAAACAAGTCGGATCGAAGGGGAACATTGCCATCTCCTCCGACGAGGAGCGTCTCTCTATAGAAGTTGCCGTCGAGGAAATCTTCTCTAAGGAGACTGTAGCGGGATTTGGAAGAATAGAGGAGGGGGGTAGAGGTTTTGGTAGGTACAACAACTAACGGAGAAGCCGAAGAGGCCACCCTTAACCCCCCTCCCACTTGCTTGCTTACGTCAGCCGCACCATCTGCAACGTTCTTTTCAGTATCTGCCGCAATCTGGGCCTTTGATTTCCAAACGGCATTGACTCGGGTGACCGCCCCTGATTTTTGTTGTTGTTCCTTCCAAGGATTGGAGAATTGACCCGAGGACTGAGAGGACCAACAATTGCTAGCAACATGGGCCCATCCACCACATTTCTTGCATCTTATTTTATTGCCACAATTGGGCCTAATGTGCCCCATCATTAGGCAACGTACACATAATAGGCCTTTGTTGGCATTAAGGTGTTGGGAAACGTAGTAGAAAACAAAAAAAATCGCACCTACGATCACCCAAGATCAATATGAAGATGCATAACGAGTTGGGATCACGACCGTTACCGTCACCGAGTTGCAGGGGAAGAAAAACGTGTCAGTGTAGATCGTACTTGGAGTCCCTCGAACCATAGATGAACGATCCCTCGTACAACCCACAAACAATCCCTCGAACCGAAGACCGAAAGCACGACCTCTCTACTTGGTTGCAAGCATGCAGCCTTCATGATCCGGCAGCGCTTCACCGTCCAGAGCTAGTCATCACCAGAGAATTAGAGGGAGGAGATTAGAACCACATTGGGCTTCTAATTATGAGGACAAGAGGATTGGCCGAGTTCTAATTAGTCAACTAGGACCAACTAGAACATGAACCGAAGAACTAGAGGTGGCTCCAAAAACTATGTATTCAATTGGGCACCAAACCTCCACTATATATAGGTTAGAGGGGAGAGGGAGGGCTGCCACCAAGGAGGGAAACCCTCCTTGGGGCGTCCAGCCAAGGGGAGGACGAGTTGGACTCCTTCCCTACTCCTATTCGGCCTCCTTCCTTAGGGAAGGGGCGCCTCTCCCAACTTGGGCCCTTGTGGCCCAAGTTGCTTTCCACCTCTTAGCCTTTTTAGGCCTGTTGATATTAAATTAAATATAAAAATATTCTAAATACTTTCAGACCATTTTATATATAATTTAACATTCCCAGAAACATTTTCCAACTATATATTATTTATCGTTATTACCCGATATTCACCAAGTCCCTTCCGGTGACCCCGAAACGCTTCCGGATCCTCTCGGCACTATTGTGAATATTAATAAAAAAATCCACAAATATATTCTCATTACTCCCATCCTACTAACACTCAGCAGATCATGATTGCCTTAAGCTTGTGACCCCATAGGTTCGGTAACTCACAGACATGAACGAAACCCCTTCGTTCAATGACCAGCAGCGGGACCGTGGACGTCCGTATCGGTCCCCGTGAGCACACGAATGATATTCGAGTGAACCTTTCATTCAATGACCAGCAGCGGGACCGTGGACGTCCGTATCGGTCCCCGTGAGCACACGAATGATATTCGAGTGAACCTTAGGTTATCATGGTGATGTTCCCTTTGCTTCGCAATACTTTACAAAACCTGTTGTGCATCGGTATCCTCCTGAGTCATCACCATGCTCACTATACCATTGCTCCCGTTACCGGTTTTGTTCTTCTTTCTCGTTGATGTGTTCCGGCATCCCCATGAAGTAGTCACCTGTGTCTGACCAGACAATGATGGATGCTGTCACGCTGAGAGGGCCCTAAGAATATCTCTCCATTGTCGGAGGAGCAAATCCCACTCTCGAGCTATCTGGCCACTTGTCAAACTTTCCGATGAACTTGTAAGTTGTCATTATGATCACCGTGTTACAGGTGACGTTTGAGCAACCACAAAGCCCACCATACGGTAGGAAGTGACCACGATACTCTCATGGTCTAAGGAGCAATATCACACGTTAACACTCTGTGTTATAATAATTGAATGCAGACGATATTAACTCAATTCATAACAAACAAGATTGGGTCGATTCAATATGATCGTTGTTCCAACGTCATAATCTCAATGTTGTTTTAGGACTATCTTTACACTTTAAGATATCCTAAGATCTGAAAAACGTAGTCACCAACAACAGTTGAGCTAGTCTTAGAGGCGTGACTAGGAACCTTTTATTTACCATTTATCATTCCACACGTGCATATGAGTTTTTCACTGAATCGCATATTCCAGGATCATAGCAGTTATAACATAGAATATAAACTCTTAACTATGAGTATGGAAATATAATAATACAAATATTATTGCCTCTAGGGCATATTTCCAACAGTCTCCCACTTGCACTAGAGTCAATAATCTAGTTAGCACTTTTAACTTTTACACCAATGGCAATCCGGTGCCAGTCCATGCTTTGCTTGTTGGTATACACTTCGTCCTATCGAATTTGACAACTTCAGATCCGTGTGTATCATTTGCATTTCTATGCATCCGTCATGCTTTCACATGAATTCATAATTTATGTGAAACGAGCTTAGTATATATTGAATCATCGGTAAGACCTTTGATTCCTTAGATTGAGCTACAGAACCACTATCCGAGAACAGTGTTCTTTTTGCACAATCATCTAGAAACCATACCAAGTTCATAAGTGAACCTTTGATTCATCACCCTCTATTGCTGCTTGTAAAGTGACAATATACTCAGCCTTCTGTTATAGAATTCACCACAGTAACTTTCTTGGACCAATCCCAACTTACTGTGCCACCATAAATCATTTAATTGAAATCAAAATTCGCTTGGAGCACCGAATGAAGATTTTTGTCGATGTACTACTTACATCAAGCATGTATTGATGTAAACTCCTTACACCAATCTCTTCATTTTCTCCGTATGCGAGAAACATGTCGTCAATACTCAACGACATTCTCATTGTTGTCCTATGATCAACAATTTGACCTTTCTGGTAACTCTACTCACAACTTACTTGGAGTACTTGGACATATCTTGTTATTTACATACCATGGAATTAACACAAGTATGATTGAAATCATGTATTTCACTCATCATATTTTAAGATACCGATTCTTGCTGAGAACTCCTTCCATGTGACTTTGACAAGAAAACTCTTCTTGACATTTTTCATACTAAACTACTTTAGTATTTTTGTCAATATTTATTTTGGCTAAGCCCGATTAGACACTACTATCCCCATAATTATCATGTCTAATATAAGGACTATATTTCCTAAGTACTTTACCAAAAACTATTTTCAATAAAGTCTTAATCCATGTCAAGATATTTATATAATTTCTAATCAACAATGTGCCATGCACACACAGTGTTTAGAAATATTATCATGCTCCCACTTACTTTCTTGTAAATACAAGCATCTTTGTTTCTATTGATGAAATCATATTACTTGATCAATTCATCAAAATGAAGATTCCAACTTCATTATGCTTGCTTCAAATCATTACTAGATCTCTTGAAGTTTGCACACTTTACTAGCATCTTCTGGATCGAGAAAATTACCTTAGACCGTATCAAATATACATCCTTGGTTCTATTTCGATCTCATGGGAATCATTTTGACATCCATCTATTATATCTCATAACTGAAATATTTAGTAATTGCTAGTTTAGTCCGAACTGACTCTAAGTATTATTATGATGAGACAATCTCGTCATAATAAACTCCTTGATCTTGTTATTAACTATTTGCAACAAGTCAAGCATTATAAAACATTTTTCATCTTTGTCAATTTATAGATCCATAACTACACTTTAGACTTCAAGTCTTTCAGAGGGTCTATCAAGTTCTAAACTTGCATTATGTGTATGGATACTATCTCGGATTATTTTGGCGTATAGCCAATTTCAAAGCCAGGGCCCATCAACGCTTCTCTGTGTATCATAGGTTTGTTTCAAAAATATTTCGTCTGCACACCCTGAAGGTCTGTACGAATTTTCCAACCTATATAGCTCAGTTGCACATTCGACCAAAGTCTCTATATCCTATGTAGAGACTTCTGTATCAGTCGCAGTAAGAAATTTTAGAACTACTTTTAGTGTTTCTTTTCTTTGACCTGATCGTGAAGATTCTGTAATCTCGTCGAATTGCACTGTCCTCCCACTCACTCTTTTGCAAAAAAAACATTTTCTTCAAAATTTCCGCACTCTGTGACAAAACACTTTGCCTCGGCATAGTGATAGAGGAATACCCAACCATTTGGGATAACCTACAAAGTAGCACTTATTTCAACAAATTTGATGGCGCTCTTTTAGTGCAAAAGCCAATCTCTAAAGCATCACATTAAAAAGTATGTTGGCAAAATAATTAATGTCATCTTTGATCGCACCATGTCATACATAGCTTGATTACATCTACTCAAAACACTCTACTCTTAGTAGTGTTTCTAGGAGGTGCAAGCTATAAAACATTTTTCAAAGCTCATCAGACATTCGCTAAATTTGTAACTCAAATATTCTTTTCTGCAATCCAATTGTAGAAACATAATTTTCTTGTTACAATAATTTCTGCTCCATACTGGAAATCTTTTGAAACATTTCAAAAGATCCAGATTTATGTCTCTGTTAGTAAATATATATATCTACTTGACTCATCCTTAAAGATGGATAAATACACTGCTTGCAACAACACTTATTGGACTACATGCATCAATTTGCATATTTCCAAAAAAAAAATGTTGCTCGTGCTTTATGGCCTGTGAACGGTATTTTAGTTTACTTCACTATTTGGACGAAAGTTGCAAGTCTCAGATGATTTGTAATCATATGACTCCAAAATCCATCGCTATGTAATTTCTCCATGCAGGTTTCTCCAATGTGACTAAATGCAGTGCCACACATATGTGGTATTCTTTTAGTCTTGTGACATTTAGCGTCAGTGTCATGGATGTTCAATTTTTATCATCAATATTCACAACTTAAATCCTATTCACAATAGGAGTATGGAACTTTTTTTCATTACATTGAACAACTATTGGTCTCTCATGAACAACCTTTTTGCAACTTCTATGCAATGCGCTAGAGTGTACGAAACTCTAAAATCAATTGTGACAATAAATTCAGATGTAATATGTTGATGAAAAAGAATCATAACTATTACAAAAATTTCAACACATATTTTAACCTCATTAATTTGCTGGTCATTAGGCCGTGGTAATTCTTGAATCTATTCGCAACAACATGCAATCGAGTCGGTATTCTTGTGATCAACTTTTAACCACAATTCCCGAAGAATTTAGTGTTTAACAATTTAATCATGATTCTCAAGAATCACACTTTATTGACCAACTTTCTCTACATCATATAACTTGTATGACATTCATACCTGAGCTGGACATTCCAGTCTTCTTTTCTTTCCACCTCTAAACTTATTACAATTTACTTCAATGTTTCTCTCACTCTCAGAAGAAACAACAACTTTAAGAGTGGTGTAAGCCCTGAACTTCCCTAGGCGCGTAAGTCTCATTACATCCTTCGATTTTGTTCTTTCTTTGTAAGTTCTCACCGTCAACACATGACTAGTGTTTGCTACTTCTTGAGCTTGCGTTGATTTTTCCCTTGAAGAGGAAAGGGTGATGCAGCAAAGTAGAGATAAGTATTTCCCTCAGTTAAGAACCAAGGTATCAATCCAGTAGGAGGCACAAGCAAGTCTCCAATATATGCACCTGCACAAACTAACAAACACTTGCACACAACGTGAAAAAGGGGTTGTCAATCCCTTCACGGTCACGAACAAGAGTGAGATCTAATAGAGATAGGTATAAAAGATAAATAAAAGAGCAAACTAAAGTAAATATAAATAAATTGCAGCAAGGTATTTTTGGGTTTTTTGGTTTATAGATATGAAAATATATGATGGAAAATAGACCCGGGGGCCATAGGTTTCACTAGAGGCTTCTCTCTTGAAAGAAAACATACGGTGGGTAAACAAATTACTGTTGAGCAATTGATAGAAAAGCGCATAGTTATGACGATATCTAAGGCAATGATCATGAATATAGGCATCACGTCCGTGACAAGTAGACCGAAACGATTCTGCATCTACTACTATTACTCCACACATCGACCGACTCCTGCCTGCATCTAGAGTATAAGTTCATAAGAACAGAGCAACACTTTAAGTAAGATGACATGATGTAGAGGGATAAACTCAAGCAATATGACATAAACCCCATCTTTTTATTCTTGATGGCAACAATACAATACGTGCCTCGCTACCCCTTCTATCACTGGGTGAGGACACCACAAGATTGAACCCAAAACTAAGCACCTCTCCCATTACAAGAAAAACCAATCTAGTTGGCCAAACCAACCCGATAGTTCGAAGAGAAATACAAAGATATCTTAATCATGCATAAAAGAGTTCAGAGAAGTCTCAAATAATATTCATAAATAATCTGATCATAAATCCACAATTCATCGGATCTCAACAAACGCACCACAAAAGAAGATTACATCGGATAGAACTCCAAGAACATCAAGGAGAACATTGTATTGAAGATCAAAGAGAGAGAAGAAGCCATCTAGCTACTAGATATGGACCCGTAGGTCTGTGGTAAACTACTCAAGCTTTATCGGAAGGGCAGAAGGTTGATGTAGAGGCCCTCCGTGATCAAATCCCCCTCCGACAGAGTGCCGGAAAAGGCCCCAAGATGGGATCTCGCGGGAACAGAGGCTTGCGGCGCTGAAAAAGTATTTTGGTGGACGCTTCTGATGTTCGGGGAATATTTGAGAATATATAGAGCTGGAATTAGGGTTAGGGGACTCCCGAGGGGCCCACAAGCCAGGGGCGCGCCCTGAGGGCTTGTGGCCTCCTCGGGACTCTTCTGGCCCTCTCCCCAAGTCTTCTGGGTGTCTTCTGGTCCAAGAAAAATGATCCTAAAGTTTTATTCCGTTTGCACTCCGTTTGATATTCCTTTTCTGTAAAAGTTAAAAACAAGGAAAAAAACAGAAATTGGCACTAGGCTCTAGGTCAATAAGTTAGTCCCAAAAATAATATAAAATAGCATATTAATGCATACAAAACATCCAAAACAGATAATATAATAGCATGGAACAATAAAAAAAGTATAGATACGTTGGAGACGTATCAAGCATCCCCAAGCTTAATTCCTGCTCGTCCTCGAGTAGGTAAATGATAAAAACAGAATTTTTGATGTGAAATGCTACCTAACATATTTATCAATGCAATTTTCTTTATTGTGGCAAGAATATTCAAATCCATAAGATTCAAAACAAAAGTTTAATATTGACATAAAAACAATAATACTTCAAGCATACTAATAAAGCAATCATGTCTTCTCAAAATAACATGGCCAAAGAAAGTTATTCCTACAAAATCATATAGTCTGGCTATGCTCCATCTTCATCACACAAAGTATTTCATCATGCACAACCCCGATGACAAGCCAAGCAATTGTTTCATACTTTTGGTGTTCTCAAACTTTTTCAACTTTCACGCAATACATGAGCGTGAGCCATGGATATTGCACTATAGGTGGAATAGAATATGGTGGTTGTGGAGAAGACAAAAAGGAAGGAGAAAGTCTCACATAAACTAGGCAAATTAATGGGCTATGGAGATGCCCATCAATTGATATCGATGCAAGTGAGTAGGGATTGCCCCTAGAGCTATAAGTGTATGAAAGCTCAAAAAGAAACTAAGTGGGTGTGCATCCAACTTGCTTGCTCATGAAGACCTAGGGCACTTTTTAGGAAGCCCATCATTGGAATATACAAGCCAAGTTCTATAATGAAATATTCCCACTAGTATATAAAAGTGACAACATAGCATACTCTCTATCGTGAAGAACATGGTGCTATTTCAAAGCACAAGTGTGGAAAAGGGATAGTAACATTGTCCCTTCTCTCTTTTTCTCTCATTTTTTTGTTTGGGCTTGTTTGGCCTCTTTTTTTATTTGGGCTTGTTTGGCCTCTTCTATTATTTTTAAAGTCCAGAGACTCATCCCAACTTGTGAGGGAATCATAGCTTCCATCATCCTTTCCTCACATGGGGCAATGCTTTAATAATGATGATCATCACACTTTTATTTACTTACAACTCAAGAATTACAACTCGATACTAGAACAAAATATGACTCTATATGAATGCCTCCAGCGGTATACCGGGATGTGCAATGATCAAGAGTGACATGTATAAAAAATATGAACGGTGACCAAGCCACAAATACTATGCCAACTACATGATCATGCAAAGCAATATGACAATGATGGTATGTGTCATAATAAAACAGAACGGTGGAAGTTGCATGGCAATATATCTTGGAATGGCTATGGAAATGCCATAATAGGTAGGTATGGTGGTTGTTTTGAGGAAGGGTATATGGTGGGTTTAATGCACCGGCGAAAGTTGCGCGGTACTAGAGAGACTAGCAATGGTGGAGGGTGAGAGTGCGTATAATCCATGAACTCAACATTAGTCATAAAGAACTCACATACTTATTGCAAAAATCTATTATCCATCGAAACAAAGTACTACATGCATGCTCCTAGGGGGATAGATTGGTAGGAGAAGACCATCGCTCGTCCCCGACCGCCACTCATAAGGAAGACAATCAAATAATAAATCATGCTCCGACTTCATCACATAACGGTTCACCATACGTGCATGCTACGAGAATCACAAACTTTAACACAAGTATTTCTACCAATCCACAATTACTCACTAGCATGACTCTAATATCACCATCTTTATATCTCAAAACAAATGCAAGGAATCAAACTTCTCATTTATTCAATGCTCTTTTTATATGAAAGTTTTTATTATATCCCTCTTGGATGCCCATCATATTAGGACTAAATTCATAACCTAAGCAAATTACCATGCTGTTTAAGACTCCCAAAATAATATAAGTGAAGATTGAGAGTTCAATAATTTCTATAAAATAAAGCCACCACCGTGCTCTAAAAAGATATAAGTGATGCACTAGAGCAAACTGCCTAGCTCAAAAGATATAAGTGAAGCACATAGAGTATTCTAATAAATTCACGATTAAAGCATGTCCCTCTCAAAAGGTGTGTACAGCAAGGATGATTGTGGCAAACTAAAAATCAAAGACTCATATCATACAAGACGCTCCAAGCAAAACACATATCATGTGGTGAATAAAAATATAGCCTCAAGTAAATTTACCAATGGACTGAAGACGAAAGAGGGGATGCCATCAGGGGCATCCCCAAGCGTAGATGCTTGGTTGTCCTTGAATATTACCTTGGGGTGCCTTGGGCATCCCCAAGCTTAGGCTCTTGCCACTCCTTATTCCAGAGTCCATCAAATCTTTACCCAAAACTTGAAAACTTCACATCACAAAACTCAACAGAGAACTCATAAGATCCGTTAGTATAATAAAATAAATCACCACTTTAGGCACTATTGTGAACTCATTATAAATTTATATTGGTGTTATATCTACTGTATTCCAACTTCTCCATGGTTCATACCCCCGATACTGTAGCGACCCGACCCGAATGGATCGAATCTCTGTGTTCAAGTGTCATCCCTGGATCGGTAATGCTGACACACACAGTACTCGAAGGATTTATAACAGAGTGCAATCACACACTTATTACATCGAATGTCTCAAAAGAGAACTGATTACAATAAATATGGCTTAAGGCCATCTAAATAGGATAACAGCGGAAGGCTTGGAAGATAAGGTGAGTCCATCAACTCCAACGGCATAGCTGAGTGCACGACAACGACCTAGCACACCTTACTCTCCGTCTGAAAAGTCTGCAACATGATACGTTGCAGCCCGAAACGGGTCAGCACATGGAATATGCTGGCAATATAACACAGTAGAGCAATGAACAGAATAAATGCTAATACTACATGCATATTTGGCTGGTGGAAAAGCTCTAGGGTTATACTGTTTTGTGAAAAGCCAATTTTTCCCTACAACAAAGGAATATATTTTATTTAACTATCATGGTGGTTGTTGAACATTGAGAAGGTAAATCCCCCTCTCAATCCCAATTAAAAGTAATCATTAATCCCAACAAATTAATTTAGAGTGATGGGATTCAATATGATGATCCAAGAACCAGATACTCAAGATGTCCATAACCGGGGACACGGCTAATCATGATTAGTTTGTACACTCTGCAGAGGTTTGTGCACTTTTCCCCACAAGACTCGATCTCCTCCGTTGGATTTCTCGCACTTCATGGTGTTTGAGAAATGGATGACCGAGACACAGTCTTTCTGAAGCATTTACTCTTTACTCTGGGTAGACAGTTACACCTACTTTCCCCTACATCTGCTAGCCTACCACTGAAAGAGGTCCTGCAACATACTCAACTATGCTAGAGCCCATAATAGCTTGTGGCTGCACACGGAAGTTTCTAGCATGAACAATCTTATGATCCCTTTGAGCCTGGGTGGCGGACCGTAGGAGGATCACACGGTATATCCCCGGGATCTCCTAGGACAACACTGGTATATCCCCAGGTGCCCAAACAAGCAATCCACCCAGATGTGTATTAAAGTTGCCACCTTAAGTTGAACCATTAAAAAAAATCTCACATCTGTCATGGATACACTCAAAACCCAATCCACGTCTACGAGCATAGCATGGCAACATAAGCATAGCGTAGAAGTAACTCCCAAGGGTTTGATATTAAAAAGGCAATAGGTTCTACCTCATCATCTACTTCCCAATACCCACAAGTTAATCACATCCTAGTCATGCAATGTTTGAGGGTCGAAACTAATGCATAAAAACTGGGTAACGAAGAAGTATGATCAATGTGTTACTTGCCTTGCTGACGATCTGCAAATCCTAGAGACTCGTAGTAGCACGCTTCGCACTCCGGGAATTCTATCGCAAACAACCAATAGCATACATAAGCAATCAAGCGAAGATGCACGGGTAAAACCCAGATGAGATGTTTTAACCAGAAAGTTCAACCTAACAACTCCGGTTTGCAAAAAGAATCAAATCAAACGGAGCAACTAAACTCAAACTGCGAAAGAAACAAGCTTTGATTACTAATCTGGACTAAAGTCAAATTTTACAGTAGCAAAAACTTGTTTAAGCTGGTTAAACAGAAAGAGGGCTTCGAGACGAAGATCTAGGCGCTTGAATCGCCTGATTCCGACAAACGAGCGAAAAGTTATACTAAAACGAAAATCGGATCAGGAATCGCGATCGAAAATAATCGCGAAAAACCCGAGAAAAAGAAAAACTAACGAACAGGCTAACGAACGAACGTTCGCTGTCTGCGGTTAAACGGTGAAAACCGTTCGTTAAAACGAACGTACGGACGAACGTCCGCTAAATAACTAAACCGACGGAAAACCGATCTAAAAAGAATAAACCAGAATTTAAAAAAAAACCGAATCTAGATCTAGGGTTTAAACAAAAACCGATCGGTTTTTCTCACGAAAACCGACGGCGGCGGCGGCTACCTCCGGCGGTCGGCGGGACGGCGGCGGCGGCGAGCGGCGGCAGCGGCAGCAGCAGCGTGCGGCGGCGGCGGCTCCGGCGGCGGGGTCGGGCGGCAGCGGCGTCCGGCGGCGGCGGCAGCGGCTCTGGCGGCGGCGAGCGGCGGCAGCGGCAGCGTGCAGCGGCGCGGCGGCGGCGGGGCTGGCCGAGAGAGAGGGTCATTCATATGATCGTTGTTCCAACGTCATAATCTCAATGTTGTTAGGACATCTTTACACTTTAAGATATCCTAAGATCTGAAAAACGTAGTTCACCAACAACATTGACTAGTCTTAGGCGTGACTAGGAACCTTTTATTACCATTTATCATCCACACGTGCATATGAGTTTTTCACTGAATCGCATATTCCAGGATCATAGCAGTTATAACATAGAATATAAACTCTTAACTATGAGTATGGAAATATAATAATACAAATATTATTGCCTCTAGGGCATATTTCCAACAGTCTCCCACTTGCACTAGAGTCAATAATCTAGTTAGCACTTTTAACTTTACACCACATGGCAATCCGTGCCAGTCCTGCTTTGCTTGTTGGTATACACTTCGTCCTATCGAATTTGACAACTTCAGATCCGTGTGTATCATTTCATTTCTATGCATCCGTCATGCTTTCACATGAATTCATAATTTATGTGAAACGAGCTTAGTATATATTGAATCATCGGTAAGACCTTGATTCCTTAGATTGAGCTACAAACCACATATCGAGAACAGTGTTTCTTTTTGCACAATCATCTAGAAACCATACCAAGTTCATAAGTGAACCTTTGATTCATCACCTCTATTCTGCTTGTAAAGTGACAATATACTCAGCCTTCTGTTATAGAATTCCCACAGTAACTTTCTTGGACCAATCCCAACTTACTGTGCCACCATAAATCATTTATTGAAATCAAAATTCGCTTGGAGCACCGAATGAAGATTTTTGTCGAGTACTACTTACATCAAGCATGTATTGATGTAAACTCCTTACACCAATCTCTTCATTTTCTCCGTATGCGAGAAACTTGTCGTCAATACTCAACGACATTCTCATTGTTGTCCTATGATCAACAATTTACCTTTCTGGTAACTCTACTCACAACTTACTTGGAGTACTTGGACATATCTTGTTATTTCAATACCATGGAATAACACAAGTATGATTGATCATGTATTTCACTCATCATATTTAAGATACCGATTCTTGCTGAGAAACTCCTTCCATGTGACTTTGACAAGAAAACTCTTCTTGACATTTTTCATACTAAACTACTTTAGTATTTTTGTCAATATTTATTTTGGCTAAGCCCGATTAGACACTACTATCCCCATAATTATCATGTCTAATATAAGGACTAATATTTCCTAAGTACTTTACCAAAAAACTATTTTCAATAAAGTCTTAATCCATGTCAAGATATTTATATAATTTCTAATCAACATGTGCCATGCACACACAGTGTTTAGAAATATTATCATGCTCCCACTTACTTTCTTGTAAATACAAGCATCTTTGTTTCTATTGATGAAATCATTTACTGATCAATTCATCAAAATGAAGATCCAACTTCATTATGCTTGCTTCAAATCATTACTAGATCTCTTGAAGTTTGCACACTTTACTAGCATCTTGGATCGAGAAATTACTTAGACCGTATCAAATATACATCCTTGGTTCTATTTCGATCTCATGGGAATCATTTTGACATCCATCTATTATATCTCATAACTGAAATATTTAGTAATTGCTAGTTTAGTCCGAACTGACTCTAAGTTTTTATGATGAGACAATCTCGTCATAATAAACTCCTTGATCTGTTATTAACTATTGCACAAGTCAAGCATTATAAAACATTTTTCATCTTGTCAATTTATAGATCCATAACTACACTTTAGACTTCAAGTCTTTCAGAGGGTCTATCAAGTTCTAAACTTGCATTATGTGTATGGATACTATCTCGGATTATTTTGGCGTATAGCCATTCAAAGCCAGGCCCATCAACGCTTCTCTGTGTATCATAGGTTTGTTTCAAAATATTTCGTCTGCACACCCTGAAGGTCTGTACGAATTTTCCAACCTATATAGCTCAGTTGCACATTCGACCAAAGTCTCATATCCTATGTAGAGACTTCTGTATCAGTCGCAGTAAGAAATTTTAGAACTACTTTTAGTGTTTCTTTTCTTTGACCTGATCGTGAAGATTCTGTAATCTCGTCGAATTGCACTGTCCTCCCACTCATCATCTTTTGCAAAAAAAACATTTTCTTCAAAATTTCCGCACTCTGTGACAAAACACTTTGCCTCGGCATAGTGATAGAGGAATACCCAACCATTTGGGATAACCACAAAGTAGCACTTATTTCAACAAATTTGATGGCGCTCTTTTAGTGCAAAAGCCATCTCTAAAGCATCACTTAAAAAGTATGTTGGCAAATAATTAAGTCATCTTTGATCGCACCATGTCATACATAGCTTGATTACATCTACTCAAAACACTCTACTCTTAGTAGTGTTTCTAGGAGGTGCAAGCTATAAAACATTTTTCAAAGCTCATCAGACATTCGCTAAATTTGTAACTCAAATATTCTTTTCTGCAATCCATTGTAGAACATAATTTTTCTTGTTACAATAATTTCTGCTCCATACTGGAAATCTTTTGAAACTTTCAAAAGATCCAGATTTATGTCTTGTTAGTAAATAATATATCTACTTGACTCATCCTTAAAGATGGATATACACTGCTTGCAACAACACTTATTGGACTACATGCATCAATTTGCATATTTCCAAAAAAAATGTTGCTCTGCTTTATGGCCTGTGAACGGTATTTAGTTTACTTCTATTTGGACGAAAGTTGCAAGTCTCAGATGATTTGTAATCATATGACTCCAAAATCCATCGCTATGTAATTTCTCCATGCAGGTTTCTCCAATGTGACTAAATGCAGTGCCACACATATGTGGTATTCTTTTAGTCTTGTGACATTTAGCGTCAGTGTCATGGATTTCAATTTTTATCATCAATATTCACAACTTAAATCCTATTCACAATAGGAGTATGGAACTTTTTTTCATTACATTGAACAACTATTGGTCTCTCTCATGAACAACCTTTTTGCAACTTCTATGCAATGCGCTAGAGTGTACGAAACTCTAAAATCAATTGTGACAATAAATTCAGATGTAATATGTTGATGAAAAAGAATCATAACTATTACAAAAATTTCAACACATATTTTAACCTCATTAATTTGCTGGCATTAGGCCGTGGTAATTCTGAATCTATTCGCAACAACATGCATCGAGTCGGTATTCTTGTGATCAACTTTAACCACAATTCCCGAAGAATTTAGTGTTTAACAATTTAATCATGATTCTCAAGAATCACACTTTATTGACCAACTTTCTCTACATCATATAACTTGTATGACATTCATACCTGAGCTGACATTCCAGTCTTCTTTTCTTTCCACCTCTAAACTTATTACAATTACTTCAATGTTTCTCTCACTCTCAGAAGAAACAACAACTTTAAGAGTGGTGTAAGCCCTGAACTTCCCTAGGCGCGTAAGTCTCATTACATCCTTCGATTTTGTTCTTTCTTTGTAAGTTCTCACCGTCAACACATACTAGTGTTGCTACTTCTTGAGCTTGCGTTGATTTTCCCTTGAAGAGGAAAGGGTGATGCAGCAAAGTAGAGATAAGTATTTCCCTCAGTTAGAACCAAGGTATCAATCCAGTAGAGGCACAAGCAAGTCTCCAATATATGCACCTGCACAAACTAACAAACACTTGCCACAACGTGAAAAAGGGGTTGTCAATCCCTTCACGGTCACGAACAAGAGTGGATCTAATAGAGATAGGTATAAAAGATAAATAAAGAGCAAACTAAAGTAATATAAATAAATTGCAGCAAGGTATTTTTGGGTTTTTTGGTTTATAGATATGAAAATATATGATGGAAAATAGACCCGGGGGCCATAGGTTTCACTAGAGGCTTCTCTCTTGAAAGAAAACATACGGTGGGTAAACAAATTACTGTGAGCAATTGATAGAAAGCGCATAGTTATGACGATATCTAAGGCAATGATCATGAATAAGGCATCAGTCCGTGACAAGTAACCGAAACGATTCTGCATCTACTACTATTACTCCACACATCGACCGACTCCTGCCTGCATCTAGAGTATAAGTTCATAAGAACAGAGCAACACTTTAAGTAAGATGACATGATGTAGAGGGATAAACTCAAGCAATATGACATAAACCCCATCTTTTTATTCTTGATGGCAACAATACATACGTGCCTCGCTACCACCTTCTATCACTGGGTGAGGACACCACAAGATTGAACCCAAAACTAAGCACCTCTCCCATTACAAGAAAAACCAATCTATTTGGCCAAACCAACCCGATAGTTCGAAGAGAATACAAAGATATCTTAATCATGCATAAAAGAGTTCAGAGAAGTCTCAATAAATATTCATAAATAATCTGATCATAAATCCACAATTCATCGGATCTCAACAAACGCACCACAAAAGAAGATTACATCGGATAGAACTCCAAGAACTAAGGAGAACATTGTATTGAAGATCAAAGAGAGAGAAGAAGCCATCTAGCTACTAGATATGGACCCGTAGGTCTGTGGTAAACTACTCAAGCTTTATCGGAAGGGCAGAAGGTTGATGTAGAGGCCCTCCGTGATCAATCCCCCTCCGACAGAGTGCCGGAAAAGGCCCCAAGATGGATCTCGCGGGAACAGGCTTGCGGCGCTGAAAAATATTTGGGTGGACGCTTCGATTTTCGGGAATATTGAGAATATATAGAGCTGAAATTAGGGTTAGGGACTCCCGAGGGCCCACAAGCCAGGGGCGCGCCCTGAGGGCTTGTGGCCTCCTCGGGACTCTTCTGGCCCTCTCCCCAAGTCTTCTGGGTGTCTTCTGGTCCAAGAAAAATGATCCTAAGTTTTATTCCGTTTGCACTCCGTTTGATATTCCTTTTCTGTAAATTAAAACAAGGAAAAAAACAGAAATTGGCACTAGGCTCTAGGTCAATAAGTTAGTCCCAAAAATAATAAATAGTCATTTAATGCATACAAAACATCCAAAACAATAATATAATACATGGAACAATAAAAGTATAGATACGTTGGAGACGTATCAACATCCCCAAGCTTAATTCCTGCTCGTCCTCGAGTTAGTTAAATGATAAAAACAGAATTTTTGATGTGAAATGCTACCTACATATTTATCAATGCAATTTTCTTTATTGTGGCAAGAATATTCAAATCCATAAGATCAAAACAAAAGTTTAATATTACATAAAAACAATAATACTTCAAGCATACTAATAAAGCAATCATGTCTTCTCAAAATACATGGCCAAAGAAGTTATTCCTACAAAATCATATAGTCTGCTATGCTCCATCTTCATCACACAAAGTATTTCATCATGCACACACCCCGATGACAAGCCAAGCATTGTTTCATACTTTTGGTGTTCTCAAACTTTTTCAACTTTCACGCAATACTGAGCGTGAGCCATGGATATTGCACTATAGGTGGAATAGAATATGGTGGTTGTGAGAAACAAAAAGAAGGAGAAAGTCTCACATAAACTAGGCAAATTAATGGGCTAGGGAGATGCCCATCAATTGATATCGATGCAAGTGAGTAGGGATTGCCCCTAGAGCTATAAGTGTATGAAAGCTCAAAAAGAAACTAATGGGTGTGCATCCAACTTGCTTGCTCATGAAGACCTAGGGCACTTTTTAGAAGCCCATCATTGGAATACAAGCCAAGTTCTATAATGAAATATTCCCACTAGTATATAAAAGTGACAACATAGCATACTCTCTATCGTGAAGAACATGGTGCTATTTCAAAGCCAAGTGTGGAAAAGGATAGTAACATTGTCCCTTCTCTCTTTTCTCTCATTTTTTTTTGTTGGGCTTGTGGGCCTCTTTTTTTATTGGGCTGTTTGGCCTCTTCTATTATTTTTAAAGTCCAAGACTCATCCCAACTTGTGAGGGAATCATAGCTTCCATCATCCTTTCCCTCACATGGGGCAATGCTTTAATAATGATGATCATCACACTTTTATTTACTTACAACTCAAGAATTACAACTCGATACTAGAACAAAAATGACTCTATATGAATGCCTCCAGCGTATACCGGGATGTGCAATGATCAAGAGTGACATGTATAAAATATGAACGGTGACCAAGCCACAAATACTATGCCAACTACATATCATGCAAAGCAATATGACAATGATGGTATGTGTCATAATAAACAGAACGTGGAAGTTGCATGGCAATATATCTTGGAATGGCATGGAAATGCCATAATGTAGGTATGGTGGTTGTTTTGAGGAAGGGTATATGGTGGTTTATGCACCGGCGAAAGTTGCGCGGTACTAGAGAGACTAGCAATGGTGGAGGGTGAGAGTGCGTATAATCCATGAACTCAACATTAGTCATAAAGAACTCACATACTATTGCAAAATCTATATCCTCGAAACAAAGTACTACATGCATGCTCCTAGGGGGATAGATTGGTAGGAAAGACCATCGCTCGTCCCCGACCGCCACTCATAAGGAAGACAATCAATAATAAATCATGCTCCGACTCATCACATAACGGTTCACCATACGTGCATGCTACGAGAATCACAAACTTTAACACAAGTATTTCTACCAATCCACAATTACTCACTAGCATGACTCTAATATCACCATCTTTATATCTCAAAACAAATGCAAGGAATCAAACTTCTCATTTATTCAATGCTCTTTTTATATGAAAGTTTTTTATTATATCCCTCTTGGATCCCATCATATTAGGACTAAATTCATAACCTAAGCAAATTACCATGCTGTTTAAGACTCCCAAAATAATATAAGTGAAGATTGAAGTTCAATAATTCTATAAAAAATAAGCCACCACCGTGCTCTAAAGATATAAGTGATGCACTAGAGCAAACTGCCTAGCTCAAAAGATATAGTGAAGCACATAGAGTATTCTATAAATTCACGATTAAAGCAGTCCCTCTCAAAAGGTGTGTACAGCAAGGATGATTGTGGCAAACTAAAAATCAAAGACTCATATCATACAAACGCTCCAAGCAAACACATATCATGTGGTGAATAAAATATAGAGCCTCAAAAATTTACCAATGGACTGAAGACGAAAGAGGGGGATGCCATCAGGGGCACCCCAAGCGTAGATGCTTGGTTGTCCTGAATATACCTTGGGGTGCCTTGGGCATCCCCAAGCTTAGGCTCTTGCCACTCCTTATTCCAGAGTCCATCAAATCTTTACCCAAAACTTGAAAACTTCACATCACAAAACTCAACAAGAACTCATAAGATCCGTTAGTAATAAAATAAATCACCACTTTGGCACTATTGTGAACTCTTATAAATTTATATTGGTGTTATATCTACTGTATTCCAACTTCTCCATGGTTCATACCCCCGATACTGTAGCGACCCGACCCAATGGATCGAATCTCTGTGTTCAAGTGTCATCCCTGGATCGGTAATGCTGACACACAAGTACTCGAAGATTTATAACAGGAGTGCAATCACACACTTATTACATCGAATGTCTCAAAAAGAACTGATTACAATAAATATGGCTTAAGGCCATCTAAATAGGATAACAGCGGAAGGCTTGGAAGATAAGGTGAGTCCATCAACTCCAACGGCATAGCTGAGTGCACGACAACGCCCTAGCACACCTTACTCTCCGTCTGAAAAGTCTGCAACATGATACGTTGCAGCCCGAAACGGGTCAGCACATGGAATATGCTGGCAATATAACACAGTAGAGCAATGAACAGAATAAATGCTAATACTACTGCATATTTGGCTGGTGGAAAAGCTCTAGGGTTATACTGTTTTGTGAAAAGCCAATTTTTCCCTACAACAACAAGGAATATTTTTTATTTAACTATCATGTGGTTGTTGAACATTGAGAAGGTAAATCCCCCTCTCAATCCCAATTAAAAGTAATCATTAATCCCAACAAATTAATTTAGAGTGATGGGATTCAATATGATGATCCAAGAACCAGATACTCAAGATGTCCATAACCGGGACACGGCTAATCATGATTAGTTTGTACACTCTGCAAGGTTTGTGCACTTTTCCCCACAACTCGATCTCCTCCGTTGGTTTCTCGCACTTCTGGTGTTTGAGAAATGGATGACCGAGAACAGTCTTTCTGAACCATTTACTCTTTACTCTGGGTAGACAGTTACACCTACTTTCCCCTACATCTGCTAGCCTACCACTGAAAGAGGTCCTGCAACATACTCAACTATGCTAGAGCCCATAAAGCTGTGTGGCTGCACACGGAAGTTTCTAGCAGAACAATCTTATGATCCCTTTGAGCCTGGTGCGGACCGTAGGAGGATCACACGGTATATCCCCGGGATCTCCTAGGACAACACTGGTATATCCCCAGGTG
Organism: Thinopyrum elongatum; assembly: GCA_011799875.1. Taxonomy (NCBI): domain Eukaryota; kingdom Viridiplantae; phylum Streptophyta; class Magnoliopsida; order Poales; family Poaceae; genus Thinopyrum; species Thinopyrum elongatum. The sequence goes on from CM022298.1 coordinate 226,673,084, forward strand.
CCCACACACAATCCACCCAGATGTGTATTAAAGTTGCCACCTTAAGTTGAACCATTAAAAAAAATCTCACATCTGTCATGGATACACCTCAAAACCCAATCCACGTCTACGGCATAGCATGGCAACATAAGCATAGCGTAGAAGTAACTCCCAAGGGTTGATATTAAAAAGGCAATAGGTTCTACCTCATCATCTACTTCCCAATACCCACAAGTTAATCACATCCTAGTCATGCAATGTTTGAGGGTCGAAACTAATGCATAAAAACTGGGTAACGAAGAAGTATGATCAATGTTTACTTGCCTTGCTACGATCTGCAAATCCTAGAGACTCGTAGTAGCACGCTTCGCACTCCGGGATTCTATCGCAAACAACCAATAGCATACATAAGCAATCAAGCGAAGATGCACGGGTAAAACCCAGATGAGATGTTTTAACCGAAAGTTCAACCTACAACTCCGGTTTGCAAAAAGAATCAAACAAACGGAGCAACTAAACTCAAACTGCGAAAGAACAGCTTTGATTACTAATCTGGACTAAAGTCAAATTTTACAGTAGCAAAAACTTGTTTAAGCTGGTTAAACAGAAAGAGGGCTTCGAACGAAGATCTAGGCGCTTGAATCGCCTGATTCCGACAAACGAGCGAAGTTATACTAAAACGAAAATCGGATCAGAATCGCGATCGAAAATAATCGCGAAAAACCCGAGAAAAAGAAAAACTAACGAACAGGCTAACGAACGAACGTTCGCTGTCTGCGGTTAAACGGTGAAAACCGTTCGTTAAACGAACGTACGGACGAACGTCCGCTAAATAACTAAACCGACGGAAAACCGATCTAAAAAGAATAAACCAGAATTTAAAAAAAAACCGAATCTAGATCTAGGGTTTAAACAAAAACCGATCGGTTTTTCTCACGAAAACCGACGGCGGCGGCGGCTACCTCCGGCGTCGGCGGGACGGCGGCGGCGGCAGCGGCGGCAGCGGCAGCAGCAGCGCTTGCTGCTGCTGCGTCTCCTTCGTCGTTTTGTCTTGCTTCATCTGCATCCGTGCTTCGGCTTCAAAAGCGTCTCTGGCGGCGGCGACGGGCGGCATCGGAGCGTGCAGGGCGCGCGGCGGCGGCGGGGCTGGCCGAGAGAGAGGGGGGGGGGCGGCGGTTATTTAAGGGGGGGGCTGGGGCAGGTGGCTTGGGGCAGGGGGCGACGAGGCGGCGGCGTCCCGGACTCCGGCGGAGTCCGGTCGGGCACGGGCGCGCGCGAGCGGAGGCGGGCGGGCGTTCGGGCCGGCTGGCTTCGGCCCAGTTCGGTCGGCGAAGTTTTTTTTTGTTTTTAAAATTCCGCGCAGAAAAACAAATAAAAGAAATACTAAACGGACTCCAAAATTCCCGAAATAAATTTTCCCGTCCTCTAAAAATCTCCCGGACAAGGTAAACATTTATTTGGGACTCTAATGCAATTTTGCAAAATGCATATTTTTTCTAAATTCAAATAAAATTGCAATAAAAATCCAAATAAAATATTTATTTGATTTTAATATTTTTCCTCCAATATTCCTATTTATTTTGGAGAAGTCATATTATCTCCTCTCATATATTTTTAATATGAAATATTTTCGGAGAGAAAAATAATTAAACCAAATTGATCCCTGTTTCAATATTTGAGAAAATTCAAATATGAAAACGGTGAAATCCCCAACTCTCTCCGTGGGTCCTTGAGTTGCTTAGAATTTTCGAGGATCGCAAAACGAAATGCAATAAAATATGACATGCAGTGAATGATCTATGTTAAAATTCCAAATTAAAAATTTGGGATGTTCAGATACTACCCATAGATTCATCAAAATAAGCAAACAACACATAGAAAACAGAATCTGTCAAAACAGAACAGTCTGTAGCAATCTGGAATTTAGTATACTCTGTAACTCCAAAATTCTAAAAAATTAGGAAAATTTAGGAAATTTGTATATCAATATTTTGTAAAAAAAATTCAGATCAAAAGCATGTTTCTGTGATTTTCAAAATTTCTGGCAATGAGCACAAAAGTTTCTGTTTTTCAGCAGAGATCAATCAACTATCACCATAGACCATCCCAAAGGTCTTACTTGGCTCAAACACTAATTATAACACCAAAACACAATTAATACAGAGGTAATAATGTGCATTTTCATAAAAACAGAAATAAAATATTGGGTTGTCTCCCAACAAGCGCTTTTTTTAAAGCCTTTTAGCTAGGCATTGAGATTTTGATGGTGCTCACATGAAAGTAATAATTGAAAACAAAGAGAGCATCATAAAACATGTGACAAACAAATTTAAGTATAACATGCTTCCTATGCAGTAGCATTTTAATAAGCAAACAAATTATCGAGGCAAGCAAAAACTTGCATATGCAAGGAAGAAGAAAAACAATAGCAATCTCAACATAACGAGAGGTAATTTAGTGACATGAAAATTTCTACAACCATATTTTCCTCTCTCCTAATAATTACATGTGGGATCATGTTCTAATTCCACAATATAGTTATCACATAAAATTTTCTCTTCATGATCCACATGCATGCAAAGTTGACACTCTTCCAAAATATTGGGATTAACATAAAATAAAGTCATTAGTTCTCCAAGCCCACTCTTATAAAAAATTTCATAAGATTGATCATTCTCCATAGTAGTGGGATCATTATTACCTAAAGTTGACACTCTTCCAAACTCACTTTCAATTATTTTCAAACACTATTATCAATATCATAATCATCATGAGGCTTAATAAAGTTTCAAGATCATAAGAAACATTATCGCCCCAATCATGATCATTGCAACAAGTAGTGGACATAGCAAAATTAGCATCCCCAAGCTTTGGTTTTTGCTATTATTAGCACATTGACATTAATATAATTTATAATAACACCATTGCAATCATGCTTTTCATTCAAGGAGCTATCATGAATCACTTCATAAATTTCTTCACAATTTTCAGATTCACGAATTTCAAACAAACTTCATAAAGATAATCTAGTGCACCAACTCACTAGCAATTGGTTCATCATAATTGGATCAATTAAAAAGATTAGCAAGTGGATGAGGATCCATATTTTTGCTTTCTGATTTTCAATAAATACACAATTATTCCAAGCGAACAAGCAAACAACCAAGTAAGACATAAAGGCAAATGAAAAAGAAGGCAAATAAAAGGCAAATATTTTTGTATCTTTTCTGAAAATGTTTTAGAAGTGGGGGAGAGAAAACGAGAGGCAAATGGAAAAAATGTAAGTGCAAGAGATGAGAGTTTATGATGGGTACTTGGTAGGCTTGATGTAGAACCTCCACGGCAACGGCACAGAAATTTTCCTGCCACTTCTTGAGCTTGCGTTGATTTTTCCCTTGAAGAGGAAAGGGTGATGCGGCAAAGTAGAGATAAGTATTTCCCTCAGTTAAGAACCAAGTATCAATCCAGTAGGAGGCACAAGCAAGTCTCCAATATATGCACCTGCACAAACTAAGAAACACTGCACACAATGCGAAAAAGGGTTTGTCAACCCCTTCATGGTCACGAACAAGAGTGAGATCTATAGAGATAGGTATAAAAGATAAATAAAAGATTAAACTAAAATAAATATAAATAAATTGCAACAAGGTATTTTTGGGTTTTTTAGTTTATCGATCTGAAAATATATGATGGAAAATAGACCCAGGCCATAGCTTTCACTAGAGGCTTCTCTCTTGAAAGTAAACATACGGTGGGTAACAAATTACTGTTGAGCATTGATAGAAAAGCGCATAGTTTGACGGTATCTAAGGCAATGATCATGAATATTGGCATCATGTCCGTGACAAGTAGACCAAAATGATTCTGCATCTACTACTATTACTCCACACATCGACCGACTCCTGCCTGCATCTAAGTATTAAGTTCATAAGAACAGAGCAACGCTTTAAGTAAGATGACATGATGTAGAGGGATAAACTCAAGCAATATGATATAAACCCCATCTTTTTATTCTTGATGGCAACAATACATACACGTGCCTCACTACCCCCTTCTGTCACTGGGTGAGGACACCGCAAGATTGAACCCAAAACTAAGCACCTCTCCCATTGCAGAAAAACCAATCTAGTTGGCCAAACCAACCCGATAGTTAGAAGAGAAATACAAAGATATCTTAATCATGCAGAGAGTTCAGAGAAGACTCAAATAATATTCATAAATAATCTGATCATAAATCCACAATTCATTAGATCTCAACAAACGCACCGCAAAAGAAGATTACATCGGATAGAACTCCAAGAACATCGAGGAGAACATTGTATTGAAGATGAAAGAGAGATAAGAAGCCATTTAGCTACTAGCTATGGACCCGTAGGTCTGTGGTAAACTACTCACGCTTCATCGGAAGGGTAGCAAGGTTGATGTAGAGGCCCTCGTGAAAGAATCTCCCTACGGCAGAGTGCCGGAAAAGGCCCCAAGATGGGATCTCACGGGACAGAGGCTTGCGGCGGCAAAAAGTATTTTGGTGGATGCTTCTGATGTTTGGGGAATATTTGAGAATAATACAGCTGGAATTAGGGTTAGGGGACTCCGGGGCCCACAAGCCAGGGAGCGCCCCCCGAGGCGCGCCCTGAGGCTTGTGGTCTCCTCGGGACTCTTCTGGCCCTCTCCCCAAGTCTTCTGGGTTCTTCTTCTGGTCCAGAAAATCATTGTAAAAGTTTTATTTCCGTTTGGACTCCATTTGATATTCCTTTTCTGTAAAAGCCAAAACAAGGAAAAAAACAAAACTGGCACTGGGCTCTAGGTTAATAAGTTAGTCCCAAAAATAATATAAAATAGCATATTAATGCATTAAAACATCCAACAGATAATATAATAGCATGGAACAATGAAAAATTATAGATCGTTGGAGACGTATCAATGTTCTTCTGGATCTTATGCATTTCAGTATTAAACATAGTTGAACGCTTCACTAGAACTTGGAAACAAACACTGATTTAGATATCGCATATCTTTTAGCCTTTTTTTGTTTCTGAAAACATTTTTCAGTTCCAAGAATATCACATAACTATCCCAAACTTTTTGAATTTTGGGTTTCTCGGAAGCAAGCATACCGTAATGCAATTCTAGCTTTTGGATCGAAGGACGTGAGTCTCATCATCCATAGCATTGGCAAGAGAGTATTGTAAGCATGAAATAGGACAAAATCCTTCTTGGCACTCTTAGAGGACGGTCCTCTCAATCATAAAGATTCAACCAGATAAATAACAACTAATCAATTTCAACAACAAGGGGGAACTGTGAGCCATAATTCTACAACTTGTAATGCAAACTACACATAGATATTTTTCATATATAATTGGCACTTGTGATTAAACTTAATTAATACATAATTGTGCCCCAACTTAAATCAGTATCTCTCATAATTGATTTTAAGTGATTCAAGATCCAAATCTAGTACTCAGCCATTGATGTGGACAACACTGATGACGAGAATTTTGACGGTGGGTAAGCTTTCGCCAATCATATTTCCATATGACTCTTGTTCATCTTCCGATGCTTCGCACTCTGAGCTCGGGAAGAATGTGCTAGAATTTCAAGACAACCAATTGCAATATGCATGCATGGTCTGACCATCCCCGTCTTACAACCTCCACGTCTCATTTGTACTCATGTGGACATGACGCACTCCGGAATCCTATGTGTTATAGACGTTGCAAACACTGGGAAGAGCGCCTTTTAACTTGATATTTGCTCTGAGAGATCACCCTAATAATTGACTACCACGCGCAATCAAAGGGTGCAAACAATAAAGGGATAAACATCTCACAATACATATTAGCATGATGATGTCACTAGACCAACCTTTCTTCTTGTAGACTCATGTTGGGCCTCCAAGCGCAGAGTTTTGTAGGACAGTAGCAAATTTCCCTCAAGTGGATGACCTAAGGTTTATCAATCCGTGGGCGGCGTAGTATGAAGATGGTCTCCTCAAACACCCTGCAACCAATAACAAAAGGTCTCTTGTGTCCCCAACACACCCAATACAATGGTAATTGTATAGGGCGCACTAGTTCGGCGAAGAGATGGTGATAAAAGTGCAGTATGGATGTGTAGAAATATTTTTTATAATCTGAAAAAAATAAAACAGCAAGGTAACTAGTAACAAAAGTGAGCAAAAATGGTATTGCAATGTTTGAAACAAGGCCTAAGGTTCATACTTTCACTAGTGCAAAGTCTCTCAACAATGATAACATAATTAAATCATATGGTAATCCCTCAACCTCAACATGCGACAAAGAGTCACTCCACAGTTCCTATCGCGGAGAACATAAGATGAAATTGCTTGTAGGGTACGAACCACTCACAAGTTATTATTTCTGATCAATCTTTTGAGCTATTCATATAATTGTCACAAACATCCCTAGAGTTCGTCTAAAATAACACCATATGACACACATCAATCAACCCTAATGTCACCTAGATACTCCAATGTCACACAATATCCGTGGGTCAATTATACATATGCATCAAACAACTTCAGATTCATAATATTCAATCCAACACAAAGAACCCTCAAAGAGTGTCCCAAGATTTTCTTACCTGCATACTGAAAAAATTTCTATTTCTAATTCTACCAAAAAAAAAAGTTCTATTCTACTATTCTATTCCCTTTCTAATTCTACCGTCGAAACAGAGGTATAAACCATGAAAATTCATCAACCCGCTGGGGTTGACAGTGGGGGGGGAAAGGGGGGGGATGAGATTGGGAAAGGGGGGCAAGGAGATGCCAGATGCAAAGCAGGAGGAGGGAGGGGAAGCCAAAAAATTGTCGACAGCAAGGGGAAGGGGGAAAAGAAGGAGAACCTCATTGGAAATACGACCCACGAGTTGATTCGGCGAAAAGGGGGAACCAGCATGCAGAAAGATGTCCAAAAAATCAGGAAAAGCCAATTGACAAATTTCAATGTGAGTCTAAATAGAAACAATGGCTCATATTTGAACTGATCAACACGTTGACTGTATTCTCTGCTTCATTCGTGTGGGATAAGCCGTCCCCGATTTGTCACCGTGACAACTGGCTGATATCCCGTTCTTGATCACTTGACCCGCTAGGAGACTTGCATTCTTGAGTCCCAAGTGTTAATACTCAAGCAGTGCCGACATAAGAAGAATGCAGGGTGTACACATGGTTGGCCGTATATATAAGTGAATGCACCTCAGAAAGGGTGGGATAAGCCAGTCATCTTTTCATCTCAAATCAATACTATAGATAGAGAAATCATCAGTATTCTGAATCCCAGAAGTAGCTATAGTAACATCAAGGCCTTCGCGGACACAGTTCATCTAATTAATCGAGTGTCTAAAACTTCAAAACGTCTAGATGTGAGAGGTATAGAAGGGAGGAGTGAGATCGAAACACGAACAGGGCAGTGGGACTGTTAGGGCGGGGTACCGGAGCAAAAATCAGGCCCAGTGATGGTGGGTGAAAACTACTGGGGGGGGGCCCCCTAGCCAAAAATCGATCATGGTGGCTCGTGTTAATGAAAAATGTAAGGCTGGGCCTCGGGCGTGGATGTTGTTTTTTTTCCCCTCTGTTTGTGCCGGGGAACCGGCTTCGCTCGATTGGGGTGGTTTTTATTTTTGTGTCGGGGGTGGGCGACAGAGAGGTGGTCGGTTATGAGCGACGTCGGAAGCTAAATCCCCGAATCGGTAAATGGATGTCGCGTTTACTATAGGGGTGGGGTGATGTGTAACCAAGAAAAAAGAATGTATAAAAAGAAAGGAAATTTTGTAAGGTAGGGCTGTCGTCTCACGTCAATGGGGGAAGGTGCAACCGAGGGGGCCCGCAATGAAGCCAGGGGGCGCTACGGCCCTAGGGGGGGTGGGTGGCCCCCGTGCGAAAGCCCGGCCGACGCTAGGGTTGTGGTCCGTCCCTCTGTCACTTTCCTGTCCTCATCATCCCTGTGCTAGGTTCGGTGGTCGCGTCTTTAGGGTCCAGTGAAAAATCACCGTAAATTTTCAAAGAGCCGCATGGAAATTCCCTAGAACGCGTGATTTTATTTTTTTCCTGCCCAAAAAGAAACGAACAGGCGGGAAAGGGGAAAAAAGGGGGAAAAACGGGGGGGTAGGTTTGTGGTTTCTAGCTGCAAACAGCTTCAAGCGCGGAGGGAAGGGGGGGGGGGGGGGGGGGGTGGGGAAAGTTTAGGGTGGTCTAATCAAATCATACCAAATCATATAAAATTGTTGTATAAACAGTGCAGCATGAAATACTTCATAATTTATAGATCACTTGGAGAGCGTATCATCATCCCCAAGCTTAATTCCTGCTCGTCCTCGAGGTAGGTAAATGATTAAAAGAAATAATTTATGAATGTGAATGCTAGCATAGTGCATAATTTTATAAAGAGTATTTCCAAACACTTTTTCTAGCATCATTATATTCAAAGTAAGCTCATCTCATAGAATTTCTCATGATTAAGTAACAAGCCATTCACATGTTAAAGCATAGACCATAAACTTTCTTGAACACTAACAAACTATGTTCTCAGTCATCAAAAAATTTCAATTCATCTTATTTCCAGGAAGGGTCTATGTAAGAGCTTTGATTTGCAAATTACACATACTCAACTATTCATATAGTCTTCCATGATTGCTGACACTCAAAGCATATTTTTAGAACAAATAGCATCCATTGAACATAGAGAAAGATAGGGCTTAATGTTTTGCCTCCCAACTTATTTATCATATAGATAATTTCAAAACAATAATAATTCATGATCAATATATTGAATGGTGATATATGCTTGGATCTTTCCCACCACATGGTACTTGCCATCTTAGAGAATAATTGGGGTTGAAATGAGAAGGAATACTACTGAATCTTGCATAAAGTAAAAGATAGGCCCTTCGCAGAGGGAAGCAAGGATTTGCAGAGGTGCCAGAGCTCAAAGCTTTTAAATAAGAGATATATAATTTTGAGAGGTATGCTTTCATTGTCAACGCAACGACCGAGAGTTCCCAACATCTTCCAGCTAGACACATTAGGCAGTTCCCAAACAGAAAGGTAAAGTTTTACTCCCCCTCCACCAACAAACACAAGCCATGGCTAGCCGAATCCTCGGGCGCCCTCCATACAACAATGATCCGGGGGAGTTTTTTGTTTCATATTATATTTTGATTTTGATTTTGATTTTGATCATAGGATTGGGTATCCCTTTACCAGCCACTTTCTCTGAATGAATAAGTGAATAAACACTCATCGTGAGAATAACCCACCTAGCATGGAAGATACTGACTGCCCCTGTCACTTCATGAGCGATTTGGGCATACAAAACATATTATTATTTGAAGATTTAGAGTTTGGCACATGAAAATTACTTGGGACGGCAGGTAAATACCGCATATAGGTAGGTATGGTGGACTCATATGGAATAACTTTGGGTTTAAGGAAGTGGATGCACAAGCAGTATTCCCGCTTTAGTACAGGTGAAGGCTAGCAAAAGATCCTAAGCAAGCACCACATGTTGGAGGATCCATACAATATAACTTCTATACAAATATACCCAAAACATAACTCATTACGTTTTCTCCTTGTCCAACTTCAACTAATTTGCTAAGTTTTGAAAATAATTAATGGGGCTCACAATCATAGAAGATGTCAAGATAGTATATTTATATATGAAATATCTCTTCCTTTAATATTCTTTCATGAATTGTTCGAGTGACCAATGCGTGTTGCTAACTTTCAATAAATTCTACCACCTATACTTCTTAATATCTAAAGTCATTACTCCCATGGGATAAGCATGTGAAACTATATAATTTCAGTATTTATGATATTCAATTCATTCAACCATTACTCATAGGATATAAGTGAAGCACGAGAGTAAATGACAAACTACTCCAAAAAGATATAAGTGAAGATCAATGAGTAGTCAAATAATTAAGTAGCTATGTGAAGACTCTCTCTCATAAAAAAAATTAGATCTTAAGTATTTTTTTATTCAAACAGCAAGAAAAATAATAAAATGACATTCCAAGGATGCACATATCATGTGAAGAAGTAAAAACTTTGGCTCAACCAAAATGACCGATCATGTTGAAGAAAGAAGGTGGGATGCCAACCGGGGCATCCCCAAGCTTAGATGCTTGAGACTTCTTAAATATTAACTTGGGATGCCTTGGGCATCCCCAAGCTTGAGCTTTGTGTCTCCTTAATTCCTCTCATATCACGGTTTCACTAATTCTTAAAAACTTCATCCACACAAAACTCAACAAGAAACTCGTGAGATAGAAGTTAGTATAAATCAAATGCAAAACCTTATCATTATCTACTGTAGAAAATCACAAAAGTTATAATTTCACATTGCATACTAAATTCCTCTGCATATTTATACTCCTATCCTCAAATAGAATCATTAAACAAGCAAACATAGCAGCAATCTGTCTAAACAGGACAGTCTGTAAAGAGTGCAATTAACTCATACTTCCCTAACTCCAAAAATTCTGAAAGATTACCACACTTATAAAATTTGTTGTAGCAATAAAGTGTAGAATTTCAATATTTTATCATGTTCTGACTATTCACAAATATTCATAATATAACAACAAACTTTCTGTTTTCAACAGCAACATATGGACTTGCAAAATAAGCATGGTAAAGGCTGTACTTGACACTTTTATTGACATAAAAGATGCAAAACATTAATCTAAATAACATCAAGCAAATCCTAATAAATAAAATGACGCTCCAAGCAAAACTCATATCATGGTGACGAATAAAAATATAGCTCCAAGTGAGGTTACCGATAATGTTGAAGACGAAGGGGGATGCCTTCCGGGGCATCCCCAAGCTTAGTTGCTTGGGTATTCCTTGAATATTACCTTGGGTGTGCCTTAGGAATCCCCAAGCTTGGTTTTCTTCCACTCTTCATTCTCTCATATCGATATCTCACCCAAAAACTTGAAAACTTCCAATCACACAAACTTAAACGGAACTTCATGAGATGGGTTAGTATGGTAAACAAAACATTCACTTTGGTGCTGTCAAGACAAGATTCAATTTTTTTATCACATGTATGCCTACGTACCCTATCATTCCTCACAATTTATTTGAGCAATATAAGCCATGAAACTAGAAAACAAGCAAACTATGCATCAAAAACAGAATCTGTCAAAAACAGAATAGTCTGTAAAGACATGAATTATAGTGATACCTCTATACCTCCAAAATTTCTGAAAATTTAGGAAAACGTAGAAAATTGTTGTATATAAATACTATGTAAAAAATTAAGAGTTTTTCACTCTCTAGTGAATTTGAACATTCTGTTACTGGACACAAAAGTTTCTGTTTTTGCACAGAATCAAATCAACTATCAACCACACTATCCCAAAGGCTTTACATGGCACTTTATTCAAACAAAAGCAAATAAAAATGATTACTGCAGTAGCTTATCATGTTAACACACAAAAATTGTAGGGGTAAATATTGGGTTGTCTCCCAACAAACTCTTTCTTTATGCTTTTTAGCTAGGCAATGATGATTTCAATGATATGAGCTCACATAAAAGATAAGAATTGAAACATAATGGGAGCATCATGAAGCATATGACTAGCACATTTAAGTCTAACCCCTTCCTATGCATAGGGATTTTGTGAGCAAACAATTTTATGGGAAACAATAATCAACATAGCATAGGAAGGGAAAACAAGCATGACTTCAAAAACTTCAACAACATAGAGAGGAAAACTTTATATTATTGCAATATGTAAAAGCATATGTTCCTCTCTTATAGTAATTTCAGTAGCATCATGAATGAATTCAACAATATAACTAACCACATAAAGCATTCTTTTCATGATTCACAAGCATGAAATTTTATACTCTCCACATAAGCCAAATTTCTTTTCCTTCATAATAGTGGGAGCAAACTCAACAAATAACTATCATATGATACTTGATTATATAATCAATTTGAGCACTAAAATCATGATGAACAAGTTTCATGGATATCATTACTCTTTATAGCATAATATCATCACAATAATCATCATACATAGCAACTTTTTTATCATAGTCATTGAAACCTCTTCCAAAATAGTGGATCTCATCATTAAATAAAGTCATGACCTCTCCAAATCCACTTTCATAATTATTAAAATAAGATTCAACACCCTTGAAAATAGTGGGATCATTAGTAACCTAGAGTTGACACTCTTCCAAACCCACTTTCATCAATAATAATCATAAATATGAGGCTTGCTTCATCATAATAAATCTTCTCATCAAAACTTCGGGGACTAAAATACCATCTCTTCATCAAATATAGCATCCCCAAGCTATGGCTTTGCATATCATTAGCATCATGGATATTCAAGGCATTCATACTAACAACATTGCATCATTGCTCATCATTCAAAGATTTATGCCAACCATTTTATTGAATTCTTCTTCTAACACTTGATCACAATTTTCCTTTCCATCATTTTCACGAAAGACATTAAAAAGATGAAGCATATGAGGCAACCTCAATTCCACTTTTTGTAGTTTTCTTTTATAAACCTACTGAGATAAAACAGAAAACTAAAAGATTCAATTGTAATATATAACATATATACCTTCAGCACTCACCTCCCTGCAATGGCACCAGAAAAGAGCTTGATGTCTACTATGCAACCTTTTCTTCTTGTAGACTCGTGTTGGGCCTCCAAGCGTAGAGTTTTGTAGGACAGTAGCAAATTTCCCTCAAGTGGATGACCTAAGTTTATCAATCCGTGGGAGGCGTAGGATGAAAGATGGTCTCTCTCAAACAACCCTGCAACCAAATAACAAAAGGTTCTCTGTGTCCCAACACACCCAATACAATGGTAAATTGTATAGGTGCACAGTTCGGCGAAGAGATGGTGATAAAAGTGTAGTATGGATGGTAGAAATATATTTTTAATAATCGAATAAATAAAAACAGCAAGGTAACTAGTAACAAAAGTGAGCAAAAACGGTATTGCAAGTTTGAAAACAAGGCCTAGGGTTCATACTTTCTCTAGTGCAAAGTCTCTCAACAATGATAACATAATTAATCATATGGCATCCCTCAACGTGCGACCAAAGAGTCACTCCAAAGTTCCTATCGCGGAGGAAACATAAGATGAAATTGCTTGTAGGGTACGAAACCACCTCAAAGTTTCTTTCTGATCAATCTTTTGAGTTATCCTATAAGTGTCACACAACAAGCCCTAGAGTTTGTACTAAAATACACCATATGACACACATCAATCAACCCTAATGTCACCTAGATATTCCAATGTCACCACAAGTACCGTGGGTCAATTATATGATAGCATCAAACAACTTCAGATTCATAATATTCAATCCACACAAATAACCTCAAAGAGTGCCCCAAGATTTCTACCGGAGAAACAAGGATGAAAACATGCATCAACCCCTATGCATAGATTACCCAATGTCACCTGGGAACCGTGAGTTGAGTGCCAAAAACATACATCAAGTGAATCAATAGAACACCCATTGTCACCACAGGTATCCCACGCAAGACATACATAGTGTTGTCAAGTCCTATAAAAGTATTCAATCCGATAATAATGAAACCTCAAAGGTAAAACTCAATTCATCACAAGAGATAGAGAGGGATAAACACAAAATGATCCAACTATAGTAACAAAGCTCGCGGTACATCAAGATCGTGCCAAATCAAGAACACGAGAGAGAGAGAGAGAGAGATCAAACACATAGCTACGTGGTACATACCCTCAGCCCCGAGGGTGAACTACTCCCTCTCGTCATGGTGGCCGCCGGGATGTCAGTGCAACAAACCTTCGCGTATGTTGCTCGAACTGTACACAGGCACGATGGCAAGGAGACAAACTTCACCAAGCATCCAGTCAAAACCAAGCCAGAAAAAAAAGCTCTTTGAGGGATCAAAGGGCTGATCAAGAAGACCAAGACAGCCAAATAGCAAGATATCACTGAGGGAAAGCTCCCCTTACCGGGCAGGCGAGCCAGGTCAGGTCGAGGCCGCCAAGGACGAATCCAATGTTTCCCCAGCAGGCTTGCCGGGCCACTAAAGGCAAGCCTCCCTGCCAAGACTCCACCGCTCCCACCGCATCGCAATGCAAGTCATCTATCAGTGCGGTGTCGAGCCCCCAGGTGATTAAGTGGCTGTCATTTGGCACGTGGCAGCCATTGGAAGGAACATTACCTCTATATGAACACCCGTCCAGAGGCGTGTCAGCAGACAGGTAGAAGATGACTAAGGCGCGCGACAGGCTTGCGGGCTGCATCCTCAGCGTGACACCTAGCAGTGCATTTAATGCACTTGTCCTAACTGCCAGAGTTAGGTATGATAGCACTGTTGGCTATCTATTTACTAGATAATGAACTATTTTGCCACTGTGGTTACCCCTTAGCCTATAAAAGGAGGGCCATGGCAACCTAAAAAATGATTCGGACCCTTGTAGACTCATACGCGCGTAGCTGCTCTCCCTGAGGCGACCTTGCGGGCTTGAGCACTGCGTGTTCATTGTGGTCATTCCGTCAATCCACCAAAGCAGGGAGTAGGGTTTTACGCTTCCCAGCGGCATGAACCTGGGTAAAACCACCAGCATCACCTCTGTCGTGTTGTTCCATGCTTCTGCTCTTTGTGCAACGTGACCTTCCCCTTGCCGAACCACAAGGGGTGATGGCCCCATAGGTGATCGTGTTCCACCGCGACACTTTGGCGCGCCAGGTTGGGGGTAGCGCGTGCGCGAACCCGAGGTTGTGAACAGCGCGTCAATCTTCATCATCGTTCTTTTCATCATTGGCTTCATCATCCATGGCGCCCAAGAAGAACCCGACGCAACAGCTCATCCTTCCACCTCGAAGGCCCCCTCGCATGCAGCGCTGATACTATGGGTGCTGCGGCGGTGGTTGGGGGACGACGGGTGCGTAGGGGACGTGACTGCGCGAGGCGGCGCTGTCGTCATCCTCCTGCAGCCGAAGCGGGAGCGGAAGACACCGGGGGAGGGCGGCATCAACAACATCTCGACGGCCGTGTTCCACAAGGCGCGGGCGGGGAGAATGTTCGGTCTCCACCTCCCCACCGCGCTGGTGAGCACAGCCGCAGCGACAACGCCCGCTCTGGTGCGAGTCGCGACCCCCTAGTTGTCCCTGTTATAGGCGTAGTACGGGGCACGCGCCTTGCCCAGGGCAGGGTAAACCAAGACGAAGCGCCGAACGGGGTCGTCAACCCCAGGCGCACCCCTCTCGCCACCGTACTGCCGTGGCGACTGGCTCGCAACGACGAGAACTCGGCGCCGCCACTACTGGTACTATCAGGAGTCGAGCGACGTCGCGGTCTCCTCCGTCATCTATGCCAAGCACTACTTTGGAACCATGGCGCGAGCCCAACTCGTGCTGAGATTCCCGCCAGTGGCCGATCAAATGGATGAGTGGAGAGCCACCATCCAGAGTTTGATCGGTTTTGCTAAAGCGGAAGGGTCACAGCGGGCGCCCGCCGCGGCGCCCGCAAGCAACAACAATGGCCGAGCTGCTGATAGTGTTGAGGGGCCCACTCCAACGGTTGCAATCCCCTCCACGACCAGCCGCGGCAAGGCTGCAATCAGAACCACGCGACCAGGAGCCCGACGAGGCGTCAATGGCTTCATCTGATCCTCGGGCCCTCAAGATCAGCGACACGTCCTGGAAGATCGGCGGAGGGAAGATGCGCGCGTCACTATAGAGCGGTACCGCGAAACCCGCCGCCACTTTGACAGGCGCAATGGCCCAGACGTCGACAAGCCCACGCCCAGTGAAGGCGGATACTTGCCTTTCGAGGTTGGGTTGCCCTGCCTTCACTCGCGAGCTGCGGCAGTCCATTGGCCATCTGCCCGCGTTTTCAAACCAGAAATACCAGAAAAGTATGAGGAAGGCTGAACCCGGCAGAGTTTCTGAGCATCTACACAATTGATGTTCAAGCCGCCGAGGAAGAGATGAGAAGGTGTTCGCCAACTACTTCCCTTTAGCAACTCAAGCCAAACTTGAGGTCAGGCTGATGCACCTGTCGGAGAATTCCATTTCGTCCTGGGTTGACCTGTGCAATGAGTTGTTGGTGCCTTCATGGGCGGCCACCAAGAACCAGGACGGCCCAGCGACTTGCAACTCCTTCCACGGAAGGAATGGGAAAGTTTGTGGAAGACATGCAGAGGTTTAGTCGGGTGCATAGGAACATTCCATATATCCACCGGCAGCTTGTAATTACCGCATTCCAGTTTAAACGTGCGCAACAGGAGGTTATATTCCAAGATGAACGTCTGGTTCCAAGACGTGAATGAGCTATACACCTTGGCGGATAAGGTGCGCCGTACAGAGGAAGGGAGGCGACTCCGCCGGAGAAGAGACGGCAATCGAAGTTGACTCAGAGGATGACGACGATGCCACTAACCGAAGAGGAAGAATAAAAAGTGCAACAAGAAGCGTAAAGAGAAGGCAATACTGGTTGTTGAGGTTCTGGCATCCTAGGTACCGGCAAAGAAGGCCAGACCGAAGCCCCCCGGAAGGAAGTTGCGCCGTGCACTGATTGCCGGGAGGGCAACGGCGGCCGAAAAAGCCAGGAAAGACAGATGGGCCGTACTGCAAGATCCACCGACACCAGGGCCATGATCTCCAGAGTGTCATCAAGTTGAGCAAACTCGTCAAAAAGCAGAAAGCTGAGTATGAGAAGTGCGACAAGGGAGAGGACCAAGAAGGTGCTGGTGGAAGGGCGAGGCGGCAGAGGAGGCCGCCGCAGCAAGACTCCCAGCAGCATGAAAAGCTTGCTAGAGGCCGTGGAAAAAAAGGAAGGTGTGATAAACGATAGGGGATGACGAGGAAAACCAGTGAGCAGATGATTCCAAACCGAGAAAGCGAAAGACTGAAACCTGTGGCGTTGACGGGAGGCGCATCTTTGCACTCCTCTCAGCCAGCCTCAAACAGTGGGCGCGTGAGGTCAATGCCGTAGAGAGCCAGCAGCAGATTCCAGAAGCCGCTCAAGTGGTGCCCGCACGCCTATCATCTTTGATGAAGGAGATCACCCTGACGCACCATTGTGGTAGGGTGTTTACCGTTGTTGGTTGTTTCGCCAAACAATCCGCAACCTCAAGGTCACAAAGATGTTAGTTGATGGTGGGGCAGGGTTGAAATCTGATTTCCCCCACGGTGATTGCAAACTTCAGATATCAGATGAAGAGCTCAGATTACATGACACGTTTCAAGGAATCAACCCCGGCAGGAGTCGTCTAAGGGGAAGATACGCTGCCGGTGACATTTGTGAGAACTAAACTACCAGACCAAGGAAGTTGTGTTTGATGTGGTCGAGTTCCCCTTGCCGTACAATGGATTCTTGTGTCGTCCAGCTCTGGCAAAATTCATGGCGGCTCTCACTATGCCTACACCACACTGAAAATTCCAGGGCCAATGGCGCTCATTTCCACTCGCCTTCAGACAGAAAATGCAATCATATGCATGATGAGATTAAACTGGGAGGATGGCCGGCGCCGTTCCGGGAGCCAGAAGCTGCAGCTCCCCAAGGAAAACAAGAAAGGAAAGAAGGCTTGCAAGGATGTCGGCAAGGAATCCGGGAACGCGCCTCTTGGAGTGCCGCCTGCCGGCCTCGATGATTTGCCCAGAGAGTTCCCCCACTAGCAAGAGATCCAAAGTTGCTCGCCGCTATAAAAAAGGTCCCGCAGGGCTGGATGGTGCTGATGGTACATTCACTATCAGCTCCACCATGTGATGACAAAATAGGAAAGCGCGCTCGTTTGCCTTCCTAACGGGCGAATGTCGATTGTTTGCTTGGCAACCATCTGAACATCCCCGGCGTCCCCAGGGAAGGTAATCGAGCACACCTTGCTGTCTGCCCTCATGCTCGCCCCGTCAAGCAAGAAGTCAGGAGAGCAGCTTTAGAGCGGCAATACAATCACGCATATGCCGAAGAGATCAAGAAACTTGAAGCGGCTGGTTAGTCAGAGGAGTGTTGCAACCGACGTGGTTGGCGAACCCTGGTGGTGCGCAAGGAATGGGGAAAATGGTCTGTTGCATAGACTTCAACAGATTTGGAAAATAAGGCATGCCCCCAGGACCCATTCCCCTTGCCGCGCATCGATTAGATTGTGGATTCCCCTTTGCGAGTGATCGCTTCCTTCTGTGGATGCATACTCCGGATACCATCAGATATTCATGTCAAGGGAGGACGAGGAGAAGGACCGCGGTCATAACCCCATGTGGCATGTACCGCGTTCATAACCCCATGTGGCACGTACTCCGGTGCCCTTCGGGTTGAAGAGCGTGGATCCACTTTTGCAAAGCAGGAAATGTGGGAGATTTTGAGCACTCCAGAGATTGGTTTAAAAAAACAGATAGAGCTATTGAATCTTACATGGATGACTAATATTTGAGTCAAAAAAAGGACCAAAGTGTGAAGTAAATCGCACGAGGCGGTGGGGTACATGTTACGAAATACGGTTTCAGGGAAAAAAGAGAGCGGACGAATTGCACAGTCGTGCACAAAGGATAAACCAAACGTTATAATGGAGGGAAGTTTATAAAACACATGAAGGGGGAGCGGGAAATAAGAATGTGGTAAAAATGGGGGTATCAAGAAAATAAAGAGAAATCAAGCCCGACAGAAAAGGGGTACAAACGAGGGGCACCAATGGCTTGGTGGAGCATAAGATAAGAGCCCAAATAAAAAAGAATGGGGACGGGGGGGGGGGGGAGTGGGAGGGAAGAGGGGGAAGGAGAGAGGAAGAGAACTTAGGGAGGTACATGTAGGGTGATGCGAAATACACCCCAGGGGGGGGAAAGGGGGGAAAAGGGGGGAGTATGACAACTGGGGGGGGACAAAGGCAGAGATGGAGACGCTTGTGCCTCCTACTGGATGATACCCCTTGTCTTAACTGAGGGAATGATACTTATCCATCCTCGACGTGGGACGCATCAAACCCTTTCCTCCTCCTTAAACAAGGAAAACACCGCAACGGCAAGAGTGGCAGTAAAATTTCTGTGCCGGTTGCCTCGTGGAGGGTTTCTACACAGCAAGCCTAACCAGTACCCATCATAAAACATCGCATCTCTTGCACTTACAATTATTTTCCCTTTGGCCGCTCGTTTTCCTCTCCCCCATTCTCTATCTCTACCACACTTTTCCGACAACTCCACAGAATACAAAAATAATTGCCGTTTTAATTTGCCTTCTTTTCATTTGCCTTAATGTCTTACTTGGTTTGTTTGCTTGTTCGCTTGGAATCCTTGTGTATTTATTGAACTCCAAAGCACAAAGTTCTGTTCTCCCTCATCCCCTTGCTACTCTTTTTTTTAATTGATCCAGTTATGATGAACCATTGCTAGTGAGTTGCCGTGCACCTAGATTATCTTTTATGATTTTGTTTGAAATATCGTGAATCTGAGAACATTGGGAAGAAATTTAGCGAGGGACTGAGAGCTCCTGGAATAAAAGCGGAGGGGGAAAAGGGGGTGGGATTATAAATTATATGGTACAGGTCCATGTTCTGAATAATATGCAAAACCCAAAGCGTGGGGATGCCTATTGTGGCTAGGGTCCACTACTTTGGCACATGTCAGATTGGGGCGATAATGTGTCCTATGAGCGTGAACTTTCATTTAAGCCTCATTATGATTTGATATGATACTAGTGTTTGCAATAATTTGAAATGAGTTTGGAAGAATCGTCCTCAACTTTAGGTAATAATGATCCCTACTATTCGAATCGCCACTCTTATGAAATTTTTTTCATCCGCTGGTGGGCTTGGAGACCTAATGACTTTAGTTTTTGGGGTGAATCTCCCACTATTTTGGGGAAAGTGCAACTTGGGGCATGCATGTGATCAAAAGAGAAAATGTGTATGGTGGAACGATTGTGAATGAGAACGGATCCCACATGTAACTTTAGTAGGAGAGACGGGAAAATATGGGTGGTAGAATTTTCATCGTCACTAATTACCTCTCGTTATTTTGAGATTGCGTATTGTTATCTTATCTTCGTCCTGCATCTGCCCGTTTTTGCTTGCCTCGATAATTTGTTTGCTTTAATAAAATGATGCCTATGCAAGGAAATGTTTACCTTAAATTTTGTTTTCCTGTGTTGATGATCTCGCTTTGTGTTCTCCAATGATTATCTTTATGGAGAGCACCAACACTTCGCAAGGCCCAGCTAAAGGCTGAAAGAAAAGCGCGGGGGGGGAGGAAAACACAATATTTTTATTTTCTGTTTTTATGAAAATGCACATTATTTACCTCTGTATTAATTGTTTTTGTGTAAATTAGTTGTGTGAGGCCAGTAAACGCTTTGGGGATGGTCTACTGGTGATAGTTGATTTGATCTTGCTGAAAAACAGAAACGTTTGTGCTCATTGCTCAGAAATTTTGAAAATCACAGAAACCATGCTTTTGATCGATGGGGGGGAAAAATAGTGAGAGACAAATTTCCTAAAGTTGTCCGAAAGGGGGGAGAATGTTTGGAGTTACAAGAAGTATACTAAAGTCCAGATTGCCATAAGACGGTGCGGTTTTTGCCAGATGCGTTTGTCTATGTGTTGTTTGGCCTTATTTTGACTGAAACACTCTAGGGTTAATCTGTACCACTCCCAACATTTTAATTGGAATGTTAACTAATCATTTCACGCATTCTATTTTCTGCATGGCGGGTTGGGCGATCCCGGAAAAGTCTAAGCAACGAAGGACCCAGGAGAGATGGGGGGGGAGTTCACCGGGCATAGGTGAATTGTTCTCAAAATGGGAGTAACAGGAATCAATTTGGTTTACTTATTTTCTCCCTTTCGCGCTCCGAAAATATTTTCATATTAACAATATATGAGAGTAGCTAATATGCTCTCCAAAATAAATGGAAGTTGGAGAAAATAGTAAAATCAATAAATAGTTTATTTGGATTTTTATGCAATTTTATTTGAACTTTTCTACAAATATTCAATTTTTGCAAAATTGCCTTAGAGTTCCCAAATACATGCAGGGTGGCTTGGGGCAGGGGGCGACGAGGCGGCGGCGTCCCGGACTCCGGCGGAGTCCGGCTCGGGCACAGGGCGCGCGCGAGCGGAGGCGGCGGCGTTGCCGGGCCGGCTGGGCTTCGGCCCAGTTCGGTCGGCGAAGTTTTTTTTTGTTTTTAATAATTCCGCGCAGAAAAACAAATAAAAGAAATACTAAACGGACTCCAAAATTCCCGAAATAAATTTTCCCCGTCCTCTAAAAATCTCCCGGACAAGGTAAACATTTATTTGGGACTCTAATGCAATTTTGCAAAATGCATATTTTTCTAAATTCAAATAAAATTGCAATAAAAATCCAAATAAAATATTTATTTGATTTTAATATTTTTCCTCCAATATTCCATTTATTTTGGAGAAGTCATATTATCTCCTCTCATATATTTTTAATATGAAATATTTTCGGAGAGAAAAATAATTAAACCAAATTGATCCCTGTTTCAATATTTGAGAAAATTCAAATATGAAAACGGTGAAATCCCCAACTCTCTCCGTGGGTCCTTGAGTTGCTTAGAATTTTCGAGGATCGCAAAACGAAATGCAATAAAATATGACATGCAGTGAATGATCTATGTATAACATTCCAAATTAAAAATTTGGGATGTTACAGATACTACCCATAGATTCATCAAAATAAGCAAACAACACATAGAAAACAGAATCTGTCAAAAACAGAACAGTCTGTAGCAATCTGGAATTTAGTATACTTCTGTAACTCCAAAAATTCTAAAAAATTAGGAAAATTTAGGAAATTTGTATATCAATATTTTGTAAAAAAAATTCAGATCAAAAGCATGTTTCTGTGATTTTCAAAATTTCTGGCAATGAGCACAAAAGTTTCTGTTTTTCAGCAAGATCAAATCAACTATCACCATAGACCATCCCAAAGGTCTTACTTGGCTCAAACACTAATTATAACACCAAAACACAATTAATACAGAGGTAATAATGTGCATTTTCATAAAAACAGAAAATAAAAATATTGGGTTGTCTCCCAACAAGCGCTTTTTTTAAAGCCTTTTAGCTAGGCATTGAGAATTTTGATGGTGCTCACATGAAAGATAATAATTGAAACACAAAGAGAGCATCATAAAACATGTGACAAACAAATTTAAGTATAACATGCTTCCTATGCATAGGCATTTTATAAGCAAACAAATTATCGAGGCAAGCAAAAACTTGCATATGCAAGGAAGAAGAAAGAAACAATAGCAATCTCAACATAACGAGAGGTAATTTAGTGACATGAAAATTTCTACAACCATATTTTCCTCTCTCCTAATAATTACATGTGGGATCATGTTCTAATTCCACAATATAGTTATCACATAAAATTTTCTCTTCATGATCCACATGCATGCAAAGTTGACACTCTTCCAAAATAGTGGGATTAACATAAAATAAAGTCATTAGTTCTCCAAGCCCACTCTTATAAAAAATTTCATAAGATTGATCATTCTCCATAGTAGTGGGATCATTATTACCTAAAGTTGACACTCTTCCAAACTCACTTTCAATATTATTTCAAACACTATTATCAATATCATAATCATCATGAGGCTTAAATAAAGTTTCAAGATCATAAGAAACATTATCGCCCCAATCATGATCATTGCAACAAGTAGTGGACATAGCAAAATTAGCATCCCCAAGCTTTGGGTTTTGCATATTATTAGCACATTGACATTAATATAATTTATAATAACACCATTGCAATCATGCTTTTCATTCAAGGAGCTATCATGAATCACTTCATAAATTTCTTCACAATTTTCAGATTCACGAATTTCAAACAAAACTTCATAAAGATAATCTAGTGCACGCAACTCACTAGCAATTGGTTCATCATAATTGGATCAATTAAAAAGATTAGCAAGTGGATGAGGATCCATAAACTTTTTGCTTTCTGATTTTCAATAAATACACAATTATTCCAAGCGAACAAGCAAACAAACCAAGTAAGACATAAAGGCAAATGAAAAAGAAGGCAAATAAAAAGGCAAATATTTTTGTATCTTTTCTGAAAATGTTTTAGAAGTGGGGGAGAGGAAAACGAGAGGCAAATGGAAAATAATGTAAGTGCAAGAGATGAGAGTTTATGATGGGTACTTGGTAGGCTTGATGTAGAACCTCCACGGCAACGGCACAGAAATTCTTCCTGCCACTTCTTGAGCTTGCGTTGATTTTTCCCTTGAAGAGGAAAGGGTGATGCGGCAAAGTAGAGATAAGTATTTCCCTCAGTTAAGAACCAAGGTATCAATCCAGTAGGAGGCACAAGCAAGTCTCCAATATATGCACCTGCACAAACTAAGAAACACTTGCACACAATGCGAAAAAGGGGTTGTCAACCCCTTCATGGTCACGAACAAGAGTGAGATCTAATAGAGATAGGTATAAAAGATAAATAAAAGATTAAACTAAAATAAATATAAATAAATTGCAACAAGGTATTTTTGGGTTTTTTAGTTTATCGATCTGAAAATATATGATGGAAAATAGACCCGAGGGCCATAGCTTTCACTAGAGGCTTCTCTCTTGAAAGTAAACATACGGTGGGTAAACAAATTACTGTTGAGCAATTGATAGAAAAGCGCATAGTTATGACGGTATCTAAGGCAATGATCATGAATATTGGCATCATGTCCGTGACAAGTAGACCAAAATGATTCTGCATCTACTACTATTACTCCACACATCGACCGACTCCTGCCTGCATCTAGAGTATTAAGTTCATAAGAACAGAGCAACGCTTTAAGTAAGATGACATGATGTAGAGGGATAAACTCAAGCAATATGATATAAACCCCATCTTTTTATTCTTGATGGCAACAATACAATACGTGCCTCACTACCCCTTCTGTCACTGGGTGAGGACACCGCAAGATTGAACCCAAAACTAAGCACCTCTCCCATTGCAAGAAAAACCAATCTAGTTGGCCAAACCAACCCGATAGTTAGAAGAGAAATACAAAGATATCTTAATCATGCATAAGAGAGTTCAGAGAAGACTCAAATAATATTCATAAATAATCTGATCATAAATCCACAATTCATTAGATCTCAACAAACGCACCGCAAAAGAAGATTACATCGGATAGAACTCCAAGAACATCGAGGAGAACATTGTATTGAAGATGAAAGAGAGATAAGAAGCCATTTAGCTACTAGCTATGGACCCGTAGGTCTGTGGTAAACTACTCACGCTTCATCGGAAGGGTAGCAAGGTTGATGTAGAGGCCCTCCGTGAAAGAATCTCCCTACGGCAGAGTGCCGGAAAAGGCCCCAAGATGGGATCTCACGGGAACAGAGGCTTGCGGCGGCAGAAAAGTATTTTGGTGGATGCTTCTGATGTTTGGGGAATATTTGAGAATATATACAGCTGGAATTAGGGTTAGGGGACTCCCGAGGGGCCCACAAGCCAGGGAGCGCCCCCCGAGGCGCGCCCTGAGGGCTTGTGGTCTCCTCGGGACTCTTCTGGCCCTCTCCCCAAGTCTTCTGGGTGTCTTCTGGTCCAAGAAAAATCATTGTAAAGTTTTATTCCGTTTGGACTCCATTTGATATTCCTTTTCTGTAAAAGCCAAAAACAAGGAAAAAAAACAGAAACTGGCACTGGGCTCTAGGTTAATAAGTTAGTCCCAAAAATAATATAAAATAGCATATTAATGCATATAAAACATCCAAAACAGATAATATAATAGCATGGAACAATGAAAAATTATAGATACGTTGGAGACGTATCAATGTTCTTCTGGATCTTATGCATTTCAGTATTAAACATAGTTGAACGCTTCACTAGAACTTGGAAACAAAACACTGATTTAGATATCGCATATCTTTTAGCCTTTTTTTGTTTCTGAAAACAATTTTCAGTTCCAAGAATATCACATAACTATCCCAAACATTTTTGAATTTTGGGTTTCTCGGAAGCAAGCATACCGTAATGCAATTCTAGCTTTTGGATCGAAGGACGTGAGTCTCATCATCCATAGCATTGGCAAGAGAGTATTGTAAGCATGAAATAGGACAAAATCCTTCTTGGCACTCTTAGAGGACGGTCCTCTCAATCATAAAGATTCAACCAGATAAATAACAACTAATCAATTTCAACAACAAAGGTGGAACTGTGAGCCATAATTCTACAACTGTAATGCAAACTACACATAGATATTTTTCATAATTAATTGGCACTTGTGATTAAACTTAATTAATACATAATTGTGCCCCAACTTAAATCAGTATCTCTCATAATTGATTTTAAGTGATTCAAGATCCAAATCTAGTACTCAGCCATTGATGTGGACAACACTGATGACGAGAATTTTGACCGGTGGGTAAGCTTTCGCCAATCATATTTCCATATGACTCTTGTTCATCTTCCGATGCTTCGCACTCTGAGCTCGGGAAGAATGTGCTAGAATTTCAAGACAACCAATTGCAATATGCATGCATGGTCTGACCATCCCCGTCTTACACCTCACGTCTCATTTGTACTCATGTGGACATGACGCACTCCGGAATCCTATGTGTTATAGACGGTTGCAACACTGGGAAGAGCGCCTTTTAACTTGATATTTGCTCTGAGAGATCACCCTAATAATTGACTACCGCGCAATCAAAGGGTGCAAACAATAAAGGGATAAACATCTCAGGCAATACATATTAGCATGATGATGTCTACTACGCAACCTTTCTTCTTGTAGACTCATGTTGGGCCTCCAAGCGCAGAGTTTTGTAGGACAGTAGCAAATTTCCCTCAAGTGGATGACCTAAGGTTTATCAATCCGTGGGCGGCGTAGTATGAAGATGGTCTCTCTCAAACAACCCTGCAACCAAATAACAAAAGGTCTCTTGTGTCCCCAACACACCCAATACAATGGTAAATTGTATAGGCGCACTAGTTCGGCGAAGAGATGGTGATAAAAGTGCAGTATGGATGGTAGAAATATATTTTTATAATCTGAAAAAAATAAAAACAGCAAGGTAACTAGTAACAAAAGTGAGCAAAAATGGTATTGCAATGTTTGAAAACAAGGCCTAAGGTTCATACTTTCACTAGTGCAAAGTCTCTCAACAATGATAACATAATTAAATCATATGGTAATCCCTCAACATGCGACAAAGAGTCACTCCACAGTTCCTATCGCGGAGAACATAAGATGAAATTGCTTGTAGGGTACGAAACCACCTCAAAGTTATTATTTCTGATCAATCTTTTGAGCTATTCATATAATTGTCACAAACATCCCTAGAGTTCGTCTAAAATAACACCATATGACACACATCAATCAACCCTAATGTCACCTAGATACTCCAATGTCACCACAAGTATCCGTGGGTCAATTATACGATATGCATCAAACAACTTCAGATTCATAATATTCAATCCAACACAAAGAACCTCAAAGAGTGTCCCAAGATTTCTACCGGCGAAACAAGGATGAAAACATGCATCAACCCCTATGCATAGATTACCCCAATGTCACCTCTGGAATCCACGAGTTGAGTGCCAAAACATACATCAAGTGAATCAATAGAACACCCCATTGTCACCACGGCTATCCCACGCAAGACATACATCAAGTGTTCTCAAGTCCATAAAAGTATTCAATCCGATAATAGTGAAACCTCAAAGGTAAAACTCAATTCATCACAAGAAGATAGAGATGGAGAAACACAATATGATCCAACTATAGTAACAAAGCTCGCGACACATCAAGATCGTGTCAAATCAAGAACACGAGAGAGAGAGAGAGAGAGATCAAACACATAGCTACTGGTACATACCCTCAGCCCCGAGGGTGAACTACTCCCTCCTCGTCATGGTGGCGGCTGGGATGATGAAGATGGCCTCCGGTGATGGTTTCCCCCTCTGGTATGGTGCCGGAACGGGCTCCCGATTGGTTTTTCGTGGCGACAGAGGCTTACGACGGCGGAACTTCCGATCTAGGGTTCTTTCTAGAGGTTACGGAATATATAGGAATTTTTGGCGTCGGTCTCACGTCAAGGGGGTGCCCGAGGGGCCCATAAGCCAGGGGGCACGCCCTAGGGGGGTGGGCGCGCCCCCTAGGCTTGTGGCCTCCTCGGTCACTTCCTGGCCCATCTCCGGTGCTTCGGTGGTCTCTTTTGGTCCATAAAAAATCACCGTAAATTTTCAGCCCATTCCGAGAACTTTTATTTCTGCACAAAAAACGACACCACGGTAGTTCTGCTGAAAACAGCGTCAGTCCGGGTTAGTTCTAATCA
This sequence comes from Thinopyrum elongatum, assembly GCA_011799875.1. NCBI lineage: Eukaryota > Viridiplantae > Streptophyta > Magnoliopsida > Poales > Poaceae > Thinopyrum > Thinopyrum elongatum. The sequence continues at coordinate 226,700,360 of CM022298.1, forward strand.
AATCATACCAAAATCATATAAAATTGTTGTAAACATGGCATGAATACTTCATAAATTATAGATACATTGGAGACGTATCATCATCCCCAAGCTTAATTCCTGCTCGTCCTCGAGTAGGTAAATGATAAAAGAAATAATTTATGAAGTGTGAATGCTAGCATAGTGCATAAATTTTATCAAAGATAGTTCCAAACACTTTTTCTAGCATCATTATATATCATAAACAGTAGCTCATCTCATAGAATTTCTCATGATTAAGTAACAAGCCATTCACATGTTAAAGCATAGACCATAAACTTTCTTGAACACTAACAAACTATGTTCTCAGTCATCAAACAATTTCAATTCATCTTATTTCCAGGAAGGGTCTATGTAAGAGCTTTGATTTAGCAAATTACACATACTCAACTATCATATAGTCTTCCATGATTGCTGACACTCAAAGCATATTTTTAGAACAAATAGCATCCATTGAACATAGAGAAAGATAGGGGCTTAATGTTTTGCCTCCCAACTTATTTATCATATAGATAATTGTCAACAATAATAATTCATGATCAAATATATTTGAATGGTGATATATGCTTGGATCTTTCCCCACCACATGGTACTTGCCATCTAGAGAATAATTGGGGTTGAAATGAGAAGGAATACTACTGAATCTTGCATAAAAGTAAAAGATAGGCCCTTCGCAGAGGGAAGCAAGGATTTGCAGAGGTGCCAGAGCTCAAAGCTTTTAAAATAGAGATGAATATAATTTTGAGAGGTATGCTTTCATTGTCAACGCAACGACCGAGAGTTCCCAACATCTTCCATGCTAGACACATTATAGGCAGTTCCCAAACAGAAAGGTAAAGTTTTACTCCCCCTCCACCAACAAACACAAGCCATGGCTAGCCGAATCCTCGGGCGCCCTCCATACCAACAATGATCCGGGGGAGTTTTGTTTCATTATTATATTTTGATTTTGATTTTGATTTTGATCATAGGATTGGGTATCCCAATTACCAGCCACTTTCTCGTGAATGATAAGTGAATAAACACTCATCGTGAGAATAACCCACCTAGCATGGAAGATACTGACTGCCCCCTGTCACTTCATGAGCGATTTGGGCATACAAAACATATTATTATTTGAAGATTTAGAGTTTGGCACATGAAAATTTACTTGGGACGGCAGGTAAATACCGCATATAGGTAGGTATGGTGGACTCATATGGAATAACTTTGGGTTTAAGGAAGTGGATGCACAAGCAGTATTCCCGCTTAGTACAGGTGAAGGCTAGCAAAAGATCCTAAGCAAGCACCACATGTTGGAGGATCCATAACAATATAACTTCTATACAAATATACCCAAACATAACTCATTACGTTTTCTTCCTTGTCCAACTTCAACTAATTTGCTCAAGTTTGAAAATAATTAATGGGGCTCACAATCATAGAAGATGTCCAAGATAGTATATTTATATATGAAATATCTCTTCCTTTAATATTCTTTCATGAATTGTTCGAGTGACCAATGCTGTGTTTGCTAACTTTCAATAAATTCTACCACCTATACTTCTTATATCTAAAGTCATTACTCCCCATGGGATAAGCATATGAAACATATATAATTTCAGATTTATGATATTCAATTCATTCAACCATTTACTCATAGGATATAAGTGAAGCACGAGAGTAAATGACAAACTACTCCAAAAAGATATAAGTGAAGATCAATGAGTAGTCAAATAATTAAGTAGCTATGTGAAGACTCTCTCTCATAAAAAAAATTAGATCTTAAGTATTTTATTCAAACAGCAAGAAAAATAAAATAAAATGACATTCCAAGGATAGCACATATCATGTGAAGAAGTAAAAACTTTGGCTCAACCAAAACTGACCGATCATTGTTGAAGAAGAAAGGTGGGATGCCAACCGGGGCATCCCCAAGCTTAGATGCTTGAGACTTCTTAAAATATTAACTTGGGATGCCTTGGGCATCCCCAAGCTTGAGCTCTTGTGTCTCCTTAATTCCTCTCATATCACGGTTTCCCTAATTCTTAAAAACTTCATCCACACAAAACTCAACAAGAACTCGTGAGATAAGTTAGTATAAATCAAATGCAAAACCTTATCATTATCTACTGTAGAAAATCACAAAAGTTATAATTTCACATTGCATACTAAATTCCTCTGCATATTTAATACTCCTATCCTCAAATAGAATCATTAAACAAGCAAACATAGCAGCAATCTGTCTAAACAGGACAGTCTGTAAAGAGTGCAATTATACTCATACTTCCCTAACTCCAAAAATTCTGAAAGATTACCACACTGTATAAAATTTGTTGTAGCATAAAGTGTAGAATTTCAATATTTTATCATGTTCTGACTATTCACAAATATTCATAATATAACAACAAACTTTCTGTTTTCAAACAGCAACATATGGACTTGCAAAATAAGCATGGTAAAGGCTGTACTTGACACTTTTATTGACATAAAAGATGCAAAACATTAATCTAAATAACATCAAGCAAATCCTAATAAAATAAAATGACGCTCCAAGCAAAACTCATATCATGTGACGAATAAAAATATAGCTCCAAGTGAGGTTACCGATAATGTTGAAGACGAAAGAGGGGATGCCTTCCGGGGCATCCCCAAGCTTAGTTGCTTGGGTATTCCTTGAATATTACCTTGGGGTGCCTTAGGAATCCCCAAGCTTAGGTTCTTCCCACTCTTCATTCTTCTCATATCGATATCTCACCCAAAACTTGAAAACTTCAATCACACAAAACTTAACGGAACTTCATGAGATGGGTTAGTATGGTAAACAAAACATTCACTTTGGTGCTGTCAAGACAAGATTCAATTTTTTTATCACATGATGCCTACTGTACCCTATCATTCCTACAATTTATATTGAGCAATATAAGCCATGAAACTAGAAAACAAGCAAACTATGCATCAAAAACAGAATCTGTCAAAAACAGAATAGTCTGTAAAGACATGAATTATAGTGATACCTCTATACCTCCAAAATTTCTGAAAATTTAGGAAAACGTAGAAAATTTGTATATAAATACTATGTAAAAAATTAAGAGTTTTTCCACTCTCTAGTGAATTTGAACAATTCTGTTACTGGACACAAAAGTTTCTGTTTTTGCACAGAATCAAATCAACTATCAACCACACTATCCCAAAGGCTTTACATGGCACTTTATTCAAACAAAAGCTACAAAAAATGATTACTGCAGTAGCTTAATCATGTTAACACACAAAAATTGTAGGGGTAAATATTGGGTTGTCTCCCAACAAACTCTTTTCTTTAATGCTTTTTAGCTAGGCATGATGATTTCAATGATGCTCACATAAAAGATAAGAATTGAAACATAATGGGAGCATCATGAAGCATATGACTAGCACATTTAAGTCTAACCCACTTCCTATGCATAGGGATTTTGTGAGCAAACAATTTATGGGAACAATAATCAACTAGCATAGGAAGGGAAAACAAGCATGACTTCAAAACTTTCAACACATAGAGAGGAAACTTTATATTATTGCAATATGTAAAAGCATATGTTCCTCTCTTATAGTAATTTTCAGTAGCATCATGAATGAATTCAACAATATAACTATCACATAAAGCATTCTTTTCATGATTCACAAGCATAGAAATTTTATTACTCTCCACATAAGCAAATTTCTTTTCCTTCATAATAGTGGGAGCAAACTCAACAAAATAACTATCATATGATACTTGATTTATATAATCAATTTGAGCACTAAAATCATGATGACAAGTTTCATGGATATCATTACTCTTTATAGCATACATATCATCACAATAATCATCATACATAGCAACTTTTTTATCATAGTCAATTGAAACCTCTTCCAAAATAGTGGATTCATCATTAAATAAAGTCATGACCTCTCCAAATCCACTTTCATAATTATTAAAATAAGATTCAACACCCTTGAAAATAGTGGGATCATTAGTACCTAGAGTTGACACTCTTCCAAACCCACTTTCATCAATATAATCATCATAAATATGAGGCTTGCTTTCATCATAATAAATCTTCTCATCAAAACTTCGGGGACTAAAAATACCATCTTCATCAAATATAGCATCCCCAAGCTTATGGCTTTGCATATCATTAGCATCATGGATATTCAAGGCATTCATACTAACAACATTGCAATCATGCTCATCATTCAAAGATTTTATGCCAACCATTTTATTGAATTCTTCTTCTAACACTTGATCACAATTTTCCTTTCCATCATTTTCACGAAAGACATTAAAAAGATGAAGCATATGAGGCAACCTCAATTCCATTTTTTGTAGTTTTCTTTTATAAACCATACTAGTGATAAAACAAGAAACTAAAAGATTCAATTGTAATATATAAATATATACCTTCAAGCACTCACCTCCCTGGCAATGGCACCAGAAAAGAGCTTGATGTCTACTATGCAACCTTTCTTCTTGTAGACTCGTGTTGGGCCTCCAAGCGTAGAGTTTTGTAGGACAGTAGCAAATTTCCCTCAAGTGGATGACCTAAGGTTTATCAATCCGTGGGAGGCGTAGGATGAAGATGGTCTCTCTCAAACAACCCTGCAACCAAATAACAAAAGGTCTCTTGTGTCCCCAACACACCCAATACAATGGTAAATTGTATAGGTGCACTAGTTCGGCGAAGAGATGGTGATAAAAGTGTAGTATGGATGGTAGAAATATATTTTTATAATCTGAATAAATAAAAACAGCAAGGTAACTAGTAACAAAAGTGAGCAAAAACGGTATTGCAATGCTTGAAAACAAGGCCTAGGGTTCATACTTTCTCTAGTGCAAAGTCTCTCAACAATGATAACATAATTAAATCATATGGCAATCCCTCAACGTGCGACAAAGAGTCACTCCAAAGTTCCTATCGCGGAGAACATAAGATGAAATTGCTTGTAGGGTACGAAACCACCTCAAAGTTATTCTTTCTGATCAATCTTTTGAGTTATTCCTATAAGTGTCACAAACAGCCCTAGAGTTTGTACTAAAATAACACCATATGACACACATCAATCAACCCTAATGTCACCTAGATATTCCAATGTCACCACAAGTATCCGTGGGTCAATTATATGATATGCATCAAACAACTTCAGATTCATAATATTCAATCCAACACAAATAACCTCAAAGAGTGCCCCAAGATTTCTACCGGAGAAACAAGGATGAAAACATGCATCAACCCCTATGCATAGATTACCCCAATGTCACCTCGGGAACCGTGAGTTGAGTGCCAAAACATACATCAAGTGAATCAATAGAACACCCCATTGTCACCACAGGTATCCCACGCAAGACATACATCAAGTGTTGTCAAGTCCATAAAAGTATTCAATCCGATAATAATGAAACCTCAAAGGTAAAACTCAATTCATCACAAGAAGATAGAGAGGGATAAACACAAAATGATCCAACTATAGTAACAAAGCTCGCGGTACATCAAGATCGTGCCAAATCAAGAACACGAGAGAGAGAGAGAGAGAGATCAAACACATAGCTACTGGTACATACCCTCAGCCCCGAGGGTGAACTACTCCCTCCTCGTCATGGTGGCCGCCGGGATGTCAGTGCAACAAACCTTCGCGTATGTTGCTCGAACTGTACACAGGCACGATGGCAAGGAAGCAAACTTCACCAAGCATCCAAGTCAAAACCAAGCCAGAAAAAAAAGCTCTTTGAGGGATCAAAGGGCTGATCAAGAAGACCAAGACAAGCCAAAATAGCAAGATATCACTGAGGGAAAGCCTCCCTTACCGGGCAGGCGAGCCAGGTCAGGTCGAGGCCGCCCCAAGGACGAATCCAATGTTTCCCCAGCAGGCTTGCCGGGGCCACTAAAGGCAAGCCTCCCTGCCAAGACTCCACCGCTCCACCGCATCGCAATGCAAGTCATCTATCAGTGCGGTGTCGAGCCCCCAGGTGATTAAGTGGCTGTCATTTGGCACGTGGCAGCCATTTGGAAGGAACATTACCTCTATATGACACCCGTCCAGAGGCGTGTCAAGCAGACAGGTAGAAGATGACTAAGCGGCGCGACAGGCTTGCCGGGCTGCATCCTCAGCGTGACACCTAGCAGTGCATTTAATGCACTTTGTCCTAACTGCCAGAGTTAGGTATGATAGCACTGTTGGCTATCTATTTACTAGATAATGACTATTTTGCCACTGTGGTTACCCCTTAGCCTATAAAAGGAGGGCCATGGCAACCTAAAAAATGATTCGGACCCTTGTAGACTCATACGCGCGTAGCTGCTCTCCCTGAGGCGACCTTGCCGGGCTTGAGCACTGCGTGTTCATTGTGGTCATTCCGTCAATCCACCAAAGCAGGAGTAGGGTTTTACGCTTCCCAGCGGCATGAACCTGGGTAAAAACCACCAGCATCACCTCTGTCGTGTTGTTCCATGGCTTCTGCTCTTTGTGCAACGTGACCTTCCCCCTTGCCGAACCACAAGGGGCTGATGGCCCCATAGGTGATCGTGTTCCACCGCGACATCTTTGGCGCGCCAGGTTGGGGGTAGCGCGTGCGCGAACCCGAGGTTGTGAACAGCGCGTCAATCTTCATCATCGTCTTCTTCATCATTGGCTTCATCATCCATGGCGCCCAAGAAGAAGCCCGACGCAACAGCTCATCCTTCCACCTCGAAGGCCCCCTCGCATGCAGCCGCTGATACTATGGGTGCTGCGGCGGTGTTGGGGGACGCGGGTGCCGTAGGGGACGTGACTGGCGCAGGCGGCGCTGTCGTCATCCTCCTGCAGCCGAAGCGGGAGCGGAAGACACCGGGGGAGGGCGGCATCAACAACATCCTGACGGCCGTGTTCCACAAGGCGCGGGCGGGGAGAATGTTCGGTCTCCACCTCCCCACCGCGCTGGTGAGCACAGCCGCAGCGACAACGCCCGCTCTGGTGCGAGTCGCGACCCCCTAGTTGTCCCTGTTATAGGCGTAGCTACGGGGCACGCGCCTTGCCCAGGGCAGGGTAACCAAGACGAAGCGCCGAACGGGGTCGTCAACCCCCAGGCGCACCCCTCTCGCCACCGTACTGCCGTGGCGACTGGCTCGCAACGACGAGAACTCGGCGCCGCCACTACTGGTACTATCAGGAGTCGAGCGACGTCGCGGTCTGCCTCGTCATCTATGCCAAGCACTACTTTGGAAGCCATGGCGCGAGCCCAACTCGTGCTGAGATTCCCGCCAGTGGCCGATCAAATGGATGAGTGGAGAGCCACCATCCAGAGTTTGATCGGTTTTGCTAAAGCGGAAGGGTCACAGCGGGCCGGCCCGCCGCGGCGCCCGCAAGCAACAACAATGGCCCGAGCTGCTGATAGTGTTGAGGGGCCCACTCCAACGGTGCAATCCCCTCCACGACAGCCCGCGCAGAGGCTGCAATCAGAACCACGCGACCAGGAGCCCGACGAGGCGTCAATGGCTTCATCTGATCCTCGGGCCCGTCAAGATCAGCGACACGTCCTGGAAGATCGGCGGAGGGAAGATGCGCGCGTCACTATAGAGCGGTACCGCGAAACCCGCCGCCAATTTGACAGGCGCAATGGCCCAGACGTCGACAAGCCCACGCCCAGTGAAGGCGGATACTTGCCTTTCGAGGTTGGGTGCCCTGCCTTCACTCGCGAGCTGCGGCAAGTCCATTGGCCATCTGCCCGCGTTTTCAAACCAGAAATACCAGAAAAGTATGATGGAAGGCTGAACCCGGCAGAGTTCTTGAGCATCTACACAATTGATGTTCAAGCCGCCGGAGGAAGAGATGAGAAGGTGTTCGCCAACTACTTCCCTTTAGCACTCAAGCCAAACTTGAGGTCATGGCTGATGCACCTGTCGGAGAATTCCATTTCGTCCTGGGTTGACCTGTGCAATGAGTTTGTTGGTGCCTTCATGGGCGGCCACCAAGAACCAGGACGGCCCAGCGACTTGCAACTCCTTCCACGGAAGGAATGGGAAAGTTTGTGGAAGTACATGCAGAGGTTTAGTCGGGTGCATAGGAACATTCCATATATCCACCCGGCAGCTGTAATTACCGCATTCCAGTTAAACGTGCGCAACAGGAGGTTATATTCCAAGATGAACGTCTGGTTTCCCAAGACTGTGAATGAGCTATACACCTTGGCGGATAAGTGCGCCCGTACAGAGGAAGGGAGGCGACTCCCCGGAGAAGAGGACGGCATCGAAGTTGACTCAGAGGATGACGACGATGCCACTAACCCGAAGAGGAAGAATAAAAAGTGCAACAAGAAGCGTAAAGAGAAGGCAATACTGGTTGTTGAGGGTTCTGGCATGCCTAGTACCGGCAAGAAGGCCAAGACCGAAGCCCCCGGAAAGGAAGTTGCCGCGTGCACTGATTGCCGGGAGGCAACGGCGGCCGAAAAAGCCAGGAAGACAGATGGGCCGTACTGCAAGATCCACCGAACCAAGGGCCATGATCTCCAAGAGTGTCATCAAGTTGAGCAACTCGTCAAAAAGCAGAAAGCTGAGTATGAGAAGTGCGACAAGGAGAGAGACCAAGAAGGTGCTGGTGGGAAGGGCCGAGGCGGCAGAGGAGGCCGCCGCAGCAAGACTCCCCAGCAGCATGAAAAGCTTGCTAGAGGCCGTGAAAAAAAGGAAGGTGATGATGAAACTGATGAAGGGGATGACGAGGAAACCAGTGAGCAAGAGTTCCAGAAAGCAACTGAAACCCTGTGCGTTGACGGAGGCGCATCTTTGCACTCCTCTCACTGCCAGCTCAAACAGTGGGCGCGTGAGGTCAATGCCGTAGAGCCAGCAGCAGATTCCCAGAAGCCGCTCAAGTGGTCCCGCACGCCTATCATCTTTGATGAAGAGGATCACCCTGACCGCACCATTGTGGTAGGGTGTTTACCGTTGTTGGTTTCGCCAACAATCCGCAACCTCAAGGTCACAAAGATGTTAGTTGATGGTGGGGCAGGGTTGAATCTGATTTCCCCCACGGTGATTAGCAAACTTCAGATATCAGATGAAGAGCTCAAGATTACTGACACGTTTCAAGGAATCAACCCCGGCAGGAGTCGTCCTAAGGGGAAGATTACGCTGCCGGTGACATTTGGTGGAGAACTAAACTACCAGACCAAGAGAGTTGTGTTTGATGTGGTCGAGTTCCCCTTGCCGTACAATGGGATTCTTGGTCGTCCAGCTCTGGCAAAATTCATGGCGGCATCTCACTATGCCTACAACACACTGAAAATTCCAGGGCCAATGGGCGTCATTTCCATCCCGTCAGACAAGAAAGATGCAATCATATGCATGGATAAGATGTACTGGGATGCGGTCGCTGCCGAGGCCGCAGAAGCTGCAGCTCCCGCCAAGGAAAACAAGAAAGGAAAGAAGGCTAGCAAGGATGTCGGCAAGGAATCCGGGAAGCGCGCCTCTCTGGAGTGCGCTGCACCCGTCGATGATTTGCCAGAGAGTTCCACTAGCAAGAGATCCAAAGTTGCCTCGCCTGCTATAAAGAAGGTCCCGGCAGGGCTGGATGGTGCTGATGGTACATTCACTATCAGCTCCACCCTTGATGACAAATAGGAAAGCGCGCTCGTTGCCTTCCTACGGGCGAATGTCGATGTGTTTGCTTGGCAACCATCTGACATCCCCGGCGTTCCCAGGGAGGTAATCGAGCACCACCTTGCTGTCTGCCCTCATGCTCGGCCCGTCAAGCAGAAAGTCAGGAAGCAAGCTTTAGAGCGGCAGCAATTCATTGCCGAAGAGATCAAGAAACTTGAAGCGGCTGGTTTAGTCAGAGGAGTGTTGCAACCGACGTGGTTGGCGAACCCGGTGGTGGTGCGCAAGGCGAATGGGAAATGGAGGCTTTGCATAGACTTCACAGATTTGAATAAGGCATGCCCGCAGGACCCATTCCCCTTGCCGCGCATCGATTAGATTGTGGATTCCACTTTCGAGTGATCTGCTTTCCTTCTTGGATGCATACTCCGGATACCATCAGATATTCATGTCCAAGGAGGACGAGGAGAAGACCGCGTTCATAACCCCATGTGGCATGTACCGCGTTCATAACCCCATGTGGCACGTACTCCGGATGCCCTTCGGGTTGAAGAGCGCTGGATCCACTTTTGCAAAAGCAGTGAAAATTGGGTTTGAGCCTCAGTTGCATAGGAATATTGAATCTTACATGGATGATATAGTGGTCAAAACCAAGGATAAATCAACACTTATTCAGGACTTGGAAGAGACCATTGCAAATCTGCACAAGATCAACTTGAAGTTGAACCCTGAGAAATGTGTATTTGGCATTCCCTCCGGCAAGCTACTTGGCTTCTTTGTATCTCACCGGGGGATAGAGGCCAACCCCGACAAGATCAGAGCAATCGAGCAGATTCAAGCACAGCTACTTCTTGAGCTTGTGTTGGTTTTTCCCTTGAAGAGGAAAGGGTGATGCAGCAAAGTAGAGATATGTATTTCCCTCAGTTAGATAACCAAGGTATCAATCCAGTAGGAGGTACAAGCAAGTCCCCAATCTATGCACCTGCACAAACAATCAAACACTTGCACCCAATGCGATAAAGGGGTTGTCAATCCCTTCACGGTCAATTGCAAAGGTGAGATCTGATAGAGATAGGTATATAAGATTGCCAAAACATAAAACAAAATAAAAGTAAATAAATTGCATCAAGGTATTTTTGGTATTTTTGATATATAGATCTGAATGATGGAAAATAGACCCGGGGGCATAGGTTTCACTAGAGGCTTCTCTCTTGAAGGCAAATAATACGGTGGATGAACTAATTACTGTCGAGCAATTGATAGAAAAGCGCAAAGTTATGACGATATCCAAGGCAATGATTATGCATATAGGCATCACGTCCGTGTCAAGTAGACCGAAACGATTCTGCATCTACTACTATTACTCCACACATCGACCGCTATCCAGCATGCATCTAGAGTATTAAGTTCATAAAGAACGGAGTAACGCCTTAAGTAAGATGACATGATGTAGAGGGATAAACTCTAGCAATATGATGAAAACCCCATCTTTTTATCCTTGATGGAAACAATGCAATACGTGCCTCGCTACCCCTACTATGTCACTGGGTGAGGACACCACAAGATTGAACCCAAAACTAAGCACCTCTCCCATTGCAAGAAATACCAATCTAGTTGGCCAAACCAAACCGATAATTCGAAGAGAAATACAGAGATATCAAATCATGCATATAAGAATTCAGAGAAGATTCTAATAATATTCATAGATAATCTGATCATAAATCCACAATTCATCGGATCTCGACAAACACACCGCAAAAGAATATTACATCAGATATATCTCCAAGAACATCGAGGAGAACATGGTATTGAGAATCAAAGAGAGAGAAGAACCCATCTAGCTACTAGCTATGGACCCGTAGGTCTGAGGTAAACTACTCACGCTTCATCGGAGGGGCAATAGAGTTGATGTAGATGCCCTCCGTGATCGAATCCCCCTCCGGCAGATCGCCGGAAAAGGCACCAAGATGGGATCTCACGGGAACAGAAGGTTGCGGCGGTGGAAAAGTATTTTCATGGCTCCCCTATAGGGTTTTGGAATATATGTGAATATATAGGATGAAGAAGTAGGTCGGTGGACTCCCGAGGGGGCCACAAGCCAGGGGGCGCCCCCCCTTAGGGCGCGCCCCTACGGCTTGTCGTCGCCTCGTGGGTCTTCTGACTTCGACTCCAAGTCTCGTAGGTGTCTTCTAGTCCAAGAAAAATCATTGTAAAGTTTTATTCCGTTTTGACTCCGTTTGATATTCCTTTTCTGCGAAACTCAAAAACAAGGAAAAAACAGAAACTGGCACTGGGCTCTAGGTTAATAGGTTAGTCCCAAAAATAATATAAAATAGCATATTAATGCATATAAAACATCCAAAACAGATAATATAATAGCATGGAACAATCAAAAATTATAGATACGTTGGAGACGTATCAAGCATCCCCAAGCTTAATTCCTGCTAGTCCTCGAGTAGGTAAATGATAAAAACATAATTTTTGATGTGGAATGCTACCTAACATATTTATCCTTGTAATTTTCTTTATTGTGGCATGAATGTTAAGATCCATAAGATTCAAAACAAAAGTTTAATATTGACATAAAAACAATAATACTTCAAGCATACTAATAAAGCAATCATGTCTTCTCAAAGTATCATGGCCAAAGAAAGTTATCCCTACAAAATCATATAGTCTGGCTATGCTCCATCTTCATAACACAAAGTATTAAATCATGCACAACCCCGATGACAAGCCAAGCAATTGTTTCATAGTTTTGATATTCTCAAACTTTTTCAACTTTCACGCAATACATGAGCGTGAGCCATGGATATAGCACTATAGGTGGAATAGAATATGGTGGTTGTGGAGAAGACAAAAAGAAGGAGATAGTCTCACATCAACTATGCATATCAATGGGCTATGGAGATGCCCATCAATAGATATTAATGTGAGTGAGTAGGGATTGCCATGCAACGGATGCACTAGAGCTATAAGTGTATGAAAGCTCAAAAAGAAACTAAGTGGGTGTGCATCCAACTCGCTTGCTCACAAAGACCTAGGGCACTTTGAGGAAGCCCATCATTGGAATATACAAGCCAAGTTATATAACGAAAATTCCCACTAGTATATGAAAGTGACAAAATAGGAGACTCTCTATCATGAAGATCATGGTGCTACTTTGAAGCACAAGTGTGGAATAAGGATAGTAGCATTGCCCCTTCTCTCTTTTCTCTCATTTTTTTATTTGGGGCTCTTTGGCCTCTCTTTTTTTCGTCCGGAGTCTCATCCCGACTTGTGGGGGAATCATAGTCTCCATCATCCTTTCCTCACATGGGACAATGCTCTAATAATGATGATCATCACACTTTTATTTACTTACAACTCAAGAATTACAACTCGATACTTAGAACAAAAATATGACTCTATATGAATGCCTCCGGCGGTGTACCGGGATGTGCAATGATCAAGAGAGACATGTATAAAAAATATGAAGGGTGGCTTTGCCACAAATACGATGTCAACTACATGATCATGCAAAGCAATATGACAATGATGAAGCGTGTCATAATAAACGGAACAATGGAAGTTGCATCGTAATATATCTCGGAATGGCTATGGAAATGCCATAATAGGTAGGTATGGTGGCTGTTTTGAGGAAGGGTATATGGTGGGTGTAGTGCACCGGCGAAAGTTGCGCGGTACTAGAGAGGCTAGCAATGGTGGAAGGGTGAGAGTGCGTATAATCCATTGACTCAACATTAGTCATAAAGAACTCACATACTTATTGCAAAAGTCTATTAGCTATCGAAACAAATTACTACACGCATGCTCCTAGGGGGATAGATTGGTAGGGAAATACCATCGCTCTTCCCCGACCGCCACTCATAAGGAAGACAATCAATAAATAAATCATGCTCCGACTTCATCACATAACGGTTCACCATACGTGCATGCTACGGGAATCACAAACTTTAACACAAGTATTTCTACCAATCCACAATTACTCACTAGCATGACTCTAATATCACCATCTTTATATCTCAAAACAATCATAAGGAATCAAACTTCACATAGTATTCAATGCACTTTATATGAAAGTTTTTATTATATCCCTCTTGGATGCCCATCATATTAGGACTAAATTCATAACCAAAGCAAATTACCATGCTGTTTAGAGACTCTAAAAATAATTTAAGTGAATCAAGAGATTTCAACTATTTCTATAAAGTAAAACCACCGCCGTGCTCTAAAAAGATATAAGTGAAGCACTAGAGCAAAATTGCCTAGCTCAAAAGATATAAGTGAAGCACATAGAGTATTCTAATAAATCACGATTCATGTGTGTCCCTCTCAAAAGGTGTGTACAGCATGGATGATTGTGGAAAACTAAAAATCAAAGACTCATATCATACAAGACGCTCCAAGCAAAACACATATCATGTGGTGAATAAAAATATAGCCTCAAGTAAATTTACCGATAGACGAAGACGAAAGAGGGGATGCCTTCCGGGGCATCCCCAAGCTTAGGCTCTTGGTTGTCCTTGAATATTACCTTGGGGTGCCTTGGGAATCCCCAAGCTTAGGCTCTTGCCACTCCTTATTTCATAGTCCATCAAATCTTTACCCAAAACTTGAAAACTTCACAACACAAAACTCAACAGAAAACTCATGAGATCCGTTAGTATAAGAAAATAAATCACCACTTTTTGGGACTGTTGTGAACTTATTATTTATTTATATTGGTGTAATATCTACTGTATTCCAACTTCTCCATGATTCATACCCCCCGATACTACCCATAGATTCATCAAAATAAGCAAACAACACATAGAAAACAGAATCTGTCAAAAACAGAACAGTATGCGAAGATCTGAGTTGTTATAATACTTATTTAACTCAAAAAATTCTGAAAAATTAGGAAAACATAGGAAATTTGTATATAAATCTTTTGTAAAAAATTTAGGTTTTTTCCAGGCTCCAGTGCATTTAAACAATTCTGTGACTGGATGCAAAAGTTTCTGTTTTTCAGCAAGATCAAATCAACTATCACCGTAAGCCATCCCAAAGGTCTTACTTGGCTCAAACACTAATTAAAACACCAAAGCACAATTACTACAGAGGTAATAATGTGTATTTTATTCAATAACAGAAGTGAAACAAAAAACATAAAAATAAAATTGGGTTGTCTCCCAACAAGCTCTTTCTTTATAGCCATTTAGATAGGCTTGAGATTTCAATGATGCTCACATGAAAGACAAGGATTGAAGCACAAAGAGAGCATCGTAAGACATGTGACCAACACATTTAAGTCTAACATACTTCCTATGCATAGGCATTTTATAGGAAAACAAATCATCAAGGCAAGCAAAAACTACCATATGCAAGGAAGAAGAAAGAAACAATAGTAATCTCAACATAACGAGAGGTAATTTAGTAACATGAAAATTTCTACAACCTTATTTTCCTATCTCATAATAATTACATGTAGGATCATAATCAAATTCAACAATATAACTATCACATAAAATATCCTCTTCATGATCCACATGCATGCAAAGTTGACACTCTTCCAAAATAGTGGGATTATCATTAAATAAAGTCATGACCTCTCCAAGCCCACTTTTATCAAAAATTTCATAAGATTGATCATACTCCAAAATAGTGGGATCATTATTACCTAGAGTTGACACTCTTCCAAACCCACTTTCAATATTACTGCAAACATATTCATCATGAGGCTTAAATAAATTTTCAAGATCATAAGAAAAATCACCCCAATCATGATCATTGCAACAAGTAGTGGACCTAGCAAAACTAGAATCCCCAAGCTTAGGGTTTTGCATTTCATTAGCACAACTGACATTAATAGAATTTATAGTAGAACCATTCCAATAATGCTTTTCATCCAAGGAGCTATCTTGAATCACTTCATAGATTTCTTCTTTTAACACTTCATCACAATTTTCAGATTCACGAATTTCAAGCAAAACTTCATAAAGATAATCTAGTGCACTCAAATCTCTAGAAATTGGTTCATCATAATTGGATCTTTTAAAAAGATTAGCAAGTGGATGAGGATCCATAAACTTTTAGCAAGCGAAGATGCAAGCAAAAAGAGGCACATGGTAACACAAGCAAACAAAAGATCGAACGGAAAGATGGCAAACAAAAAGGCGAATATTTTTGTGATTTTCTGAAACTGTTTTAGAAGTGGGGGAGAGGAAAATGAGAGGCAAATGGCGAATAATGTAATGCAAGAGATGAGAGTTTATGATGGGTACTTGGTAGGCTTGATGTAGACCTCCCCGGCAACGGCGCCAGAAATTCTTCCTGCTACTTCTTGAGCTTGCGTTGGTTTTTCCCTTGAAGAGGAAAGGGTGATACAGCAAAGTAGAGATAAGTATTTCCCTCAGTTAGAGAACCAAGGTATCAATCCAGTAGGAGGCACAAGCAAGTCCCCAATCTATGCACCTGCACACACAATCAAACACTTGCACCCAATGCGATAAAGGGGTTGTCAATCCCTTCTCAGTCAATTGCAAAGGTGAGATCTGATAGAGATAGGTATATAAGATTGCCAAAACGTAAAACAAAATAAAAGTAAATAAATTGCAGCAAGGTATTTTTGGTATTTTTGATATATAGATCTGAAAATATATGATGGAAAATAGACCCGGCGGCCATAGGTTTCACTAGAGGCTTCTCTCTTGAAGGCAAATAATACGGTGGGTGAACAAATTACTGTCGAGCAATTGATAGAAAAGCGCAAAGTTATGACGATATCCAAGGCAATGATTATGCATATAGGCATCACGTCCGTGTCAAGTAGACCGAAACGATTCTTCATCTACTACTATTACTCGACACATCGACCGCTATCCAGCATGCATCTAGAGTATTAAGTTCATAAAGAACAGAGTAACGCCTTAAGTAAGATGACATGATGTAGAGGGATAAACTCAAGCAATATGATGAAAACCCCATCTTTTTATCCTTCATGGCAACAATACAATACGTGCCTCGCTACCCCTACTATGTCACTAGGTGAGGACACCGCAAGATTAAACCCAAAACTAAGCACCTCTCCCATTGCAAGAAATACCAATCTAGTTGGCCAAACCAAACCGATAATTCGAAGAGAAATACAAAGATATCAAATCATGCATATAAGAATTCAGAGAAGTTTCAAATAATATTCATAGATAATCTGATTATAAATCCACAATTCATCGGATCTCGACAAACACACCGCAAAAGAATATTACATCGGATAGATCTCCAAGAACATCGAGGAGAACATGGTATTGAGAATCAAAGAGAGAGAAGAAGCCATCTAGCTACTAGCTATGGACTCGTAGGTCTGAGGTAAACTACTCACGCTTCATCGGAGGGGCAATAGGGTAGATGTAGATGCCCTCCAGATCGAATCCCCCTCCTGCAGATCGCCGAAAAAGGCCCCAAGATGGGATCTCATGGGAACAGAAGGTTGCGGCGGTGGAAAAGTATTTTCGTGGCTACCCTCTAGGGTTTTGGAATATATGTGAATATATAGGACGAAGAAGTAGGCCGGTGGACTCCCGAGGGAGCCACAAGCCAGGGGGGTGCCCCCCTAGGGCGCGCCCCTACGGCTTGTCGTCGCCTCGTGGCTCTTCTGACTTCGACTCCAAGTCTCGTAGGAGTCTTCTGGTCCAAGAAAAATCATCGTAAAGTTATATTCCGTTTGGACTCCGTTTGATATTCCTTTTCTGCGAAACTCAAAAACAATGAAAAAACATAAATTGGCACTGGGCTCTAGGTTAATAGGTTGGTCCTAAAAATAATATAAAATAGCATATTAATGCATATAAAACATCCAAAACAGATAATATAATAGCATGGAACAATCAAAAATTATAGATACGTTGGAGACGTATCAAGCACCCAAGACAGTCAAGGACGTGAGGCGTTTAACTGGATGTGTTGCCGCACTGAGTAGGTTTATTTCCAAGTCTGCCGAGCGCTCCCTGCCGTTCTTCAAAATTCTGAAGAAGGCAGGGCCAATGAAGTGGACCCCGGAGGCAGAAGCAGCGCTGCGAGACTTGAAAGCCTATCTTTCCTCTACTCCCACCTTGGTCACTCCTAAACCACAAGAGCCGTTGCTGCTATACTTAGCGGCAACCAATCAAGTGGTTAGTGCAGCGCTGGTGGCGCAGCGGGAAGAAGGTGAAGGAACAGCCGCAGCTACTGTCTGTTAACGCACGAACACGTCACGTGTACCCTTGACACCGGGGGTGATGCACCACAGCTCACGTCGAAGGAGACCCGACTGACAGCGCGATACGCAAGACAATCGGCGGGTGCTTTCGCAGACCCGAAACCCCACACGCCCGGGAGGGACCCCGTCAGGGAGTGCGGCGGCTATGGGTTGCCCTAGGTCGATTCACTCGCCCCTAGAGCCTCGGGATTCGTAGCTCTCAAACTCGAGGAACAGCGAAGAACGAGAGAGAAAAACAGTGGAGAGATAAAACGTAGATGAAAAAGTAGTATATTGATATGTCGATTGTATGTTGTTCAATCGGCCGCCACCCCCAACATATATAAGAGGCGGCTAGACTTCCCATACAAGTAAAGGATTCATCTAGGCTTTCCTTCCAAAAAATTACATCAATTCACGTCCTAGAGTCCTAGTTCTAGTCCAACTCGGATTCTGTCTGAATCTGGCCCAAACTTCTGTCTTGCTCCTTGCGCAGGCCGTCGAGCTTGCATATAACCTCCGATCAAGACGGCCCAAGTATCAACTTTGTGCGTCTCGACGGGACGAACAACTTTCATGTTGATCACTTTTTCAAACAAGGCCATCTTGAATACTTTACGAGGTCATCTTTACCTTCCAGTCGGACTCGGTCTTGCAGCAGACTGGACTGTCCGAGTCTTGTAGTGAATTTGCAGGCGTATGCTATCTCTGATGATGATGACTCCAAAACCAAAGTTTACCGTTTTGACGATACGCACAACTTCCGTGTTGAATACTTTTCCATCCGATGTCATCTAGATAACCTTTCAGGCATATCTTCAGCTTCTGGTCGGAGCACTCGGATCTGAATCTCTCCACTCGGATATTAGAGTCTTTCACTCGGTTCGCCCGACTGGACTTCTTCACTTGGACGGCAACTTTCACTAGGATGGCAAAATTTTCACTTGGAAGACAATCTTTCACTCGGATCGCCCGACTGGACTTCTTCACTCGGACGGAAACTTTCACTAGGATGGCAAATTTTTCACTTGAAAGACAATCTTTCACTCGGATTACTATATTTTCACTCGGATGACAATCTCTTACTCGATCGGCAAGCTTTCATTCTGATGATAAGATTTTCACTCGGATGACTATATTTTCACTCGGACGGTAATCTTTTACTCGATCGGTAAGTTTTCACTCGGATGGTAAGCTTTTCACTCGGATTTCCCGACTGAAAATACAGTCTAATCTTGA
This sequence comes from Thinopyrum elongatum, assembly GCA_011799875.1. Classification (NCBI taxonomy): domain Eukaryota; kingdom Viridiplantae; phylum Streptophyta; class Magnoliopsida; order Poales; family Poaceae; genus Thinopyrum; species Thinopyrum elongatum. The sequence continues at coordinate 226,719,395 of CM022298.1, forward strand.
TTTGCCGCTCCAGGTCGCATACGACCTTGTATTGAGACGAATTATATATGAAAATCAATCGTCTCGACGAGACGAAACTTTTCCGTGCTGAAGGTTTTTCGATTCAAGGCTTTCTTGAGGGCCGAATTGCTCACGCGACCCATCAGACAGGGTGTGTGGTACCTCGCGCCATATTTCCGTTTAGGTTCGGTCTGCAGTGTATTGTCTCTAACTTTTGCATATGAACTCGGATTGAGATGATTTATATATGAAAATCGATCGCCTCGACGAGACGAAGACAATCCATATAGAGTGCTCCTTCATCCGAGGTCGTATTGAAGGCGTAACCGGCCGAAAAGCACTCGGAACCCTAAATTCTGCCACTCGGAGTACAGTTTCGGCCCCTAAGATGGGGTCGGACGATGATAACCTAAACATCAAAGTCGTTCGACTCGGCGACATGAAACTTTTCATGCTGAAAACCCTTTCACTCGAGGCCATCTTATTTTTTTTATGTCGTGCCAAAATCTGATGTCAACACATGCCCCCCTGTTTTTTGGTAAAATTTGTATGCCGAAAAATAATATGCACGGTGTTTGTTCTAAGGACGATCTCAACACTCCTTCGGCCATTTATATATCTCAGGGCGATAATTATGTATCAGCCATGTTTGTGCTAAGGGCGATAATCGTATATCGGCCATTGCCTACTTAGGCTTCTTGCCACACACTCGGGTGATATTTCTTTAAGTACTTGCCATTGAGAGCTCGAGGTAAGAATGTCCCTTGTATGGATTCCACCAAATAAGAGTTTCCGGGAACTACTCTTGTAATCCTAAAAGGACCTTCCCAACTTGGAGACCACTTCCCAAACTTTCTATCTCTTGAACCAATCGGCAGAATCACTTTTCAGACGAGATCGCCAACTTGAAAATTCTTCAACTTAACTTTCTTATTGTAAGCTCTTGCCACCCTCAACTTGTCTCTCTTTATGGCCTTTAAAGCAGCCAAACGTTTATCGACAACCTCATCCATATTGTCCATCATCAAGTTATAAAAGTCTATTGCCGATAAATCATTCTGTTTGGCTATTCTCAAAGCATTCAAATTTACTTCCACTGGTAAAACAACCTCTTGACCATATACTAGCTCATATGGAGTCACCTTCGTAGCACCATGCCTTGAAATTCTATGTGCCCACAAAGCTTCAGACAACAACTCATGCCATCTCCTCGGATTATCCTCAATCTTCTTGTTGATGAGCTTGATTAAAATTTTATTGCTAGACTCAGCTTGTCCATTAGCTTGGGCATAATATGGGGAGGAATTGAGCATCTTTATGTTGTAAGATTTGGCAAATTCTCTAACTTGATGTGACATGAAAGATGAACCTTGATCTGTAGTTAATGTTTGAGGAATGCTGAATCTATGAATAATGTGCTCGGTTATGAACTGAATTACCTCCGTATGTGTCATGTTTTTGAGAGGTACTGCCTTAGACCATTTAGTGAAATAATTGGTTGCCACCAACACGAACTGATGCCCCTTTGAGGAAGACGGGTGAATTTCTCCAATAAAGTCTAAACCCCATCCTCTGAAAGGCCATGGCTTGACAATAGGATGTAACATAGCAGCAGGAGCCAATTGAATATCACCAAATTTTTGATAAGCTTCACGCCCTTTATAATATCTGAAGCAATCATTAATCATAGTCGGCCAATAAAACCCAGCACATCGTAGTAACCATTTCATCTTGGGAGCTGACTGATGAGTGCCACAAATGCCTTCATGTACCTCTCCCATAGCAACTCTTGCTTGGTCCTTGTTCAAGCACTTTAAAAGAACATCATCGACTATTCGGCGATAAAGACCATCATCTCTTATTGTATACTTGAAAGCCATACGCCGAACAGCCCTGTCCACCCTTTCACACAGATTGCGCAAGTAAGCAACAATGGGCTTCCTCCAGTCGGGATTATCACCTGCACTAGATTTTTTGTTAATGGCCGAATCAATGGGTTCTGGTTCGGCCTCTCCTATATTGGCAAGACAAGACATCGGTCTTTGAGAAATATGAAACATGCCATGATCAACATGATAGCCGGATGCTTGCTGTGCCAACTCATTCACTCTCCAATTGTCATGTCTAGATATATGAGCAATGCTAAAACAGTCCAAAGTACAGATTATATCTAGACATTTATCAAGTTAAACATTAAGTGATTCGCCCAAACACTGAAAGACTTTGGATATTTGCTGCACCACTAGTAATGAATCACCGTAAGCCTCAATATGTGTAACACCTACAGCAAGTAGCATCTCTAGACCGAATAATAATGCTTCATATTTGGCTTGATTGTTTGTGCAAAAATATTCTAAATGGCACGAGGCCTCAAAAAACAACACCATGAGGAGATATATAAACAATACCAACACCTTGGCCATTGCTACAAACTGAACCATCAAAATATAATCTCCACGGTACTAATGAGACAAGGTTTATATCAATAGCATGCTTGTCATCAATCCGATGTTCAACAATAAAATTAGCAACGATTTGGCCTTTCATGGACTTTAGAGATTCATAGGCCAAATCATATTCAATTAAAGCATAAGCCCACTTGCCAATTCTACCACTAAGAATTGGTCTATGCAACATGTACTTAATGACATCGGTCTGACAAGCCACTATGCTAGCACTCGGCACTAGGTAATGTCTCAATTTTGTGCAAGCATAATACAAGCAGAGACATAACTTTTCAATAAATGTATACCTTGTCTCGGCGTCCAATAAGCGCCTGCTCAAATATGTAATAGCATGCCCTTTCCCTTCAGTTTCTTGAGTCAAAACAGCACCAATAACACCTTCCTCTGCTGCAATGTAAAGCTTGAAAGGCTCCCTATGCTTGGGTGCTTTCATCACCGGAGGAGTGCACAAATAATTCTTGATCATATCAAACGCTTCTTGCTGTTTTGCCCCCCAAGTAAATTCAACATCATTTTTTAACCGAAGGATAGGAGTAAACGCATCAACTTTCTCTGACAGATTAGCTATGAACCTTCTCAAATAATTGACCTTGCCAAGGAACTTTTGCATATCTCTCTTGCATGTTGGAGCCTCCACTTTCTGTATGGCCTCTATCTTTTTGGGATCAATCTCTATGCCATCTTCACGAATAATGAAACCCAAAAACTTGCCAGCCGACATGCCGAATGCACACTTCAAAGGATTCATCTTCAGTCCATATTTTTTCATTCTTTCAAAAGCTAAATGCAAATCGGCCAAGTGGGACTCAAAAGCATCCGATTTGACAACGATATCATCAATATAAACTTCAAGTATGACACCGAGTAAATCATGAAAAATCAAATTCATAGCCCTTTGATATGTAGCAGCAGCATTTTTAATCCGAATGTCATCACTGTCCATTCGAATAAACCAAGGAAACCAGGGCATCGGAAAGCCGTTTTGGACATGTCCTCTTCGGCCATAAAAATTTGGTTATACCCTGCATTACCATCAAGAAAGCTAATAACCTTATGTCCAGAAGCATCATTAATAAGCATGTCGGCTATGGGCATGGGATACTCATCTTTGGGTGTAGCCCTATTCAAATCTCTGAAGTCAATGCACACCCTCAACTTGCCGGATCCTTTCTTCTCCACTGGGACAATGTTAGAAATCCACTCGGCAAACCTGCAAGGTCTAATAAAATTAGCTTTAAGGAAACGACCGATCTCTTCCTTGATCCGGTCATATGTTTTTGGATTAAACTTTCTGGCCGATTGTTTTTACGGTCTAAAACCATCCTTTATAGGTAACCGATGCTCCACCAGTTCTCGGCTCAAACCTGGCATCTCATGATATTCCCATGCAAAGCAACAAGCATATTCTTTAAATAACTCGATTAACTTGCTTTACAATCGGCTTTTAAATTTTTGTTTACAAATGTCAGCCGAGTGACTGAACCATCTCCAATATCTATTTCTTCTAATGGATCGGCCGATGTAAAACCTTGTCCAAGTTTATCCATGTCATCCAACTCCTCTATAGACTCATATATATCGTTCTCACTGGACCGATATTTTACAAGACATTTTTGTAACCACTCGGAATTAGAATCCATTTAAACATATCATACCTTGGAGGTGATTGCACTCAGTCGACTTTAAAGAGACGAGCACGAAACCATTCTTGGTCGCGCTGAGAAAATCAAACTCTGACAAGTCGCGTCCCGTCAAGCAAGTAGTATTGGGGTGTTGCCAATCTATCGATGCATCGGCCAAAGCAACACAGGCCGAGTTATCCGCATGAATGACTTCCACTTCATCATCAACCCACTGGATCAAAAACTGGTGCATAGTGGATGGCACGCACTGGTTTGCATGAACCCAATCACGGCCTAGTATGACGTTGTAGTTACCTTGCACCTCAGCGACAAAGAACGCAGTAGCCAAAGTTTTGCTTCCGACTGTAAGTTCCACATACATCACACCTTTGGCTTCAGTTTTCTCTTTGCCTTCAAATCCATTAAGCACCATATTCGTCTTTATCAACTCTTCATCGGGCAAACCTAATTTCTTGAAGACCGAATAGGGCATAAGATTTACCACAGCACCACCATCAACAAGCATCCGAGTGAGCGGCGACCCATTAATATGTCCTCTGAGATACAAGGGTTTCAGATGCGTTACTTGTTCTTTTGGCTTCTCGAATATTGCATTTTTTGGGCCAAAATCCAGCTGAGCCACTTCCCCTTCTTCATCTACAGCGCGAAATTCAGCGGGTAAGTAATACACCATATTGATATCCATACCTTCATGAACCGGTGTAGACTCGTAGTCCAACATATCATCATCTTCCCCTAGTGTATCCTCCGATTCTGAAATCTGTCCGAGTGAAGAGGAAGCAATAGGTAACGTAGACGATGCAATGATTGCATCGTCCTCTTTTGGTGGTGTAGGTGCTGCTATGATAGGTGTAGAAGCCACTGCATCTTGTGTTTGTTTAGGCCTCCACACTTGTTTTGTAGGTACCATGGGCCGAGTGTCATTGAATAACTTGTCCCTTTGCTTCTCGGCCTCTAGCTCTGTCATCTCTTGACTCCTTAACCTCTGCAGTTTCCTCTTCTGTGTTTTTGTTAGCCCTAGAGGACACCACTTTGGCTGAGTGTATTTAGGGTCTCTCAGCTTCACTTGGCTGGTGCTTGCTTCATGGTCATTAGCCGAGTGCTTTGGCGCTATAGCAAGTATCGGCTCAGTCGGGTTATTATGAACAATCGGCTGTTGTATGGGGAATGTTTTGGTTCCCAAGATAAGTGAGTCGGCATTGATTTTTTCCTTTCCTTTTCCTGACTCGACTGCTGCAACACTTGGTGACTTAACACGCCATTACTTTTGACTTTCCAGATGCATGAAATTTCCACTCGGGCGCACCTTTTTACTCGGATGGAATCCACTCGGATGGATGTCACTCGGATGGAATCCACTCGGATGGAACTCACTCGGATGGAATCCACTCGGATGGAATTCACTCGGATGGAATCTACCCAGCCTCATTTTTTCACTCGGATGACTTTCACCTGGGCGCATTCTTACACTCGGATAGTTTCCACTTGGTCGCATATTTTGACCAGCCGACTGATAGTCACCAATGTTCAATCGGCCCCTATATGAGTAGTCAAGTCGATCCCAAACAGATTGCCTCTGCTCTTCTAGAAACGGCGCCCTTGGTCCACTCGATTTCATATACTGACTGAACATATCAGCTGATGGTGACCTTGGTCGCTTCAGATGAGTCGGCCGATTAAAGCTAGAACCGGCCGACTGGTTGGCGTACTTGGACAGCAACATATCAAAAGCTGGCTTGACCCGCTTGCGCTGTACTTTAGCTTTGTTCATCTTCCACTTGCCAACTTCAGGACTCTTGGGCTTAACAAATTGAACTTGAGTGTCTTGCTGCACCTGTGATTGCCCCCCGAGTGCAGGATTCTTGATGGTGATTTTGATCACCTCCTTGCCATCGGGTTGCTTATCAAGCACAACCTGTCTCCCCAAGACCTTGTCGCCCTCCTTGTCTTTCCTGGGCTCACCAACAATGACATTAGCTTTATTAGCAGATTCGGCTACCTCCGGCCGAATGAGCATCTTTTTCCCCTCCAAGTCCATGGTGTTCATTGGAAAGGGCTGTTTATCAACTTACATCTCAGAAAAGTTCAATCGTCCTTCATTAATGGCCGATTGTATCTGTCGTCAAAAAACATTGCAATCATTAGTAGCATGAGAAAAAGAATTATGATACTTGCAATAAGCGCGCCGTTTTAGCTCTTCAAACGACGGTAAAGTATGAGATATTCTAATAATTTTAGCTTGCAGCAAAGCATCAAATATTTTATCACACTTGGCAATGTTGAAAGTAAACTTCATCTCTTCATCACGATTCTTATGAATCGGTTTCAGATCATTGCACGTAAATGGTTTGGCTTTAGATGGCCAGACAAATCTAGTAGCATACATATCACCCTCATCGTCCGAGTGATCACTATCATATTCAACCATGTTCATCTTAGGACGATCAGCTTTATATCTATGCACTTCTTTGAGATCTTTGCTTCGGCTTTCCTGAGCCAAAGCCCTTTGTAAGACTTGGTTGATACTTAAGAACTCATAGCCTTCTAGCTTTTCTCTAATGGGAGTTCTCAAACCAGTAAGCACGAGGTCTGCCAAGTCTCTCTCGGTTATCACCAAACTGTAACACCGGTTTTTTGTTTCTCTGAATCTCTTGATGTAATCGAAGACCGATTCATCATGCTTCTGTTTAACCGATGTTAGATGTGATAACTTGAGTTCATTGTCACCGCTATAAAAGTGATCATGAAATTTCTGCTCTAGCTGTGACCAAACCCGAATGGAACCATGTGGTAAAGAAGAAAACCATGAAAATGCGGTACCAGTTAATGATAAAGGAAACAAACGCACTTTCAATTCATTTAGCGAGCCTTCCTCACCTAATTGTGCTAAATATTGACTAACATGCTCCCATGTGGTTTTTGTGCCCTCTCCATTAAACTTAACAAAATCCTGAATCTTATATCCCGGAGGGCACTGGATGGCATCAAAGTACTCGGGGTACGGATTTTGGTAAATCCGATTCCGAGGTAACTCAACTCCAAAATTCTCTTGAAGCATCTTAGCCATCTCCTCTCTAAAATTAGCTAGGGCATCATCTATAGTAGATGATGAAGCTTGTTGCAATGGCATAGGAGGAGTAGGACTACTAGCTATAGGTAGGAATTGTGGCATGTATGCCGAACCATAGTTCGGTAGTGGCCGAGTGGTTGTACCTGTAGGTAGGGTTTGGTTCGGCGTTGCCACCGAACCTGGCATGCTCATGATAGGATTAATGGGTGCAGCCACAATCTGATTTGTTTGGGTAGGATAATAAGTTATCGGCATGGGAGGCGCCAATGAAATAGGTAAAGCCAGATTAGGGTTTTGCACACTAGCAGCTACACCACCATTACCACTAGACGATTGAGATATATTCTTCTGAGCATTAGTATTTTCTATGAAAGTTTGATAGACCAGATTGTTACCATCAGCAATACGACTCTCAATCTCAGCCCACTGCTCAGGAGAAAAGGTAGTACTCATAGAGGGTTTAACCTGCTCGGCTTGAAGAGGAGGGAACTTGATTTCTTCAATTGGAGTAATGTTGCCTTGGCGATCCTTCTTGAATTTTGCAAGGACCTCCTGCAAATCCTTCTCTTTGCGCGCCTTCTTGTACTCCTCATAGATTTGGCGATGATCGGCCGATATCTCATCAAGACCGGGCTTAATGATGTTATCGGCGTCTACCTCAGATGGCTTGGGAAGATCGGACATGGTGGATGATGACGATTGATCTTCGGTCCCCAGCGGAGTCGCCAAAAAGTGTGTTGACACATGAACATGTCACGTGTACCCTCGACACCGGGGGTGATGCACCGCAGCTCACGTCGAAGGAGACCCAACCGACAGCGCGATACGCAAGACAGTCGGCGGGTGCTTTTGCAGACCCGAAACCCCACACGCCCGGGAGGGACCCCGTCAGGGAGTGCGGCAGCTATGGGTTGCCCTAGGTCAATTCGCTCGCCCCTAGAGCCTCGGGATTTGCAGCTCTCAAACTCGAGGAACAGCGAAGAACGAGAGAGAAAAACAGTGGAGAGATAAAACGTAGATGAAAAAGTAGTATATTGATATGTCGATTGTGTGTTGTTCAATCGGCCGTCACCCCCAACATATATAAGAGGCGGCTGGACTTCCCATACAAGTAAATGATTCATCTAGGCTTTTCTTACAAAAAATTACATCAATTCACGTCCTAGAGTCCTAGTTCTAGTCCAACTCGGATTCAGTCTGAATCTGGCCCAAACTTCTGTCTTGCTCCTTGCGCAGGCTGTCGAGCTTGCATATGACCTCCGATCAAGACGGCCCAAGTATGAAATTTGTGCGTCTTGACGAGACGAACAACTTTCATGTTGATCACTTTTTCAAACAAGGCCATCTTGAATACTTTACGAGGTCATCTTTACCTTCCAGTCGGACTCGGTCTTGCAGCAGACTGGACTGTCCAAATCTTGTAGTGAATTTGCAGGCCGTATGCTATCTCTGATGATGATGACTCCAAAATAAAAGTTTACCGTTTTGACGATACGCACAACTTCCGTGTTGAATGCTTTTCCATCCGATGTCATCTAGATAACCTTTCAGGCATATCTTCAGCTTTTGGTCGGAGCACTCAGATCTGAATCTCTCCACTCGGATATTAGAGTCTTTCACTCGGATTGCCCGACTGGACTTCTTCACTCGGACGGCAACTTTCACTAGGATGGCAAAATTTTCACTTGGAAGACAATCTTTCACTCGGATCGCCCGACTGGACTTCTTCACTCGGACGGAAACTTTCACTAGGATGGCAAAATTTTCACTTTGAAGACAATCCTTCACTCGGATTACTATATTTTCACTCGGATGGCAATCTCTTACTCGATCGGCAAGCTTTCATTCTGATGATAAGATTTTCACTTGGACGGTAATCTTTTACTCGATCGGTAAGTTTTCACTCGGATGGTAAGCTTTTCACTCGGATTTCCCGACTGAAAATACAGCCTAATCTTGATTTGCCTGTCCAGGTCGCATACGACCTCGGATTAAGATGAATTATATATGAAAATCGATCGGCTCGACGAGACAAAACTCTCTCATGGTGAAGGTTTTTCGATTCAAGGCCTTCTTGAGGGCCGAATTTCTCGCGCGACCCATCAGACAGGGTGTCTGGTACCTCGCGCCATATTTCCGTTTAGGTTCGGTCTACAGTGTATTGTCTCTAACTTTTGCATATGAACTCGGATTGAGATGATTTATATATGAAAATCGATCGCCTTGATGATACAAAGACAATCCGTGTAGAGCGCTCCTTCATCCGAGGTCGTATTGAAGGTGTAACCGGTCGAAAAGCACTCGAAACACTAAATTCTGCCACTCGGAGTACAGTTTCGGCCCCTAAGATGGGGTCGGACGATGATAACCTAAACATCAAAGTCGTTCCACTCGGTGACTTGAAACTTTTCATGCTGAAAACCCTTTCACTCGAGGCCATCTCATTTTCTTTTTATGCCATGCCAAAATCTGATGTCAACACTGTCCTTCCGGGAGAAGGAACTAAACCAGTCACGGCAAGGTTGGGTACATGTCAGGGAGAACCAGGGCAAGCTAACAGTAGCAGTTCTGAAGCCACGGCAAAGAAGAAGGTAGTGCAGCGACCGGTATACTTTGTTAGCTCCCTGTTGCAGGGGGCTAGGTCAAGGTACTCTGGGGTGCAAAGGTTGATCTTCGGCCTCATCATGGCCTCAAGGAAACTATGCCACCACTTCCAAGCCCACGAGATCACAGTTGTCACTCATTTCCCTTTGCAACGCATACTGAGGAACCCTGAGGCCATCGGCAGAATAGTTGAATGGGCATTAGATTTGTCAAGTTTTGGTCTGAAGTATAAGAGTACCTCAACCATTCAGAGTAGACACCTACTCCAGATGAAGAGACACCAGAAACAGTTATCCCCGGCAAGGAGGCGCCCCAAGAATGGATCATGTATTTTGACGGTGCCTTCTCACTACAAGGCGCAGGGGCTGGCATGCTCCTTGTTGCGCCCACTGAAGAACACCTCAAATATGTGATCCAAATGCATTTTCCCCGGGAGAAGGCCACCAACAACACTGCAGAATATGAAGGGCTCCTTACCGGGCTTAGAATTGCAACGGAATTGGGAATTAAGAAGTTGATCATTCGTGAGGACTCGCAGCTCGTTGTGAGGCAAGTAAACAAGGATTACCAGAGTCCATTAATGGAGGCATATGTTGAGGAAGTGAGGAAGCTGGAGGAGCATTTTGATGGATTACAAACAGAGCACGTGCCACGTGCAGAAAACAGCATCGCTGATCATCTGTCAAAATGCGCCGCACAAAAGCTCCCTGTGGAACCAGGGACTTTTGTTCTCCACCTGACTCAACCCTCGGTATCCCTGACAACGATGGCCAGGAAAAGGAGGAAATTGAACTCCGACAGGCATCTCCTGGCAGGGCTCTCCAAAGTCCCCGGTAGAGAGGCTGCCGGGAATAACTCCACTTCGCCTGGTGAGCAACACCCTCCCGCGGAACTACAAGTTCTTGCGGTTGAGGTATGCGCTCCCACGAACGAGGAGGTGCCGTTTGTCCTTGTTGCCGAGCCTCAAGCTCCAACTTGGGCATGGCACATAGTCCACTACCTCCAAACAGGAGAACTTCCCGAGGAGCAAGAAGAAGCCGAAAGAGTAGCCCGGAGGGCCAGTATGTATCAATTTGTCGATGACACATTGTACAGAAGAAGGCCCAACGGTGTGAAATTGAAGTGCATTTGCCGGGAAGAGGGGAAGGAATTGTTGGCAGAAACACACAAAGGCATGTGCGGCTCCCATATTGGATCAAGAGCCTTGGTTGGAAAAGCTTTCCGGCAAGGTTTCTACTGGCCCACAACCCTCCAAGATGCAATTGAGCTAGTCACCAGATGTGAAGCCTGCCAGTTCCACTCCAAGAACATCCATCAACCTGCTCAAGCTCTCCAGACGATCCCTTTGTCATGGCTATTTTTGGTCTGGGGGCTCGACATCTTGGGCCCCTTTCCCCGTGCTATCAGGGGCTTTGAATTCTTGTACGTTGCAATCGACAAGTTTACAAAGTGGCCGGAAGTGGAGCCTGTGAGGAAGGTAACTGCACAATCAGCTATCAAGTTCTTGAAAGGATTGGTGTGCTGTTTTGGAGTACCCGCCAGAGTTATCACTGATAACGGCACCTAGTTCACAAGCCACGCCTTCAAGCAATACGTTCAAACCCTCGGAAGCAAGGTTTCATTCGCCTCTGTTGCTCATCCCAGGAGCAATGGACAGGCTGAGAGGATGAATGCTGAAGTGCTGCGTGGGCTCAAGACAAGGACTTTTGATAAGCTGCAAAAGTGCAGCAGACGCTGGATCCACGAGCTGCCGGTGGTTCTTTGGTCCCTTCGTACGACACCAAATCGAGCTACCGGTCAGACTCCCTTCTCCCTAGTCTATGGGGCAGAAGCAGTGCTCCCCACGGAACTCATATACGGGTCACCTCAAGTATTTTCCTATGATGAAGTAGAGCAAGAGCAGCACCGGCATGACGATGCATTGCTCCTTGAGGAGAACTGTCTCCGGGCTGCTGTGCGTGCTGCACGCTACCAGCAAGCCATGCGTCGCTATCACAGTCACAGGGTTCATGCCCGGAGCCTTGATAAAGGCGACCTTGTCCGTAGGCGTGTTCTGTCCGCCAAGGGTACCAACAAGTTGACGCCAAAGTGAGAAGGCCCTTACCGGGTAGTATGAGTCACCAGACCTGGCGCAGTCCGTCTGGATACCGAAGATGGCATAAAAATGCAAAACTCATGGAATATTGAGCATCTTCGCAAGTTCTATCCGTAAGGCGCGGCTGCCGGGCCCAGCCTCGGCAACCACCCTTTTGTACAAGCCTTGCCGATGTGCATGTAACCCTTTGTACAAAGCCAGGCGCAGACCCTGAGCACAGATAATAAAACGAAGCGCTGGCACCCTAAAAACTTGCATGCATGATTAGCTTAGCATAAAATTTGCCATGATCATTTAGATGAGGTCGTATGTTGCTATGTTTTCCTCTGCACTAACCGCAGGGCTCTTGCCGCGGGCTCGATCCCGAAAAGAAGAGACGGAAACAAGCCTACATATCGATCCCTGACAGGCCAAATAGATAAGTTTCTTTCTATCCATAAACATGTCTCTGTAAGAAGAAAACTCGTGCATAGAAAAATCTTGTCACCTTCAAAACATTTGTGCTCCCATCCCTTGATTCGAACAATATTTCGGTCAAGATGGTTGAAGTGGCATTTGACAGAGAAGGTTCGATGAGGGGCTGGTTCCCTTCCATAATTTTGAGCCCGGCAGGCCAAGCCCCGCGGCAACGACGGAAGGCACCAGCAAGATAGCTTGCCGGGAAAACTTGTTTGCTTGAAAGTATTGAGGCGCTCCTCCTCTGCATGGATGTAGTACATGCACAAGTACCCGGCAAGCATGTCTTTTTTCATTAATATGCGGATAAACAAGTACAAACCTTACAGAGTACAAACATGGATAGAAAAAATTACATATTTGAGACTAAAATTTAGCAAATGCCTACATGTTTTAGATTGAAAAAAATATAAGTGCGCCGTAATCCCTTTCTTGTCCCTCTCCTCCTAGGAACTACAGTGGGAGGCAAAGAGGGCAAAAGGAGCGCTTGGGCAGAAGCCCCGCCTGACCCCGTCAGGGCCCGCAGGGCGCAGCCTGACAAGATCGGGAGTGCGCGGGCGAAGTCGAGGGACGAAGAGAGCGGCTAGGCGATGCCCTGGTCACCGCCACCAGGGCCAGCAGGGCATGGCAGCGCAGACACCGGCAAGGAAGACGAAGCCGGAGTCCACGGGGATGCCTGCCGGGGTCCAGCTGGAAGACTGCTGGAGGAGGAGGAGACACCGTCCACACCCAACACCCCGGCAAATCGCCATGCCGGGGAGGAGATGCAGGTGTAGATGGTGGTGCTGCCGGCTGACGGTGATGGTGCGGCTGGTGTTCAGCCAGAGTCGGAGCCATCGTCCTCCCCATCGGCGCCGTCGTCATCGCCGTCACTGTCCTCCTCGTCGCTATCGCTTGAGGAGGAGCTTTCGTCGTCGGTCGAGCTCTCCGCGTAGCACCCTAAGCGAGCACCCGAATGCCCAAATACCTTGATGGAGAGCTGGGTGGTGTCCATTAACTTGAAGTGAAGGACGTGCCCTGCCGCCAAACTGTGGGCACGAGCGAAGGTTTTCCAGCTGCGCCGGAGAAGCATGACATGAGGTGCAGGGAACTCTATGTTCGCCCACATGCTGCCATTATAGCAGCCCCTCATGTGCAGCCTCAACCCCGGCGGCTGTTCAACCTACATCACCCTTGCGAATGGAGTTGGAAGCCGAAGATGGCTGCGCAGAGGCCCGCGCAGCTTGACGATGAATTCCAGTGGCTGGTCCCCGACGTGGCCTTCTTTCGGGCCCGGAGCAACTGGAGGAGGGGCGATCAAAGCACCGCCCCGTCCTCCTCGACCCCGGATGCCACGACGGCCACGTCCATGTCCTCTACCACCTCCTCTCACGACGGGCTCTACCCCTGCATCCCCAGTAGGAGGAGGGAGGCACTGTCGAGCAGAAACCCTCGTCGCCGCCACAGGAATGCCACCACGCCCTCTCCCCCTTGCCATGGTGGAGAAAGGATGCCGGAAGGAAGAAGGAGGAGAAGTGTGTGAGTAAGCACCTCACCTGCGTCCCCTTTTATAGGCGAACATGGCCAGGAGCTAGCTCCTCACCCAGGGGGCAACCGCCCCGCTCCGCCACCAACCCTGCGCAATGCATGCAACATACGTGGCAAAAACGGCAGGAGCGGAAGAGCGAGCGGAATGGCAGTTACCACCCCATGAACATGGGACATGGGCAGCCCACGGATCGTGGCGTAAATTCCCCCACGTCGTCTCGTACGACGCACGGGGAAACCGGAAACTGACTCAAGCACAGGTTAACGAAGAAGCAAGGAAAATATCAAGAAAGAGGAGAATATCATCACAAGTTCCCTGCCTGTGTACCTGATGGGGCCTACCCCAACGATGCTTGGCAGCACGTTTGGCCCAGGCCCGGGGGCTCCTGTCAGTGCAACAAACCTTCGCGTATGTTGCCCGGACTGTACACAAGCATGATGGCAAGGAAGCAAACTTCACCAAGCATCCAACTCAAAACCAAGCCAGAAAAAAAGCTCTTTGAGGGATCAAAGGGCGGATCAAGAAGACCAAGACAAGCCAAAATAGCAAGATATCACTAAGGGAAAGCCTCCCTTACAGGGCAGGTGAGCCTGGCCAGGTCGAGGCCGCCCCAAGGACGAATCCAATGTTTCCCTGGAAGGCTTGCCGGGGCCACTAAAGGCAAACCTCCCCGCCAAGACTTCACCGCTCCACCGCATCGCAATGCAAGTCATCTATCAGTGCGGTGTCGAGCCCCCAGGTGATTAAGTGGCTATCATTTGGCATGTGGCAGCCATTTGGAAGGAAGATTACCTCTATATGACACCCGTCCAGAGGCATGTCAAGCAGACAGGTAGAAGATGACTAAGCGGCGCGGCAGGCTTGCCGGGCTGCATCCTCAGCGTGACACCTAGCAGTGCGTTTAATGCACTTTGTCCTAACTGCCAGAGTTAGGTATGATAGCACTGTTGGCTATCTAATCACTAGATAATGACTGTTTTGCCACTGTGGTTACCCCTTAGCCTATAAAAGGAGGGCCATGGCAACCTAAAAAAGGATTCGGACCCTTGTAGACTCATACGCGCGTAGCTGCTCTCCCCGAGGCGACCTTGCCGGGCTTGAGCGCTGCGTGTTCATTGCGGTCATTCCGTCAATCCACCAAAGCAGGAGTAGGGTTTTACGCTTCCCAGCGGCCCGAACCTGGGTAAAAACCACCAGCGTCACCTCTGCCGTGTTGTTCCATGGCTTCTGCTCTTTGTGCAACGTGACCTTCCCCCTTGCCGAACCACAAGGGGCTGATGGCCCCATAGGTGATCGTGTTCCACCACGACACGAGATGATGAAGATGGCCTCCGGTGATGGTTTCCCCCTCCGTTTATTGTGCCGGAACGGGCTCCCGATTGGTTTTTCGTGGCTACAGAGGCTTACGGCAGCGGAACTTCCGATCTAGGGTTCTTTCTGGAGGTTATGGAATATATAGGAATTTTTGGCGTCTGTCTCACGTCAAGGGGGTGTCCGAGGGGCCCACAAGCCAGGGGGCGTGCCCTAGGGGGGTGGGCGCGCCCCCTAGGCTTGTGGCCTCCTTGGTCACTTCCTGGCCCAGCTCCGGTGCTTCGGGGTCTCTTTTGGTCCATAAAAAATCACCGTAAATTTTCAGCCCATTCCGAGAACTTTTATTTCTGCACAAAAAAACGACACCATGGTAGTTCTGCTAAAAACAACGTCAGTCCGGGTTAGTTCTAATCAAATCATACCAAAATCATATAAAATTGTTGTAAACATGGCATGAATACTTCATAAATTATAGATACATTGGAGACATATCACATGATATGGTATAGCCCTAGGCGCCGGGAGTCCTCCGTGATCGTCTTCAATCCCCATGTGAAGCGACGTGATGGCCCATATTTCGTTGTCGTGTCAACCATTTCAAAAATGTTGCCGTGGCGGAAATTTTAGAAAACGTTGCCGTGGCGACCATTTCAGAAAATGTTGCTATGGTACCAAATTCAAAAATTCCACCGCGGCATGAAATTATAGCTCCTCGTCCTGCGCCATGTACACCTTCTCCTCGTCGGGGTCCTCCGTGTACGTTTGTCATCGTCACCTGTAACTTGTAGTCTATCTCTACGAATTTTACATTAACGTGGCAATCTCGTGGCTCCAGCCATCAAGCCGTGATGCGCAGGCCACTTAACATTACAACATATAACCTTCTCATACATAAACTCATTATCATGACAAAGGCTATACAACATCATATGCATACCCTGCAAAACCAAGTTAGACGTCCTCTAATCGGCTTTGGCACAATTTTAGTTACGTGGTTAACCTGTTTTAACAAGTAACACTAGCTACCTATGTCCACAATTTAGGCGATGATTCTTGATGCTAGATTAAGTTTTGGGGTATGTGAAACAAGAGACTTAATTAAAAATCTCTAGCCCCACACTAAACTTCGTCAATACGCATGACCCCCTAGAAGATCAACCATCTTCGGCACCCTCTTGTGTATGCGATGGTTCACTATTCTTAACTATGGTGAAGCCCAAGGAACTGTTAGCAGATCGTCGACAGCCAGAGCCGATCGATTGTCAGAACGTTGTAACAAAACGACACCATGTTGTCGATGAATTGAACCAAAGCAACACTTGAGGGAAGCATAGCAAGAACATCAACCCTGACAATCACATGTGATCTAGATCGCAACCTGCACCTACTCATAATCCGGCTCATGATGCCACTGTTGGGAAATGTAGTAGAAAATAAAAAAATCGCACCTACGATCACCCACTGGGACAGCGAGCTGCTATACAAACGGTTTTTAACCCCTTTCCGTGACGGCATTTTAAACCGTCGCCAGACCAGTGTGTGCGATAGAGGGTCCTTCCCACACGACCCAGAAACTGTTGGGGATAGACCCTCCGATCACACACGCTGGGCAAAATGAGCTCGTGTGCGATCGGGCTAGCCATCGCATACAATTATACAGGCCCAATCGTTTCCGCTCGTAAGTACATCCCACACAGTGAATCCTAGAGAAAAGTTTCCGTTCATATGTACATCCCACACAGTCAATCCAAGCAATATGTTTCCGTTCGTATGTACATCCCACACAGTCAATCCAAGAAGTACGTTTCTGTTCGTAAGTACATCCCACACGATGAATCCCAGAGAAACATTTCCGTTTGTATGTACATCCCACATAATTTTTTTATGTATAGCCTCGTGTGTGATAGGTGTAGCGATCACACACTCTCTACCTCTGTTAATCGTTTGCTTTATTCAACTATATCACACACGATTTGATGAAGAAATTTGTATGGCATTGGGCTATCCATCACAGACGCTTTTACTACTAAAACCGTTTGTAAAGTTCCATGACCCATTTAGCAGGTTTATTAGTTTACTATTAATAATTCTAGTATTAAGCAAATTCACATTTCATATCGAACAGCTATTTGCCAATTTCATATCAGGCACATAAATATATTTTAACATCACAGTACGATAGCTACATGAAAACATCACAGTACAACATATAGCTAGTTCACCTTCATAAGCACAACATTAGAACAATATATTCATTTCCCTAATCGACTGATGCATGATCAGTCAGGTTCGTCTTCTCCACCTTTGCTTTCAGTTTAGTAAGAACCTGTTTTGCACTGACCAACTGGGAAAGTGCCTCATCCTTCTCCAACACCATCTTAGCAAAGTCTAAATCTGAGCTCATTCTCCATCTTCCTCTTTTTTTCCCGCATCTTGAAATATTCTTCAGCGTTGACAACACTTTCTCTAAGCCTATCTCTGTTCTCTTCCTCATACATCCTCCAGAGCTTTGCTAGGCACATCTTCAAAGACAGTGGCCACTCTTGATCAACCCACTCCAGGTAAGAACACTTATGTTCATCCTATAATATTTAAAACTAAATCAGTAACAATTGTAGGGAAAATGGATTTCTAGCAACATAGAAAATCACCACATACATATTTTGAAAAATTGAAGAAACACGTTAATTTTTACATATCTTCTCAGAAAGATCAATGTGCAAATGAATTAATTGCTACTGAGACAACAACCAAATTCAGAAATATCACCAGCTATAATTAACTTCAACAATGCTACAAGTTCTTAGTCATGTACTATAAATAACAAATTGAACATTTTATGAGGAAGCTAAATATAACTGCAACATCATAGCGACAGTGTTTGGATGACATCAAATTGATTCTAACAGGTGTGTACATGCACAAATTTAGTAACATAGAACTAATAGCACTAAGGCCGTCCACTATGTATGCCAAAACCGGTGTCAAGACAACTGTTGCTACATTTGGCACCGGTGTCGTGCACTGCCGAGCCGATACCAGAGGAAAAATTCAAGGAACCGGACTCCGGAGTGCCTAGTTGCTCTGATGCCCAGTTCCTTCGTGCCAAAAAGTTTTAGTATTTTACTTCTTAGTTGCTTGGATGTGTGGAGCAAAGTTTGCTGCACAAACTACTGAAGCGGTGTCAAATAATTTTCTATTGGCATCACTGATAAGATGGCAACATTTTTAGTTGCTAGGTAGAAACTGTAACACTGTCTTAATCACATGTAGCATAACATAGCACAGTGAGAGAGTCTGAATCACATCTAACAAATGATTTCTAACAATGAAAGTGGGGCTAACCTTCTCTGCACATGCCAGAAACTTCCTCCCATTGTCCATAGATTCAAACGCAACTAGCTTCACGCATGGAGATGGATGGTGATAATGAGCGGGCAGATCTTCAGCCACCCTGCTCCATTCGTTGCAAGTGATGGTCCTAGGGAGCTACAAGAGGAAGAAATGACTCAAATCAGTCGTCGGGTTAAAATCTTAAATTCCAAATCATAACCCGAGAGAGAGGAGAGAGGCATACCCGAGTGGTGAAAGAGTCGTTGTCGTCGGAGGAACCGCTGGAGAGGTCATTGAAGAAGACCATGGCGACCGCGGCGGTCGAATGCGAGACGGCGAGAGCGAGGAAGCGGCTATAGCTTGGGAAGGAAGGAAGGAGGAAACAGGGGAAATATGACTTGTGGTCAGGGAGACAAGAGGGTGGGGAGGGGGGAAGAGTTAGATATTTCGGCGGTAGGCCAAAAAATTTGAAAGGTGGAGGGAAACTTTGCGTGCGGAGCCGCCGGACACCATTCACTTTCAACGAATGTGTGCATCGCAAATGATTCTTCTGCTATACGTGCCTGCAATGAGTTTGATCATTCAAATTTTGGTTGAAATTTCCCTGGGTACTGTGCTCATCCACGTCATTGCATAATTTAATATCGCTTCCTAATTTAGGTACACAAAAGAGCCTATAGCACACAGACCACACTTACTGAATCGAGCAATTTTAGTAATTAAACAGAGCCAGTTGACCTAAACATTTCTCTAACAAAAGACAAGCGTTATAATTAAACAAAGGCTAAGTACACATAATTATAACCAAGCCTCCGACACGCCGCCCTATGCCTCGCCGGTGTAAGATGAGACGTCGATGACTTGTCCAGGCGACAAGCCGCCGTTGGTGGACTGATACGTCCATTTTGCATCATATTTTTATGTTGATATTTATTGCGTTATGGGCTGTCATTTCACATTATGGTACAATACTTATGCCTTTTATCTCTTATTTTACAAGGTTTACATGAAGAGGGAGAATGCCGACAGCTGGAATTCTGGACCAAAAAGGAGCAAATCTGGGATACCTATTCTGCACAACTCCAAATGTACTGAAACTTTATGGAGAATTGTTTTGGAATATATAAAAAATATTGGGCGAAGAAACAACAGAAGGGGACCCACCAGGTGGCCACAAGCCTGGGGGGCGCCCCCTACCCCCCTTGGGTGCGCCTCCAGGGCTTGTGGGCCCCCTGGCCATCATCCGGTGCCCATCTTCTGCTATATGGAGGGTTTTGACCTAGAAAAAATCATAAGGAAGCTTTCGAGATGAAGCGCCCCCGTCTCGAGGCGGAACATGGGCAGAAGCAATCAAGGGCTCCGGCGGAGCTATTCTGCCGGGGAAACTTCCCCCTGGGTGGGGGAAATCAAAGCCATCATCATCACCAACGATCCTCTCATCGAGGGAGGGTCAATCTTCATCAACATCTTCACCAGCACCATGTCCTCTCAAACCCTAGTTCATCTCTTGTATTCAATCTTTGTCTCAGAACCTCAGATTGGTACCTATGGGTTGCCAGTAGTGTTGATTACTCCTTGTAGTTGATGCTAGTTGGTTTATTTGGTGGAAGATCATATGCTCAGATCCTTAATGATATTTATTACCCCTCTGATCTTGAACATGAACATGCTTTGTGAGTAGTTATGTTTGTTCCTGAGGACATGGGAGAAGTCTTATTATAATTAATCATGTGAATTTGGTATTCATTCGATATTTTGATGAGATGTATGTTGTCTTTTCTCTAGTGGTGTTATGTGAACGTCGACTACATGACATTTCACCATGATTTGGGCATAGAGGAAGGCATTGGGAAGTAATAAGTAGATGATGGGTTGCTAGAGTGACAGAAGCTTAAACCCTAGTTTATGCGTTGCTTCGTAAGGGGCTGATTTGGATCCACATGTTTCATGCTATGGTTAGATTTATCTTAATTCTTCTTTCATAGTTGCGGATGCTTGCGAGAGGGGTTAATCATGAGTGGGAGGCTTGTCCAAGTAAGGACAACACCCAAGCATCGGTCCACCCACATATCAAATTATCAAAGTAACGAACGCGAATCATATGAGCATGATGAAAACTAACTTGACGATAATTCCCATGTGTCCTCGGGAGCGCTTTGCTTTATATAAGAGTTCGTCCAGGCTTATCCTTTGCTACAAAAAGGATTGGACCACCTTGCTGCACCTTTGTTATGCTTGTTACTTGTTACCCATTACGAATTATCTTACTACCAAACTATCTATTGCCGATAATTTCAGTGCCTGCAGAAAATACCTTGTTGAAAACCGCTTGTCATTTCCTTCTGCTCCTCGTTGGGTTTGACACACTTACTTATCGAAAGGACTATGATTGATCCCCTATACTTGTGGGTCATCAAGAATCTTTTTTGGTGCCGCTGCCGGGGAGTGAAGCGCCTTTGGTGAGTGGAATTTGGTAAGGAAAACTTTATATTACGTGCTGAAATTTATTGTCACTATGGAAAATAATCCTTTGAGGGGCTTGTTTGGGGCATCTTCACCTCGACCGAAAGAACAAAGAGTTGCTCCTCAACCGACTACACCTACTGAAAATAATTATGAAATTCCTTTGGGTATGATAGAGAAACTGCTAGCTAATCCTTATGCAGGAGATGGAACACCACATCCTGATATGCATCTAATCTAGGTGGATGAAGTTTGTGGATTATTTAAGCTTGCAGGTTTACCCGGAGATGAAGTCAAGAAGAAGGTCTTCCCTTTATCTTTGAAGGGAAAGGCATTGACATGGTGTAGGCTATGTGATGATATTGGAGCTTGGTATTACAACTGATTGAAATTGGAATTTCATCAGAAGTTTTATCCTATGCATCTAGTCCATCGTGATCGGAATTATATATATAATTTTTGGCCTCGTGAAGGATAAAGTATAGCTCAAGCTTGGGGGAGGCTTAAGTCAATGTTATATTCATGTTATATTCAGAATTTTTATGCTCAGCTCTCTCGTAATGATCAATCCATGCTCAATACTTCTTGTACTGGTTCTTTTATGAAGAAGACTATTGAATCCAGATGGGATCTTTTGTAAAGAATTAAACGCAACTCCGAAGATTGGGAGCTCGACGAAGGTAAGGAGTCAGGTATAAACCTTGAGTTTGATTGTGTTAAACCTTTTATGGATACCGATGCTTTTCGTGAATTTAGCACTAAATATGGACTTGACTCTGGGATAGTAGCTTCTTTTTGTGAATCATTTGCTACTCATGTTGATCTCCCTAAGGAGAAGTGGTTTAAATATCATCCTCCCATTGAAGTAAAAATAGTAGAACCCATTGAAGATAGAGAAGAAACCACCACTTATAATGTTGATCCTGTTATTCCTACTGCTTATATTGAGAAACCACCTTTTCCTGTTAGGATAAAAGAACATGCTAAAGCTTCAGCTATGGTTCACAAGAGTTATACAAGAACAACTACACCCCCTAAACAAATTAAAGTTGAACCTAATGTTGCTATGGTTAAAGATCTCTTGGCTTAAAATATTGATGGGCATGTTATTTATTCCTCTGATGAAGCTACTAGAATTGGTAAACCTGATGAAAAAGATAAACATAGACCTATTGTTGGCATGCCTGTTGTCTCTGTTAAAATAGGAGATCATTGTTATCATGGCTTATGTGATCTGGGTGCTAGTGTGAGTGCTATCCCATTTACTTTATATCAAGAAATTATGAATGACATTGCACCTGCTGAAATAGAAGATATTGAAGTTACTATTAAGCTTGCTAATAGAGACACTATTACACCACTTGGGATTGTTAGAGATGTTGAAGTCTTGTGTGGGAAAATAAAATACCCTACTGATTTTCTAGTTCTTGGTTCCCCGCAAGATGATTTTTGTCCCATTATATTTGGTAGACCTTTCTTGAACACCGTTAATGCTAAGATAGATTGTGAGAAAGAAACTGTTAGTGTAAGTTTTGGTGATGTGTCTCATGAGTTTAATTTGTCCAAATTTCATAGACAACCTCGTGATAAAGAATTACCTAGTAAGGATGAAATTATTGGTCTTGCTTATATTGTCATGCCTCCTACTGATCCTCTAGAATAATATTTGCTAGACCATGAAAATGATATGCATATGAATGAAAGTAATGAAATAGATGAGATATTCTTTAAATAGATGCCTGTTTTGAAGCACAATTTGCCTGTCGAGACTCTTGGAGATCCTCTACCACCCAAGAGTGATCATGTGTTCGATCTTAAACAATTACCTGATACTCTAAAATATGCTTATCTCAATGAAAAGAAGATATATCCTATTATTATTAGTCCTAACCTTTCAGAACATGAAGAAAATAGATTATTGAAAACTCTAAGGAAGCATTGTGCCGCTATTGGATTTACTCTTGATGATCTTAAGGGCATTAGTCCCACTCTATGTCAGCATAAACTTAATATGGAACCTGATGGTAAACCAGTTGTTGATCACCAGCGATGGTTAAATCCAAAGATGAAAGAAGTGGTAAGAAATGAAATATTAAAGCTTCTGGAAGCAGGTAATCTATCCCATAGCTGATTGTAGACGGGTAAGCCCCGTTCATTGTGTCCCTAAGAAGGGAGGTATTACTGTTGTTCCTAATGATAAAAATGAATTGATTCCACAAAGAATTATCACAGGCTATAGAATGGTAATTTATTTTAGAAAATTAAACAAAGCTACTAGGAAAGATCATTATCCTCTGCCTTTTATTGATCAAATGCTAGAAAGACTATCAAAACATACACATTTCTGCTTTCTGGATGGATATTCTGGTTTTTCCCAAATACCTGTGTCACAAGAGGATCAAGAAAAAACTACTTTTACATGCCTTTTTGGTACTTTTGCTTATAGACGTATGCCTTTTGGTTTATGCAATGCACCTGCTACCTTTCAAAGATGTATGACTGCTATATTCTCTGACTTTTGTGAAAAGATTGTTGAGGTTTTCATGGATGATTTTTCCATTTACGGAACTTCTTTTGATGATTGCTTAAGCAACCTGGATCGAGTTTTGCAGAGATGTGAAGAAACTAATCTTGTCTTGAATTAGGAGAAGTGCCACTTTATGGTTAATGAAGGTATTGTCTTGGGGCATAAAATCTTCGAATGTGGTATTGAAGTTGATAAAGCTAAAATTGATGCACTTGAAAAAATATTGTGTCCTAAAGATATCAAAGATGTAAGAAGTTTCCTTGGTCATGTTGGTTTCTATAGGAGGTTTATCAAAGATTTCTCTAAAACTTCTAGGCCTCTCACTAATCTTTTGCAAAAAGATGTTCCATTTATTTTTGATGATGATTGTGTGGAAGCATTTGAAATCCTTAAGAAAGCCTTAATTTCTACACCTATTGTTCAACCACCTGATTGAAACTTACCCTTTGAAATTATGTGTGATGCTAGTGATTATGATGTTGGTGCTGTTCTAGGACAGAGAGTTGATAAGAAATTAAATGGTATCCATTATGCTAGTAAAACTCTAGACAATGCTCAAAGAAATTATGCTACTACTGAAAAAGAATTTTTAGCAGGTGTGTTTGCTTGTGATAAATTCAGATCTTACATTGTTGGTTCCAAAGTAATTGTTCACACCGATCATGCTGCTATTAAATACCTTATGGAAAAGAAAGATGCTAAACCTAGACTTATTAGATGGGTTCTCTTCCTACAAGAATTTGATTCAGATATTACTGATAGGAAAGGAGCTGAGAACCCCGTAGCAGACAACTTGTCTAGGTTGGAAAATATTCTTGATGACCAACTACCTATTGATGATAGCTTTCCTGATGAATAATTAGCTGTTGTAAATACTTCTCGTAGTACCCCATGGTATGCAGACTATGCTAATTATGTTGTTGCTAAATTTATACCACCTAGTTTCACATACCAACAAAATAAAAAGGTTTTCTATGATTTAAGACATTACTTCTGGGATGACCCACACCATTATAAAGAAGGAGTAGATGGTCTTATTAGACGTTGTATACCTGAGCATGAACAGGAACAAATCCTATGCAAGTGTCACTCCGAGGCTTACGGAGGACACCATGCTGGAGATAGAACTGCACACAAGGTATTACAATCTGGTTTTTACTGGCCTACTCTTTTCAAAGATGCTCGTAAGTTTGTCTTGTCTTATGATGAATGTCAAAGAATTGGTAATATAAGTAGACGTCAGGAAATGCCTATGAATTATTCACTTGTTATTGAACCATTCGATGTTTGGGGATTTGATTATATGGGACATTTTCCTTCCTCTAATGGGTATACTCATATTCTAGTTGTTGTTGATTACGTTACTAAGTGGGTAGAATCTATTTCAACTAGTAGTGCTGATCACAACACTTCTATTAAAATGCTTAAAGAAGTTATTTTCCCAAGGTTTGGAGTCCCTAGATATTTAATGACTGATGGTGGTTCACACTTTATTCATGATGCTTTCCGTAAATTGCTTGCTAAGTATGATGTTAACCATAGAATTGCATCTCCATATCATCCTCAGTCTAGTGGTCATGTATAATTAAGTAATAAAGAAATAAAATTGATCTTGCAAAACACTATTAATAGATCTAGGAAGAATTGGTCTAAGAAACTTGATGATGCATTATGGGCTTATAGAACTGCTTATAAAAATCCTATGGGTATGTCTCCATATAAAATGGTTTATGGGAAAGCATGTCACTTACCTCTTGAATTAGAACATAAAGCTTATTGGGCAGTTAAAGAACTCAACTATGATTTCAAACTTGCCGGTGAGAAGAGGTTATTTGACATTAGCTCACTTGATGAATGGAGAACCCAAGCCTATGAAAATGCCAAATTGTTTAAATAAAAGGTTAAAAGATGGCATGATAAAAGAATACAAAAGTGGGAATTTAATGTAGGTGACCAAGTCTTGCTATACAATTCTCGTTTAAGATTTTTTTTGCAGGAAAACTTCTCTCCAAATGGAAGGTCCTTACGTTATCGAAGAAGTTTATCGCTCTGGTGCCATCAAAATTAACAATGCCGAGGGCAATAACCCGAAGGTGGTGAATGGGCAAAGAATCAAACATTATATCTCATGTATGCCCATAAATGTTGAAACTAATATTATTCATACCATAACACTGGAGGAGTACATAAGGGAAACCTTCCAGAACGCTCCAGAACCCTGAAAAGGAGTAGGTATGTGATACGGTAAGTAAACGGACTCCAAAAGTTTTCCAACAGCAATTTTACTCCATCTTGGAATATTTAAAAAATTAGGAAAATAAGTAGTAGTTCAAATAGTGCACGGCGAGGCAACAAGCCTTGGGGGAGCGCCCTACCCCCTGGGCGCGCCTCCCAGGCTTGTGGCCACCTTGTGTGCCCTCCGGACTCTGTTTTCTCCCAAAATACTTGTTTTGCACGGTAAAAATTCATTATATAATCTCCCGAAGGTTTTGACCACCGTATCATGGCATTATCCTCTGTTCTTGTCTCGAGCTATTTTTCTGATAGATCTAGATCACCATGACGTCTCGAAGCGCCCCCAAGGATAGGTTCTACGATAAGGTCATCAACCCCTACCTTCCAGAGGTGATGTAACACCCTCAAACCATTGAGATGCAAGAGGGGGTGCTTCACATCCGGGATGTTCAAGGGCCAAGGAGGACCGGAAGCGTGGAGGCCAGGCTCGAAGCAGTGGAGTAGGAGGTCTTCAAGTGCCAAGGGATGGTGAAACGCGGACTCAACGCAAACCACTCCATGATCACAGAATTCACCCGTGACCACAAGCTGGATGTTTGACATGTTTTTGTGCTTCATTGCATTAAATTTAATTTTGATGATTATTTATGTGAATTTCAAGTGCAGGTATATGTGCTTTATAGTATATGTCGCAACTTGAAATACAAATATATGCATAAGAAATAATTCATGGTGCAAGGTGTGCCCACGATAGCATGCATGTTGGTTTTCCAAAATACCATGCGTGCATGCATACACAATACAAGATTGAAAGAGGAGGCATCTAGGACCTAGCTAACTCCGAAGTAAATAATCTTCGTATGTATACTCTTTATGTATGTATTCGGATACTATGGCCGTCCGGAAAGCTCGCATACGTGTGAGCCGAATACCCGCAATGATAATTAGCCAGCACCATAATATGCACCTAAATGGGTTGCGCTATACTTGTTCGTCACATGGGCCGGTAAAGCTCGCATGCACTTGCTGCAATGAGCCAGCTGATGTGCTCCGATGGATTAGACCCATACATATACATGCAAAAGGCAAATGACGGCAACTCATGGAAGAAAAGGAAAGGCATACATGAAATAACAAGGTATGTATTGGTGTATTTCCTTTACTTTGTGCAGCTTGGGAGTCAAGAAAAAGAATCATACTAGAAGGAAAGAAATCGGCTGCACGTTCCATCCATCAACCCCCTTTGGCTGACTATATATACTCAGTGAAGGAGGCCAGAACAGGGGAGCCGGGGAACGGAGACGAGAGGAGACTAAAGCCAACCGGAGAGGCGCGCCCATGGCGGGCGGAGTGTACGGCGGCATCGCTCGCGACGGAGCAAGTACACACATGAGAAAACCGGCGCATGCGGCAGCGACGGCAACGACACCATGCGCCGGCCGGCGACGGTAATGCACATGGTCATTGCGTGGCTTTCAATTGCCATGCAAGGACACGTACGATGGATGCTGATGACCCAGAAGTATAGGGGATCTATCGTAGTCCTTTCGATAAGTAAGAGTGTCGAACCCAGCGAGTAGCAGAAGGAAATGACAAGCGGTTTTCAGCAAGGTAATCTCTGCAAGCACTGAAATTATCGGTAACAGATAGTTGTGTGATAAGATAATTCATAACGGGTAACAAGTAACAAGTGTAACTAAGGTGCAGCAAGGTGGCCCAATCCTTTTTTTTAGCAAAGGACAATCCTGGACAAACTCTTATATAAAGCAAAGCGCTCCCGAGGACACATGGGAATTATTATCAAGTTAGTTTTCATCATGCTCATATGATTCGCGTTCGTTACTTTGATAATTTGATATGTGGGTGGACCAGTGCTTGGGTGCTGTCCTTACTTGGACAAGCCTCCCACTTATGATTAACCCCTCTCGCAAGCATCCACAACTACAAAAGAAGAATTAAGATAAATCTAACCATAGCATGAAACATATGGATCCAAATCAGCCCCTTACGAAGCAACGCATAAACTAGGGTTTAAGCTTCTGTCACTCTAGCAACTCATCATCTACTTATTACTTCCCAATGCCTTCCCCTAGGCCCAAACAATGGTGAAGTGTCATGTAGTCAACGTTCACATAACACCACTAGAGGAAAGACAACATACATCTCATCAAAATATTGAACGAATACCAAATTCACATGATTACTTATAACAAGACTTCTCCCATGTCCTTAGGAACAAATGTAACTACTCACAAAGCATATTCATGTTCATAATCAGAGGGGTATTGAATAGCATTAAGGATCTGAACATATGATCTTCCACCGAATAAACCAACTAGCATCAACTACAAGAAGTAATCAAATCTACTGGCAACCCACAGGTACCAATCTGAGGTTTTGAGACAAAGATTGGATACAAGAGATGAACTAGGGTTTGAGAGGAGATGGTGCTGGTGAAGATGTTGATGGAGATTGACCCCGTCTCGATGAGAGGATCGTTGGTGATGACGATGGCTTCAATTTCCCCCTCCGGGAGGGAAGTTTCCCCGGCAGAACAGCTCCGCCGGAGCCCTAGATTGGTTCTGCCCAAGTTCCGCCTCGAGACGGCGGCGCTTCATCCCGAAAGCTCTCTTCTGATTTTTTTCCAGGTTAAAACTCTCCATATAGCAGAAGATGGGCACCAGAAACCTGACAGGGGGCCCACAAGCCACAGGGGCGCGCCCAGGGGTAGGGCGCGCCCCTAGGCTTGTGGCCTCCTAGTGGGTCCCCTCTGGTATTTTCTTCGCCCAATATTTTTTATATATTCCAAAATATTTCTTCGTAAATTTTCAGGACTTTTGGAGTTGTGCAGAATAGGTCTCTCAGATTTGCTCCTTTCCGGTCCAGAATTCTAGCTGCCGGCATTCTCCCTCCTTATGTAAACCTTGTAAAATAAGAGAGAAAAGGCATAAATATTGTACCATAATGTGTAATAACAGCCCATAATGCAATAAATATCAATATAAAAGCATGATGCAAAAAGGACGTATCAACTCCCCCAAGCTTAGACCTCGCTTGTCCTCAAGCGAAAGCCGAAATCGATAATCATGCCCACATGTTTAGAGATAGAGGTGTCGATAAAATAAAATACGGACATGAAGGCATCATGATCATCTTGAGAACAACAACATATATTGTCATATAATTTCTTATGCTAAACTGACAATTCGTTCACAAGGTAAAGTATGAATCAGAAATTTTTATTGAAAGCTAACAAACTATGATCTCAGTCATTGAAACAATTGCAATTTATCATAACATCGGAAATAGTCAATATTAGAGCTTTTCAGCAAGTTCACATATTCAACTATCTTTTAATCTTTCACAATTGCTAACACTCACGCGGTACTAATGAGTCCAAAGTCTCAATCAGACACAGAGAAAGATAGGGGCTTAAAGTTTTGCCTCCCAACCTTTTACCTCAAGGGTAATGTCAATGATAATACCTTATGATAACCTACATCCGAGTGGATATATAAATCTGGATCTTTCCCCAACATATAGTGCTTGCCAAAAAGAAAAATTGTAAAAAGGAAAGGTGAAGGTCACCATGACTCTTGTACAAGGGTAGAAGATAAAAGTAAAAGATAGGCCCTTCGCAGAGGGAAGCAGAGGTTGTCATGCGCTTTTAGGGTTGGATGCACAAAATCTTAATGCAAAAGAACGTCACTTTATATTGCCGCTTGTGATAAAGAACTTTATTATGCAGTCTGTCGCTTTTATTTCTTCCATATCACAAGTTCGTATAAAGCTTATTTTCCTCACACTAAAAGATCGTACATATTTAGAGAGCAATTTTTATTGCTTGCACCGATGACAACTTACTTGAAGGATCTTACTCAATCCATAGGTAGGTATAGTGGACTCTCATGGCAAAACTGGTTTAAGGGATGTTCGGAAGCACAATAGTATCTCTACTTGGTGTAAAAGATTTGGCTAGCACAAGAGGGAAAGCAAGCTCAACATGTTGGAGGATCCATGATAATATAACTTCCATTCGGATATAGGAAAACATAACCCATTATGTTGTCTTCCTTGTCCAACATTAACCTTTTAGCATGTAATATTTTAATGAGTGCTCACAATAACAAAAGATGTCCAAGATAATATATTTATATGTGAAACCTCTCTTTCTTTATTACTTCCTATTAATTGCAACAATGACCAAAACTATGCTTGTGAACCCCCAACAAATTTTATTCATCATACTTCTTATATGTGAAGTCATCACTCCCCATAAGGTCATTATATAATCTTTTTATTCTTTCTTTTTCTTTTTCCTCAAGACCATAGCAAGAAAACAAAGCCGTCAACTCAAAACTACTCTTTATTATATAATTCATGGACTCGATTACATAGAGGGAACATAAAGCAAAACTTCAAGCTAGATCATACTAAAACTTTATTCTACTAAACCGAGATAAAACCAAAAGGATCAAACTAAGAAAAATGATAAAGGTAAAGATGTAATGGTGATACGATACCGGGGCACCTCCCCCAAGCTTGGAAGTTGCCTAGGGGAGTGCCCATACCCAAGTATTTAGATATCTTTCTTCGGAGGTGGTGATGTGATATTCTTGGCAATGATGCCCCTTAGAATGCGATTCTCCTCCTCAAGGTTATTATTTTGCTGCTTAAGATCCATTATTTCCTTGCAGAGCTTGCCTGTGACAGCTAGAGCTCCAATCACCCATGGATGCTTCCTGGCTGCGGGAGAAAAAGCAACACTCTTTTTCATGTTAGCATAAGTGAGAAATCTAGCATTGGGAGGTATAACCGAATCCGGTATTGCTGAGCTCTGGAGTTCCTCAAGCATAGTTCCAGGTTGATGGCGAGAGGTAGCTTCTTGATTCTCCTCCATGGCGTCCACTCTTTTCAGGTCAGCCTCCATCTCTTCCTCTATTGACCGCCCAAAGTGGTCTGCTTCGCTGTATACTCTTGGGCTAGGTACCGGGTGAGAAACCCGACTCTCCCTGACCGACTCTTGCGAGGACATCTTGCTCCAAATCTGCTGCAGAATTAGCTAAACACAAGAACAGAGGATTTTGTCATGGTACAGTGGTCAAAACCTTCGGGAGA
The DNA here is from genome assembly GCA_011799875.1 of Thinopyrum elongatum. Taxonomy (NCBI): domain Eukaryota; kingdom Viridiplantae; phylum Streptophyta; class Magnoliopsida; order Poales; family Poaceae; genus Thinopyrum; species Thinopyrum elongatum. The sequence continues at coordinate 226,750,243 of CM022298.1, forward strand.
TTATATAATGAATTTTTACCGACCAAAATAAGTGTTCCACAAGAAAACGGAGTCCGGAAGGCGCACGAGGTGGCCACAAGCCAGGGAGGCGCGCCCAGGGGGGGTAGGGCGCGCCCCTAGGGCTTGTCGCCTCCTCGTGCACTTTTCAGACTACTTTTAATTTTCCTAATTTTTTAAATATTCCAAAATGGAGAAAAAATGCCATTGGAAAAGTTTTGGAGTCAGTTTACTTACCATACCACAGACCTATTTCTTTTCGGAGTCTGAAACGTTCTGGAAAGCCTCCCTTATGTACTCCTCCGGTGTTATGGTATTAATAATATTTGTCTCAACATTTATGGGAGTACCTGAGATATAATGTTTGATTCTTTGCCCGTTTACCACCTTGGGGTTGGTACCTTCGGCGTTGTTGATCTTGATGGCTCTGGAACAATAGACCTCCTCGATAATGTAAGGACCTTCCCATTTAGAGAGAAGTTTTCCTGCAAAAAATCTTAAACGAGAATTGTATAGCAAGACATGATCACCTACATTGAATTCACGATTTTGTATCCTTTTGTCATGCCATCTTTTAACTTTTTCTTTAAACAACTTGGCATTCTCATAGGCCTGGGTTCTCCATTCATCAAGAGAGCTAATGTCAAATAACCTCTTTTCACAGGCAAGTTTGAAATCATACTTGATCTCTTTAATTGCCCAATAAGCTTCATGTTCTAGTTCAAGAGGTAGGTGACATGCTTTTACATAAACCATTTTATATGGAGACATACCCATAGGATTTTTATAAGCAGTTCTATAAGCCCATAATGTGTCATCAAGTTTCTTAGACCAATTCTTTCTAGATCTATTAACAGTCTTTTGCAGGATCAATTTAATTTCTCTATTGCTCAACTCTACTTGACCACTAGACTGAGGATGGTAAGGGGATGCAATTCTATGGTTGACATCATTCTTAGCAAGCAATTTACGGAAAGCACCATGAATAAAACCATCAGTCATTAAATATCTAGGGACTCCAAATCTCGGGAAAATAACTTCTTTAAGCATTTTAATGGAGGTGTTATGATCAGCACTACTAGTTGGAATAGCTTCTACCCACTTAGTGACATAATCAACAGCAACCAAAATATGTGTATACCCATTGGAGGAAGGAAAAGGTCCCTTATAATCAAAACCCCAAACATCAAATGGTTCAATAACAAGTGAATAATTCATAGGCATTTCCTGACGTCTACTAATATTACCAATTCTCTGGCATTCATCACAAGACAAGACATACTTATGAGCATCTTTGAAGAGAGTAGGCCAATAAAAACCGGATTGCAATACCTTGTGTGCAGTTCTATCTCCGGCGTGGTGTCCTCCATAAGCTTTGGAATGACACTTGCGTAGGATTTGTTCCTGTTCATGCTCAGGTACACAACGTCTAATAACACCATCTACTCCTTCTTTATGAAGGTGTGGGTCATCCCAAAAGTAATGTCCTAAATCATAGAAAAATGTTTTCTTTTGCTGGCATGTCAAACTAGGTGGTATAAATTTAGCAACAATGAAATTAGCATAATCAGCATACCATGGAGCACTACGAGAAGCATTTATGACAGCCAATTGTTCATTAGGAAAGCTATCATCAATAGGTAGTGGGTCATCAAGAACATTCTCTAACCTAGACATGTTATCAACTACGGGGTTCTCAGCTCCCTTTCTATCAATAATATGCAAGTCAAATTCTTGTAGCAAGAGAACCCATCTAATAAGTCAAGGTTTAGCATCTTTCTTTTCCATAAGATATTTAATGGCAGCATGATTGGTGTGAACAGTTACTTTGGAATCAACAATATAAGATCTGAACTTATCACAAGCAAATACAACTGCTAAAAATTCTTTTTCAGTATTAGCATAATTTCTTTGAGCATTGTCTTGGGTTTTACTAGCATAATGGATAACATTTAATTTCTTATCAACTCTTTGTCCTAGAACAGCACCAACAGCATAATCACTAGCATCACACATCATTTCAAAGGGTAAATTCCAATCAGGTGGTTGAACAATAGGTGCAGAAATCAAGGCTTTCTTAAGGATTTCAAATGCTTCTACATAATCATCATCAAAAACAAATGGAACATATTTTTGCAAGAGATTAGGAAGAGGCCTAGAAATTTTAGAGAAGTCTTTAATAAACCTCCTATAGAAACCAGCATGACCAAGGAAACTTCTTATACCTTTGATATCTTTGGGACACGGCATTTTTTCAATAGCATCAACTTTAGCTTTATCAACTTCAATACCTCTTTCAGAAATTTTATGCCCCAAAACAATACCTTCATTAACCATAAAGTGGCACTTCTCCCAATTCAAGACAAGATTAGTTTCTTCACATCTCTGCAAAACTCGATCAAGGTTGCTTAAGCAATCATCAAAAGAAGTTCCGTAAACGGAGAAATCATCCATGAAAACCTCAATAATCTTTTCACAAAAGTCAGAGAATATACCAGTCATAGATCTTTGAAAGGTAGCAGGAGCATTGCATAAACCAAAAGGCATACGTCTATAAGCAAAGGTACCGAAAGGGCAAGTAAAAGTAGTGTTTTCTTGATCCTCTTTTGACACAGGTATTTGAGAGAAACCAGAATAACCATCTAGAAAGCAAAAATGTGTATGTTTTGATAATCTTTCTAGCATTTGATCAATAAAAGGTAGAGGATAATGATCTTTCCTAGTAGCTTTATTCAACTTTCTAAAATCAATAACCATTCTATAACCTGTAACAATTCTTTGTGGAATCAATTCATTCTTATCATTAGGAACAACAGTAATACCTCCCTTTTTAGGGACACAATGAGCAGGACTTACCCATCTACTATCAGCAATAGGATAAATTATACCTACCTCTAGAAGCTTTAGTATTTCATTTCTTACCACTTCTTTCATCTTTCGATTTAATCGCCGTTGATGATCAACAACTGGTTTGGTGTCAGGCTCCATATTAATTTTATGCTGACATAGAGTGGGACTAATGCCCTTCAGATCATCAAGAGTATATCCAATAGCAGCACGATGCTTCTTCAGAGTTTTCAATAATTTCTTTTCTTCATGCTCTAAAAGGTTAGCACTAATAATAACAGGATATATCTTCTTTTCATCAAGATAAGCATATTTCAGAGTATCTGGTAATTGTTTAAGCTCAAACACGGGATCACCCTTGGGTGGAGGAGGATCCTCAAGAATCTCAACAGGCAAGTTGTGTTTCAAAACAGGCATTTGGCTAAAGAAAATCTCATCTAGTTCCCTTCTTTCATTCATAAACATGTCATTTTCGTCGTCTAGCAAATATTGTTCTAAAGGATCCATAGGAGGCATAGCAATAGAAGCAAGACCAATAATTTCATCTTTACTAGGCAATTCTTTATCATGGGGTTGTCTACGAAATTTAGAGAAATTAAAATCATGAGACACATCCCCAAAACTTACAGTAACAGTTTCTTTCTCACAATCTATTTTGGCATTAGCAGTGTTCAAGAAGGGTCTGCCAAATATAATGGGACAAAAATCATCTTGTGGGGAACCAAGAACTAGGAAATCAGTAGGGTATTTTATTTTTCCACACAAGACTTCAACATCTCTAACAATCCCAATTGGTGAAATAGTATCTCTATTAGCATGCTTGATAGTAACATCAATATCTTCTATTTCAGCAGGTGCAATATCATTCATAATTTCTTGATATAAAGTAAAGGGAATTGCACGCACACTAGTACCCATGTCACATAAGCCATGATAACAATGATCTCCTATTTTAACAGAAACAACAGGCATGCCAACAACAGGTCTATGTTTATCTTTATCATCAGGTCTAGCAATTCTAGCAGCTTCATCACAGAAGTAAATAACATGCCCATCAATATTATCGACTAAGAGATCTTTAACCATAGCAACACTAGATTCAACTTTAATTTGTTCAGGCGGTGTAGGTGTTCTAGTATAATTCTTACAAACCACAGCTGAAGCTTTAGCATGTTCCTTTTTTCTAACAGGGAAAGGTGGTTTCTCAATATAAGCAGTAGGAACAATAGGATCAACATTATAAGTAATAGTTTCTTCTTCAGCTCTAATTGGTTCTACTACTTTCACTTCAATGGGAGGATGATATTTAAACCACTTCTCCTTAGGGAGATCAACATGAGTAGCAAATGATTCACAAAAAGAAGCTACTATCTCAGAGTCAAGTCCATATTTAGTGCTAAATTCACGAAAAGCATTGGTATCCATAAAAGATTTAACGCAATCAAACTTGAGGTCTATACCTGACTCCTTACCTTCATCGAGTTCCCAATCTTTAGAGTTGCATTTAATTTTTTCCAATAAATCCCATTTGAATTCAATAGTCTTCTTCATAAAAGAACCAGTACAAGAAGTATCGAGCATGGATTGATCATTACGAGAAAGCCGAGCATAAAAATTCTGAATAATAATTTCTCTTGAGAGCTCATGATTGGGGCATGAATATAACATTGACTTAAGCCTCCCCCCAAGCTTCAGCGATACTTTCTCCTTCACGAGGACAAAAATTATAAATATAATTCCGATCATGATGAACTAGATGCATAGGATAAAACTTCTGATGAAATTCCAATTTCAATCGGTTGTAGTTCCAAGTCCCAATATCATCGCATAGCCTATACCATGTCAATGCCTTCTCCTTCAAATATAAAGGGAAGACCTTCTTCTTGACATCATCCTCGGGCAAACCTGCAAGCTTAAATAATCCACAAACTTCATCCACATAGATTAGATGCATATCAGGATGTAATGTTCTATCTCCTGCATAAGGATTAGCTAGCAGTTTCTCTATCATACCCGAAGGAATTTCATAATAAATATTTTCAGTAGGTTTAGTAGGTTGAGGGGAAACTCTTTGCTCTTCAGGTCGGGGTGAAGATACCCCGAATAAACCCCTCAAAGGATTATTTTCCATAGCAACAAGTGACAGTAAATTTCAGCACACTATATAAATGTTTCCTTACCAAATTCCACTTACCAAAGGCGCTTCTCTCCCCGGCAATGGTGCCAGAAAAGAGTCTTGATGACCCACAAGTATAGGGGATCTATCGTAGTCCTTTCGATAAGTAAGAGTGTCGAACCCAACGAGGAGCAGAAGGAAATGACAAGCGGTTTTCAGGAAGGTAATCTCTGCAAGCACTGAAATTATCGGTAACAAATAGTTGTTGATAAGATAATTCGTAACGGGTAACGTGTAACAAGTAACAAGTGTAACTAAGGTGCAGCAAGGTGGCCCAATCCTTTTTTTAGCAAAGGACAAGCCTGGACAAACTCTTATATAAAGCAAAGCGCTCCCGAGGACACATGGGCATTATTGTCAAGTAAGTTTTCATCATGCTCATATGATTCGCGTTCGACCGGTGCTTGGGTGTTTTCCTTACTTGGACAAGCCTCCCACTTATGATTAACCCCTCTCGCAAGCATCCGCAACTACGAAAGAAGAATTAAGATAAATCTAACCATAGCATGAAACATATGGATCCAAATCAGCCCCTTACGAAGCAACGCATAAACTAGGGTTTAAGCTTCTGTCACTCTAGCAACCCATCATCTACTTATTACTTCCCAATGCCTTCCCCTAGGCCCAAACAATGGTGAAGTGTCATGTAGTCGACATTCACAAAACACCACTAGTGGAAAGACAACATACATCTCATTAAAACATCGAACAAATACCAAATTCACATGATTACATATAACAAGACTTCTCCCATGTCCTCAGGAACAAACATAACTACTCACAAAGCATATTCATATTCATAATCAGAGGGGTATTGAATAGCATTAAGGATCTGAACATATGATCTTCCACCGAATAAGCCAACTAGCATCAACTACAAGAAGTAATCAACACTACTGGCAACCCACAGGTACCAATCTGAGGTTTTGAGACAAAGATCGGATACAAGAGATGAACTAGGGTTTGAGAGGAGATGGTGCTGGTGAAGATGTTGATGGAGATTGACCCCCTCTCGATGAGAGGATCGTTGGTGATGATGATGGCTTCGATTTCCCCCTCCGGGAGGGAAGTTTCCCCGACAGAACAGCTCCGCCCGAGCCCTAGATTGGTTCTGCCCAAGTTTCGCCTCGAGACGGCGGCGCTTCGTCCCGAAAGCTCTCTTCTGATTTTTTTTCCAGGTCAAAACCCTCCATATAGCAGAAGATGGGCACCGGTGGCCTGATAGGGGGCCCACAAGCCACAGGGGCCCGCCCAGGGGGGTAGGGCGTGCCCCCCAGGCTTGTGGCCTCCTGGTGGGTCCCCTCTGGTATTTTCTTCACCCAATATTTTTTATATATTGCAAAATAATTCTTCGTAAATTTTCAGGACTTTTGGAGTTGTGCAGAATAGGTCTCTCAGATTTGCTCCTTTCCGGTCCAGAATTCCAGCTGCCGGCATTCTCCTTTCTTATGTAAACCCTGTAAAATAAGAGAGAAAAGGCATAAATATTCTACCATAATGTGTAATAATAGCCCATAATGCAATAAATATCAATATAAAAGCATGATGCAAAATGGACGTATCAGATGCCTTGTTTCTTTTTTTTTCTTCTTCTCCGTTCTTAATTCACTAGGTGTCCAGAGACACAAACACGAAGAGGAGCACAAAACAAACGCAACCCATAGGAGGCAGAAGGACACCACATCTCACATAGAGAAGCGGCGGCATCAACGATGATACGCGCCCGTGGCGGCGGCATCGACAACGAGATGCGCTCATGGCGGCAGCGCGTGCGCCATCGGGGAGCAGCGAGAGCACCCTCACACCACGCGCGAGCGGTGACGCGAGAGCCGCAACACGCTGGCGACGAGGGACAGCGGACGCACGGTGGCCGTCGTCGCTGAGCACTCTCTATCTATTCTTGTCTCTTACAGGTTGCTCCTAGCAAGATCGTATTCGGCCCAACACTGAGAAGGCAACTACCATAGACTAGAGGAGGAGAAGGCACCCTCGGGAGGACTTGGTGGTGGCTCCGTGTAGGTGGTGAAGAAGCAGCACACACCGAAAGCAGTGGGAGGCGCCTGTACCAGAGAAACCCAAGTAAGAGCCAGCCACGCCAGGCACCCAACACATCCAAACACACGCAACAACAATATCGTTGAGGCAAGAGACGTGCCCCGGCGGCAGCGTCGAAGAGAAGAGGACGCGCCCATGTCGGCGGCACGCGCCAAGCAGCGACATAGCAGTCGCGGTGTACAGTTGAGAAGGACGTGCTTCATGGCAAACAGGTCTCTCCGTCACAAAGGACCATGGTGAACAGGTTTGTGGTGAACAGGTTCATGGTGAACGGGACACTGGTGTACAAGTCTTGCACCATACTTCCCTGAGGAGACGCCATGGCGAAACTGAAGCTCGCGATGTCGTAGCCCAAGACAAGTCCAAGGCGAACAGGTCTCTCCGGTGCATAGGTCTATAGCGTCCCGGTCGCGATGAATAGGTCAGTGGTCTTGCTTCCCAGAGGAGATGGCGTAGAGGAACCGAAGCTCGCAACAACATAGCCCGAAACAAGTCCATGGCGAACATGTCTCTCCGGTGCAGAGGTCTATCGCGTCCCGATCGCGGTGAACAGGTCGGTGGTCTTGCTTCCCGGAGGAGACGGCATGCCGAAACCGGAGCTCATGATGACGTAGCCCGAGATAAGTCAATGGCAAGCAGGTCTCTCCTGTGCACAGGTCTGTGGCGTTCCGATTGCGGTGCACAGGTCTGGTGTCTTGCTTCTCGGAGGGGACGGCATGGCGGAACCAGAGCTCGTGATGAAGCAGCCCAAGACCGGTCCCTCCTTCGGAGGTGCACACACCATGGCGAACAAGTCCTTGGCGCACATGTCTCGGCGTGATTGTTGGCTCGGCAGACCACCGAATATAGTGTTTCACCGAGACGAGGCACCTACCATGGCGGACAGATCATCGGCATAGAAGACCCAACATACAGGTCCATGGCGTCGCCGGCGTACAGGTCACCCTTTGGTGTAGCACCCATCCAAGGTGACACGGCTTATACGATGCCACCTTTTGTCGACCCCGTGAGACGGCGCCCTTGTCTTGGCAGACCATCGAATACGGTGTCCATCTGAGACAAGGCGACGCAACCACTACGATCATATCTCCATGAGTTCGTGAGGCAGAGCCCCTAATAAAGCGGACTGCCATAGACTTGGCTTCCAATCAAGTTAGGCACACCCATCACGACGGACAGGTCTCGACGTACAGGTCCATGGCATCGCCGGCATTCAGGTCACTATTTGGTGTAGCACCAACCCAAGGCGACGAGGCTTCTACGACACCACCTTTCCACGACCCTGTGAGGCGGTGCCCTTTGTCTTGGCAGACCACTGAATAATCGGCGTCTAGCCGAGGCGAGGCGCCAAACACACAGGTCATGCCGATGTGAGCGTGCGACGGTTTTACACCGACGACATTCTTCTAAACAACTTACTCCCGCAAGGCATACCCCTTGCATACCCCGACTAGGCCGCTAGGTCATCGAGAAGTACGTGCCGAGCAGTACCCATGCAACTTCAACCCCAATTACATCAACGCCGCCAAGACCGACGAGGCAAGACGGCGAGGGCAAACATGGCTAGCAGAAAGGCACGTTTTGAGCAGCGCGTGTACCGATGAGGACACGGGCTCTACCGCTACCCACACACCACCATCATCATGCATGGAGAATGGAAAGCGAAGACGACAAAGACGATCACACGGCTTAACTGGAGGTATCCCATGTAGTAACCCGCGGGAGTAATTAACCAGGAGCCTTCCGAGGCCTCGGGAACCAGAGACAGCAATCGCTATAGTCAGGCAGGCCGCACTAGTAGGCCACAGAGCGCATATGTAAAGGGATCTTGTATTTTTGTTTCTCCAATGAGAGATTAATAAAGTGCATGTTTCCCTATATTTATTTGTGTACTTAGTACACTGGCACACCCGCAATGTTTTATTTCCCCTGGAGCGTAGAGAGATAATAATATGATAACCCACATTATTTTTATTATTTCTCATGTCAAGCACTGGACAACAATGATATTGGAGAGGCCATCTTCAAGCTTCATGAGAAAATCGAGCATCTCCAATCCCAGATCTATGACCTGCAAGACCAAAACTGTGAGTATGAATACAGATTTAAGAGGATGAGTTTGGCTGCAGATTTGAGGATTCCGGAGACCCGTTCATCCTTTTACGATGGTGAGCCTATGCCTTGGAAGACGGAGGACAAGCCTCCCACATCATCAACTTCATCACCACCACCCCCTAAGAAGGAGACCTGAGTACATGGGTATGGACACACCCCTTGGCCTGTGCCAAGCTTGGGGGAGGTGCCCCGGTATCGTACCACCATCACATCTTTATCTTTATCATTTTTCTTAGTTCAATCCTTTTGGTTAAATATTGATCTGGTAGAATAAAAGTTTTAGTATGATCTAGTCTTTGAGTTTTGCCTTGGGATCTATCTATGTAATTGAGTATGAGAGTTATATAATAAAGAGTAGTTTTGAGTTGAGGGCTTTGCTTTCTTGCTTTGATCTTGGAAAAGAATAAAAGAAATAAAAAGATTATATAATAATCTTATGGGGAGTGATGACTTCACAAATAAGAAGTATGTCGCATGAAATTTGTTGAGGGTTGACAAACATAGTTTTGGTCATTGTTGCAATTAATAGCATGTAATAAAGAAAGAGAGGTTTCACATATGAATACACTATCTTGGACATCTTTTATGATTGTGAGCACTCATTAAAATATTATATGCTAATAAGTTGATGTTGGACAAGGAAGACAACATAATGGGTTATGTTCTCTTATATCCGAATAGAAGTTATAATGTCCTGGATCCTCCAACATGTTGAGCTTGCTTTCTATCCCTTGCTAGCCAAAAATTCTGCACTAAGTAGAGATACTACTTGTGCATCCAAAAACCTTTAACCCAGTTTTGCCATGAGAGTCGACTATATCTACCTATGGATTGAGTAAGATCCTTCAAGTAAGTTGTCATCGGTGCAAGCAATAAAAATTGCTCTCTAAATATGTATGATCTTTTAGTGTGAGGAAAATAAGCTTTATACGAACTTGTGATGGGGAAGAAATAAAAGCAATGGACTGCATAATAAAGTTCTCTATCACAAGCGGCAATATAAAGTGACGTTCTTTTGCATTAAGATTTCGTGCATCCAACCATAAAAGCGCATGACAACCTCTGCTTCCCTCTGCGAAGGGCCTATCTTTTACTTTTACATTCTACCTTTATACAAGAGTCATGGTGATCTTCACCCTTCCTTTTTACACTTTTTCTTTTTGGCAAGCACTATGTGTTGGGGAAAGATCCAGACGTACATATCCACTCAGATGTAGTTGATCATAAATTATTATTGTTGACATTACCCTTGAGGTAAATGGTTGGGAGGCAAAATTATAAGCCCCTATCTTCCTATGTGTCTGATTGAAACTTTGATCTCATAAGTATCGCGTGAGTGTTAGCAATTGTGAAAGATTTAATGATGGTTGAGTATGTGAACTTGCTAAATTAAAGCTCTTACATTGACTCTATCCGATGATATGATAAATTGCAATTGCCTCATTGATCGAGATCATAGTTTGTTAGTTTTCAATAAAATTCTTCGGTCTATACTTTACTTTGTGAATGAATTATCACTTTGGCATAAGAAGTTATACGACAATATGTTGTTGTTCTAAAGATGATCATGATTCCCTCATGTCCGTATTTTATTTTATCGACACCTCTATCTCTAAACATGTGGTCATGATTATCGATTTCGGCTTTCGCTTGAGGACAAGTGAGGTCTAAGCTTGGGGGAGTTGATACGTCCATTTTGCGTCATGTTTTTATGTTGATATTTATTGCATTATGGGCCGTTATTTCACATTATGGTACAATACTTATGCCTTTTCTCTCTTATTTTACAAGGTTTACATGAAGAGGGAGAATGCCGGCAGCTAGAATTCTGGACCAGAATGGAGGAAATCTGAGATACCTATTTTGCAAAACTCCAAATGTCCTGACACTTCACGGAGAATTTTTTTGGAATAAAAAAAATATTGGGCGAAGAAAAAACAGAAGGGGACCCACCAGGTGGCCACAAGCCTGGGGGGCGCGCCCTACCCCCTAGGAGCGCCCCCAGGGCTTGTGGGCCCCCTGGCCATCGTCCGGTGCCCATCTTGTGCTATATGGAGGGTTTTGACCTAGAAAAAATCATAAGGAAGCTTTCGGGACGAAGCGCCGCCGTCTCGAGGCGGAACCTGGGCAGAAGCAATCTAGGGCTCCGGCGGAGCTGTTCTGCCGGGGAAACTTTATATTATGCTTTTTGTGATAATTAATTTTACTGTTTTTATCAATTTAGGAATTTTATTTCTTTACTACCAGTTCAAATTTTGAGTCTTTTATTTTGTCAAGTCTTTCATTATTAATCTTAGTCTTTTTTTATTTGGCTTGTTATTAGCTATGGCGTTGCCCTTTCTCCCAATGCCAGCGATAATATAGAGTCAACTTAGTAAAAGACCTAAGTCACCGCTCTCTCTCATTTCACACCGTACCCCTCCCCCTGACCAAAGCCGCCGCCCCGTTGCCGGCCCCGTTGCCGCCCTGTCGCCGCCCCTTGCCGGCACCAAGGTTAGATCCACTATACTCCTCCTATCACATCTCCTTCCTCTCCACTCTCCCACGTCCTATGTTCGCATTTTAGTGAATCCCGGTGTCACATTAAGCGCCGGCACAAACTTGTGCACCAAGCGCTAGGCTCGTTTTCTTTCCTCATCAAGCGCTCCAGGTGGTTTAATTAACCCAGGAAATTAGCGGCTGCCGTTGTAGACCCCGGGGCGCTTAGATGCCTTTTTTATATTTCTGATATTGTAGATTCCCTTAGGGGATTGCTTTAATTTGTGTAGAAATTTTAGTATATATATAATGGATTGCTTTGTGTCATGTAGAATCCAAAGTTAGTTGCATGGATTGCTTTGTGTCATAGAAATTTTAGCTAGTGATAATTACTAGTGTAGAAATTGTAGCTTTGTGTAGAAATTTTGTTTATTTGTGTATGCAATTACTAGTGTACAAAGTGTTTATATACTTAGGCCCCAACCCGTCACCATCCGCTTGTACCTACTTGTTAAATACTGTGGTTTTCCAATACTTTAATTTGTCAATACTTCGCTATCAAACACAGCCTTAGTTTCAATTATATTATATGTAGAATAGAGCAGCCGCTCCATGTCCAGTGTGCAAGTAAAGGTGCGCAACCGACCTTTCAAGTGGCACACTGTTTAGCATCTACTTCCAGACGTGCTTTGTTCCTGCAGCGGTAACGCATTACATGAACCTTCTATAACAGTTTTTTCTTTTGTTTTTATTACTATTTCCCGTAATGCAATGTGTTAGTTTTTTGGTTTTTTTTACACAGATCGTCCCTTGCAATGTGAGACTGGAGTTCAATGAGCTCATTACCGAAGACACTGTGATCTTCGACGCTCCGGGGGGGGCCTACACTTTGGAGGTACACAAGGGACGAAAAACATCCCAGGTTGGAGGAGATGACTGGAATCGTTTCATCAACCACATGCATCTCACTGGGGGTGAACTTATCAGCTTCTCCTTCAGAAGGAAAACTCCAAGGCTGGCTGTTATCTACATCAATTGGGAGGACGAAGATGATGACCCACTTGATGAAGCCCTCTATGCCAAAGGAATCAGGCTAAGTGAGGACAAATCGGGCAACCTCTGGTACATACTTCCTCCATGTGATGACTACGTCGGTATGCCATTCGTGACCCGCCTGACAAGGACAAATGTGTGTCGCCATGTCATGGTATGTTACTTGTTAGTGTAGAAATTTGATATGCTTAGTGTTGAAATTTGATGATATATATGCTTAGTTGTGACATGCTTGTAGTAATGTGATATGCTTAGTCTAATAGGTGTGTGTGATATTATATATATATAGATATATATATATATAATATTAATATATATATATTATATTATATAATATATATATATTATATATATATATATGCTAGTGTAGAATTTGAGGACATGCTTAGTGTTGTAGTAATGTGATATGCTTAGTGTAGAACGTGATGAATGCTCAGCTAGTGTGTAGTAATGTGATATGCTTACTAATGTGTTGTGATATATATATATATATATATAATTATATATATATATATATATATATTATATATATATATATATATATATTATATTATATGCTTATTAGTGTAGAATTTGAGGATATGCTTAGTGGCGTAGTAATGTGATATGCTTAATTACTGTAGAACGTGATGAACATGCTCTTAGCTAGTGTGTAGTAATGTGATATGCTTACTATATAATGTGTTGTGATATATATATATATATATATATATATATATATATATATATATGCTTAGTGTAGAATTTGACATGCTTACTATATATATGCTTAGTGTAGTAATGTGACATGCTCATTTACCATATTTTTTTTCTATAGAAATTACCTAAGAGGCTAAGTGAGAGCTGTGGCATCGAGCCGGATGAAGCAGGCATTGCTGGACTACGCCTTACCGCAAGGGGCTCCATCACGAACTGTGCTTACACACCGGACACGGACGGTCGCACTATGTTCAGCGCCGCGGGATGGAACAATTTCCATGCTGGAAAGAATCTCCAGATTAGACATGCCATCTTAGTCACCATCAGGAACACCCGGCGCCATGGCTTGAGGATGATGGTGGTCATCGACCTCATTTAGAACTATGTGTGTGGCGGGGCAGTACATGAATGAACTGCTTAATTATGTATTAACGCTATGTACTAGTACTGTTTTAGCTCGTAATGTTTCTATTAACTGGTTATGTTTGTGAGATCTAGCTAGCTAGCAGCCACTTAAATATCAACTTCTAATGTTGTATTATCTGGTACTGTTCTACTGTGTAATGTTATATAGTATGTACTTAGTGTTAATGTGAAATGCTAAATGTTACATGGTGTTGAAAAACTTTTTTTGTGCACGAAACGTTCGTGGCATGCAAATTACATTGTGCGCCGCTAGGTGAGTGAATATAGTGGTGGCGTTGCAAACATCGTATGCCAGAAACACGTATAATACTGCTGACGTAGGCTCCAGCGCCACCACTATTTTTTAACACTGGCGCCATATTGGTGGCGTGGGGCTCCTATGCCAGCAAGGCTGTTTTTGGCACGCCATAGCTAGGCTTTTCTGCACTAGTGCACTAAGTTACCTCAACGGGGATATGCATCTCCCCAACAATAAGCATTTCATATTTATTTTTGGCAGTAGGTAGAGGCAGTTGAAAACTTCCAATAGTGAGTGTCGGAGATTTTTCAATAACATTAATACCATTCACTTGGAATTGTTTCTTCGGAAAGTGCACCGTATGTTCATTACCATTGATATGAAAAGTAACCTTGCTTTTATTGCAATAAATAACAACCCCTGCAGTATTCAAAAAGGGTCTACCGAGGATAATCGACATGTTGTCGTCCTCGGGCATCTCAAGTATAACAAAGTCAGTTAAGATAGTAACATTTGCAACAACAACGGGCACATCCTCACAAATACTGATAGGTATGGTAGTTGATTTGTCGGCCATTTGCAAAGATATTTCAGTAGGTGTGAGTTTATTCAAATCAAGTCTTTTATATAAGGAGAAGGGTATAACACTAACACCAGCTCCTAGATCACACAAAGCAGTTTTAACATAATTTCTTTTGATGGAACAAGGTATAGTTGGTATTCCTGGGTCTCCAAGTTTTTTTGGTACTCCATCCTTAAAAGAATAATTAGCAAGAATGGTGGAGATTTCAGCTTCAGGTATTTTTCTCTTATTAGTGATGATGTCTTTCATATATTTTGCATAAGGGGCCATCTTTAAAATATCAGTCAAGCGAGTGCGCAAAAAGACTGGCCTAAGCATCTCAGCAAAGCGTTCGAATTCTTCATCATCCTTTTTCTTAGTTGATTTAGGTGGAAAGGGCATGGGTTTTTGAACCCATGGTTCTCTTTCTCTTCCATGTTTTCTAGCAACAAAGTCTCTTTTATCATATATTTTATTTTTAGGTTGTGGGTTATCAAGATCAACAGCTGGTTCTATTTCAATATCATTATCTGGTTGTTTATCATTGTCTTGTTGAGTGTCTTCATGAATGTCATCATTATCTTTTTCATTATCACTAGATGAGTGTTCATTACCAGATTGAGTTTCAGCATCAGAAATAGAAACATCATTATTATTATCAGGAGGTTTTTCTATTTCAGGTTCACTAGAGGTATGCAAAGTCCTATCATTTTTCTTTTTCTTCTTCCTTCTAGAAGGACTAGGTGCATCAGTATTAATTCTTTGAGAGTCTTGTTCAATTCGTTTAGGGTGTCCCTCAGGATAAAGTGGTTCCTGAGTCATTTTACCTCCTCTAGTTGCTACTCTAGCAGCAAAGTCATTTATATTATTATTCATTTCATCAAGCAACTCTCTTTGAGATTTAGCAACTTGTTCTAATTGAGTTTGAACCATAGAAGCATGTTTTCCAACACCTCTTACATCATTAGTGATTCTGAATAACAAGTCACTCAAGCGATCGATCATATTGGAGTTGTATTTCAATTGTTTCATAACATTTTCATTGAAGTGATCTTGTTTTCTAATGTAGTTGTCAAACTCATAAAGGCATTGACTAGGATGTTTATTGTAAGGGATATCACTTTCATCAAATTTCATTAAAGAATTTACCTCTACCACCTTTGGTGGTGGTGTGTCAAGTCCATGTATCTCTTCAATATGAGGTAAATTTTTAACATCCTCTGCTTTAATACCTTTTTCCTTCATACTTTTCTTTGCTTCCTGCATATCTTCTGGACTGAGATATAAGATACCCCTCTTCTTTGGAGTGGGTTTAGGCGGTGATTCAGGAAGCGTCCAATCATCATAATTTTTCAATATATTATTCAATAATTCCTCAGCTTGTTCAACAGTTCATTCCCTGAAAACACAACCAGCACAACTATCTAGGAAGTCCCTAGAAGCATCGGTTAGTCCATTATACAAGATATCAAGTATTTCATTTTTCTTAAGAGGATGGTCAGGCAAAGCATTAAGCTATTGGAGAAGCCTACCCCAAGCTTGTGGGAGACTCCCTTCTTCAATTTACACAAAGTTAAATATTTCCTGTAAGGCAGCTTGTTTCTTATGAGCAGGAAAATATTTTCCAGAGAAGTAATAAATCATATCCTGGGGACTACGCACACAACCAGGAGCAAGAGTATTGTACCATATCTTAGCATCACCCTTTAATGAGAATGGAAATAATTTGAGAATATAGTAGTAGCGAAGCTTCTCATCATGAGCAAATAGGGTGGCTATATCATTTAATTTAGTAACATGTGCTGCAACAATTTCAGTTTCATAGCCATGGAAAGGATCAGATTCAAACAAACTAATTAACTCTGGGTCGACAGAGAATTCATAATCCTTATCATCAACAAAGTTAGGTGAAGTAGCAAACTTAGGATCACATTTCATTCTAGCATCAATGATTTTTCCTTTAGTTTGCATAATAATTTCTTAAGATCATCTCTATCATTGCAAGCAAGAAAATCTCTAGCTGTCTCCTCATCCATAATATAACCTTCAGGTATCTTAGGCAATTCATATCTAGGAGAGCTAGGCCTAATAGGTGTTTCAAGATTTCCAGTTTCAAGTACTTCATCAGTTTCAATAATTTCATCAGTTTCGGCATTCTCAATATCTTTAGCTCTAGCAATTTATTCATCAAGAAATTCACCTAGTGGCATATTATCATCAAGCAAGGTACTAGAATCGTCATGAGTAGCATTCATAGCAGAAGTAGCATCATCAATAACTTGCGACATATCAGGATTAATAGCATGTGGTGGTGTTGCAAGTCTACTCAAAATAGAGGGTGAATCAAGTGCAGAGTGTGATGGCAGTTCCTTACCTCCCCTCGTCTTAGAGGGAAAAATCTTAGTCTTGGTAATCTTCAGATTCTTTATAGTGATAAATAGATAATAATCCCAAGTGACTCAACAAATATAGCTATGCTCCCCGGCAACGGCGCCAGAAAAAGGTCTTGATAACTCATAAGTGTAGGGGATCGCAACAGTTTTCGAGGGTAGAGTATTCAACCCAAATTTATAGATTTGACACAAGGGGAGCCAAAGAATATTTGTAAGTATTAGTAGTTGAGTGTTCAATTCAACCACACCTGGAGATTAAATATCTGCAGCAAAGTGATCAGTAGCACATTAATATGATAGTTTTGATAGCAGTGATAATAGTAGCAGTAACAGTAACAGTGATAGCAATGATTTTGCAGCAAGTGTAACAATAGCAGTAGCGGTAGTAACTTAGCAAGAACAATATGTGGAAAATTCGTAGGCATTGGATCGGTGAATTCGTTGGATGATATTCATCATATAACAGTCAAAACCTAGGGCGATACAAAACTAGCTCCAGTTCATAAATATAATGTAGGCATGTATTCTGTAAATATTCATACGTGCTTATGGAAAGAACTTGCATGACATCTTTTGTCCTACCCTCCCCGGCAACGGCGCCAGAAAAAGGTCTTGATAACCCACAAGTATAGGGGATCGCAACAGTTTTTTAGGGTAGAGTATTCAACCCAAATTTATAGATTCGACACAAGGGGAGCCAAAGAATATTTGTAAGTATTAGCAGCTGAGTTGTCAATTCAACCACACCTAGAGATTAATTATCTGCATCAAAGTGATTAGTAGCACAGTAATATGATAGTTTTGATAGCAATGATAATAGTAGCAGTAACGATAACAGAGATAGCAATGATTTTGTAGCAAGTGTAACAGTAGCAACAACAGTAGTAACTTAGCAAGAACAATAAGTGGAAAATTTGTAGGCATTGGATCGGTGAATTCGTTGGATGATATTCATCATATAACAGTCATAACCTAGGGCGATACAAAACTAGCTCCAGTTCATAAATATAATGTAGGCATGTATTCCGTAAATAGTCATACGTGCTTATGGAAAGAACTTGCATGACATCTTTTGTCCTACCCTCCCGTGGCAGCGGGGTCCATAAGGAAACTAAGGGATATTAAGGCCTCCTTTTAATAGAGAACCGGAACAAAGCATTAACACATAGTGAATACAAGAACTCCTCAAACTACGGTCATCACCGGAAAGTATCCCGACTATTGTCACTTCGGCGTTTACGGATCATAACACGCAATAGGTGAATATGACTTGCAAGATCGGATCTAGAACATAGATATAATGGTGAAAACATAAACGATTCAGATCTGAAATCATGGCACCCGGGCCTAAAGTGACAAGCATTAAGCATGGCAAAGTCATAACAACATCAATCTCAGAACATAGTCGATACTAGGGATCAAGCCCTACCAAAACTAACTCGATTACATGAGAATCTCATCCAACTCCTCACCGACCAGTGAGCCTACGAAGGAATTACTCACTCCCGGTGGGGTGCATCATGGAATTGGCGATGGAGAAGGGTTGGTGATGACGAAGACCGAAGATCCCCCTCTCCAGAGCCCCAAACGGGCTCCAGATCTAGCCTCCCGATGAAGAACAGGAGGTGGCGGCGGCTCCGTATCGAGAAACGCGATAATTCTTTCTCCCTGATTTTCTCTCTCCAAATATAGGTATTTAAGGAGGCGGAATCAGGGTCTGCGGGGCCACCAGGTGGGCACAACCCACCTGGGTGCGCCTGGAAGGGGGGCGCACCCTGGTGGGTTGTGCTCACCCAGGGGCCCCCCTCCGGTGGTTCTTGGCTCCAGTATTTTTCTTTTATTGTATAATAAATCTCCAAAAAGTTTCGTTCTATTCCGAGAACTTTTATTTCTGCACAAAAACAACACCATGGTAGTTCTGCTGCAAACAGCGTCAGTCCGGGTTAGTTTCATTCAAACCAAGCAAATTAGAGTCCAAAACAAGAGCAAAGGCGTTAGCAAAAGTGGATACGACGGAGACGTATCAAAGAGGTTGATGGCAGAGGCGACACTTCAGTGGGTTGGTGATGTCTACTACACAACTTGTTCTTGTAGACTCGTGTTGGGCATCCAAGTGTAGAGTTTTGTAGGACAGTAGCAAATTTCCCTCAAGTGGATGACCTAAGGTTTATCAATCCGTGGGAGGCGTAGGATGAAGATGGTCTCTCTCAAACAAACCTGCAACCAAATAACAAAGAGTCTCTTGTGTCCCCAACACACCAAAGACAATGGTAAATTGTATAGGTGCACTAGTTCGGCGGAGAGATGGTTATACAAGGGTAGTAATGATAGTAGATATTGATTTTTGTAATAGGAAAAATAAAAAGGTAGCAAGTAACAAAACTGGGCACAAACGGTATTGCAGTGCTTGAAAATGAGGCCTAGGGTTCATACTTTCACTAGTGCAATCTCTCAACAATGCTAATATAATTGGATCATATAACCATCCCTCAACGTGTGATGAAGAATCTCTCCAAAGTTCTTAACTAGCGGAGAACATAAGACAAAATTGTTTGTAGGGTATGAAACCACCTCAAAGTTATCCTTTCCGATCGATCTATCGAGCTATCCCTATAAGTGTCACAAACAACCCAAGAGTTCGTACTAAAATAACACCATCTGATACACATCAACCAACTCTAATGTCACCTAGATACTCCAATTTCACCACGAGTATCCGTGAGTTCATTATACGATATGCATCAAACAACTTCAGATTCATAATATTCAATCCAACACAAAGAATTTCAAAGGGTGCCCCAAGATTTCTACCGGAGAAACAAAGACGAAAACGTGCATCAACCCCTATGCATAGATTACCCCAATGTCACTTCGGGAATCCACGAGTTGAGTGCCAAGACATACATCAAGTGCTCTCAAATCCATAAAAATATTCAATCTGATAATAATGAAATCTCAAAGGTAAAACTCAATTCATGACAACAAGATAGAGAGGGGAAAACACCATATGATCCAACTATATTAACAAAGCTCGCGATACATCGTGCCAAATCAAGAACACGAGAGAGAGAGAGAGAGAGATCAAACACATAGCTACTAGTACAAACCCTCAGCCTCAAGGGTGGACTACTCCCTCCTCATCATGGTGGCCGTCGGGATGATGAAGATGGCCTCCGGTGATGATTTCCCCCTCCGGCAAGGTGCGGGAACAGGGTCTAGATTTGTTTTTCGTGGCTACAGAGGCTTGCGGAGGTGGAACTTCTGATATAGGGTTATTTCTTGGGGTTTCTGTATTTATAGGAGGCGTCGTACTCACGTCCAGATGGGCCACGAGATGCCCACTACCCACCAGGGCAAGCCGGGCCCACTTGGCACGCCCAGGTGTGTAGTGGGGCCCTCGTGGCTCTTCTGGCCCTCCCACGAAGCTTCTAGTGCCTCTTTTCTTCCAAAAAAATCATCAAAAAGTTTCTCTACATTTGGAGAACTTTGATTTCTGCACAAAAAACAACACCATGATAGTTCTGCTGAAAACAGTGTCAGTCCATGTTAGTTTCATTTAAATCATATAAAATTGCACCCAAACCATATAAAATTATTGTAAACATTGCATGAATACTTCATAAATTATACATACGTTGGAGACGTATCAACATCCCCAAGCTTAATGTAACACCCCGGGAACCATGCTACAGTAATCTTCCCCTAATGGTGGCCAAGTCATCATGATTACTATGCAAATTGCAACTTGTCCTAAAAATCAAAGTCAAATTCCAATTTAAATTGCAGGCCAAATTTTTTACTTCTTTAAACGGTGAAACAAATTTTTTTATGATATGTTATAAAATCCCAAGGCATTGGTAAAAATAATTTCAACTATATTTGGATGTCCAATTTGGCCCTGTCAATAATATTAGTGGAACAGTAGCCTTTAACCACACCATTTAAATGCAAATATAATTTAATTGAATTCAAGATGACGCCAAACTTTGTGGACAGTCCCATAATATTGCAAAGTATTTTTGCGACAAGTTCCACATTTAACAAAATTCATTTGGCACTAAAAAGAAATACAAAGCACATAGAAAATAAATGACAGAAAAAGAAAAAGAAGAATACTAAAGACCTACTATGCTAAAAGGCCAAAAGTGGCCACAGTGCACGTAGCCCAGCCCACCACCGACCTTTCCCTTACCTCCCGCTACAGGAGGCAGAGGAGGTGTGTGGCACACATCCACGACAGCCATGGCCGTGGATGGCCTCCACGTCCCCCACGTCCTATAACTATGTCCACAAAAACCCTAGCCCCCATCTCGCTCAGCCCCCTCTCGATCCCCCTAAGTCCCCTTCCTTCGGGCTCAAAATCATGCTCGGAAAACTCATAGTCACCGCTACCTCACCATCATTAGCGTGGCCACCATCATCACCAATGTGTGGGAACACGTCCAGGAGGTTCGTCGCGCTCGGCTTCGTCCGTTCCGGGTATT
This sequence comes from Thinopyrum elongatum, assembly GCA_011799875.1. NCBI lineage: Eukaryota > Viridiplantae > Streptophyta > Magnoliopsida > Poales > Poaceae > Thinopyrum > Thinopyrum elongatum. The sequence goes on from CM022298.1 coordinate 226,771,766, forward strand.
GTAGCAAGGAGGGGAACTGCGTAGACGGCGTCATCATCTTCTTCTTCGTCCGGTCGTCGCCGTTGTCTCTCCGGTCCACCTCGGCCTCCCCGACCCCGCCTTCTTGCTCGCGGTGAGCATATCCACCGATCCCCCCGTTTCCCCTCTTTGATTCGGCGCTGTAGACCCACGCCGCCTGTCGCCGCCATGGCCGGACCTCCGGAGCTCCGCCCGCGCGCGTACTCAACCACTCCTCGCCGCGCCCTTGGCCGCCCGACGCGCCTGTGCCTCGCTGGCCACACGCCCACGCATGCCGCCCGCTCCCCCGCTGCCCGCTGACCCGCTTGCCCGGTGCTCGCTCCCCGTTGCTCTACTGTGCCGTTGCTGCTAAACCGTCGCTGCTGCCTCGTAGCCACTCGCTGCCGTCGTCCGGCGCTCGCACCGCCCTGCTGGCCGCCCCTGCCTCGGGCCCCTGGTACCACTGCCGCCTGCGCCTGCACGCCCGCTGGCCTGCCTGCATTCGCCGCTGCTACGTTGCTGGTGTTGCGCCGCCGCAACTGCTTCTGCTGCGGCTGGTGTGCGGCTGCTGCTACCTGGGCTACTGCCCATGGGCCATCCCCCCTTTGTTTAATTAGATACTAACCCCCCTAATTAAGTTAAGCACTAACCCCCTGCTAAACATTTTTAGTTTAGCCCCTGTTATGATAAAACATTGTTAAAAAAAGAAGAAAACAAAACTAAATCAGAAGAATCTGAGACAATGACATTTGGGGCCCATGTGTACTGTTCATTTGGATAAGGCATACATAGTCAGCTACTCGCTTTGACTCTGGGCCCGCTATCAGCCTCACGTGCAAAAGTGTGGGCACACTTTCGGGTACCCGTAGCAATTAGGCATTAAAATGATTTTGGTTTAAAATAAATCTATAATTCTAGAAAATGTTTAAAATTTTGAAAATTAATAGAAAGTAAACCGTAACTTCGATGAAAATAATTTATTTATGAAATTCGATCAGAAAAATATGACGAATCCAAATATGCCATCCGTTCGTCTATCACGTGCCTCTAGCATAGTGAAAATGGATCCGTCCCCTCTGATTCATTTGTCCAAAAAATGCCAAATGCCGGGAAAACATTCCCGGATGTTTTCCCTCTTCGTCTGTATCCCCTAGCATTGCGTTAGGTCGCCCTAGCACCGCGTTAGGTCACCCCTAGCACCACGTATTGCCATGTTATGCTTTGTGATGCTTTGTTTGCTTTATATTTATTGTTTCTTCCCCCCTCTTCTTCTCCGGTATACCCCGAGACCACTGCTGATGCCCGTGTGATCGACTACATCGACGATGACCCCTCCTTTTCAGTAGAGCTTCCAGGCAAGCCAACCCCCCTTGATCATTCTGATATCGCCCATTCCATTCTCTCTCATGCTTGTATTAGATTTTGCTACTGTACTTGATTGCTCCTATTCTGATGCATAGCCTGCTTTTGTAACCTGCTCTTATACCTTACCTGATTATCCTAAACTACTTTGTATAGGTTGGTTAGTGATCCATCAGTGACCCCTCACCATGTCCCAGTTGCCCCCGCTTTATGTTCGATGACTCGATCAACGTGATCGACATCCAGGGCCCGACACATCACATCACACCCCCTTAGTTGTACGACTTTGCAGAGCTACTATTGAGTGCCGAGGGTGACACCTCGTATAGCACTTCTGATGTTAATTCTGTAGTGTAGCTAATCAATCATGGTCTTCGAGGGTGATTCCTCCTTCACCACTTCCGATATCTACTCTATCGTGCAACCCCTCCAGTGTGGACCATCGAGGGTGATTCCTCCAGGTCCACCTTGACGGTTACATGGAGTGGGAATCCATCGAGGGTGATTCCTCGGGTTTCTCCCTTACTGTTTTGGACACACGGTTACTTTGACTTTACCACAGAACCATGTTGAAGTCGGGTCGGCCCTGAGGGGTATCCGCGAGTTGATGTGTAGTCGGGTTGACCTGGAGGGTACCCGCGAGATTTCTACGTGGCACGGCCGGGCATTCCGGTCCCTTGCCGTAAGTCCACGAGACGGGGCGATGGGGTCACATGATCGTGATTCTCTGCTTGTTACCGCGTGCTCCCAAGACACTAATGGATTTGGGTATTTGATCTGGGTTGGCCACCGGCCTATACGCACTAACCACCATGCGGGACAAGATATGGGCAACCGGCATCGTAGTATCAGCCGAAGCTCTTCAGACGTCAGCGACTGAGTGGCGCGCGCCAGGTTGGACTGGAACGCCTGCGCTTGTATAAGGAGGCTAGGTCTGCTCACCGGCCACGTACGCAACATGCAGGAATGCAAAGGGTGATGGGCCCAAGACCCCTACGCGCTTAGGATGTAGACTGGCGTGCTGGCCTCTCTGTTGAGCCTAGGTAGGGCTGCGACGTGTTGATCTTTTGAGGCCGGGTATGACCCAGGAAAGTGTGTCAGGCTAGAGATGATTTAGTGTGTTGGGTAATCTGGTGCACCCCTGCATGGAAGTTAATCTATTCGAATAGCCGTGTCCCCAGTAAAAGGATGACTTGGAGTTGTATCCCGATCTATACAACTAGAACTGGATACTGAGATGTGAAATGGATATGATGGCTCCTGGATTGCTTTCTCGCAGGGAGTAGAGAAAGGATCTCTGGGCGTTAATGCTACCACATGCTTGCTGATTATAAAATTCTATTTTGTACTCTTCTAAATGCTGCAAGATGCTTGAAGATGCTAGTCTTCGATAGGCTAGACTTCCCCTCTATTCTGGCATTCTGCAGTTCAGTCCACAGATACAGCCCATTCCTCTGATACTGATGCATACTTAGTTTAGATCTGATGTAAGTCTTGCGAGTACTTTGGATGAGTACTCATAGTTGCTTTGCTTCCCCTTTTCCCCTATACCCGATTGCTGCGATCGGATGGCGGATCCCAGGAGCCAGACGCCACCACCGACGACTATTACTACCCCAAGGGTGCCAACTAATACGTGGAGGCCACTGATGACCAGGAGTAGTTAGGAGGCTCCCAGGCAGGAGGCCTTGCCTTTTCGATCATCGTAGATGTTTGTGCTAGCCTTCTTAAGGAAAACTTGTTTAACTCATGTCTGTACTCAGATGTTGTTGCTTCCGTTGACTCGTTTGTATTCGAGCTGATGTATTCGAGCCCTCGAGGCCCCGGGCTTGTAATATGAAGCTTTTATGACTTTAATTTGTGTCTAGAGTTGTGTTGTGATATCTTCTCGTGAGTCCCTGATCTTGATCGTACATATTTGTGTGTATGATTAGTGTATGATTGAATCGGGGGCGTCACAAGTTGGTATCAGAGCCGACTGCCTGTAGGTAGCCCCCTTTCCAACTCCTTGGCCAAAGTTGAGTCTAGTCTATGAAAATTGTTTTACTAACATGGCTGTGTGGCTTACGGGCCCATGTCGCCAATGGGTGGTATTAGGATATTTTATTCCTCGTCTTTACTCTGGGACTCTGATCTCTCTTCTATTCGGGTTAAATTTTTAACTAACTCTAACACTAGGTTCTCGTAACTACTTCCTTTCGGAGAGCCCTTCATTCCAGATGATCGCTTGGTGCACCAGAAGATTCTAAAGATACTCCCCGATGTTCTCTTGAGACTTTGTGCCCACTGCTTTGGCAATTCCCTTCCACCGTCGACCCCTATGGATAACTACATGCACCTGTCGTTCATACTTTCATTCCTAGTTGCTCTTGTTATTACAAGATACTTCAAAACACTATCCGATCTTCCGATAATCCTCTGCCAACTATTGCGCTGCAAATACTTGTCTGCTTGCATTATGGTTACTTTCCATATGTCTAGCAATATTCATTAATATCCTTTGACATCATCATTCTGAGCCTTTGATTCGATATGTTGCGAACGCTCGCAATCATCAGTCGAAACTAGAATTCGTCCCTTCGGCTTAGACGTCACTCCGGACATGAGCTGGATCTCGGCAAATCAAACCTTGATTGATTGTCGATCTACGTCTATTCAACTTACTTATCTTTTGATCAGAGCATCTTCCTATGATCCCCTGATTGGAAAATCATAATTCCATTGAATTTAAGCTTCAAAATTTTCCAGATATTTCTGTAATCCGATGTTGTTGCATTAATTCTTCTTCTGGTTGAGCATCAATACTCACATCTTATTCTTTGCAGTCCGCCAGAACCATTGCTGGATTATTATCCGACAGTGTCCTTCATATTCAATAACTTTGTGAGTCTTTCCTCGGATACATAATGCGTCTGGTAAAATTTTATCCTCTGCTTTGTCAACCATGCTCTACTTCCGAGCTTGTGTTGTTTATTCTTGAAGTTTGTGGTATATGCTCCTAAGATGCCCTGATGGGTTGAACCTATGCCTTCCTAAACCGTATGAACCCGAAAGTTTTCACAAGTCATACTCTTCTGTTGTTTCGCCAGATAAATTTTCAACACTACAGCTTCATGAAAAGCGAGAAGTAAAATGAAAGGTTATGCATTGAAGAAGTGGGAGTCGACCTTGAGCCTTTGCGTTCATGCCCATGGACATGATGTAGATCTTATCATGGAAGCTTCTTGTAATAATAATTATACCCTTGTTATAAGTTCATCTTGTTACTATGTTTGGTCCTTTGCAATCATGTTTCCTACCATATTGTTCTTCTTTGATCCCATTTCTCGGACAAGTTAAAGTACTTGTTTTCTGCAGATCAATACTTCTGTCCAACCTCAATCACGCTCCACCTTCGAGTATTACCCTCTGGTATCTCGATAATATCATGGAACTACATAACTTCTTATGAGTTCTTCATCAACTATTATTTCTCACTGATTCCAATTTTTCCCCGGGTTCTGAGTTGTTAGACACTCAAGGACATCGATAACTGAAGTCTGCACTACGATTCAACAACTCTTAGTAATCTTCTTTACTTACGAGTTGTGCTCGATCATGTCATTCCCAGTCAATTGTCTATAACATCATTGTCATGCTAAAGCTTGACCATGCCGTCTATGTCCTTCATCTCCGAACACAACTCCAATAGTACACTAAGCTTACATCAAGCTTTCAACATCATATCATTTGTCTGGAAAGGCAACTCTAATTCTGAGATTGCATTTTGCCGGTGGTTCTAATAATCTTTTGCTTCACCATTCCTTTTTGCTTGATGTCACCGCCGATCGATTACATCTTCATGGAACCTCTCGACAAAATGTGTCATAATCATCGTCAAGAATTTGACTTGTTCCAATTTGTGCATCGAATTCATGATGAGAAATACCATCCTTGGCCCTCGATGATTTGTGTTATCATCGACAACTTTATCGCCTTCCCTCCAACACAAACTTGATCATGTTTTGTGTAGTACCTTGAATTCCTTTATATCCAGCTTGTGATATTTTCTACCTTGGAGTATTACCATATTTTATGTCGAGAATGTCGTGGGTATTTCACCATCTCTTGAGAATTCTTGATACAAGTGATACTTATCATCATCACCATTCTTTTCTTGGTCCCATGTTGTTTCTAACCGGAATACCGACAAATGGACTGTGATGTGTAAATTCAAAACTTCTAGCAACCCTGTTGCTTGAAGTTAGTGTTCGATAGTTTCATTCTTAGTCTATTGGTTATTGAATCAACATTCTAACATTGATCATGCTACTTAGTCCATCCTTCCAGGTGAACATTTCCATCAATGTTTACTTGTGGATGTTCTCCTCGACCATACTTTATTATATACTTCGGTATGTCCAATATTATCACCTTGTTCACTTAATTGTGGAAATCCATGTTTATGGAAATCTTGATGTGTTATGCTGTGCCCATCGGCCACATCCTCATCTTTTCAACGATGAAATTATACGCGCTGTTCTAGCAGTTCCTGCTGGATCCTTTGTGTTTCCGAAGTCTGACCTTTACCTGTTGACCATGTCGATGCTATCCCGAAGCATGACTGTGGTATTCCGATCATCAAAAGGAATACTGGAAGCGCAATGCTAAAATTTTCTTGACCAATTATACAAACACCATTGTATGGATAACATCATGAGCTTCCTCGCCCCTTTTCCCTAGATGGTTATCTACTTGCAATCCTGTCAGGATTATCCCGCTCTGCTTGCTCTTGGGAAGGAGTTGCACCTAATACTTGTGTATACACATTTTCTGTTCCATTGTTCTGTTTATTCTGATAATCGCATTTTCCTTTCCATTGTTTTGTTTAACCTTTCTTGTGATCTATATGAAATAAGCAGTTATATTTCCCTGCTTATGAAAACACCTCGGTGTACAACCCTGTCAAGGATAATCCTGTTACTATTGTTGATGACATTCCGGTAACCACCGATGGACGAGAACTTAGCCTATTGGTCCGCCTCATTTCAACGAGCAGGAAAATGGTTCTCTTTGTCCCTCGCCCTTGGTATCAACGTTGTTGCCAACATAACTACCATGCTATCATCTGACCTGCCATGCTATCATGACCGTGCAAGATGTCAGTGCCCTTCCTACTTTTAACCCACATGGTGCGCCCAAAACCCACAGTTCCACAAGATCAAAACCTGACTCTCCTGTGCATCCCTGTTTCCAAAGTTATTCCACCTGCTTGGCTTTGTATCAGATTCACGGGCCACCTTCTTAGAGATCTATTCTGGTATCAGATGCAATATTATTCCTGGTTGCTCTAAACCCTTTTCACACTTTAGATTAGGCATCGAACGAATGCCTGCCCGTTCGAAACTTCTCATGGTACCTCCTTACTTGCTCTGGATATTTCTTAAGTTTCAATTCGAGAGTTACTTTCTGCCACCTCCCTGATGTTATCTACCAGATAAGCAACCTTGTAGTGGTCTGTTCTTCCAAAGCTAACCATTATCCTTTTCGTAATTACGATGGAACTCCCAAAGAAAGGATGATGACTTCATCATGATGGCCTGAAGCAGAGAAATGAAGACATCAATGTAATGGACCGACCTCTTCGAGAAGAGCTACCAAGAACGAGAAGATCCGTTAGAATTTTGTAACCAGAACTTTCCCCCTTACTCCACCTCTTAAATCTCGGGACGAGATTTCTTGTAGTGGAGGAGAATTGTAACACCACGGGAACCATGCTACAGTAATCTTCCCCTAATGGTGGCCAAGTCATCATGATTACTATGCAAATTGCCACTTGTCCTAAAAATCAAAGTCAAATTCCAATTTAAATTGCAGGCCAAATTTTTTACTTCTTCAAACGGTGAAACAAAAAATGTTTACGATATGTCATAAAATCCCAAGGCATTGGTAAAAATAATTTCAACTATATTTGGATGTCCAATTTGGCCCTGTCAATAATATTAGTGGAACAGCAGTCTTGAACCACACCATTTAAATGCAAATATAATTTAATTGAATTCAAGATGACCCCAAACTTTGTGGACAGCCCCATAATATTGCAAAGTATTTTTGTGACAAGTTCCACATTTAATAAAATTCATTTGGCACTAAAAAGAAATACAAAGCAGAGAGAAAATAAATGACAGAAAAAAAAGAAAAATACTAAAGACCTACTATGCTAATTGGCCAAAAGTGGGCCACAGTGCACGTAGCCCAGCCCACCACCGGCCTTTCCCTTGCCTCCCGCTACAGGAGGCAGAGGAGGTGCGTGGCGCACATCCACGACGGCCATGCTCGTGGATGGCCTCCATGTCCCCCCACGTCCTATAACTATGTCCACAGAAACCTTAGCCCCCATCTCGCTCAGCCCCCTCTCGATCCCCCTTTGTCCCCTTCCTTCATGGCTCGAAATCGAGCTTGGAAAACTCATGGTCACCACTACCTCGCCGTCATTATCGCGGCTACCATTGTCACCAACGTGCGGGGACACATCCAGGAGGTTCGTCGCGCTCGGCTTCGTCCGTTCCGGGCATTGGAGCAAGGAGGGGAACTGCGTAGACGGCGTCATCGTCTTCTTCTTCGTCCGGTCATCGCAATCTCGTCATCACCACCGTCTCTCCGGTCCACCCCCGGCCTCCCCGACCATGCCTTCGTGCTCGCGATGAGCATCTCCCCCAATCTCCCTGCTTCCCCTCTTCGATTCGGCGCTGTAGACCCGCACCACCTATGGCCGGACCTCCCGATTTCCGCCCGTGCGCGTACTCAACCACTCCTCACCGCGCCCTTGGCCGCCCCGGTGCGCCCGTGCCTTGCTGGTCACGCGCCCACTCATGCCGCCCGCGCCCCCGCTGCCCGGTGACCCGCTTGCCCGGCGCTCGCTCGTCGTTTCTCTACTGCGCCGCTGCTGCCTCGCAGCCACTCGCTGCCGTCGTCCGGCGCTCGCCCCACCCTGCTGGCCGCCCCTGCTGCCGCCTGCACCTGCGCCCGCACGCCCACTGGCCTGCCTGCGTTCGCCGCTGCTATGCTGGTGGTGCTGCGCCATCGCAGCTGCTTCTGCTGCCGCTGGTGTGCGGCTGCTGCTACCTGGGCCACTGCCCATGGGCCAGCCCCCCTTTGTTTAATAAGATACTAACCCCCTAATTAAGTTAAGTACTAACCCCCCTACTAAACATTTTTAGTTAAGCCCCTGTTAAGATAAAACATTAGTTAAAAAAGAAGAAAACAAAACTAAATCAAAAGAATCCGAGACAATGACATTTGGGACCCACGTGTACTGTTCATTTGGATAAGGCATACACAGTCAGCTGTTGACTTTGACTCTGGTCCCACTATCAGCCTCATGTCCAAAAGTGTGGGTACACTTTCAGGTACCCGTAGAAATTAGGCATTAAAATGATTTTTGGTTTAAAATAAATCTGTAATTCTAGAATATGTATAAAACTTTGAAAATTAATAGAAAATAAACCATAACTCCGATGAAAATAATTTATATATGAAAATCAATCACAAAAATATGACGAATCCGAATATGCCATATGTTCGTCTGTCACGTGCCTCTAGTATAGCGAACATGGATCTGTCCCCTCCAATTCAACTATCCGAAAAATGCCAAACGCTGGGAAAATACTCCCGGATGTTTTCCCTCTTCGTCTGTATCCCCTAGCACTGTGTTTGGTCACCCCTAGCACCGCGTACTGCCATGTTTTGCTTTGTGATGCTTTGTTTGCTTTATATTTATTGTTACTCCCCCCTCTTCTTCTCCGGTAGACCCCGAGACCGTTGCTGATGCCCGTGTGATCGACTACATCGACGATGACCCCTCCTTTTCAGCAGAGCTTCCAGGCAAGCAAACCCCCCTTGATCATTTTGATAGGCTAGACTTCCCCTCTATTCTGGCATTCTGCAGTTGAAAGTACATGTAGTCCCCATGTGTGGTTTTGGTAATTGATGACAATCCTTATGGACTAATGTTTTCATTGAGATATACATTTGAAGGTTAGTCCCATTGGAAAATGATTGAAGAATAATGGAAGTCAACTCCTTTGAAGCAACAATTACATTGAGATGATCAAAATGAAGTTCATTGGAGTATCTTAAGGGTTGCCATGCTTAGAGCTATGGTTTGAGCCATAATGGATCAAGATCTTAAAAGGATGATTTGAATGATGAATTCTAGGAGTGGCTCAAAGATATGATCATAATGGACTCATGTGTTGAGTCATGATTGATCAAGTATTCAGGTGATTCTCATGGGCTCGCATCGAGAGAGAGATTTCAAGTGTCTGTGAGAGGATGACATCAAGTGTTGGTGATCATGGTTGACAAGGGCAAGTTCAAGATAACCATCCCAAAGGATTACATGCTTGAAGCTTGTGGATGATCACATGATGGACAAGTGAAGATGAATACAAAGCAAAGCTTCCCACATTGTGTATGGGAGAGAGACTTGAAGACTTCACCAATGTCTTGCCTTCATCTTGAGCCAAGAAGAAACATCAACATCAAGCTCAAGTGAACGGCTCATGTCAAAGGTATTAGTTCCTTTGACGTTAGTGTTGTGGAGTGATGACCACCAAAGAAACATATACACTCAAGAATGGATTCTCGATAGCTATGTAGTGTAGCTCTTTTATGATTCTTGAGTTATAGGGATCCCGCACTATTAAGAGGGGATCAAAGGGGTTTGTGATGGATTTGCTCAAGTCAACATCTTCTATACACAATTCCACTCATATCCTATATACCAAAGAAAAGCCAAAGCCAAATAGTTTCCCCAAAATATATGATCTAACCTTTGCATACTTTGCACCCTCCATTTTGGTTTATCTTGGGTGGTTCTTTATGTGACGACCTGGAGATTTTCCATAGCTTCAAAACGAGCCCAAGATCATCAAAATCGGAGTCCGTATGAAAAAGTTGTGCATGTTTTAGTTTTGGGGTTCCTGCTGTTTTTTATTGGCCGGACGTCCGGTAGCGTCCGGAAATCCGGTGGCCATATCCAGAAGCAAACGGACGGATTTCCGGTACTTACCGGACGTCCGGTCACCGGACGTCCGGAAAGTGTCGGATGTCCGACAAACCTGTTTCGCAAATATCCTGCTACTTTCGTCTGATGGCGTGCCACCGGACGTCCGGTGCCTGTTTTGCCACCGGACGTCCGGTACTTACCGGACGTCCGACACTTTCCTGAGCAGAATTCCGCCCCAACGGCCACATTTGGGGCCACACTATAAATACCCCTTCACTACTTCGTGGAGGGGTTGAGCAACACAAATATCCTCACCCACATTTCAGAAAAGCTCCCTCTCCTTCTCCTACCTCAAATCTTAGATCTCGGAGAGATTTGTGAGAGTTCTTGAGAGAGATTTCACCCATTGATAGATCCACTCCCTCTCCCTCTCTTGAAAAAAGGAATTTGTGATTTGAGCAAGTCTTGAGCATTTCCCCCTTGATCTTGTTACTCTTGGAGGTTGGAGACTCCTAGGCGGTAGGAGTGCTCCGGTGAGGAATCAACTTGTGATTTGTCCTCCGGAAAGTTTGTGAAGGTTTGGAGGCCGCCTCAAGGTCTACCACTAGTGGTTGGGAATCGCCTTCGTGGTGATATCTCAAGGAGAATAGGGTGAGCCTTCGTGGCGTTGGTGTGCCTTCGTGGTAACATCCACCTCTCTAACGGTGACTAGCTTCCCTCCAAGGAAGTGAACATCGGGATACATCATCGTCTCCGTGACTTCGGTTATCCCTAACCCTAACTCCTTACTTGTGGTTTACCTTGGTCACTTGACCGTGCATTCGCTATTCTTGTTGTCCTCATTATATTGTGTTGGTTACCATATCGTAGAGATTATTTAGGCCAACACTTTATAGTCCGCAATTCATACTTCCTACTATTGTTCTATCTTGTGTTTAGTGTGAATTGCTAGCTTGTAACTTTCATTTCCATATCTTGTAACATAATTTGTGTAAGCTTGTATTTCCTACTTGTGGGTGTGTGCATTCATTTCCATATCTTGTGATATACATTGAGTAAGTTTGTGTAACTTACTTGTGCTTACTCATATCCTCGTTGTTCTCATCTTGTTTATAATAAGTTGTTGGTGCACTTAGTGAGCCTAGTATATTTAGGATTTGTGCTTGAAAAGTATCCGCTTAGTTTATTTCCGCATTAGGATATAGCCAAATCCGTAAAAGATTTTAAAACGCCTATTCACCCCCCCTCTAGGCGACATCGTGGTCCTTTCAATTGGTATCAGAGCTAGGTCTCTCCTTATTAGGCTTCACCGCCTAGAGAGTAACGATGTCGACTAGTGAACTAGTGCACGATGACACATTTTGTTTTAATGGCACAAATTACATTATGTGGAGATTACGCATGCTTTGTCACTTTCGGGCCATGGGTCCAAATGCTTTGCGAATTGTTCTTGTAGGAATTTCTATTGCAAAGGATGGTCCTTCTCCATCTTTTGAGGATATGTATCTTGATTGTGATACTTCTCTTGCCATTCATCAAAGTATAACCGTTGAAGTGTTTAAGGAAATCTCGACTTGCAAGTCGGCTCATGAGGCTTGGACCAAACTTGAAGATATATATGGTGGGTCCAATCTTGATGAAGACAATATTCTTTTCGGGGAGTTAATGGAGGAGTTCTCCACATTTTTAAATCATGAAGAGCTCTCTATTGCTTCCACCTCCAATTACTTGGACACTTCAATATCTTCCACTTCACCAACATGTGGCATGCCACAAGGTAATGACATGGTGAGTGAAGAAATATCTCGTGATGATGGTACTAAGATCATTATTGATGATCTTGCTTGTGTAGATGCTAGTGATGTATCCTCTATGGACTTGAGCATATCTAGCACCACAAATAGTGTAAATTATTGTGTTGATAGTCCATGCATATCACCTAAGAATTCCATGACAAATGTTTGTGATGATATGCTTGCTCTCCCGTGTTGCCATGATCAAAATACTTTGGTTTCCTCTAGTTGTTCTATGACTAACCATGTAGAGGAAATCAAGAAAAATGAGGCACACTTGATTGATGAAGAACCCTCTTCACCAAAAGAATCATCATCAACCCCTTTTGTTCACATGTGCCTCATGGCAAGAGGTAATGACGAGGTATCATCTTCTCTTAGTGATAATGATGATAGTTGTAATGAGGAAGATGATGAAGTATTGACTCAAAATCTCTATGAGATTGGGAAAACTCTTCGTAGAGCTAAAAATAACACTTATAAAAGGTTCCAAGATGTTCTTGCTTGCTTTCAAAACCGTAATGACTTATTTCTTTACGAGCAAGCAAAAAGTGAACAACTTGAACATGAACTTGCTATGGCTCATCAATGTCTTAGTGACTTGAGGTCTTTAAAAGAAGAGATTGAAGTTACTCATTGTAAACTTAAAGAGGATTTTGAGCACCTTGACCTTGACTACAAGAAGGTCAAAGGAGAGCTCACCAAACTCTCTAAGTCTCATGAGGAACTTCAAGCTACTCATGCGGAGTCTCTAGCTTCGACATGCTCCTCTCATATTGATAATGATGCTTGTGCTACTAACTCTATCTTGTGTGAAGCATCGATATTAAAAGAAAATGTTGAGCTGAGGACTCAACTTGATTTGCTAACTAGCAATTATGGGAAATTGGAAGAAAGTCATAAAAAGCTCTCAGGCACTCATGAGGATCTTCTAATCTCTCATGATGGGTTAAAGTTAGCTCATGAGGCTATGGTCACCAAGGTAAAATCATGTGAGTCTCATGTGGATATTAGCACATTTTCTACTCAAAATGCCTTATTGCCATGTGCTAGTCCTTGCAATTCCTCTCTACATGATATTGGTACATCTTGTGATGAATTGCTCACCATGCCTTGTTGCTCTAACAATGAAATTTCTACCTCCTCTAGTTCTTTTGTTAATACTAACCTTGTAGAGGAAAATAAAGAGCTCAAGGCCCAAGTCACTAGTTTGAAGAAAGACTTGGAAAAATGTTGTGATAATATCTTGAGTGTGCAAAAGGACCCTCAAGACAAAATAGGACTTGATTTCATCTCCAACAAGAAGAAGTCCAAGAACAAGAAGAAGAGACAAGATCAAGTCAAGAATTCAGCCAACATTATTTGCTTCAAGTGCAAGAATGTTGGACACCATGTGAGATCTTGTCCATTGAAGAAGAAGGCTTCAAGTGTGAAGCATCAAGGGAAGTGGCCTCAAGTTCAATCTCAAGATAATGAAAGGCCTCTTCCCATGCCAAACCAAGATAATGTTCTCCAAGTTGAAAAGGTAAAGAAGAAGAGAAAGGGGAGCGTATGTTGCTATATTTGCCGTGAGAAGGGACACATATCTTCATCATGTCCCAACGGTAATGTCTCTAAGCCTCCAATTGTCAATGATCATTATTCACTTAGAAAGGATAATGTTGGCAATTTGTTTGCCAAGTTTGTTGGTGCCCAAAGTGGTTTGAAAGTAGATAAGACCATTTGGGTTGCCAAACCTATTGTGACTAACTTCTTAGGACCCAACTTGGTTGGGGACCATCAAGCTCAAACTTGATCAATAGGTGTGTGGAGGGCATTGGAGACTTGGCTACTTCATGAAGAAAAACTATTTTCACAATATGCTATGGTTAATGCCAAGTCAAGTGGATTATCATCATATCTATCAATCCAATGCTCCTCTTTGCGGTAACTTGTACTTGCATTGTTTACATTAAAAGTTACTAAGTCCCTTGCAAGTTTAGGTTTTGTACCTAGCATGTGCTTGTATATGTTGTGCTTCCTAGTATGCTTGATTTGTGTATCTAGCATGTGTAGGTCGCAATGCACTTCATATATTTGTGTGTGTGGTTTCGAGCCTTTATTGCTTCATTAGTTGAATCTTCCTTGGCTCTTTTGAGATATTAATGGATCATCACATTATGGGGGAGTGCTATGTTTTACGCATATCACAAACCTTAAATGTGTATATATGTGGGATACCACCTAGTATTGTTAGTGCAATATTATCTAGTTACTATGTGGTATGTAAAGCTCATTTGAAACTCAAATTCTTAATAGCTAAGATGTGCATGAAATTCAAATTCATATCAATATGCACATATTTAAGTGGTTTTACCCTATGTGTTGTAGTTATGCTAACTACTTCGGACCCAATAAGTTTGGGGACCATATTGTACTTAAAATGTTTTAGGTACATTTGAGAAGCATTGGGTGCTTGGCTTATTCATGAAGGTGGTGGCACTATGAGGAAATTAGAGCCAAGCTTGGACATTTTATTGATCTACGACTTCATACCAATGCTATCTCGGTAACAAGTATTTACTTCATGCATATATATAGAAATGGGGTCAACCTTGTGTAGGTTGCATCATGGCATGAATTTCTTGACTCGTTCCTGTGATACTTGTTTCCTTTCTCAAAGCATCCCAACAATGATCTCTTGTTGCAAGTTGTGATGTCTTTGATGGTTGTGTGTTTGGAGTTCATTAATATACAATAAGATTATATTAAGCCACTTGCTATGCTTTCAAGCAAAGATCTCATTGGTATATTTTATGACTCCCGTTTGGATATCTTATTCTTTCCTTTTGTAACTATTTTATGTGTACATCCTTCTTTGTGGATATCATCTACCTAGAATCTTATACACGTGAGAGAAGTTACATCTCTAGTTGATATCCCTACTCTTTCATGTCCACCATTTCATTCACTTTTTATATCTTTGGTGGCTCCATGGAAGCAGTTGTTGTATGAGTGCATGTCTTACCTCTTTGCATCTTAGTGCACTCATGTTTGGTGAAGATTTTTGTCCTCATGCTTGTCTTGACAAGCCTATTATTTCCTATCTTCATCATGGGTTGTCACAAGCTTTGATTTTTAATTTGCTATTAGTGAGCTTGTGAACCCATTTGCTTGATGTGTGTGTGACCTTCTTAACTTCGTGTGTGTGGGAAGGACATGTCTTGCACCTTGTATCTCATTTACTCAAGACTATGTTGATGCTTAATTCTCATCCTTATACTAGTCTTCTCAAGTGCTTTGACGTGACTCACACACATCATTTTGGTTGTGCCTATTCTTAGGTTGCCTCATTTACATGTTGCTCAACCATATGTTTGTTGCAAATGCTAGGCTTCTTTTCTTATCTATGCCTGCTTGCAATTGCTTTGTGTTCCTATTAATTTTGGGGGAGTGATGATCCTATTTTGTGCACTTGCATTCAAATACAAAAATTCTAAATAGTGCACAAATCATGGGGAGCTTCTCTATGTTCCTTAGAACACTCCTTTGCCCAAATCATAATATTATTTTATCCTTTTGGCTCGTCGGATCTTTTGATTGCTTGCTTCACTTTGTGTTATGCAAATGGGATCAATTTGTGCCATGTGCTTTGTGCCATGTGTCTTGCTATTATGACTAGGTTTCAGTTGTATAATAATGGATTCACTTGTGTATATCATGTTCTTATCAATTGCGTCTATTTTGTGTATGCAAAGTTTCTTTGTGGATACATATCATGATTATGATTGGCCACTCAGAAATTTTTATACATGAGAAAGTTCATATCTTTCCTTGATATCATTTATTCCTTGCCGGCCACTTTGTTTGTTTCCTCTTATTCTTATGGTGGCTTCGGTAAGAGGTTGTGTCGTGAGTGCTTGTATGTTTGGCATATAATCTTGTGTTTTGACTGTTTTCCTCACATGTCTAATGCTTGTTTTCATATCTGGTCTTCTAGATGTTTTGTCTTCCATTTTGGCATTTGTTGCCAATGGGGGAGAAGTTTAGAGGGTTTAAGATAAATATCTTTTGAAGTTCTTGTTGTCATTTATGCATATCCACCCTAGTTATATATGCTTGTTGCATGAATGAATATATAGAGAAATCTCCAACTAGTTTATATCAACCAATATATGCAATGAAATTCAAAGTTCATTCACACATGCATATATTGTGGGGGAGCTTGCTCTATATATTGCGGTCTTACTAACATCAAATGCTTGTGTAGTGTTTTGATTTTAGTACAACCGGTTTTGATAAACATCAAGTTTCTTTGTGATAATTGATGCTATCAAAATCTCCGCAAGTATACAATTTATCCTCGAAAAAATTGCGTGCTTGTGTAAAAATTCATTATATAAACCCTCTTGTTGAGATTGTCATCAATTACCAAAATGGGGGAGATTGAAAGTACATGTAGTCCCCATGTGTGGTTTTGGTAATTGATGACAATCCTTATGGACTAATGTTTTCATTGAGATATACATTTGAAGGTTAGTCCCTTTGGAAAATGATTGAAGAATAATGGAAGTCAACTCCTTTGAAGCAACAATTACATTGAGATGATCAAAATGAAGTTCATTGGAGTATCTTAAGGGTTGCCATGCTTAGAGCTATGGTTTGAGCCATAATGGATCAAGATCTTAAAAGGATGATTTGAATGATGAATTCTAGGAGTGGCTCAAAGATATGATCATAATGGACTCATGTGTTGAGTCATGATTGATCAAGTATTCAGGTGATTCTCATGGGCTCGCATCGAGAGAGAGATTTCAAGTGTCTGTGAGAGGATGACATCAAGTGTTGGTGATCATGGTTGACAAGGGCAAGTTCAAGATAACCATCCCAAAGGATTACATGCTTGAAGCTTGTGGATGATCACATGATGGACAAGTGAAGATGAATACAAAGCAAAGCTTCCCACATTGTGTATGGGAGAGAGACTTGAAGACTTCACCAATGTCTTGCCTTCATCTTGAGCCAAGAAGAAACATCAACATCAAGCTCAAGTGAACGGCTCATGTCAAAGGTATTAGTTCCTTTGACGTTAGTGTTGTGGAGTGATGACCACCAAAGAAACATATACACTCAAGAATGGATTCTCGATAGCTATGTAGTGTAGCTCTTTTATGATTCTTGAGTTATAGGGATCCCGCACTATTAAGAGGGGATCAAAGGGGTTTGTGATGGATTTGCTCAAGTCAACATCTTCTATACACAATTCCACTCATATCCTATATACCAAAGAAAAGCCAAAGCCAAATAGTTTCCCCAAAATATATGATCTAACCTTTGCATACTTTGCACCCTCCATTTTGGTTTATCTTGGGTGGTTCTTTATGTGACGACCTGGAGATTTTCCATAGCTTCAAAACGAGCCCAAGATCATCAAAATCGGAGTCCGTATGAAAAAGTTGTGCATGTTTTAGTTTTGGGGTTCCTGCTGTTTTTTATTGGCCGGACGTCCGGTAGCGTCCGGAAATCCGGTGGCCATATCCAGAAGCAAACGGACGGATTTCCGGTACTTACCGGACGTCCGGTCACCGGACGTCCGGAAAGTGTCGGATGTCCGACAAACCTGTTTCGCAAATATCCTGCTACTTTCGTCTGATGGCGTGCCACCGGACGTCCGGTGCCTGTTTTGCCACCGGACGTCCGGTACTTACCGGACGTCCGACACTTTCCTGAGCAGAATTCCGCCCCAACGGCCACATTTGGGGCCACACTATAAATACCCCTTCACTACTTCGTGGAGGGGTTGAGCAACACAAATATCCTCACCCACATTTCAGAAAAGCTCCCTCTCCTTCTCCTACCTCAAATCTTAGATCCCGGAGAGATTTGTGAGAGTTCTTGAGAGAGATTTCACCCATTGATAGATCCACTCCCTCTCCCTCTCTTGAAAAAAGGAATTTGTGATTTGAGCAAGTCTTGAGCATTTCCCCCTTGATCTTGTTACTCTTGGAGGTTGGAGACTCCTAGGCGGTAGGAGTGCTCCGGTGAGGAATCAACTTGTGATTTGTCCTCCGGAAAGTTTGTGAAGGTTTGGAGGCTGCCTCAAGGTCTACCACTAGTGGTTGGGAATCGCCTTCGTGGTGATATCTCAAGGAGAATAGGGTGAGCCTTCGTGGCGTTGGTGTGCCTTCGTGGTAACATCCACCTCTCTAACGGTGACTAGCTTCCCTCCAAGGAAGTGAACATCGGGATACATCATCGTCTCCGTGACTTCGGTTATCCCTAACCCTAACTCCTTACTTGTGGTTTACCTTGGTCACTTGACCGTGCATTCGCTATTCTTGTTGTCCTCATTATATTGTGTTGGTTACCATATCGTAGAGATTATTTAGGCCAACACTTTATAGTCCGCAATTCATACTTCCTACTATTGTTCTATCTTGTGTTTAGTGTGAATTGCTAGCTTGTAACTTTCATTTCCACATCTTGTAACATAATTTGTGTAAGCTTGTATTTCCTACTTGTGGGTGTGTGCATTCATTTCCATATCTCGTGATATACATTGAGTAAGTTTGTGTAACTTACTTGTGCTTACTCATATCCTCGTTGTTCTCATCTTGTTTATAATAAGTTGTTGGTGCACTTAGTGAGCCTAGTATATTTAGGATTTGTGCTTGAAAAGTATCCGCTTAGTTTATTTCCGCATTAGGATATAGCCAAATCCGTAAAAGATTTTAAAACGCCTATTCACCCCCCCTCTAGGCGACATCGTGGTCCTTTCAGCAGTTCATTCCACAGATACAGCCCATTCCTTTGATACTGATGCATACTTAGTTTAGATCTGTTGTAAGTCTTGCGAGTACTTTGGATGAGTACTCACGGTTGCTTTGCTTCCCCTTTTCCCCTATACCCGATTGATGTGATCAGATGGCGGATCCCAGGAGCCAGACGCCACCACCGACGACTACTACTACCCCAAGGGTGCCTACTACTACGTGGAGGCCGCCGACGACCAGGAGTAGTTAGGAGGCTCCCAGGCAGGAGGCCTTGCCTTTTCGATCATCATAGATGTTTGTGCTAGCCTTCTTAACGCAAACTTGTTTAACTCATGCATGTACTCAGATGTTGTTGCTTATGCTGATTCGTTTGTATGCGAGCTGATGTATTCGATCCCTCGAGGCCCCAGGCTTGTAATATGAAGCTTGTATGACTTTAATTTGTGTCTAGAGTTGTGTTGTGATATCTTCCCGTGAGTCCTTGATCTTGATCGTACACATTTGCGTGTATGATTAGTGTACAATTGAATCGGGGGCGTCACACTTAATTCATAAGCGTCCTCGAGTAGGTAAATGATAAAAGAAATAATTTATTAAGTGTGAATGCTAGCATAGTGCATAAGTTTGATCAATGATAATTTCAATCACTTTTCCTAGCATCATAACAGCAACTCTTTCTCATAAAATTCATCATGATAAAGTAGCAATCAATTCACATGTTTTGGTTCAAACAGTGCATTCTCTTAAAACTTAACAACCTATGTTCTTAGTCACCAAACAATTGCAATTAAACTTATTCTCAACAAAGTCTAAGTAAGAGCTCCACATACTCAATCATCATATAGTCTTCTATGATTGCTAGTACTCAAAGCATATTTTTAGAACAAATGGCATCCATCGAACGCAGAGAAAGATAGGGGCTTAATGTTTCGCCTCCCAACTCATTTATCATAGAGATAATTGTCAACAATAATAATTCATGATGAAATATATTTGACTGGCCATATGTGCCTAGATCTTTCCCCACCACATGATGCTTGCCAACTAGAGAATAATTGAGGTTGAAATGAGAATGCATACTATTGACTCTTGCATAAAAGTAAATACTGAAAAGTAAAAGATAGCCCCTTCATAGAGGGAAGCAGAGGTTGTCATGCACTTTTTATTTTTGGATGCACAATCTCTTAATGCAAAGGAACATCACGTTATATTGCCCCTTATGATAGCAACCTTTATTATGCAGTCCGTCGCTTTTATTACTTTGCCATCACAAGTTTGTACAACGCTTATTTTCCCTTACAATAAAAGATCAAACATATTTTGAAGCAATTTTTATTGCTTTATGCACCGATGACAACTTTCTTGAAGGATCTTATTCAATCCATAGGTAGGTATGGTGGACACTCATGGCAAGAAACTGGGTTTAAGAATTTTTGGATACACAAGTAGTATCTCTACTTAGTATGAATTTTTGGCTAACAAAAGATCCTAAGCAAACACCACATGTTGGAGGACCCATAACAATATAACTTCTATGCAAATATACACAACCATAACTCATTACGTTGTCTTCCTTGTCCAACTTCAACTAATTTTCTCAAGTTTGAAAATAATTAATGGGTATTCACTATCATAGAAGATGTCCAAGATAATATATTTGTACGTGAAAGTTCTCTTCCTTATACTAACCATTCATGAATTTCTTGTATGACCAATATTGTGATTGTCAAGCTTCAAAAGATTTCACTTTCTAAACCCGATGTGAAGCTACTACTAGGTATGATACAAGCATATGAAGCACATATAATTTCAACTTTATGATATTCAGTTCATTCAACAATTTACTCTTAGGATATAAGTGAAGCACGAGAGTAAATGACAAACTACTCCAAAAAGATATAAGTGAAGATCAAACTAGTAGTTAAGTAAATGGGTAGCCATTTGAGGACTCTCTCTCATTTAAAAACTTTTAGATATAAGTATTTTATTAAAATAGCAAGCAAAACAAAATAAAATGACATCCCAAGAATAGCACATATCATGTGAAGAAGCAAAAACTTAGGATCAACCGTTACTAACCGATAATTGTTGATGAAGAAAGGTGGGATGCCTACCGGGGCATCCCCAAGCTTAGATGCTTGAGACTTCTTGAAATGTTATCTTGGGATGCCTTGGGCTTCCGCAAGCTTGAGCTTTTGTGTCTCCTTAATTCCTTTTGTTGGGAAAAGTTGCATGGAAAACAAAAAAAATTCTACGCACACGCAAGATCTATCCATGGAGATGCATAGCAACGAGAGGGGAGAGTGTTTCTACGTACCCTCGTAGACTGTAAGCGGAAGCGTTTGTTAACGCGGTTGATGTAGTCGAACTTCTTCGCGCTCCAACCGATCGAGTACCGAACGTACGACACCTCCACGTTCAGCACACGTTCAACTTGGTGACGTCCTCGTCTTCTTGATCTAGCAAGACGGCGAAGTAGTGGATGAGTTCCGCCAGCACGACGGCGTGGTGACGGTGATGGTGAAGCTATCTCCGCAGGGCTTCACCTAAGCACTACGAAAATATGACCGAGGGTGTAAACGGTGGAGGGGGGCGCTGCACACGGCTAAGAGATTGCCGTGGTTATGTGTGGCTCCCCCTCCCACATATATATAGGTGGGGGGAGAGGGGAGAGGCCAAGGGGCGCCCCAAGTAGGACCGAATCCTACTTGGGTTCCTGCCCTTAGCCGCCCCCCCCCCCCCCCTTTCCATATTTGCCAGGGGGGAAAAGGAAAGGGGGGAGAGGAAAGGAAGGGGGAGACCGACTCCCCCCTTTCCTTCTCTCCCCAAGGGCTGCGGCCTAGGAGGGGCACGCCAGCCCCTTGTGGGCTGGTGTGTTCCCTCCTTTGGCCCATATGGCCCATTAACCTCCCGGGGGTGTCCGGAACCCCTTCCGGTGACCCGATTTCTACCCGGTACATCCCGAAACTCTTCCGGTGTCCAAATATCATCGTCCTATAAATCAATCTTTACCTGCGAACCATTCTGGAGCTCCTTGTCATGTCCGTGATCTCATTCGAGACTCCGAACAACATTCGGTCTCCAAATCATATAACTCATATAACACTATATCGTCAACGAATGTTAAGCGTGCGGACCCTACGGGTTCGAGAACTATGTAGACATGACCGAGACACCTCTCCGGTCAATAACCAATAGCGGAACCTGGATGCCCATATTGGCTCCTACATATTCTACGAAGATCTTTACCGGTCGAACCTTATGACAACATACATAATTCCCTTTGTCCATTGGTATGTTACTTGCCCGAGATTCGATCGTCGGTATCTTCATACCTATTTCAATCTCATTACCGGCAACTCTCTTTACACATTCCGTAATACATCATCTTGCAACTAAATCCTTAGTCACTTCGCTTGCAAGGCTTCTTATGATGTGTATTACCGAGAGGGCTCAGAGATACCTCTCCGATACTCGGAGTGACAAATCCTAATCTTGATCTATGCCAACTCAACAAACACCTTCGGAGATACCTGTAGAGCATCTTTATGATCACCCAGTTACGTTGTGACGTTTGATAGCACATAAGGTATTCCTCCGATATCCGGGAGTTGCACAATCTCATAGTCGAAGGAATATGTATTTGTCAACAAGAAAGCAATAGCAATAAACTGAATGATCAATATGCTAAGCTAACGGATGGGTCTTGTCCATCACATCATTCTCCTAATGATGTGATCCCGTTATCAAATGAAAACACATGTCTATGGTTAGGAAACCTTAACCATCTTTGATCAATGAGCTAGTCTAGTAGAGGCTTACTAGGGACACGGTATTTGTTTATGTGTTCACACATGTATTTTAGTTTCCGATCAATACAATTCTTGCATGAATAATAAACCTTTATCATAAATAAGGAAATATAAAATAACAACTTTATTATTGCCTCTAGGGCATATTTCCTTCAGTCTCCCACTTGCACTAGAGTCAATAATCTAGATTACATTGTAATGAATCTAACACCCATGGAGTCTTGGTGCTGATCATGTTTTGCTCGCGGAAGAGGCTTAGTCAACGGGTCTGCCACATTCATATCTATATGTATTTTGCTAATCTCTATGTCTCCATCCTTGACCTTTTCACGAATGGAGTTGAAGCGTCTCTTGATGTGTTTGGTTCTCTTGTGAAACCTGGATTCCTTCGCTAAGGCAATTGCTCCAGTGTTGTCACAAAAGATTTTCATTGGACCCGATGCACTAGGTATTACACCCAGATCGGATATGAACTACTTCATCCAGACTCCTTCACGTGCTGCTTCCAAAGCAGCTATGTACTCCGCTTCACACGTAGATCCCGCCACGATGCTCTTCTAGGAACTGCACCAAGTGACAGCTCCACCATTCAATATAAATACGTATCTGGTTTGTGACTTAGAGTCATCAGGATCAGTGTCAAAATAGCATAGACGTAACAATTTACGACGAGGTCTTCGTCACCTCCATAAACGAGAAACATATCCTTGGTCCTTTTCAGGTACTTCAGGATGTTCTTGACCGTTGTCTAGTGATCCACTCCTGGATTACTTTGGTACCTCCCTGCCAAACTTATGGCAAGGCACACATCAGGTCTGGTACACAGCATAGCATACATGATAGAACCTATGGCTGAGGCATAGGGAATGACTTTCATTTTCTCTCTATCTTCTGCAGTGGTCAGGCTTTGAGTCTGACTCAATTTCACACCTTGTAACACAGGCAAGAACCCTTTCTTTGACTGATCCATTTTGAACTTCTTCAAAACTTTATCAAGGTATGTGCTTTGAAAGTCCTATTAAGCGTCTCGATCTGTCTCTATAGATCTTGATGCCCAATATATAAGCAGCTTCACCGAGGTCTTCCATTGAAAAATTCTTATTCAAGTATCCTTTTATGCTATCCAAAAATAATATATCATTTCCAATCAACAATATGTCATCCGCATATAATATCAGAAATGCTACAGAGCTCCCACTCACTTTCTTGTAAATACAGGCTTCACCATAAGTCTGTATAAAACCATATGCTTTGATCACCTCATCAAAGCGTATATTCCAACTCTGAGATGCTTGCACCAGTCCATAGATGGATCGCTAGAGCTTGCACACTTTGTCAGCACCTTTAGGATCGACAAAACCTTCTGGTTGCATCATATACAACTCTTCTTTAAGAAATCCATTAAGGAATGCAGTTTTGACATCCATTTGTCAGATTTCATAATCATAAAATGCGACAATTGCTAACATGATTCGGACAGACTTAAGCATCGCTACGGGTGAGAAAGTCTCATCGTAGTCAACTCCTTGAACTTGTCAAAAACCGTTTGCAACAAGTCGAGCTTTGTAGACGGTAACATTACCATCAGCGTCAGTCTTCTTCTTGAAGATCCATTTATTTTCTATGGCTTGCCGATCATCGTGCAAGTCCACCAAAGTCCATACTTTGTTCTCATACATGGATCCTATCTCAGATTTCATGGCCTCAAGCCATTTATCGGAATCTGGGCTCATCATAGCTTCTTCACAATTCGTAGGTTCGCCTTGGTCTAATAACACGACTTCCAGAACAGGATTACCGTACCACTCTGGTGCGGAACATGCTCTATTCGACCTACGAGGTCCAGTAGTAACTTGATCCGAAGTTTCATGATCATCATCACTAGTTTCCTCTCTAGTTGGTGTAGGCATCACGGGAACAGATTTCTCTGATGTGCTACTTTCCAATTCGAGAGAAGGTACAATTACCCCATCAAGTTCTACTTTCCTCCCACTCACTTCTTTCGAGAGAAACTCCTTCCCTAGAAAGGATCCATTCTTGGCAACAAAGATCTTGCCTTCGGACCTGTGGTAGAAGGTGTACCTAATTGTTTCCTTAGGGTATCGTATGAAGACGCACTTCTCTGATTTGGGTTCGAGCTTATCAGGCTGAAGCCTTTTGACATAAGTGTCGCAAACCCAAACTTTAAGAAACGACAGCTTTGGTATCTTCCAAAGCATAGTTCATACGGTGTCGTCTCAACGGATTTAGACGGTGCCCTATTTAACGTGAATGCGGCTGTCTCTAATGCATAACCCCAAAACGATAGTGGTAAATCGGTAAGAGACATCATAGATCACACCATATCTAATAAAGTACAGTTACGACGTTCAGACACACCATTACGCTGTGGTGTTCCAGGTGGCGTGAGTTGTGAAACAATTCCACATCGCTTTAAATGAAGGCCAAACTCGTAACTCAAATATTCACCTCCGTGATCAGATCATAGAAACTTTATTTTCTTGTTACGATGATTCTCCACTTCACTCTGAAATTCTTTGAACTTTTCAAATGTTTCAGACTTGTGTTTCATTAAGTAGATATACCCATACCTACTCAAATCATCTGTGAAGGTTAGAAAATAATGATACCCGCCGCGTGCTTCAACACTCATCGGACCGCATACATCGGTATGTATTTTTTCCAATAAGTCATTAGCTCGCTCCATTGTTCCGGAGAACGGAGTTTTAGTCATCTTGCCCATGAGGCATGGTTCGCAAGTATCAAATGATTCATAATCAAGTGATTCCAAAAGTCCATCTGCATGGAGTTTCTTCATGCGCTTTACACCAATATGACCTAAATGGAGTGCCACAAGTATGTTGCACTATCATTATCAACTTTGCATCTTTTGGCATCAATATTATGAATATGTGTATCACTACGATCGAGATTCAACAAGAATAGACCATTCATCAAGGGTGCATGACCATAAAAGATATTACTCATATAAATAGAACAACCATTATTCTCCGATTTAAATGAATAACCGTCTCGCAATAAACAAGATCCAGATATAATGTTCATGCTCAACGCTGGCACCAAATAACAATTATTGAGGTCTAAAACTAATCCCTAAGGTAGATGTAGAGGTAGCGTGCCGACGGCGATCACATCGACCTTGGAACCATTCCCGACGCGCATCGTCACCTCGTCCTTAGCCAATCTTCGTTTATTCCGCAGCTCCTGTTTCGTGTTACAAATATGAGCAACTGAACCAGTATCAAATACCTAGGCACTGCTACGAGCATTAGTAAGGTACACATCAATAACATGTATATCAAATATACCTTTGTTCAATTTGCCATCCTTCTTATCCGCCAAGTATTTGGGGCAGTTCCGCTTCGAGTGACCATTCCCTTTGCAGTAGAAGCACTCAGTTTCAGGCTTGGGTCCAGCTTTGGGCTTCTTCCCGGGAGTGGCAATTGCTTGCCATTCTTCTTGAAGTTCCCCTTATTTCCCTTACCCTTTTTCTTGAAACTAGTGGTCTTGTTAACCATCAACACTTGATGCTCCTTCTTGATTTCTACCTCCGCGGCCTTAAGCATTGCGAAGAGCTCAGGAATTGTTTTATTCATCCATTGCATATTATAGTTCATCACGAAGCCTTTGTAGCTTGGTGGCAGTGACTGAAGAACTCTGTCAATAACACTATCAACTGGAAGATCAAATCCCAGCTGAGTCAAGTGATTATGATACCCAGACATTTTGAGTATGTGTTCACTGACAGAACTGTTCTCCTCCATCTTGCAGCTATAGAACTTGTTGGAGACTTCATATCTCTCAACCCGGGCATTTGCTTGAAATATTAACTTCAACTCTTGGAACATCTCATATGCTCCATGACGTTCAAAACGTCTTTGAAGTCCCGGTTCTAAGTCGTAAAGCATGGCACACTGAACTATTGAGTAGTCATGAGATCGAGCTTGCCAGACGTTCATAACATCTGCATCAGCTCCTGCAGCAGGTCTGTCACCCAGCGGTGCATCAAGGACATAATTCTTATGTGCAGCAATGAGGATAATCCTCAAGTTACGGACCCAGTCCGTGTAGTTGCTACCATCATCTTTCAAATTAGCTTTCTCTAGGAACGCATTAAAATTCAGGGGAATGGTAGCTCGGGCCATTGATCTACAACATAGATACGCAAAACTATAAGACTAAGTTCATGATAAATTAAGTTCAACTAATCAAATTACTAATGAACTCCCACTTAAATAAACATCCCTCAGGTTATCTAAGTGATACATGATCCAAATCAACTAACCCATGTCCGATCATCACGTGAGATGGGGTAGTCATCAATGGTGAACATCTCTATGTTGATCATATCTACTATATGACTCACGTTCGACCTTTCGGTCTCCAATGTTCCGAGACCATGTCTGTACATGCTAGGCTCGTCAAGTTTAGCCCAAGTATTCTGCATGTGCAAAACTGTCTTACACCCGTTGTATGTGAACGTAGAGTCTATCACACCTGATCATCACGAGGTGCTTCAAAACGAGAACTTTGGCAATGGTGCATACTCGGGGAGAACACTTTTATCTTGAAATTTAGTGAAGGGATCATCTTATAATGCTATCGCCGATCTAAGCAAAATAAGATGCATAAAGGATAAACATCACATGCAATAAAAAATATGTGACATGATATGGCCATCATCATCTTGTGCTTTTGATCTCCATCTCCAAAGCATCATCATGATCTCCATCGTCACCGGCTCGACACCTTGATCTCCATCGTTGCGTCGGGGTCATCTCGCCAACTATTGCTTCTACAACTATTACTAACGCATAGCGATAAAGTAAAGCAATTACATGGTGCTTGCATTTCATACAATAAAGAGACAACCCTAAGGCTCCTGCCGGTTGTCGATATTACAAAACATGATCATCTCATACATCAACATATATAACATCACGTCTTGACCATATCACATCACAACATGCCCTGCAAAAACAAGACGTCCTCTACTTTGTTGTTGCAAGTTTTACGTGGCTGCTATGGGATTCTAGCAAGAACCGTTCTTACCTACGCAAAAACCACAACGGTGATTCATCAAGTTTGCTGTTTTAACCTTCTTCAAGGACCGGCCATAGTCAAATTCGATTCAACTAAAGTAGGAGAAACAGACACCCGCCAGCCACCTTTATGCAAAACTAGTTGCATGTCAGTCGGTGGAACTGGTCTCATGTGCGTGGACATGTAAGGTTGGTCCGGGACGCTTCATCCCACAATACCGCCGAATCGAAATAAGACGTTGGTGGTAAGCAGTATGACTATCACCGCCCACAACTCTTTGTGTTCTACTCGTGCATATCATCTATGCATAGACCTGGCTCGGATGCCACTGTTGGGAAACGTTGCATGGAAAACAAATTTTTTTCTACGCACACGCAAGATCTATCCATGGAGATGCATAGCAACAAGAGGGGAGAGTGTGTCTACGTACCCTCGTAGATCGTAAGTGGAAGCGTTTGTTAACGCGATTGATGTAGTCGAACTTCTTCGCGCTCCAACCGATCGAGTACCGAACGTACGGCACCTCCGCGTTTAGCACATGTTCAGCTCGGTGACGTCCTCGCCTTCTTGATCTAGCAAGACGGCGAAGGAGTGGTGAGTTCCGGCAGCATGATGGCGTGGTGATGGTGATGGTGAAGCTATCTCCGCAGGGCTTCGCCTAAGCACTACGAAAATATGACCGAGGGTGTAAACTGTGGAGGGGGGCGCCGCACACGGCTAAGAGATTGTCGTCATTATGTGTGGCGCCCCCCTCCCACATATATATAGGTGGGGGGAGAGGGGAGAGGCCAAGGGGCACCCCAAGTAGGACCAAATCCTACTTGGGTTCCTGCCCTTGGCCGCCCCCCCCCCCCCCCCTCCCTATTTGCTGGAGGGGGAAAGGAAAGGGGGAGAGGAAAGGAAGGGGGAGGGCGACTCCCCCCTTTCCTTCTCTCCCCAAGGGCTGCGGCCTAGGAGGGGCGCGCCAGCCCCTTGTGGGCTGGTGTGTTTCCCCCCTTTGGCCCATATGGACCATTAACCTCCCGAGGGTGTCCGGAACCCCTTCCGGTGACCCTATTTCTACCCGGTACATCCCGAAACTCTTCCAGTGTCCAAATATCATCGTCCTATATATCAATCTTTACCTCCGGACCATTCCGGAGCTCCTCGTCATGTCCGTGATCTCATTCGGGACTTCAAACAATATTCGGTCACCAAATCATATAACTCATATAACACTATATCGTCAACGAACGTTAAGCGTGCGAACCCTATGCGTTCGAGAACTATGTAGACATGACCGAGACACCTCTCCGGTCAATAACCAATAGCGGAACCTGGATGCCCATATTGGCTCCTACATATTCTATGAAGATCTTTATCGGTTGAACCTTATGACAACATACGTAATTCCCTTTGTCCATCCGTATGTTACTTGCCCGAGATTCGATCATCGTTATCTTCATACCTAGTTCAATCTCGTTACTGGCAAGTCTCTTTACTCATTTCATAATACATCATCTTGCAACTAAATCCTTAGTCACTTTGCTTGCAAGGCTTCTTATGATGTGTATTACCGAGAGGGCCCAGAGATACCTCTCCGATACTCGGAGTGACAAATCCTAATCTCGATCTATGCCAACACAACAAACACCTTCGGAGATACCTGTAGAGCATCTTTATGATCACCCAGTTACGTTGTGACATTTGATAGCACACAAGGTATTCCTCCGTTATCAGGGAGTTGCACAATCTCATAGTCGAAGGAATATGTATTTGTCAACAAGAAAGCAATAGCAATAAACTGAACGATCAATATGCTAAGCTAACGGATGGATCTTGTCCATCACATCATTCTCCTAATGATGTGATCCCGTTATCAAATGAAAACACATGTCTATGGTTAGGAAACCTTAACCATCTTTGATCAACGAGCTAGTCTAGTAGTGGCTTACTAGGGGCACGGTATTTGTTTATGTATTCATACATGTATTTTAGTTTCCGATCAATACAATTCTAGCATGAATAATAAACCTTTGTCATGAATAAGGAAATATAAAATAACAACTTTATTATTGCCTCTAGGGCATATTTCCTTCACCTTTTATATCACGGTTTCCCTAAATCTTAAAAACTTCATCCACACAAAACTCAACAAGAACTCGTGAGATACGTTAGTATAAATCAACTCATAAACTTATCATTTTATACTGTAACAAATCACTAAAATTATAATTTAACTTTGCATACTAAATTCCTCTGCATATTTAATACTCCTATCCTCAAATATAATCACTAAACAAGCAAACATATGCAACCAATGCAATCATAACAGCAATCTGTCTAAACAGGACAGGCTGTAAAGGATGAAGAAGGATCCATACTTATTTAACTCAAAAAAATCTGAAAATTTACCATACTGTAGAAAATTTATCATAGCTTATTGTGCAAAAAAAATCAACATTTTATCACATTCTGACTTTCTCAATAATTCACGCACTAGCGTGCAACTTTCTGTTTTCAAACAGCCACAGATAGATTTGCAAAATAAGCATGGTAAAGGCTATACTTAACATTTTTATTGAAATAAAAGATGCAAATCATTATCTAAAAAACAGCAAGCAAATCCTAACAAAATAAAATGACGCTCCAAGCAAAGCACATATCATGTGACGAATGAAAATATAGCTCCAAGTGAGGTTACCGATAATGTTGGAGATGAAAGAGGGGATGGCTTCCGGGGCATCCCCAACAGTGGCGGATCTAGAGGGTGGACAGGGTGGGCCACGACCCACCCTTGGATTTTGGATCAGCCCATACTACAGGAGGTAAAACTGTGAATAAAATAAAAGCCCAATACTGTCTACTCCCTCTGTACTAAAATACTTGTAGTCGAGGGAACTTGTACTAGTCTCCCCCGGCTACAAGTATTTCGGTACAGAGGTAGTATTAACCAGGATGTTCAACACCGCACTGTGTCCGCCGATTTTCCGACCAGAAAGACACTCTACTCGTCCGCTGATTCCTCGTGACTAAGCTTACCAAAGGGGCGACTACAACTTTTACTAGAGTGAGTACCTACAACTTTTGCTACCCTCTCGTGGACTCTCAAGCCCAATTACAATCGCTGATTTTGCAAAATCTCTTTGCCACATTGATGCCCCATTACCATTGTTATTTGAAAGCAGTTTTTGTTTCATTGTTCGCACAAGAATATTTCTACAAGGAAAGGATAACAGTGCCATGCCTTCTTTTGAAAAAAAATGTTCTTGTTACATTATACTGTTAGATATTACATTGGACATTTTTTTGTATTTATTTAAACACCTAAGTTTGGATCATGGATCCTCGCTGGGTGTCAAATTAGTGGCCAATTTTTTTATGGTGGACCACCCTGCTTCGAAATCCTAGACCCACCACTGATCCCCAAGCTTAGTTGCTTCGATCTTCCTTGAATATTACCTTGGGGGTGCCTTGGTCATCCCCAAGCTTAGGGTCTTGTCACTCCTTATTCTCCTCATATCGATATCACACCCAAAACTTGAAAACTTCAATCACACAAAACTTAACGGAACTTCGTGAGATGCGTTAGTATGATAAAGAGCAAATCATTCAATTTGGTACTGTCAAGACA
Organism: Thinopyrum elongatum; assembly: GCA_011799875.1. NCBI lineage: Eukaryota > Viridiplantae > Streptophyta > Magnoliopsida > Poales > Poaceae > Thinopyrum > Thinopyrum elongatum. The sequence goes on from CM022298.1 coordinate 226,803,148, forward strand.
AGATTCATAATTGTTCTCACACAATTCCTACTGTACCCTATCATTTCTACAATTTATATTGACCAATATAAGCCATAGAAACTAGAAAACAAGCAAACTATGCATTGAAAACAGAATCTGTCAAAAACAGAACAGTCTATAGTAATCTGAATAATGACCATACTCTGCTACTCCAAAAATTCTGAAAAAAAGGAAAACATAGGGAATTTATATATAAATAATATGTAAAAATTTCAGATCAAAATCACGTTCCAATGAATTTTAAAAATTCCTGGACTGGGCGCAAAAGTTTCTGTTCTTGCACAGAATCAAGTCAACTATCATCCACACTATCCCAAAGGCTTTACTTGGCTCTTTATTGAAACAAAAGCTATAAAAGATGATTACTACAGTAGATTAATCATGTAAACACACAAAAACAATAGGGGTAAATGTTGGGTTGTCTCCCAACAAGCGCTTTTCTTTCATGCCTTTTTAGCTAGGCATGATGATTTCAATGATGCTCACATAAAAGTAAAGAATTGAAACATAACGAGAGCATCATGAAGCTAGTGACTAACACATTTAAGCCTAACCCACTTCCTATGCATAGGGATTTTGTGAGTAAACAATTTATGAGAACAATAATCAACTAGCATAGGAAGACAAAACGAGCATAACTTCAAAACTTTCAACACATAGAGAGGAAACTTGATATTATTGAGATATCTACAAGCATAAGTTCCTCTCTCATAGTAATTTTCAGTAGCATCATGAATGAATTCAACAATATAAATATCACATAAAGCATTCTTTTCATGATCCATAAGCGTAGAACTTTTATTACTCTCCACATAAGCAAATTTCTTCTCATTCATATTAGTGGGAGCAAACTCAACAAAATAACTATTATGAGATACTTGATGGCATAATCCAATTGAAAAATAAAATCATGATGACATGTTTCATGGTTATCATTATTCTTTATAGCATATATGTCATCACCAAAATTATCATAGATAACAACTTTGTTGTCATAATCAATTGAAATGTCTTCCAAAATAGTGGATTCATCACTAAATAAAGTCATGACCTCTCCAAATCCACTTTCATAATTATTACAATAAGATTCAACACCCTCCAAAATAGTGGGATCATCATTACCTAGAGTTGACACTATTCCAAACCCACTTTCATCAATATAATCATCATAAATAGGAGGCATGCTATCATTATAATAAATTTGCACATCAAATCTTGGGGGACTAAAAATATCATCTTCATCAAACATAGCATCCCCAAGCTTATGGCTTTGCATATCATTAGCATCATGGATATTCAAAGAATTTATACAAGCAACATTGCAATCATGTTCATCATTCAAAGATTTTATGCCAAACATTTTATTGAATTCTTCTTATATCAATTGAGCACAATTTTCCTTTCCATCATTTTCAAGAAAGACATGATAAAGACGAATAATATGAGGCAACCTCAATTCCATTTTTTGTTTTCTTTTATAAACCAAACTAGTGATAAAACAAGAAACTAAAAGATTCAATTGCAAGATCTAAAGATATATCTTCAAGCACTCACCTCCCCGGCAACGGCGCCAGAAAAGAGCTTGATGTCTACTACACAACTTGTTCTTGTAGACTCGTGTTGGGCCTCCAAGCGCAGAGTTTTGTAGGACAGTAGCAAATTTCCCTCAAGTGGATGACCTAAGGTTTATCAATCTGTGCACTACTAGGAAAAACAATACCAGTAGCGTGGGTTCCCCCACGCTACAACTAACTAATTAGAAATTAAAATAAAATAAAATTCAGATGTAGTATTCATGGATGGAAATCAAGACACGTCCAATGCAAAATAAACTAAGGTCACAGAACCAGTTTAGCACTTCCAGCGTTCATGGCTGCAACATTGTGTAAGTGCATCTAGTGCCACCCCTAGTTGGTTTTGGAGTATTGACGACAAACATGGTTGAGGGACTAATGTGTTTGTGAGAATTACAGGATAACACATGTAGTAGTCCCTCACTGATTCGGTTTACCTACCAGAGATGACCCCTAAAAATGTATGAAGACATTGAAGACAATGGTGGTTCGTGAAGACATTCACGATGAAGATAATGACTTGTGAAGACATTCACTTGAAGACTATGGAGTGCGAAGACATAGTTTCTTTCGTAGTTTCCTTTTCTTCTTTATTGAGTCATAAGAACCACCGTACTGTTAACTGGGGTCCAAGTGAACAAAGTCAGATGACTGAAGTGATGCTCAACCAAAATCCTATGTCTTCGAGCGAAGACAATGAGAGCAAATCTTATCCAGAGTTGGATGAGTCGGCCTTGCTTGTAGCCCAAGCCAAGCTGTCGCGTGTGTTTGAAATCCGACCGTTGGACACGTGTCGGTTCCTTAGTGACCCAGGGTCATTTCGGACATATCATGTCGGGTTGCCTCCTGGCTATAAATAGCTCACCCCCTACACCATAAATTGGTGGCTGCTCAGAGTTAGTACACGGCTTTTGTCGTTTGAGAGCAACCCACCTCCAAAGCCTTTGAGAGAGAGATCCTTGCGAGGACAAAGCCCAAAACACCCAGAGCCAAAGAGTGTTAGGCATCACTAAAGTCTTTCTGTCTGTGTGACCTGAAGACTTTTTACACTTGATGGATGTGCATCCTTCAGCCGGTTAGGCGTCACGTTCTGAGGATCCAAGAGTCATTGTGGATCGCCGGTGAACGGAGTCTGTGAAGGTTTGGAAGTCTACCTTGAAGACTTACCAGAGTGATTGGGCGAGGACTGGGTGTCCTTTGCTCAAGGGGAATAAGGTGAAGACACAGTCTTCTGAGTTCAATCTCAGCCTCCCTAACCAGACGTACAGTTGTCACAGCAACTGGAACTGGTCTACCAAATCCTTGTCTTCACCAAGCTACTGGTTCTATCCCCTACTTCCTTTACATTTCAGTTTGTCTTCGTGAAGTCAGTGCCTGCCTGCCTGATCTATTTGACTTCACTATGCGAAGACTATTACCTGTTTGGCTTCATACTGTCTTCCATTCCAATCCATACTACCTAGCTGTTGTTAGTCTTCGTGCTCTCTCTACATTGCTTAATTGACTATGGCTTGTCTAGTGCAGTTCATCTTCCGTTGCATATCATATAGGTTCATTATAACTGTTTGTCTTCAAAGACCTTGTGTTTTGAAGACTTTCATAAAAATTGCCTATTCACCCCCCTCTAGTCGATAACTAGCACTTTCACATTGATCATCTCAACTCAAAGAGATCACGGCATCCCATTTAACATCAGACACAAACAACCAGACCACTTCTCTAGATGTATCTACCAAGGCTCGGAGTTCAAACGCCGGTGGACCTGAACCCTCCCTCCTGTCGGATGGTGGCATCGAGGTCCTCCACCTCGACGACCTCCGACGTCACAATCACCTGGACGATCATCTGCGCGACGCAGTCTCTGGGCTTCACGGTGAAGTCTGCCTCCGATTGTTTGAAGAGCACGACACCCACCGGGCTATGGTTGTCCGCATCAATCACCCCTGCGCCCACGTCGGGAAAGTAAAAACTTATTAGTTTGCGTCCTCGTTCAAATCCAGTAGGGTATTTTCTTTCTTTTTAGCACATGCACATGAATCAATAGTAACAACCATAGGATGGTCCATACTTGTTGCACGAGGCGTGAAGAAGGCCGGGTCCCCTCCTTATTGAATCCAAGGAAGAAACTGCCCCGAGATGTGAAGAATGCCAGCTCCCCTCCTTCTGCAAATTGCTTAGGTGCATGAAGTTGTAAGGAATCTGAATACAATGAACTCATTGTAATGTATAATAACAAGAAGAAAAAACCATGAATCCTAAAAAAAGATCATTTTATGAGCCAGGTTGATAGTTTTGAGGCACAGGAAAGGATAATGTTGGTAACAGTCTTCATTAACAAGAACAATGGTTTCTCAAATGACATTTGCTTCACCACTAATGTCCATGTGATGTATTTTCAATCTAGTTTATTGCTACTTCTTGAGCTTGCGTTGGTTTTTCCCTTGAAGAGGAAAGGGTGATGCAGCAAAGTAGAGATAAGTATTTCCCTCAGTTTGAGAACCAAGGTATCAATCCAGTAGGAGACAACGCACAAATCACCGAATACCTGCACAAACAATCAAACAACTTGCACCCAATGCGATAAAGGGGTTGTCAATCCCTTCACGGTTACTTGCAAAAGTGAGATCTGATAGATATAGATGGAACTAAATAAAAGATAAAGTAAATATTTTTGGTATTTTTGGTTTATAGATCGGAAAGTAAAAGATTGCAAAATAGTAGATCGGAAACTAATATGATGGAAAATAGACCCGGGGGCCATAGGTTTCACTAGAGGCTTCTCTCAAGTTAGCAAATAATACGATGGGTGAATAAATTACTGTCGAGCAATTGATAGAAAAGCGCAAAGTTATGACGATATCTAAGGCAATGATCATAAATCCACAATTCATCGGATCTCGGCAAACACACCGCAAAAAAGTATTGCATCTAATAGATCTCCAAGAACATCGAGGAGAACATGGTATTGAGAATCAAAGAGAGAGAAGAAGCCATCTAGCTACTAGCTATGGACCCGTAGGTCTGAGATAAACTACTCACGCTTCATCGGAAGGGCAATAGGGTTGATGTAGAAGCCCTCCGTGATCGAATCCCCCTCCGGCAGGGTGCCGGAAAAGGTCCCTAGATGGGATCTCACGGGTACAGAAGGTTGCGACGGTGGAAAAGTGTTTTCGTGGATGCCTCTGGTGGTTTGGGAATATATGTGAATATATAGGCAAAAGAATTAGGTCAGGAGGGTCACAGGGGGCCCACAAGGCAGGGGGGCGCGCCCTCCACCGTTGTGGCCACCTCATGGCTCCTCCGACTTCATCTCCAAGTCTCCTAGGTGTCTTCTGGTCCAAGAAAAATCATCGCGAAGATTTTATTCCGTTTGGACTCCGTTTGGTATTCCTTCTCCACGAAGCTAAAAAACAAGGAAAAAAAACAGAAACTGGCACTGGGCTCTAGGTTAATAGGTTTGTCCCAAAAATAATATAAAATAGCCTATTAATGCATATAAAACATCCAAAACAGATAATATAATAGCATGGAACAATCAAAAATTATAGATACGTTGGAGACGTATCAAGCATCCCCAAGCTTAATTCCTGCTCGTCCTCGAGTAGGTAAATGACAAAAATAGAATTTTTGATGTGGAATGCTACCTAGCATACTTATCCATGTAATTTTATTTATTGTGGCATGAATGTTCAGATCCATAAGATTCAAAACAAAAGTTTAATATTGACATAAAAACAATAATACTTCAAGCATACTAACAAGGCAATTATGTCTTCTCAAAATAACATGGCCAAAGAAAGCTTATCCCTACAAAATCATATAGTCTGGCTATGCTCCATCTTCATCACACAAAATATTCAAATCATGCACAACCCCAATGACAAGCCAAGCAATTGTTTCATACTTTTGATGGTCTCAAACTTTTTCAACTTTCACGCAATACATGAGCGTGAGCCATGGACATAGCACTATAGGTGGAATAGAATATGGTGGTTGTGGAGAAGACAAAAAGAAGGAGATAGTCTCACATCAACTAGGCGTATCAACGGGCTATGGAGATGCCCATCAATAGATATCAATGTGAGTGAGTAGGGATTGCCATGCAATGGATGCACTAGAGCTATAAGTTTATGAAAGCTCAAAAGAAAACTAAGTGGGTGTGCATCCAACTCGCTTGCTCACGAAGACCTAGGGCAATTTGAGGAGGCCCATCATTGGAATATACAAGCCAAGTTCTATAATGAAAAGTTCCCACTAGTATATGAAAGTGACAACATAGGAGACTCTCTATCATGAAGATCATGGTGCTACTTTGAAGCACAAGTGTGGTAAAAGGATAGTAACATTGTCCCTTCTCTCTTTTCAGTCATTTTTTTAATTGGGCCTTCTCATCATTTTTTTTTGGCCTCTTTTTTTTCGCCCGGAGTCTCATCCCGACTTGTGGGGGAATCATAGTCTCCATCATCCTTTCCTCACATGGGATAATGCTCTAATAATGAAGATCATCACACTTTTATTTACTTACAACTCAAAAATTACAACTCGATACTTATAACAAAATATGACTCTATATGAATGCCTCCGGCGGTGTATCGGGATGTGCAATGAATCAAGAGTGACATGTATGAAAGAATTATGAACGGTGGCTTTGCCACAAATACGATGTCAACTACATGATCATGCAAAGCAATATGACGATGATGAAGTGTGTCATAATAAATGGAATGGTGGAAAGTTGCATGGCAATATATCTTGGAATGGCTATGGAAATGCCATAATAGGTAGGTATGGTGGCTGTTTTGAGGAAGGTATATGGTGGGTGTATGGTACCGGCGAAAGTTGCGCGGCACTAGAGAGGCGAGCAATGGTGGAAGGGTGAGAGTGCGTATAATCCATGGACTCAACATTAGTCATAAAGAACTCACATACTTATTGCAAAAATCTATTAGTTATCAAAACGAAGTACTACGCACATGCTCCTAGGGGGATAGATTGGTAGGAAAAGACCATCGCTCGTCCCCGACCGCCACTCATAAGGAAGACAATCAATAAATAAATCATGCTCCGACTTCATCACATAACGGTTCACCATACGTGCATGCTACGGGAATCACCAACCTTAACACAAGTATTTCTCAAATTCACAATTACTCACTAGCATGACTCTAATATCACCATCTCTATATCTCAAAACAATCATAAGGAATCAAACTTCTCATAGTATTCAATGCACTTTATATGAAAGTTTTTATTATATCCCTCTTGGATGCCTATCATATTAGGACTAAATTCATAACCAAAGCAAATTACCATGCTCTTTAAAGACTCTCAAAATAATATAAGTGAAGCATGATAGTTCAACAATTTCTATAAAATAAAACCACCGCCGTGCTCTAAAAAGATATAAGTGAAGCACTAGAGCAAAATTGCCTAGCTCAAAAGATATAAGTGAAGCACATAGAGTATTCTAATAAATCACGATTCATGCGTGTCCCTCTCAAAAGGTGTGTACAGAAAGGATGATTGTGGCAAACTAAAAATCAAAGACTCAAATCATACAAGACGCTCCAAGTAAAACACATATCATGTGGTGAATAAAAATATAGCCTCAAGTAAAGTTACCGATAGACGAAGACGAAAGAGGGGATGCCTTCCGGGGCATCCCCAAGCTTAGGCTCTTGGTTGTCCTTGAATATTACCTTTGGGTGCCTTGGGAATCCCCAAGCTTAGGCTCTTGCCACTCCTTATTTCATAGTCCATCAAATCCTTACCGAAAACTTGAAAACTTCACAACACAAAACTCAACAGAAAATCTCATAAGCTCCGTTAGTATAAGAAAATAAATCACCACTTTTAGTACTGTTGTGAACTCATTATTTATTTATATTGGTGTAATATCTACTGTATTCCAACTTTTCCATGGTTAATACCCCCCGATACTACCCATAGATTTATCAAAATAAGCAAACAACACAAAGAAAACAGAATCTTTCAAAAACAGAATAGTCTGCGAAGATCCGAATTGTTCTAATACTTATGTAACTCAAAAAATTCTGAAAATTTACAAAAACATATAAAATTTATATATTAATATCTTATAAAAAATTCATGGTTTTTCAATGCTCCAGTGAATTATTAAAATTCTGTGACTGGATGAAAAAGTTTCTGTTTTTCAGCAAGATCGAATCAACTACCACCGTAAGCCATCCCAAAGGTCTTACTTGGCACAAACACTAATTAAAACACAAAACCACATCTAACCAGAGGCTAGATGAATTACTCAAAGCAAAACAGGAACAAAAAAGCAAAAACAAAAATAAAATTGGGTTGCCTCCCAACAAGCGCTATTGTTTAACGCCCTTAGCTAGGCATAAAAACATGAATAGATCTAGGTATTGTCATCTTTGGTATGCAATCCATAAGTAGCTCTCATAATAGATTCATATGTCAATTTAATTTTATTTCTAGGAAAGTGTTCCATGCCCTTCCTTAACGGAAATTGAAATCTAATGTTTCCTTCTTTCATATCAATAATTGCACCAATCGTTCTAAGGAAAGGTCTACCAAGGATAATAGGACATGTAGGATTGCAATCTATATCAAGAACAATGAAATCTACGGGCACATAATTCCTATTTGCAACAATAAGAACATCATTAATCCTTCTCATAGGTTTCTTAATAGTGGAATCCGCAAGATGCAAATTTAAGGAACAATCATCAAATTCACGGAAACCTAACACATCACATAAAGTTTTTAGAATCGTGGAAACACTAGCACCCAAATCACACAAAGCATGGCACTCATAATCTTTAATCTTAATCTTAATAGTAGGTTCCCACTAATCATAAAGTTTTCTAGGGATAGAAACTTCCAATTCAAGCTTTTCTTCAAAAGATTGCATCATAGCATCAACGATATGTTTAGTAAAAGCTTTGTTTTGATTATAAGCATGAGGAGAATTCAACATGGATTGAAACAAGGAAATACAATCTATTAAAGAACAATTATCATAATTAAATTCCTTGAAATCCAAAAGAGTGGGTTCATTGCTACTTAAAGTTTTGACCTCTCCAATCCCACTTTTATCAATTTTTGCATCAAGATCTAAAAACTCTGAATCATTGGGACGCCTTTTAACTAAAGTTGACTCATCTCCAGTCCCATATTTATCAAGATTTATATTGGAAAACAAAGATTCAATAGGATTCACATCAATCACTTTAAGATCTTCATCATAATTTTCACGGAAACTAGAAGAACATGTTTTTACAAGCCAATCTTTTTTAGCACGCATCTTAGCGGTTCTTTCTTTGCACTTATCAATGGAGGTTCTCATAGCTTTTAGAGTTTCATTAATATCATGCTTGGGTGGAATAGATCTAAGTTTCAAAGAATCAACATCAAGAGAAATTCTATCCACGTTCCTACCCAAATCATCAACCTTAAGCAATTTTTCTTCAATCAAAGCATTGAAACTCTTTTGCGAAATCATAAATTCTTTAACACTGTTCTCAAAATCAGAGGACATCTTATTATAATTTCCATAAGAATTGTTGTAGGAATTACCATAATTATTAGAGGAATTACTAGGAAACGGCCTAGGATTAAAATTACCTCTATACACGTTATTACCAAAATTGTTCCTACCAACAAAATTCACATCCATAGATTCGTTGTTATTCTCAATCAAAGTAGACAAAGGCATATCATTAGGATCAAAAGAAGCACTCTTGCTAGCAAACAATTTCATAAGTTCATCCATCTTTCCACTCAAAACATTAATCTCTTCAATTGCATGCACTTTTTTACTAGTGAAAGATCTTTCGGTGTGCCATTAAGAATAATTAACCATAATATTATCTAGGAGTTTAGTAGCTTCTCCTAAAGTAATTTCCATAAAAGTGCCTCCCGCGGCCGAATCTAAAAGATTTCTAGAAGCAAAATTCAATCCAGCATAAATTTTTTGTATAATCATCCACAAATTCAAACCATGAGTAGGGTAATTTCGTATCACCAATTTCATCCTCTCCCAAGATTGTGCAACATGCTCATCATCAAGTTGCTTAAAATTCATAATATCGTTCCTAAGGGAGATGATCTTAGCGGGCGGAAAATACTTGGAAATAAAAGCATCTTTACACTTATTCCATGAATCAATACTATTTTTAGGCAAAGATGAAAACCAAGTTTTAGCACGATCTAGAAGTGAAAACGGAAATAGCTTCAATTTAACAATATCATTATCCACATCTTTTTTCTTTTGCATATCACACAAATCAATGAAATTGTTTAGATGGGATGCGGCATCTTCACTAGGAAGGCCGGAAAATTGATCTTTTATAACAAGATTCAGCAAAGCGGCATTAATTTCATAAGATTCCGCACTAGTGGCGGGAGCAATCGGAGTACTAATAAAATCATTGTTATTAGTGTTGGAAAAATCACACAATTTGGTATTCTCTTGAGCCATCGTGACAAGCAAGCAATCCAACACACGAGCGAATAAAAAGGCAAATCTTTTCGAAAATTGTTTTAGAAGTGGGGGAGAGGAAAACGAGAGGCAAATGGCGAATAATGTAATGCAAGAGATGAGAGTTTATGATGGGTACTTGGTATGTCTTGACTTGGCGTAGATCTCCCCGGCAACGGCGCTAGAAATTCTTCCTGCTACTTCTTGAGCTTGCGTTGGTTTTTCCCTTGAAGAGGAAAGGGTGATGCAGCAAAGTAGAGATAAGTATTTCCCTCAGTTTGAGAACCAAGGTATCAATCCAGTAGGAGACAACGCACAAATCACCGAATACCTGCACAAACAATCAAACAACTTGCACCCAATGCGATAAAGGGGTTGTCAATCCCTTCACGGTTACTTGCAAAAGTGAGATCTGATAGATATAGATGAAACTAAATAAAAGATAAAGTAAATATTTTTGGTATTTTTGGTTTATAGATCGGAAAGTAAAAGATTGCAAAATAGTAGATCGGAAACTAATATGATGGAAAATAGACCCGGGGGCCATAGGTTTCACTAGAGGCTTCTCTCATGTTAGCAAATAATACGGTGGGTGAACAAATTGCTGCCGAGCAATTGATAGAAAAGCGCAAAGTTATGACGATATCTAAGGCAATGATCATAAATCCACAATTCATCGGATCTCGACAAACACACCGCAAAAAAGTATTACATCGAATAGATCTCCAAGAACATCGAGGAGAACATGGTATTGAGAATCAAAGAGAGAGAAGAAGCCATCTAGCAACTAGCTATGGACCCGTAGGTCCGAGATAAACTACTCACGCTTCATCGGAAGGGCAATAGGGTTGATGTAGAAGCCCTCCGTGATCGAATCCCCCTCCGGCAGGGTGCCGGAAAAGGTCCCTAGATGAGATCTCACGGGTACAGAAGGTTGCGGCAGTGGAAAAGTGTTTTCGTGGATGCCTCTGGTGGTTTGGGAATATATGTGAATATATAGGCGAAAGAATTAGGTTAGGAGGGTCACGGGGGGCCCACAAGGCAGGGGCGCGCCCTCCACCCTTGTGGCCACCTCGTGGCTCCTCCGACTTCATCTCCAAGTCTCCTGGGTGTCTTCTGGTCCAAGAAAAATCATCGCAAAGATTTTATTCCGTTTGGACTCCGTTTGGTATTCCTTCTCCACGAAGCTAAAAACAAGGAAAAAACAGAAACTGGCACTGGGCTCTAGGTTAATAGGTTAGTCCCAAAAATAATATAAAATAGCATATTAATGCATATAAAACATCCAAAACAGATAATATAATAGCATGGAACGATAAAAAATTATAGATACGTTGGAGACGTATCATTTATATTCTGTTAGTTTTGGCCTGTAGGTTAGCGTTATCATGTCAGGTGAATAAGTTGTCTTCACATGCCAAATTGAGCAAGGTTGGGGATGGGATGCAAATGCAACGGAACCAGTCAAAAGTAGGAACTTGATAAATAGGATTCTTCCTTCAGTAATGTCTAATGAATGGGTGTGACCTGCCTTATATCCTGGTAACAACTAATGCATCATATGATAAGATTAAAAAAACTGAAATATGACATCCGAAAAGACTGGATGGTTACACTCTATCTCCATAATTTGTATAGTAAAAAAAAAATCTTCAAAATTTGCCTTAAATGACAGAATTGTCATATGAGAAGAACAAGCATCATAATGCTGACCAAGCTTGCTTATGCTACTGTGTGGATAAACATATATGTACCCATCCCTAAGCTTACAAAGAAGAGTATATCTCTAACCATAAAAGAGTATAAAATTGCTATGGTACTACATACTACTGTGTTGCACAATTAGCTATATGGAAGGAAAAGTGGCACTCCTGGGGATGACTATGGTGGTATAGTTTCTACTTTAAAATTAATGACATTATTTGCCCAGTTTTTTTGGGAAAATCAGTGATGCCACACAAGCAACTCAAAACCGATAGGGTTCCCAAAAGGTACGTGAGATATTTACTTCAACTCCAACAGGAGGTATATCTATTTAAAATCCAAACATAGATTATAGGTAAAAATACTGCATTGTAAACAGAGATCAATCACATCATTGAATCCCACACATAATTTGTTTATCTCCAGTAGGAAATGTTAGCAGCACATCCAGAATCATTATTAAGTAGTAAAATTACAAACATGTTTGGAGCAGCTACTAGCTGCAGTGAGTATGACCCTGAGTGCCAGAAAAAAAAACTTTCTTGGATACTAGATGTGTATTTGCAGATGGTGGAGGTCATGAACCAGAATTACAATCAATTATTGTACTTGAATTAACTATCTGCAAGCTCTGAAAATTATACCCAAATGGTTAGGACTTTTTGTTTCAGAAACAAATGGTGATGTATGTACGACAAGGGGAAAATCAACAATTATGAGGAATCATAAATTATTCCATGGTTTGAGGATGTGATTATGTGAAGCAGCACACGAATCGGCCAAAAATTCTACAATCGGGAGGCAAAATTCTACTACCTGTATGTCTACTACAAACCAGATTGGGGACTGAAGCAAACAAAAATTATTGGAACGGGCAAGGATGGCTAGATACCTTGAGATTGGCCAATGGACTGAATGTGCCGAGAAGGATGGCTTAACTACTACAGTATTAGCATCATCAGAGTTGCAGAGTAGTGAGTGACCGAGTGAGGGGATCACCGAGGTAGAAGGTCTTGGCGTACTTGGCGGAGACCTCGCCGCAGTGGTCCTAGGCATCGCCGAGGAGGCCCCAGCGGAGCTCGGCTTTGCCCTCCTGCTACAGCTGCTCGTCCCGCCGCCGGCGCCTGCCTACCTCGGCCCCCCGCGCCGCCCGGCGCCCCTGTAGGTCCTCCACTAGTGTGGCCTGCCGCAGCACCACCTCGTACACCGCCTCCTCCATCGTCGTCCGTGCCGCCACTAGGCTCGCCCTCGGGGCCGCCGCGCCGCCCCGCCTCCACGCCGTGGCGGGGAGCAGCCCGGGCTGGCCGCCGCGATGGGCCTGGTCGGCCAAGTGGTGGAGGAAGGCTGCGTGCGCGTGCGGCTTGCAGGACGTGTACACGGCGGAGGATCCTGCCATGGATCGGAGAGAGGGAGAGACAGGGACGACAGCGATCGAAGAAGAATGGGGAGGGGATCCCGACGGCAGAGGAGAGGGGAGGAGGTGGAAGGGAGGTCAGGAGAGGAGAGGAGGTGGTGGGAATCTGGATCGGGGTGGTGGGGTGTGGGAGTGGACTAGGACGGTTGGTGGGGTGGGAATGGATCGGGGGTGTTCTGGTGTGGGATTGGACTGAAAGGCTAGCCGTAGCGCAGGGTGCCTCACCGGCCCTACAGCTATCCACTTAGCAGTAGCGTGGGTTTACAACCCACGCTATTACTACGGTCTGTCCACGGGGCATGGTCGAGAATATTTTACTAATAGCGTGCTATTTTTAGCCATGCGCTACTAGTAAATAGCAGTAGCGTGGGTCAATATAGCGCGCTACTAGTAAGCGATTGTCTATAAGCTTTTCCCTAGTAGTGGTGGGAGGCGTAGGATGAAGATGGTCTCTCTCAAACAACCCTGCAACCAAATAACAAAGAGTCTCTTGTGGCCCCAACACACCAAATACAATGGTAAATTATATAGGTGCACTAGTTTGGCGAAGAGATGTTGATACAAGTGTAGTAATGATAGTAGATATTGATTTTTGTAATAGGAACGATAAAAAACAGCAAGGTAGCAAGTAACAAAAGTGAGCACAAACGGTATTGCAGTGCTTGAAAATGAGGCCTAGGGTTCATACTTTCACTAGTGCAATCTCTCAACAATGCTAATATAATTGGATCATATAACCGTCCCTCAACGTGCGATGAAGAATTGCTCCAAAGTTCTTATCTAGCGGAGAACATAAGACGAAATTGTTTGTAGGGTACAAAACCACCTCAAAGTTATCCTTTCCGATCGATCTATTGAGCTATCCCTATAAGTGTCACAAACATCCCAAGAGTTCGTACTAAAATAACACCATATGATACACATCAACCAACTCTAATGTCGCCCAGATACTCCAATGTCATCATAAGTATCCGTGAGTTGATTATATGATATGCATCAAATAACTTCAGATTCATAATACTCAATCCAACACAAAGAACTTCAAAGAGTGCCCCAAGATTTCTACCGGAGAAACAAAGACGAAAACGTGCATCAACCCCTATGCATAGATTACCCCAATGTCACTTCGAGAATCCGCGAGTTGAGTGCCAAGACATACATCAAGTGCTCTCAAATCCATAAAAATATTCAATCCGATAATAATGAAATCTTAAAGGTAAAACTCAATTCATCACAATAAGATAGAGAGGGGAAAACACCATATGATCCAACTATATTAACAAAGCTCGCGATACATCAAGATCGTGCCAAATCAAGAACACGAGAGAGAGAGAGAGAGAGAGAGAGAGAGAGATCAAACACATAGCTGCTAGTACAAACCCTCAGCCTCGAGGGTGGACTACTCCCTCCTCATCATGGTGGCCGCTGGGATGACGAAGATGGCCTCCGGTGATGATTTCCCCCTCTGGCAGGGTGCCGGAACAGGGTCTAGATTGGTTTTTCATGGCTACAGAGGCTTGCGGAGGTGGAACTTCTGATCTAGGGTTATTTCTGGGGGTTTCTATATTTATAGGATTTTTTGGTGTCGGTCTCACGTCCAGATGGGCCACGAGGTGCCCACTACCCACCAGGGCGAGCCGGGCCCACCTGGCGCGCCCAGGTGGGTAGTGGGGCCCTCGTGGCTCTTATGGCCCTCCCACGAAGCTTCAAGTGCCTCTTTTCTTCCAAAAAAATCGTCAAAAAGTTTCGCTACATTTGGAGAACTTTGATTTCTGCACAAAAAACAACACCACGGTAGTTCTGCTAAAAACAACGTCAGTCCATGTTAGTTTCATTTAAATCATATAAAATTACACCCAAACCATATAAAATTGTTGTAAACATGGCATGAATACTTCATAAATTATAGATACGTTGGAGACGTATCAGTTGGCATGCTTGGAAAATGTGAATGGGCTAGGCTGCGCTTGTTGCGTCGGTGTGTCGCGTGCCGCCTAGTTTTATGCGGAATATCGCTGGGTGGCGGTGGGAAACCGATGAGGAAATGGCGGGAAACTGAGACGTGTTCATAAAACGCCATCAATTAATGGAAACTTACCATAGAAGGAACAACGAGCTAGCACGACGCGTGCGGGCACATTGCCCGCCCAAGGCTATGATCCATATACTTGTGTGCCCAACAGAGCACACTATTCACAGTAAAGAATATTGTTCTGTACACAGAGAGCGTAGATGTTGTGCAGACAGGGCAAACCATGGCAAATGATTAAACTAAGGAACAGGTCGATGATGATTTCAAGAATGGCAGACAATAATTTACTAGCAAGCGTCATTTGCCAAGAACACACACAACTTATTAGCAGGAAATGTCTTTGTTATTATCGGTCTTCCCACACAATTAGCCGGTGCACCCCTTTCAGTTGCCCAAGTTCACCTCACTGTGCACCCCTTTCAGTTGCCCGAGTTCACCTCACAATTAGCCGATGCACCCCTTTCAGTTGCCCGAGTTCACCTCGGTGCGCTCTGCTCGCCGTTAGGTGCCGCGACGCGCTCTGCTCGCATCCCCTCCACGCACTCGGCTTGTGGACGGCTTTTCCCTGCATGTTCAACTACTATATGCATATGGTTGCTCGCCGTTGAGGCAGCCGCGGATCGCTCTGCTGGCGTCGCTCCACGCGCGGGCGCGCTCTGCTAGCGGTTGGGGCTGGTGCATCAACCGATCACCTTGGGTGCCCCATATGCATGCGGTTGTGCCACGCGCATCACCACGATGCAGTTACGTGCGGCACGATGGAGTTACGCGCTGCAAAAACTCCGGGCGTGTCGATATTCCAGGCCATCCGGCTTCCCCATTAATTCCCGCAGCCATTATAACCTTAGTCTCTTCAACCTTTCGATCGCGCCCCACAACACAACAAGCACACCCATGACTACACATACAGAGAGGATATCTAGCGGCGCTCCAATGGAGTTTGGCGTGCATCAAGTGGAGACCCACACGAGGCAGACGGATCTCTCGGTGGTGTACACCATCGACCTGGCCGTGGTGGAGGGCTACATCAACACCGTGGAGCACTTGCTTGCTCGGGACAAGTACAAAGTGGTCGGCATCGACCTCCAGTACACCGGCGGTCATCCCGGGAAAGATCAGAAGGTTGTCGTGGCCCAGTTGTGCGTGCGCCATCATATCCTCATCTACCATTACTGCATGGCCACAAAGCCTTACGACTGCTTCGCCAGGTTTGTCAACAGCACCAACTACAAGTTCGCTATGGTGGAAACCACCAACGATGTAAAAGCACTCAAGGTTACGGGCTTGGCCTGCAAGAACCTTGTCGAAATTTGTGACCACTACAACGTCTGGGGCAGCACGAAGAAGGACTCCCTGGTTGAACTCGCCTCAGCCATCATCGACCCCTACTATGAAAAGATGAAGCAGGATGCCAACAGAACACATCCCGCATCCTGGCATGGGGCCTGGATGCGGCAACTGGATGAAGCTCACCTCAGGTTCAAGGCCAAGAGCGTGTACACATGCTACGAGATGGACAGGCGGATCGTTGACATGAGGGAGTGCCTCCTTCCCGTAATCGATGAGGCCGGATCGAGCCACCAGCAGAGCAGTGGCGACAAGCGTCACAAGAAGAAGTAGATGATGATGATCAGATGATCATTTATCCTAGTTAATTATGCATGTAATAGTTTGCTTTGGTGTGTGCAAATGTCATGCATGTATTAGCCACCTATGTAATTGGATGTTTAATTTGGTTATGCAATCATGTCCTTATAAGTATATATGTTGTTGTTCTGTATGCAATCACATCGCACACAGACCATACTAGGGAAACCGTCGGTGATGAATTCATCAATCGCTGACATTTGTATACCAGGAAGCGTTTGCCCACAACGCACACGGCTTCTTATTAGCAATCGTCTGTGTTATTATCGGTCTTCGCACACATTTCTGATTACGGACCTATTTGCCGCGTATCACACACATCTTGTTTACACAAAACATTTATGTTCTCTTGGCTCAACACAAACAGTTTATTGGAATGAACTGTATGCCCTCCATTGCACACACCTTGATCTGGCTGAACCATTTCTGTTGTGTTGCCTAATCGAAAACAGTTCGTTCGAGTGAACCATATGCCATGTATCGCACACACCTTGATCTGGCTGACCGTTTCTGTTGTGTTTACTAATCACAAACAGATCATCTAAGTGAACTGTATGCCCTCTATCGCACACACCTTGATCTGGCTGACCGTTTCTGTTGTGTTGCCTCATCGCAAACAGTTCATTCCAGTGAACTGTATGCCACAAATCGCACACGCAACTATATTCTGAATCGTGTTTGATGCCTCCGCCATCGCAAAAATTTCGCATCATTTTTGACGGTTTTATTACAACATCGTTTGTGATTAATGCATCACACATAGTTTCGTCGAAGGGTCTCTGATTGTAGTGTCGTGTTAGCAGCATCCTGCAGTAGTGACCCAAGATCAATATGAAGATGCATAACGAGTTGGGATCATGACCGTTACCTTCACCGAGTTGCAGCGGAAGAAGAACGTGTCGGTGTAGATCATAGTTGGAGTCCCTCGAATCGTAGATGAACGACCCCTCATATCGCCCACGAACAATCCCTTGAACCGAAGACTGAAAACATGGCCTCTCTACTTGGTTGCAAGCATGTAGCCTTCACAATCCGGCAGCGCTTCGCCGTCCAGAGTTAATCTTCGCCAGAAAATTAGAGGGAGGAGATTAGAATCACGTTGGGCTTCTAATTATGAGGACAAGAGGATTAGCCAAGCACTAATTAGTCAAATAGGACCAACTAGAACATGAACTAGAAGAACTAGAGGAGGCTCCAAAAACTCTGTATTCAATTGGGCACCAAAACTCCACTATATATAGGTTAGAGGGGAGAGGGAGGGATGCCACCAAGGAGGGAAATCCTCCTTGGGGCGTCCAGCCAAGGGGAGGAGGAGTTGGACTCCTTCCCTTCTCCTATTTGGCCTCCTTCCTTAGGGAAGGGGGCGCCTCTCCCAACTTGGGCCACAAGGGCCCAAGTTGCTTTCCACCTCTTGGCCTTTTTAGGCCCGTTGATATTAAATTAAATATAAAATTGTTCTAAATACTTTCAGACCATTTTATATATAATTTAACATTCTCGAAAACATTTTCCACCTATATATTATTTATCGGTATTACCCGATATTCACCAAAACCATTCTGGTGACCCCGAAACGCTTCCGGATCCTCTCGGGACTATTCCGAATATTAATGAAACAATTCCACAAATATATTCTCATTACTCCCATCCTACTAACACTCAGCAGATCGTGATTGCCTTAAGCTTGTGACTCCGTAGGTTTGGTAACTCACAGACATGAACGAAACCCCTTCGTTCAATGACTGGCAGCGGGACCATGGACGTCCGTATAGGTCCCTGTGAGAACACGAATGATATTTGAGTAAACCTTAGGTTATCATGTGATGTTCCCTTTGCTTCCCAATACTTTACAAAACGCGGTGTGCATCAGTATCCTCCTGAACCATCACCATGCTCACTATAACGTTGCTCCCATTACCGGTTTGTTCTTTCTCGTTGACGTGTTCCGGCATCCCCGTGACGCAGTCACCTGTGTCTGACCAGACAATGATGGATGGCGTCACACCGAGAGGGCCCTAAGAATATCTCTCCATCGTCGGAGGAACAAATCCCACTCTCGAGCTATCTGGCCACTTGTCAAACTTTCAGATGAACCTGTAAGTTGTCGTTATGATCACCGTGTTACAAGTGATGTTTGAGCAACCGCAAAGCCCGCCATACGGTAGGAAGTGACCACAATACTCTCATGGTCTAAGGAGCAATATCGCACGTTAACACTCCGTGTTATAACAATTGAATGCAGACGATATTAACTCAATTCATAGCAAACAAGATTGGGTCGATTCAATATGATCGTTCTTCCAACATCATAATCTCAATGTTGTTTTGGGACTATCTTTACACTTAACGATATCCTAAAATCCGGAAAACGTGATCACCTACAACACTTGAGCTAGTCTTAGAGGCGTGACTAGGATCCTTTTATTTACCGTTTATCATTCCACACATGCATATGAGTTTTCCACTGAATCGCATATTCCAGGATCATAGCAGTTATAGCATAGAATATAAACTCCTAACTATGAATATGGAAATATAATAATAAAAATATTATTGCCTCTAGGGCATATTTCCAACATAAGGTTATTTGGCCCATTGTGGTTGGACCGCCCAGACGATTTGAACCAGAGCGTCCTTTGATCCCGCCTGATTTTCCATAGAGGTACGACAATGAAAGCTTCCATTAATGGGAAACTCAAGTGTGGTGAAAACTGAAGCATTATTCCCAGCTGCAAAATTTGAAATTCTTCGGCCTGAATCTTGAGCATAAAAAAATCTTGCTGCACGAACTGCATCAGTAAAAGATTTACCCAAATTTCTTGAATGAGAGACCAAAGTCCATTCCTCATCTTGCTCTTTACAGTATAGCTCAAACACTTTAGAAAAATTTGGACCTCCGTTCCCCCAGAGGAAGAAATGAACATTGAACGAATCATTGGCCACATTTCCACCATTGTAGATAGCAAAGCCCACATCTTTCAAGGAAACTGAGAATCTAAAGCAATGATCTCTGAGAAAAATGACTTTGAAGTGAGAACCTTTACCTCCAAAACAAGCTTGAAGTATAAGACCCACTGAATCTTGGTTGAGACAGATCTTGGATCGAGAGAACTGAGCTACCAAAAAAAATTCCTTCCCAGAGTTCCCCTCGATATAATTCACTGGAAGGCCAAGATTCTTCATTATCCTGTCTTCACATTCTAAGCCTGTTTGGAACCTCAAATCCGACAAGAGCCATGTCAACCAGACCAGAAGATCGGAGTGAAAACACCCTAGAGTGGTGGATGTCGTTGCCAGAGTGGCATGCGATAGGGAGGTTTAGGTGGCTGACGTTGCCGGAGTAGCAGATGTCAGGCAGCTAGTGGCCACCGCCGGCGAAGGCCAGCGGCGGGTTAGGAGCGGGAGGCTAGTGGTAGAATGGTGTTGGGGTGTTCGGTTGTGGTTGTATCATGGTTGGTCTTTATTTATAAAGCAGGGCAAGAAGCCTTTTTCGATAGAACCTGCACCGTGCAAGGGCTATAAGGGTTTTGGGGAGTCTCGGCCCAACTGCGCGCTCAAAATCGACTACGTCCTGGATAACTGTCCGTCTGCTTCTACCACTTCCTCTGCGGCAGACCAATACCTTATCTTCTCCATCGTGGTTGACGACACTGTTGCACCGGAGTTTCCGATGAACTCTTTTGTTATGAACCTCCCTATGTTGACATGTGACTTTGATCCATATACTTACCATCTACTCCCTCTGTTCGAAAAAGCTTGTCCCTCAAATGGATGTATCTAGCATCAAGTTAGTGCTAGATACATCCATTTGAGAAACAAGCTTGGGACAAGCTTTTTCGGGAGGGAGTAGATTTTTCTTGTCTGTTGCATGCGATTTGCCATGTTAGTAAACTTCTGATGATGCTAATTTGGATTAAGTTAAATTGGAAAACGACTAATTTCCTAACATCTGCTAGACCTTTTTTAGGTACAATCTGCTACATACTTTCTATGGGTAAATGTGTAAACAGTAATATTTGGAGGCAGGGAGGCGTTTCATTTCTGAATTTGGCATCAGAAAATGAGCATAAACTATAAGTTGTTCTGCAACTTGATGTCTTGATGTCAGTCACCGAAGCCATAGCATGGATCACAGTTCAGTTTTGAGATGATAGGAGTAGCACGCACGCAACCGATCTCAGCTTATGTGCAACCAGTTCTAACCGCTGGAACTGTCCAAAATACGCGTGGATAAAATTTTGTCCTTGCCCGTAACCGATCGAAATCCTGGACACCACCGTCGACGTAGCGGCCATAACCACTCACGGTTGCGACCCTCGCCTGCCCTGCCCGGCTGCATGCGAAATCCCACGATAAGCATCGAACCATCGAATAGATAAGCCCAGACGCTACCATGCACCATGCACGCACGCATGAAGAGTCATCTCATCTCATTCCTATAAATACAGTGGGATTCCGAGGCGAAGCAGCCATGCACGCACTTGCACTTCTTTGATCCTCCTATCCTACAGGTGCCAGAGTTCAAAGCCATGGCGTCGCCGTTCTCCGCCCCTTCTTTGGTTAGTGTTGCTACCTTGTCAATGATGCATTTTGAACTGCAGTGTGTGTGACGTTGGATTTCTTATCTGATGAGCCTGTATGTGCAGATCATGGAGGAGGAAGGGCGGTTCGAGGCGGAGGTGGCCGAGGTGGGGGCGTGGTGGAACACGGAGAGGTTCCGGCTCATCAAGCGCCCCTACACCGCCTGCGACGTCGTCCTCCTCCGCGGCACGCTCCGCCAGAGCTACGCCTCTGGCGAAATGGCCAAGAAGCTCTGGCGCACGCTCAAGGCCCACCAGGCCGGCGGCACGGCCTCGCGCACGTTCGGCGCGCTCGACCCCGTGCAGGCACGCAGCGCACTTCGTTATCCCATGATCCGTTCCACCTGTACTGTACGTCTCGCTGAAGAATTTGTCCGTGTAGGTGACGATGATGGCCAAGCATCTGGACACCATCTACGTGTCCGGTTGGCAGTGCTCGTCGACGCACACCTCCACGAACGAGCCGGGGCCGGACCTCGCGGACTACCCCTACGACACCGTGCCCAACAAGGTCGAGCACCTCTTCTTCGCCCAGCAGTACCACGACCGGAAGCAGCAGGAGGCGCGCATGTCTCTGCCCCGCGCGGAGCGCGCACACGCGCCTTTCGTCGACTTCCTCAAGCCCATCATCGCCGACGGCGACACTGGCTTCGGCGGCGCCACTGCCACTGTCAAGCTCTGCAAGCTCTTCGTCGAGCGCGGGGCAGCCGGGGTCCACCTGGAGGACCAGTCGTCGGTGACCAAGAAGTGCGGGCACATGGCGGGGAAGGTGCTCGTCGCCGTCTCGGAGCACGTCAACCGCCTCGTCGCCGCTCGGCTCCAGTTCGACATCATGGGCGTCGAGACCGTCCTCGTTGCCCGCACCGACGCCGTGGCCGCGGCGCTGATCCAGACCAACATCGACGCGGGCGACCACCAGTTCATCCTTGGCGCAACTAACCCGCGCCTCAAAAACCGGAGCCTGACGACCATGCTCTCCGACGCCATGTCGGCCGGCAAGAACGGCAGGGAGCTGCAGGCCATCGAGGACGAGTGGACCGCCACGGCGCAGCTCAAAACCTTCTCTGAGTGCGTCAAGGACGCCATCGCGAGCCTCAACACCACCGACCTGGACAAGCAACGTAAGCTCCAGGAGTGGAGCAGCGCCACCAGCTACGACAAGTGCGTGTCCCACGAGCAAGCGCGCGACATCGCCGCGGGCCTGGGAGTCGGGTCCGTGTTCTGGGACTGGGACCTGCCACGGACCAGGGAAGGGTTCTACCGCTTCCAGGGCTCCGTCGCGTCGGCCGTCGTCCGCGGGCGCGCCTTCGCGCCGCACGCCGACGTGCTCTGGATGGAGACGTCGAGCCCAAACATCGCCGAGTGCACGGCCTTCGCCGAGGGCGTGAGGGCGGCTTTCCCGGAGGCGATGCTGGCCTACAACCTCTCGCCGTCTTTCAACTGGGACGCGTCAGGCATGACGGACGCCGACATGGCGGCGTTCATCCCGCATGTTGCCAAGCTCGGGTACGTATGGCAGTTCATCACGCTGGCCGGGTTCCACGCCGACGCACTCGTCACCGACACGTTCGCGCGGGACTTCGCCCGGCGCGGCATGCTGGCGTACGTGGAGAGGATCCAGCGGGAGGAGAGGAGGAATGGAGTGGAGACTCTGGAGCACCAGAAGTGGTCGGGTGCCAACTTCTATGACAGGGTGCTCAAGACCGTGCAGGGCGGCATGTCCTCAACTGCAGCCATGGGGAAAGGCAAGTTGCCATTAAATCAAGTCACCAATTTTTCAGAGTTTCTTCTCATTATTTGTTCATACATGTTTTTTTTTTCTTTTTGCGCTTCTAATAACATTTTTTTAAATAAATGTTTAGTGTTGCTTGCAGGAGCTACTGAAGAGCAGTTCTGGACTAAGCCTGGAAGTGAGAGCAGTAGCCAGCACGCTCTTGCCAAGTCCAGGATGTGATGAAGGTTTAGAAGGAATAATGATTAAGAAGAAAGCTCTAAGATAACTGGATATAATAAAAGCGGCATGAGGGCACATCAGCTCTGGAAATATATACTTCACGAATCGATCTCTATTATTGGCATGGAATTATGTTAGGCTCCAATTGGATATGTACAATTGGGGTAAACTGTATTGACGATGCCTTTCAGGTCGTCAATGAATTGGACAAGCCAATTGCTGTTGAAACTCTTAGGAATGTCAACTCAAACGTAAGAGTTTTTATTTTGTGCCAATATTTTTTCAAACAAGGCAATGGAGTTCTTAGAGCTCTAAGCAACTGCTTCTTGGTTCCACTTCAGATTATAAAACTGTCGCATGCCAAATCATAACTTATTCAAACATGTCACTGTAACTAATAAGTATATATAAATGATTAAAGCACCCTGAATTAAGTACAACAGAGAGGCTCACTGCAAGTATATGTAAATGAAGTGGATGAAGCATGTTTGCAACATGCGTCCCGCAAAGCGATTTTTTTCTACTTAGCCCAAGGCTTTAAAACTGAAAGCACGATGATCACCGCGATGATGAGAAGCATGATAATTGCGATCATCATGCACTTCCTTGACTTCTTCTGCAGGCTCTTGGCGCTGCGCAACGCTTCGGTCCCAGTTTGCACGTGGTTTACCGCATTCTGAACCTGTGGGTTGAAACACAACAGCAAGCATGAACATCTAACTCGATGAACTTACAGAATTCTCAGTAAGATCAGCAAAACAGAAAGGAAAAGGTAAAGAAGTAATAGACCTGGCTCTCTATGTTGTCCAATATCTCTCCTTGTGCATCCACAAGGGCTGCCATGTCTGCAAAAATCTGAAACCACAATGTTAGATGCCATTAATGGTAAAGTATGATCAAGAACATGTGAAAACCAAAACAAGCACGTGATTTTTTGTTCTTTCGCAAAAAAGAAAAAGATCGAAGAAACCAAAACAAAAATGACAAACAAAGAAAATTCACAAACTCTAAAGTTACAACAAAGCTCTCTGAAGTTTTGATTTTTGACCAAGAGCTAAATGGAAACGTGCAATCTCCCAAAATTACCTGTTGCAGTTCTAGAAGCTTTTTTTCAATATCCACCACTACATCATGCCGTTCCTGAATTTCTTCAACCGTGGCCATAATCTTTTCGCCCATGGCAATTTATGAAAAATGAATTAAGAATCATCAGACTCGACAACATGAGGTTTGCAACACAAGTTGTTGGGGGGGAGAAACCATAATCAACCTGCCCTCGACCGATTCCTTGAATTGCTTTCTCGAAGATCTGCTCGCTGCTTCCGGTCTCAATCAGGTTATCAATCACCTACTCATGTTTTTATGGCACACTGATATCAAAAGACAAGTGCATTTCCCATTTTCCATATACAAAATGTAGTAGGACTAGCATCCTCACCTCATCAGAAGGCTTTGTTCCAGTGACTGCGGCTCCAACATTCAGGTTTATCAAAAAACGGTAGCAAGACGATTTAAACTGAAATTATAGATCAGCACTAGGATAATGCATTATGAAGAAAGATCTCCTGACCTGTGAAGATCCTTCTCTCAACGACTTCTCGGTACTCCTGCTGGATAGTTTGCCTTAAATTCTGCAAAAATGTGGATTACTATATTGCATGCCCCTTGTTCGTTTTGGCACAGAAGATGGACAGTGAGTTAGATAATCAAACCTGAAAATCGTTCATTCTTTCTTTAAGCCTCTTCTTCAGTGCACTGCAATTATCAAGAACTAGTGAAATATCACTTTTTTTTGTTGGTGGAAAAAACAGTACATTAAACTTTTTCCTGACAGCTTAAAATGATTTTGGACTAACTCATTTTTTTTAAACTGGTATAGGTCCGCCGTCCCGGAAAGAACTGGATTATAGTCAGCTTATTGGACTTCTTTTTTTTGCGGTCATTGGAGAGTCAGTATTTTTAGAGATTAGAAATATCTGCATATGCTGTCTAGCAAGTTATCCTAGCACCAAGCAATATACTCCCTCCGCCCCAAATTATTTGTCGTAAAAATTGATAGAAATGGATGTATCTACAACTAAAAATACGTCTAAATATATCCATTTCTGCCTCAAGTTATTTGGAACAGAGGGAGTATGTACTAACCTGCTGTCGATGATTAAATTTACTGAAGAAAGGGACAGATATCTTACATGGTCATCGACATCCTCGATCGATCTACACTTGTGCCCTTCCCACAACCTGGCTTCTTCCTGTTAGCAAGATTCTGGGCACAGAAAAGGTGAGTGAAACCTGAACATTCTCTTAGTCAAGTGAATTCAGGTGCTGCTGAACTAGAAAGGTTAATATCATTCAGTACATTTCTGTCCATTTGCTCTAGCTTCACTTTTATGCTTCGTGCGATCTTCCCCACTTCATCGATGTCTTTCTCCATGCGTCCCTTGATTGCTGGAAGATGCATCATTCAAAAGTTCCACTTATATCATACCGCATTACCACTCAGAAATGCAATTAGTATATGAACAAGGATGAACTTCAAACCTTTCATTGCAGAGGCCTTAGTGACTGATTTTGACCCCTCATTAGCTTCCTGCAGGTGGAAAGAAAGAATTAATTTTCCTTGTCAATAGTACTCCCTCTGCAAAGAAATATAAGAGCGTTTAGATCACTACTTTAGTAATCTAAATGCTCTTATATTTGTTTACGGAGGGAGTACAAGTTAGAGACTATAAGGTGATGGCAAAATGTGATTAAATATTATTTAAAAAAGGAAAAGAGCTCATGTCTGAAACGTCTGAAACAAAGTTTACCTGAAGTTTCTGAACTATATTAGACATCTTGTCCAGCAGCATCTCGATCTCTTTGACCTAAATCAAAATCAGGGCACCTTACGTTAAGAACGTAGGACGATGATTTTCTACAGGTAAACAAACTGTCCTATGGCTCGATGCTCATGGACTAGATAACAGACCTCTTTGAAGAAGTCTTCTAGTCCATAATCTGATTTGTTCTTGGAGTTCTGGCGCCCCATCTCGATGTCCCTCTCCTTTGGGGGCTTCTCGTCCATTTCAAAAGAATCCTACGATTCATACAGTAATTGCAAGTTCGACCCATTTACTGAAAGTTCCAACCAATAGGATTTGGACGTATGACCGATTACTTTTCACGTTTGAATTATCTGGAAATCAATCAGAATTATGCAGCCCGTCTAATTATTGACCTATGATGACACTAGAAAATAAACGAATTTTCTTTGTTCGAAAAGGAGGATGAAACCCCCGGCCTAAGAAGAAACGAACTGTAAAGCAGTTGGCACGAACTGTATCGACATTCGTTGAATTACGGCCACTGACAGAGAGAAAACGAAGAAGCAGCACAAGTAATAAGGAGGAACAGGAACCGCATCATCTTGGACAGAAATAATCTTGTAAACTGTAAAGAACATTACCGTCAAAAGATTGTTCATCTTGGCTTCGCGTGTGTGTGTAGAGAGAGAGAGAGGCGAAGGAAGATAGAGAGAGAGGGGCGGAGGAAGATGAGATCAAGAAATGATGAGGTGATGGTGACTTTGGAAAGATCGTCCTGGTGTTGAACGCCGGCCATCGATGGAACCAAATAACTATACCAGACAACCGGGTTTAGTAAAAATTAACAGCGACGTTAATTAGTTTCTTTGCTTGGGGTCTAGCCGTCTAGGGGGGACAGCGATTGCGTGCGTCTCCGTGGAAACAGCCACGGTGACTGTTTTTCTTTCTGAGATAAACCTGCTGACTGCCTTCCAGGGGGTGCTGCTATGTGGGGGCTCTCATTGGACGCTCAATGCAACCAATTTTTAAACCTGTGAATCTGCTATTGGTTGGAACTTACAAATAAATTTTTTAGGAAAATGAAAATAAATTTTAAAAAATTGAACAATTGTAAAATTTCAAATTTTTTTATAAAATGCAGACAATTTTTGAAAAAATGTGAATAAATTTTAGAATTCCGAATAATTTTTTAGGTTGAGAACATTTACTGAAATTTATGAAAAAAATTAAAATCCTGAACATTTCTATAAAAAGCGAACAAAATTGGAAATTCTGAACATTTTTAGAAAAACATAAAAATAATTAAATTTGTTGAACATTTTATGAATTTATAAAAAACATTCGAAAACAATAAACATTTTTCGAAAATTTCTGTACATATTTTAAAAAATAAAATTGAAAAATAGGAAAAAACTGAAGAAAACTGAAAGAACAAACTCACATAAAACCAAAAAAGCTGAAAACACAAGTGAGAGAAACAATAGAAAAAAAAAGTCAGGAAGCCGAAACCGGCCATGAACCCAGGTCGTTATCTTCTACAATTGGACCGGCACATTTGTTCGATCGGTCGCTCTTCCTGTGTAAATCACCGGCAATTTGCAGCATAATGCAGCAAATAAAAATACCTCAAAATCATATCTTTGCAAAGATCAGTCCCATCTTCTCAGATGCTGGCAAGTAACGCACTGCATATGCGTCACTTGTCGTAACTAAGAGTCTCTTTTTTCGTATATTTATTTATTGAAAATATTTTATCTTTTGAATTGTGTGTTCAAATTTCGAACCGTTCTCACCCTTGGATTACTCACGCCGAGATCTCGTGTTAATCGGTTTTGACGAATTGTTTTTTCACAAAAAAAACAAAAAGAACTGGAGTCGGAAACACGTTCTTTTCCAAAAAAAGAAATTATTTTCGAGAATCACAATTGTGCTTCTCGCGAAAGCAAATTTGTGCCTCCACGAGAAGAAAATCTGTGTTTCTCATGGAAGCATAGATTTTTTTCCTTTCTGAGAAGTACAGTTGTGACTCTTCCGAAAAGCAATTATGCTTCTCGCAGAAACAAATATGTGTTCCGCAAGAAGTAAACATGTGCTTCCTATGGAAGCAAGGTTCTTTTTTCAGGAAGCATAGTTGTGCTTTTTCAGGAAGCACGACTGTGTCTCCACGAGAAGCAAGTGCTTCCCGTGAAAGCATATATTTTTTCCCCTTTCTATTAAGCATAACTGTGCTTCTCTTGGAAGAAAATATGTGTCTCCACAAGAAACAAATCCGTATTTTTCATGGAAGCAAATATTTTTTACTGTTTGAGAAGCACATTTTTTTTCTCTTTTCGAGAAGCACATCTGTACTTCTCCCGGAAGCTAATATGCCTACACGAGAAGCAAATTTATGCTTCTCGCGGAAGCATAGTTTTTTTCCCTTTCCGAAAAGCACAGTTGTGCTCCTCGCAGAAGCTAATCTATGCATCTACAAGAACCAAATATGTGTTTCTCGTGAAAGCAGAATTTTGTCTTTTTTCTCTCAAAAATGTAGGGAAAACCGGGCCAAAACCAAAAAAGGAAATACCCCCCAAAAAATCATCGGAAACCTGAAAACACATACAGAAAATACAGAAAAAAAAATTAGGAGGGACCAACACGCGACATGTGGCGGCAACTGGACACACCACTTGGCGCGCTGCAGGGGCACCAAAAATGAGGCTGGAGGTCCCCCACAAGGGGTAACCTCCAGTTAGTTACTCTCTAA
Source organism: Thinopyrum elongatum (assembly GCA_011799875.1). Classification (NCBI taxonomy): domain Eukaryota; kingdom Viridiplantae; phylum Streptophyta; class Magnoliopsida; order Poales; family Poaceae; genus Thinopyrum; species Thinopyrum elongatum. The sequence goes on from CM022298.1 coordinate 226,832,100, forward strand.
ATACCCTACTATGGTATCGTTTGAAGTCAGCAGAAAGTGGTTCCACTTGGCCGACCCAGTAGAGGTAACCTCGGGAAAAAAAAAATCGTGCGCCTTTTGTCAACACCATTTTGCGTACGGTTTGTGGCAAGAATTTTTCATAAAAACATTTTGGAAATTTGAAAAGGTTGTAAATATAAAAGATGTTCAGGAATTGTAAAAATCTTTATGAATATATTTTTTTATTTAATTTTCAAAAGATTTGGTGAATTTTCAAAACATCTTTGCTAACCTAAAAAATGTTGCATAATTTAGAAGGTGTTCACAATATTTCAAAATGTTCCAAGTTTTTAACAAAAAATGTTCACAATTTTAAAAACTATTTCTAAATTTTAAAAAGTGATCATATAAAGAATATTTCAAAAAAAAAATTCATGTATTTAAAAGATGCCTGTGTATTTTAAAAAAATCATGAATTTGAAAATATTCATGATTTTTTAAAATTTTCACACAGTTTGAAAGTGTTCATGTATTCAAAAAATATTCATAAATTCAAAAACTGTTTTTGAAATTTAAATAGAAAAGGAACAAAAATGGAAAGATAAAATAAAGAAAAATAAGAAAATAGGAATAAAAACCAAATAGATACCTAGCAAAGAAACACATAAAAGAAGAAAAAACGGCCAGAAGCTTCTACAAACTGGGTGAAAGCTTCCAAAAACAGCCGCCAAGAACTTTGTAGTCGGCTAATGGGCTGACACACCAGTGTTATTGTATCGAGAACTTTGTAGTCGGCTAATGGGCTGACACACCAGTGTTATTGTATCGTCGATTTGGTTGACATGTATCATAATAGGTAATACTCCCTCCGTCCGGAAATACTTGTCGAAGAAATGAATATATCTAGACGTATTTTAATTTTAACTACATTCATTTTTATCCATTTTTATGACAAGTAATTCCGGACGGAGAGAGTACATATCATTCCCTGGGGGACCTCCTATACGACACTCTTTGTCGAATTGTCATCAGTTTGCACACGCGTGAGCGACTGGGCCGGCCAATTAAGCCACGTCCCTCCTGCCTGTTAGACATACTAGATGACCCGTTGCGCCCATGGCGCAAAAAGCCAGTTAGAACCGTGCATTATGTGGCTATTGTAGGGCACCTTAAGAAAGAGAGAAATATAGGCTTATCTATCTGCGCTGATACTTATAGTAGTTTAAATGGACGATCTATAATATCTATACTAAGAGGTAATCCATAAGGAAAGACAAACCAATGTGGAGATAGCATAGAAGCATTATAAACATGAAGTCCGGTACACAAGCTGTATATAGGTGACACTGAAGGTTTATGATGGTGTCCTCATATGGAGTGAACGGTTAGACAGAGGCGGAGGCGCTTTGCCTTGTGCCTAAAGGTGAAGGCATACATCGTTCCTTCATCTATGTTTGCTATGTGAAGAACCCCGTCAAGTTTGTTGTTAAGATAGTCCTGTCATTAGCTCCTTCCATAAGCCGCGCGATGATATTTATCATAACCTATATAGTTGAGCAAGAAACAATAAAAGTTCAATAAAGAGGAGAGAAATCACTGAATAGGTATATCTTGTTATGCAAGAAAAATTTGCATGAGGCGAGGCAAGATAATATCAAACCTACGTTGGATCTGTAGTGGACTTAAACACCATGTAATGGATACTTAGATAGTATCTTTATACATAATGGATTATACTTGAGTTCATGGTAGCATGATAGCCCAAAAGGACTAACGATGTAGAAAGAAAGGTACGAAGGGAGTTCATCCAGCTCATTTACATTGATTTTATACATGACGTTTGTATAGGGTCACACTGTTTCCCCATATACAATGCTCAGCTCATCTTTCATCTATGTTGTTCTCACCACGAAATGCATAGTGTTTATTATGTTTCCAAAGCGACACAAGTAACATAAAAGAAGCCAGGTTTTTCCCACGGACAATGTATTCCCCATCAGCTAAATGGACCCTTTTCCATCGATGTTCTGGTTCTGAACAAAGAGAATCAGGAATAGGAAACTAAGGTATATGAACAATTGCAAACAACTTTTCTTTTCCGGCTATGTATTTACCTGTGGCGTTGTTGCTGAGGCAAACATTACTGTGTGAAGCTTTGTGTTCAAGTTTCTGCCTCAGAGCTGACTTTTGTAATAAAACAATGAAGCAGTAAGGTAGGAAGTAAGCAGCGTGAACATCTGCAACTGATGGATGTCTAACATTTTGAAGTAGACCGGTGGAACAGAAGTCGGACCTGGATTGATAAGCATGCATTTGGAACAGTCACAGGCAGGCTTCGATGCTGCTTGAGTGATCTGTGGTTCTTATACATAGCGCATGGACTGCACGGGGTTGGCTAAGAATGGCTTAAGGGAAAGCATAAATAACCTGTACGACACATGAATTTAGACACATTCTTACCGCTGATATCTTCGCCAGGTATGTCGCTAGCATCTAACTCTTCTTCTTTGATAGTTACTTTCTGCACGCAAGCAGCAGACCTGTTAGGATTGCTAATTTTTGGGTGTTCTTGATGTTATGCTTAAACGGAGAGTATGAATATATCTAGCAATTTGCTTGGCATAAAATAATCACACAGGACAGAATGAGCTGATAAGAAATCCGCAGAACGGATTGATGTATAACCTTTCCTGTTGAGTATAGTTTCATAGTTCAGACTATAATATATTGTTTTGGGTGTATGTATAATCAGTCTGATTGGGTATCTTGGCGGCATAATAAAAAATTAAACTACCTTTTATTTATTACAGAGTATAGCATGTACATCATGCAAAGGTTTCAGACACATATATCTGCTGACCAGGCATCTCTCTAATGCTGAGAGGAAGGCCAATAGCTAGTCATGAATTTCCTAGATCCATACTTCTGTTTAATTGCAACACAACATAACAAGCTATCGGGTCTGAAACCTAATTTGTGAATTAGCAGGGCAAAGGGTGGGAACGTAAAGAACGCATGGGGAATGTAATCAGTGCCGGCAAATAAATCATCACATAGAGTTATTTATCCATGCATCATCTAAACTCAAAAAACATTTATTTGCACCAACATTATTCCACTACTCGGTTCAGTTACTGGGTCATGGCTTCGCGCGCGCGCGCGCGCGTGTATATATATACACACACATGAAGCTGCATGAGTTTTGTAATCGTGTGGAGAAAATAGAAAAGAAATAAAGAGAAGAACAAGACATGACACGTGCCTTTGGCCAAAAGTTTTTGTGTGTCGTGTTCGTCGACTTGATGTGAATTGTGATCGATCGTGGGTGATTTCCAACAGCAGAATAGTTACTTGACGACGACTTTCTGCAAAGCAGCATCCTATCTTTTTATTTTGTCACCAATCGTACTGCTACTCCATGCATATATGCAAAATTTGAATGTGCTGGTGGATATGAAGATGTGTATGAGTAGAATACAAGCTCAGAAATAATTTTGATTTTCTGAATATGTCTCTGTTGAATTTAATTCCATCACCCGATGAGTTAACAAGAGTATTCATTCAGTTACCAATATTTCATTATAATTCCCAAAAGCATAGATGATATTTATGCACTCTAAGGATATGATTGTGTAGTTCCCTTCTTTTATATATGCATTATAGACTGCTGGGCTTAGCATTCTTAAACATGGGACATACTTTTAAGGATGTTTGAGCTCTGCTGTTGCAATGACACCGCACTCGACAAAGCATTCAACATATGAAACTAAACAACCAATATACGAAGAAAGTGTCTGCTCGGCTACTTGGCATGCAATCAGAAAGTAGTAAATTCACCAGCGAGCAAAAGAACAATGTAGAGCTTTATGGATTATCACCATGCTGTTCGTCACGCATCGTCTTCATTGGATATTTATTCTGAACCGTTATATCAGAGACCTGGAAGAAAGCAAGAACAACAAACATATAACTCAGAAATGAAGACTGCATTTTTCAGTAAATTGAGACCTACAGTAGAAAATACCACCATTTCTCTTGTTTTCAAGGTTTACCTGATATGATATTCCCTTTTAGGCAATGTCAAACATGGCAAAACTACTCTAACAATTATCTATCATTAAACCCATATAGGTGAAATTTGGTGTTCCATTACCTTTATAGTACACAAGTCAAACCATTTTGTTGTAACACCAAGTCCAAAAATCTATGATGCTCTTGTACATGTGCAAATGCAAATTTGAATTTCTGGAACAATCATTTGGTTGTATAGTTTACTTACACTATAAATCCTTGCCTAAACAGCAGTTCATAGATTATCTGCACTATAAACAAGATCGCGTGTGTGGTAGGCTCCGTGGTGCTTAGAGCTTACTTCAACTTTAGTCCAAAGGATGTACACCAGCATCTTCCTCGCTGGTCCCCGACATTGCCACATGCCACCCTTCAATAAGACAGTAGAGGGATGATTCATCAACTGAAGATGAAGAAATGAAGGAAGAGCAGAAATATACCCGAGGCATCGGACCGACACCGTACATGGATGGAGCCTGGAGGAACCCTCTTCTACACTTCTCTCGACCCACTACCGCCTTTGCTGCCTTACGCCTTGCATCCGGGCCTACATATAAAAGAACGGCCCTCAACACCTAAACAGCACATGAGACACAAAAGTGGGCATACAGAAAATAGTTAATTCAGCCAAGCCAAATCACATCAGTACAAAAAACCATAGCCAAGTGGATAAGATTATTTCAGCTTACTTTGTTTGTCCCTTTGTTTTTCTCTGCAGATAAGGATAGTTGCAAACATGGGACACTCCAAAAAGGGTATTACTGCACCAGGAGAAGTAATCCCTCGCCACACACAGCGCGCGGCTGTAGCTGCAAGATACCAAGCCATAAAAAATCCACAAACATTCTCAGCTCATTTTACTAATAGAACTAATGGCAAAGATGAATTATAGCCAAATAAGGTGATAACGGGTAATATTTTTTCTAACAAATGCCTCTCAATACATAAAAAATAGCTCCTGGATTTGTAACCAAACATCAACCAAGGATAGCTTATAGGTCCCATATCAAATAGATTGATTACTGCAACCAGCATGCTCAAAATCGAGCAAGCATCATCTAACTGAGCGCAAACATCATCTCTCAGTTCAGTGAATAAAGCTACAGAACTGGTACATAGAACTGAGTAAAGAGTAAGCTCACCAGGTTATGTGGCATGAGTGCGGTGAGATGAGATGATGAATGACCTGCAGGAAAAAAATGGATGCCAAACAATTTCAGTTCATTGGAGATAAATTTCAGGGAAATATGAAATAACTGAGTACAAAACAAAGCACAAAATCTTCCCCTCAGCTTGCTTGGATTTTTGTCGAACACATAGCAGGCATAGATAAAGCAAATTCCACACAAATAAATATGAGAAGTATGGGGATCAAATCGAGAGAGAGAGAGAGAGAGAGGGGGAGGGAGGGGAAGGGGAAGGGGAGGAGGAGGAGGAGGGCTGCTGCAGCTGGTAGCGTGCTCCTGTCGAGAGCTATGGTGGAGGTAGAGAAGGAGCACAACAGCGGCGCAGGAAAAGCGACGGGGGTGGAGAAGTGCGGGGGCTGGTGGCTCTCACCTAGACTCGTCGAGGAGGAAGAGCCTGAGCGCAGCAGTGCCATGAGCAGCAACCCGTACTAAAAGGGACGGCGGTGGATGCAGAGGCAGCGATGTCGCGTCGCCCCGCCGGCTACCACGGCCACAGGATGCCGCGCGCCCTCGTTCGGCTTCCCCTGCTACTTCAGCGACGTGGGTCACCCCGCCGGCTACCGCGCCCCCTCCTTCGGCTTCCCCTGCTACTTCAGCGACATGGGCCCAGCCTTGCCGGCGCCGCACGCTCTCCTGCGGAGCGCGGTCCGCACATATGCAAGCTCCGCTTCACCGCCACGGAATCTTCTCCTCCGTCGCGAGCTCCTGCTGCCCCGGCCCCTCCGGCCCTCCCCCTCCACGACCTCCCCTTTGTCACGCCCTCTCCCCCTCCGTGAGCCCTGCTCCTCCTCTGCATGCCCTCTGCCATAGCCTCTCCACCATGAGCGAGGGAACCTGTACGTTGGCGGTAACAAATCAGCGCATAATGCTGGCACTGGAAGAACGAAATCGATTTGTTGGAAGGGGAGGCAAATCCTTACCCCTAACCGAACACAGCAGCGGCAGTGACAGCGAGGAAAGCCATTGCTATCTGGCAAGCAGGCAGTGAGCAAGACAATGACGGGCGACGGCGGCGGCTGACCATGGCCTGTGGAGACGGACGAAGAGGCGGGGATTGGGCGAAGCGAGGCTCGCTGGGGAAGGAGAGAGAGGCACGCACGTCCCTGCCTGCAACAGTGGTTGCAGGCGCTGTAACTCCTAAGCAAACCCAGCAGGATACAGCCACCCCACTGACATGTATGGACCGGCGTGGATAGGGGCCACTTGCAGCGGAACAGGGCCACGCGCGTCCAAGTACCAACTCTGACCGGACGAGGCTACACGGAAGCAGGGTGAGAGTAGACCAGCGCCAATCCACCGACCCGGCTGACAGTCCCACGTCGCCTACAATCGGCCTGGTCTGCTTTTCCACCCGGACACAGACACGCACACGGCGTGACTGCCACATGGACCCACGTGCAAGGCTGGCCCAGTCGTCATCTGCTCTAGCCCGAGCACACAGCGTACAGAAAAATGAACGAACAGATTTTCACCATGTCGATGGAAAGTACACTGTAAATGGACAGCAATGCACATCGGGTGGACCAGATGAATTTGAAATGGCGATGGCGCTCGCTATGCGGGTAGCATAGCGGGGTTTATATGTTGGATGCAACTTGTATTATTAGGAGGTCAAAGCCAACATATATACATGTATAAGAGGATGCCAAAAGGCAACAATACAAAAGGCCAAAGGCCATCATCAATATAACTCTAACACCCCCCTCAAACTCATGGTGAATCCACAACTCCGAGTTTGGAGAGGTAAAATCCATGTTGCGCTCTAGTTTTGGCCTTCGTGAAGAAGTCCGCCAGCTGTAACTCGGAAGGCACATACTGAAGAGCAATAACATGGTCCTGCACACCAGCGCACACAAAGAAAGTATCAACACCAATATGCTTGGTAAGCTCATGCTTCACAGGGTCCCGTGCAATGTTGATAGCACATGTACTGTCTGACAAGAGGATAGTAGGTGTAGTAACAAAAACACCAAAATCCTCGAGTAACTAGCGTAACCAAGTCACCCCTGCCGTGAGAAGAGTCATAGCTCGCAACTCAGCCTCTGCACTCGAACGGGAAACTGCAGTTCGTTTCTTTGTCTTCCAGACAATAAGAGAACCACCAAGAAAGACACAGTAGGCAGAAAGTGAACAACGATCCCAATGATCACTTGCCCATGTAGCATCCGAATAGGCCTAGAGATGTAACGAGCTGGAACGAGAAAAAAGAGACAGTGAGAGATCGTCCCACGAAGAAGGTGACTATAGTGAACCGAAGTGGGAGAGGAAACAAACTGACTCAGGATATGGACAGGATAGGAGATATCTGGATGAGTGACCACGAAATAGACAAGACTCCCAACAAGATGACGATAACGAATCGAATTAGACAAGGGCTCACCATCAGAAGCACAAAGGTGAACATTAAGCTCCATAGGGGGTCTCAACAGTGCGCTCATAACTAAGAGCCGCACGAGCAAGAAGATCCTGGATATACTCTTCCTGGAAATAAAAAACCATCAGAGGTGGAGGAAACCTCAATCCCAAGAAAATAACAAAGAGAACCAAGATCAGACATAAGAAACTGCTCACTGAGACGTGCCTTGACCAAGGCAATGTACTCAAGATCGTAGCCAGTGATGATCATGTCATCAACATATAGAAGAAGAAGAGTGCGACCACGAGCAGAAAGATGGAAAAACAACGCTAGATCATGAGCGCTGGGAGAAAAACCAACTGCGGTCACTACAGAGGCAAACTGCTCAAACCAAGCAGGGGGCGCTTGCATAAGACCATACAGAGAGCGACAAAGACGGCAAACCATGCCATCTGGAACAGAATACCCAGGTGGTGGCTGCATATAAACCTCCTCATGCAACTCACCATTAAGGAAGGCATTCTTAACATCAAGCTGAGACACAGACCAATGGCGAACAAAGTCCACAATGAGAAGTGTGCGGATAGTGGTCATATGGGCCATAGGAGCAAAAGTCTCATCGTAATCACGTCCATGCTCCTGGTTAAAGCCATGAGCCACAAGACGAGGTTTATAACACTCAAGAGAACCATCAGTGCGAGTCTTAATCTTATAGACCCACTTACAAGTAATGGGACAAACACGGGGAGGAAGAGAAACCACATCCCACGTGCCAGTGCGCTCAAGTGCAGCAATCTCCTCTGCCATCGCAAACTGCCATTCAAGATGAACAACAGCATCGTGATAAGAGGTAGGCTCAAGTACAGACGAAAGACCATATCGGGAAGGAGAATAGCGGTCAGGAGGAGGACAAGGCTAATCCCGAAGACTATAAGTCGGCTGAGAAGAGGAAGACGGCACACTAGAAGTAGATGGCGCATCAATCGACACATCTGATGGGGAACGAAGCATGAAAATCAAAAAAATTCCTACGAACACCCAAGATCTATCTAGGAGAAGCATAACAACAAGAGGGGAGAGTGTGTCTATGTACCCTCGTAGACCAAAAACGGAAGCGTATATAACGCGGTTGATGTAGTTGTACTCTTCGCGATCCGATCACAATCCAACCGATCTAGTGCCGAATGGACCGCACCTCCGAGTTTAGCACACATGCGCCTCGATGACGTCTCCTCCTCCTTGATCCAGCAAGAGAAGGCAGAGAAGTAGATGGGATCACAACTAGCATGACGGCGTGGTGGTGATGGTGGTGGTGTAGCTAGTTCAGCAGGGCTTCGCCAAGCGCTACTAGAACGAGAACGGAGGGACTGTGATGTAACGAGAGAGAGAGGGGAGCCAAGGACTTGGTGTGTCCTCTTGGGGCGCCCCTCCCCTCTATATATAGGTGGAGGGGCGTGGGGATCCCACCAAGCCCTAGGGCGCGGCCAAGGGGGAGAGGACTTCGACTCCAAGTCCAATCATATTCCTACTAGGACTCCTCCTTTTTTTCCTTCCCTAGCCACATGGGCTTTTGAGGACTTGGTGCGCTTAGCCCAATAAGGCCAGGGCGCCTCCCCTCAGCCCATGCTAGCCCTTGGGTCGTGGTGGACCCACTTGTAGACTTCCGGACTCCTTCGGAATCCTCCGGAACCTTCTAGAAGCTTCATGGTACAATACCGAAAAAATGCACTTTTTTTGAAACCCAAAATATGACTTCCCATATATAAATCTTTACCTCTCGACCATTCCGAGACTCCTCGTGACGTTCGGGATCTCATCCAAGACTCCGAACAACATTCGGTTACCAATCATCACGAAGGAAATATGCCCTGGAGGCAATAATAAAGTTGTTATTTTATATTTCCTTATTCATGATAAAGGTTTATTATTCATGCTAGAATTGTATTGATCGGAAACTTAAATACGTGTGTGAATACATAAACAAATACCATGTCCCTAGTAAGCCTCAACTAGACTAGCTCGTTAATCAAAGATGGTTAAGGTTTCCTAACCATAGACATGTGTTGTCATTTGATAATGGGATCACATCATTAGGAGAATGATGTGATGGAAAAGACCCATCCATTAGCTTAGCATAATGATTGTTCAGTTTATTGCTATCGCTTTCTTCATGTCAAATACATATTCCTTCGACTATGAGATTATGCAACTCCCGGATACCGGAGGAATACCTTGTGTGCTATCAAACGTCACAACGTAACTGGATGATCATAAAGATGCTCTATAGGTATCTCCGAAGGTGTTTGTTGAGTTGGCATAGATCGAGACTAGGATTTGTCACTCCGAGTATCGGAGAAGTATCTCTGGGCCCTCTCGGTAATACACATCATAAGCTTGCAAGCAAACAACTAAGGAGTTAGTCATGAGGTGATGTATTACGGAACGAGTAAAGAGACTTGCCGGTAACGAGATTGAACTAGGTATGAAGATACCGACGATCGAATCTCGGGCAAGTAACATACCGATGGACAAAGGGAATTACGTATGTTGTCATAACGGTTCGACCGATAAAGAGCTTCATAGAATATGTAGGAGCCAATATGGACATCCAGGTTCCGCTATTGGTTATTGACCAGAGAGGTGTCTCCATCATGTCTACATAGTTCTCGAACCCATAGGGTCCGCACGCTTAACGTTCGTTCACGATATAGTGTTATATGAGTTATGTGATTTGGTGACCGAATGTTGTTCAGAGTCCCGGATGAGATCACGGACATGACGAGGAGTCTCGAAATGGTCGATAGGTAAAGATTGATATATAGGACGATGGTATTCGGACACCGGAAGTGTTTCGGAGGGTACCGGGTACTTATCGGGTCACCGGAAGGAGTTTTGGGCATCCCCGGCAAAGATATGGGCCTTATGGGCCAAGTGAGGGAACACACCAGCCCACAAGGGGCTGGTGCACCCTCTATAGGGACGGCCTAAGGGGAGGGAAAGGAAAGGGGAGGAGGAAAGGAAAGGGGAGGAGGAAAGGAAAGTGTGGAGTTGGACTCCCACTTCCTTCCCTCTCCCCCCTCTTTCCTTTCCCCTTGTCCAAACATGGCAGGGGGGCGCGGCCAGGGCAGGAGCCCTAGGGCCGGCCGGCCACCTATGTGGTGCGCCAGGCTGCCTCCCCTCCCCCTCCATCCTATATATATGTGGGAGGGGGGCGCCTAGCACACCCCAGATCAATTGTTAGCCGTGTGCGGCGCCCCCCTCCACCGTTTACACCCCCGGTCATATTTTCGTAGTGCTTAGGCGAAGCCTTGCGAAGATCACTTCACCATCACTGTCACCACACCATCGTTCTGACAGAACTCATCTACTACCTCACCGTCTTGCTGGATCAAGAAGGCGTAGACGTCACCGAGCTGAATGTGTGCTGAACGCGGAGGTGCCGTACGTTTGGTACTCGGTCGGTTGGATCATGAAGAAAGTTCGACTACATCAACCGCGTTGTCAAATGCTTCCGCTTACGGTCTATGAGGGTACGTAGACACACTCTCCCCTCTCGTTGCTATGCATCTCCATGGATAGATCATTGCGTGTGCGTAGATTTTTTTTGTTTTCCATGCAACGTTTCCCAACAGTGGCATCATGAGCCAGGTCTATGCGTAGATGATATGCACGAGTAGAACACAAAGAGTTGTGGGCGGTGATAGTCATACTGCTTACCACCAACGTCTTATTTTGATTCGGCGGTATTGTGGGATGAAGCGGCCCGGACCAACCTTACATGTCCACGCACATGAGACCGGTTCCACCGACAGACATGCAACTAGTTTTGCATAAAAGTGGCTGGTGGGTGTCTGTTTCTCCTACTTTAGTTGAATCAAATTTGACTATGGTCGGTCCTTGAAGAAGGTTAAAATAGCAAACTTGATAAATCACCGTTGTGGTTTTTGCCATAGGTAAGAACGGTTCTTGCTAGAAGCCCGTAGCAGCCACGTAAAACTTGCAACAACAAAGTAGAGGACGTCTAACTTGTTTTTGAAGGGCATGTTGTGATGCGATATGGTCAAGATATGATGTGATATATGTTGATGTATGAGATGATCATGTTTTTTAATATCGACAACCGGCAGGAGCCTTAGGGTTGTCTCTTTATTGTATGAAATGCAAACGCCATGTAATTGCTTTACTTTATTGCTATGCGTTAGCAATAGTTGTAGAAGCAATAGTTGGCGAGACGACCCCGACGCAACGATGGAGATCAAGGTGTCGAGCCAGTGACGATGGAGATCATGATGATGCTTTGGAGATGGAGATCAAAAGCACAAGATGGTGGCCATATCATGTCACATATTTTGATTGCATGTGATGTTTATCCTTTATGCATCTTATTTTGCTTAGAACGGCGGTAGCATTATAAGATGATCCCTTCACTAAATTTCAAGATAAAAGTGTTCTCCCCGAGTATGCACCGTTGCTAAAGTTCATCATTTCAAAGCACCTTGTGATGATCGGGTGTGATAGACTCTACGTTCACATACAACGGGTGTAAGACAGTTTTGCACATGCAGTATACTTGGGTTAAACTTGACGAGCCTAGCATGTACAGACATGGTCTCGGAACACTGGAGACCGAAAGGTCGAACGTGAGTCATATAGTAGATATGATCAACATAGAGATGTTCACCATTGATGACTACCCCATCTCACATGATGATCGGATTTGGGTTAGTTAATTTGGATCACGTATCACTTAGATAACTTGAGGGATGTTTATTTAAGTGGGAGTTCTTTAGTAATTTGATTAATTGAACTTAATTTATCATGAACTTAGTCCTGATGGTATTTGCAAATCTATGTTGTAGATCAATAGCTCGCGTATAGCTCCCCTGTTTTATTTTTGATATGTTCCTAGAGAAAACTAAGTTGAAAGATGATAGTAGCAATGATGCGGACTGGGTCCGTGATCTGAGGATTATCCTCATTGCTGCACAGAAGAATTATGTCCTTGATGCACCGCTAGGTGACAGACCTGTTGCAGGAGCAGATGCAACATTATGAACATTTGGCAAGCTCGATATGATGACTATTTGATAGTTTAGTGCGCCATGCTTTACGGCTTAGAACCGGGACTTCAAAAACGTTTTGAACGCCACAGAGCATATGAGATGTTCCAAGAGCTGAAATTGGTGTTTCAGACTCATGCCCGTGTCGAGAGGTATAAGACCTCTGACAAGTACTTTGCCTACAAGATGGAGGAGAATAGCTCAGCCAGTGAGCATGTGCTCAGAATATCTGGGTACTACAATCGCTTGAATCAAGTGGGAGTTAATCTTCCAGATAAGATAGTGATTGACAGAGTTCTCTAGTCACTATCACCAAGCTACTAGAACTTCGTGATGAACTATAATATGCAAGGGATGACGAAAACGATTCCCGAGCTCTTCGCGACACTGAAATCGGTGAAGGTAGAAATCAAGAAAAAGCATCAAGTGTTGATGGTTAACTAGACCACTAGTTTCAAGACAAAGGACAAAGGGAAAGAAAGGGAACTTCAAGAAGAATGGCAAGCAAGTTGCCACTCCCGTGAAGAAGCCCAAAGCTGAACCTAAGCCTGAAACTAAGTGCTTCTACTACAAAGGAATGGTCACTAGAAGTGGAACTGCCCCAAATACTTGGCGGATAAGAAGGATGGCAAAGTGAACAAAGGTATATTTGATGTACATGTTATGGATGTGTACCTTACTAGTATTCGTAGTAGCCCCTGGGTATTTGATACTGGTTCAGTTGCTAAGATTAGTAACTCGAAACAGGAGTTGCAAAATGAACAGAGCTAGTTAAGGACGAGGTGACGATGTGTGTTGGAAGTGATTCCAAGGTTGATAAGACCACCATCGCACACTCCCTCTACCTTCGGGATTAGTGTTGGACCTAAATAAATGTTATTTGGTGTTTGCGTTGAGCATGAATATGATTGGATCATGTTTATTGCGATACGATTATTCATTTAAGTCAGAGAATAATTGTTGTTCTGTTTACATGAATAAAACCTTCTATGGTCATACACCCAATGTAAATGGTTTATTGAATCTCGATCGTAGTGATACACATATTCATAATATTGATGCCAAAAGATGCAAAGTTGATAATGATAGTGCAACATATTTGTGGCACTGTCGTTTAGGTCATATTGGTATAAAAGCACATGAAGAAACTCCATGCAGATGGGCTTTTGGAATCACTTGATTGTGAATCATTTGATGCTTGCGAACCATGCCTCATCGGCAAGATGACTAAAACTCCGTTCTCCGGAACAATGGAGCGAGCTAATGACTTATTGGAAATAATATATACCGATGTATGCGGTCCGATGAGTGTTGAAGCACGCGACGGGTATCGTTATTTTCTCACCTTCACTGATGATTTGAGTAGATATGGGTATATCTACTTGATGAAACACAAGTCTGAAACATTTGAAAAGTTCAAAGAATTTCAGAGTGAAGTGGAGAATCATCGTAACAAGAAAATAAAGTTTCTATGATCTGGTCGTGGAGGCGAATATTTGAGTTACGAGTTTGGCCTTCATTTAAAACAATGTGGAATAGTTTCACAACTCACGCCACCTGGAACACCACAGCGTAATGGTGCGCCCGAACATCGTAAACGTACTTTATCAGATATGGTGCGATCTATGATGTCTCTTACAGATTTACCACTATCATTTTGGGGTTATGCATTAGAGACAGCTGCATTCACGTTAAATAGGGCACCGTCTAAATCCGTTGAGACGACACCGTATGAACTATGGTTTGGCAAGAAACCTAAGCTATCGTTTCTTAAAAGTTTGGGGATGCGACGCTTATGTCAAAAGGCTTCAGGCTGATAAGCTCGAACCCAAATCGGAGAAGTGCGTCTTCATAGGATACCCTAAGGAAACAATTGGGTACACCTTCTACCACAGATCCGAAGGCAAGATCTTTGTTGCTAAGAATGGATCCTTTCTAAAGAAGGAGTTTCTCTCGAAAGAAGTGAGTGGGAGGAAAGTAGAACTTGATGAGGTAATTGTACCTTCTCTCGAATTGGAAAGTAGTACATCAGAGAAAGCTGTTCCCGTGATGCCTACACCAACTAGAGAGGAAGCTAATGATGATGATCATGAAACTTCTGATCAAGTTACTACTGAACTTCATAGGTCAACCAGAGCACGATCCGCACCAGAGTGGTACAGTAATCCTGTTCTGGAAGTCATGTAACTAGACCAAGGCGAATCTATGAATTATGAAGAAGCTATGATGAGACCAGATTATGATAAATGGCTTGAGGGCATGAAATCTGAGATAGGATCCATGTATGAGAACAAAGTGTGGACTTTGGTGGACTTGCCCGATGATCGGCAAGCCATAGAGAATAAATGGATCTTCAAGAAAAAGACTGACGCTGATGGTAATGTTACTGTCTATAAAGCTCGACTTGTCGCGAAAGGTTTTCAACAAGTTCAAGGAGTTGACTACGATGAGACTTTCTCACCCGTAGCGATGCTTAAGTCCGTCTGAATCATGTTAGCAATCGCCGCATTTTATAATTATGAAATCTTGCAAATGGATGTCAAAACTGCATTCCTCAATGGATATCTTAAAGAAGAGTTGTATTCAAGCTCCAGCAATCCATCTATGGACTGGTGCAAGCATCTCGGAGTTGGAATATACGCTTTGATGAGGTGATCAAAGCATATGGTTTTATACAGACTTACGGTGAAGCCTGAATTTACAAGAAAGTGAGTGAGAGCTCTGTAGCATTTCTAATATTATATGTGGATGACATATTGTTGATTGGAAATGATATAGAATTTCTGGATAGCATAAAAGGATACTTGAATAAGAATTTTTCAATGAAAGACCTCGGTGAAGATGCTTATATATTGGGCATCAAGATCTATAGAGATAGATCAAGACGCTTAATAGGACTTTCACAAAGCACATACCTTGATAAAGTTTTGAAGAAGTTCAAAATGGACCAGTCAAAGAAAGGGTTCTTGCCTGTATTACAAGGTGTGAAGTTGAGTCAGACTCAAAACCCGACCACGGCAGAAGATAGAGAGAGAATGAAAGTCATTCCCTATGCCTCAGCCATAGGTTCTATAAAGTATGCCATGCTGTGTACCATACTTGTTGTATACCTTGCCATGAGTTTGGCAAGGGGGTACAATGGTGATCCAAGAGTAGATCACTGGACAGCGGTCAAAATTATCCTTAGATGCCTTAAAGAGGACTAAGGAAATGTTTCTCGGTTATGGAGGTGTGGCGCCCGCCTGATTACCACTGTAGCCAGACGGTCGCCACGCATACCAGCCCAGGAAATCACTCTGGCATGCGTGTTTACAACAAGTATCATGAACACAGGCATTTCTATTAATGGATATATAGGTCTTACATGATATCTTACAAGAGTGATGGCAACGGAAAAGCTATATATAAGGCCGCATGGTCTTGGTGCGGCTCCCATCCACAGGGATCTGACTGGGTCACTCTTCTAGCCCGCGAACGCTCCGGCTCCTCGACGACGGACGATAGATCCTTATGTGAACCTGGCCACGTTAAAGGCCACTGAGTACTTTTGAATGTTCTCGCAAGCAAACCAAACTAACATATACACCAAGCAATGCAATCCATGGCATTCAAGCATGCATTTGTTATTAGAGCATCATTAATTATCATGGCATAGTATACCTATCTAGCAATATTAATCATCAAGTCATAACAGGTTTATCCAGCAAGATAACTACTAAAGTAAAATACAGTAAAGTAAAGCATATCAAGTAAGTGATCCATACTCCGAACAATCTCAGGATCCAATCCAACTCTTTCGGTCATCTGACCATCTCTTACATAGCCATTCCATGGCTATCATATCATATTACTGACACCATCTGATGTCTATGCATCTCCTTTGTAAGTCTGATAAACTTACTCTCTTCCGGGTTGTCCCACAACCCTCGAAATACTCATGAGTCGCTGAGTACTTCCGATCATAAGACGAGTTCTTCCATCATTATTATCATTATTACGGTTGACCACCTAGTGAGGTCTGGACGGACAGTCCAATACCATGGACGCGGCTATTTGAATAGATTCCTACACTCTGCAGAGGTTGCGCACTTTACCCACACCATGGAGCACCTGGCCTCGTGATCCCATTCGGGTGGACCAGTGTTGCTCCAACGAAACCTGCCTAACCCGTGACTCCTCCACCGTACTACCAGCAATCATTCTCCCCCGGAGTCAAGCCCTGGGTGGCCCCTATGTCACCTCGTGACACCTGCCATCGTCGTGGCCAAACTAAACTGTCCCAAACATGGACGCCGGCACAATACTCAACTGGGCTCACAAGGTTATCGCCGCCTACCGGGCCAGGGCAGCACGCGCGCATAACCTTCCCTGTTTGGTGGTACCGGTAAAAGAGAACGCGATCAGACCAAGTCTAGGCCGTCCCATATCGGTAAATGTGGCTGCACGGATAAGTCCAGACAGGTGACTCTGGATCAACCGACTAGGTTTAGCTTTAGCCATCATTTAGCAAGTATGGATATTTATCATGAATAACTTAACATGGTGGTAACTATGTAAGAGGTAACAACTGTGGCAACATAACAACCTATCTCCATATAACATCACAATGAGTCATTAGTGAAACAACATTTAAATGGCAAGTTATCACTTTACAAGTTCTAGCTGTAAGTTACGACCATCGGAACCCTTGCATAAGACCGGCAAAGAAACCAGTAGCCACCAGAACGGTCTTTACAACTCAGATCTGGGGCATTACCGAAATAACTCAACCCCGGCTCAAGACGGCTGGAAAGCAGCTCAGAGCATGAGACGGTGTTGATAAAAAGAATGTAGCAGTTCCCTAAGACAGCCGAAAAACAGCTCAGAGCATAGGGTCACTACTACAGAAAGAAATTCAACAACTGTCCGAGACGGCCGAAAAACAGCTCAGAACATGGCCAGTTGTTGAAAAGAGAACATAAAGTCAGCATCCACCCCGGACGGCCGAAAGCAGCTCAGACACAGGCGTGGTGCCGTCATCGAAGAAATTACAAACAAGGGTTCGTCAAAGTCACATACAGCCCACTACTACGCATATAATTACATGCATATTAATTTAAACATGCAGGAATAACACAGCGCAATGCTTTAGGGCATATATCAGATGGTTGGCTTGCCTGGGGTCAAAGAATACTCCAGGAAAGAGTGCGGTAGCCTCGCAGGAAAATCCGCCGGAAAAGATTCCCTCTCGGAGGGGGCTGATAGAATGCAATGGCACAATGGTCATTTTCACAGTGTGGAAACATTATGAAAATGATACCATCGGAACGGGCTCGACGAGACGAAGACGTGGGCGTTGGTTTCACCTGAATCGGAGTTGCGGGCTAAAAGATATTGCCGATTGACTGCCAGGGACCCATCTATAAATAATTTATTCACACACAAGTCCTTGGCAGTTTTTTTTTCTGAAAAAGGGAAAGTGCACTGTGCACATGGGCTGGCTTGGGCTGGGTTCGGCTACCGCCGCTTCTGTTTATTGGGCCGGCCCGCACCATTGCTACTACCTTTCTTTAAAAAAACGGTGGGCCGCTGACGGGCCAGGCCCACCTTATCTCCCTCTCTCTCCCCGGTCGTCCTCTTCCTCGACAGAAGCAGGGGAGGCGTCGGCCATCGGCGTAGCCGCTGCCCCGTCGTCCCACACCGCGTCCGGGGATAGCCGCGGGGCTACTCGAGGTGGACCACACCGCCGGCGCCATGGGGCAGGCCGCGGTGACGGAGGCGATGCTGGGGGGCCGTGCCGGCGAGGCTCCCTCGCCGGGGTTGAGTGTGGCAGTGGCTCGTGGACTCCGAGGGGAGGTTGGGGGACCAGAGAAATGGGAGGGGAAAGGGCCAGGAGCCGGAAATGGCCGAGGGGAATCGCCGGCGACCTCACGGCCATGTGGAGAGGAGGAGCTCGGGGAGCTCGGGGAAGAGGGGCTGGGTTTGCTTGAGCTCGGGAGGGACTCGCGAGTGCCTTAAATAGGCTCGGGGAAGGGTTCGGGAAGGAGCTGGACGATGGCCGGGGCTTCGAGATGGCCGGCGCCGTGGCGGCATTCCCGTGGAGCACCTCCTATCGGCACGACCGGCTAGGGAGCTAGGGGACGAGGTGGAGCAGAGGAGCAGGCAACGTGGGTGAGCAATGGGAGCTGGGCGGCTGTTGGCGTTCTGGGAACGGGCGTACCCAGACTTGCCTGCCTGCGGCCCACGGCGTGGCTCCATCGACGGCCTGGTACGGCCCAGCTTCAGCGACAACAACTCAAGACCCTCGCGAGGGGCCAAGCCTCGCGAGGCGGACGACACCAAGACCTCCACGAGGAGCGGCCTCCTCAGGCTGGCTCCCGAGGAGCAGAGATCTCTATGCAAGCCTCACCTCGTGAGGTCCGGATGACGTGAGCCATGACGACCAAGGCCAGGCGGGCGCCAGCGGGCGCAGAGTACCAGTTTCCTCTTCGGTGCTAAAGAGGCAAGCGCAGGCGCGGAGTCCCGACGAATCAGCCAAAGGTTTCCATTCCCGTGCAATAAGACCAAGACCGCCAGGACGACAGGATGGAGGTCATCATCGAGCCCACCACGGCGTCACAACCAGAGGCTTTCGCAGGCGAAGACTACTTTTGTCAGGATAGCATGTACTAGTTGTCTCCCTTCGAATTTGGCCATTGTGGGATTCCTTCCCGCCTTTCATTTGGGAAGAGGACCAAGGCCACTATAAATAGGACTTAGCCACCACCGTAGAGAGGGATGGATCATTCACATCGGACCCCCACTCCACCAGCTCACTCGAGCTCAAGAACACCTCTCCTCCTGAGGCTGTTCGCCACTGTACTAGTTCATCCTCAGCCCCTCGAGGCCAATCCACCACAAAGCAGGAGTAGGGTTTTACACCGCAAGGTGGCCCGAACCTGGGTAAACTGCTGTGTCTCTTTTCCTTACAGTTCGTCGAGCTAGGCTGTGAGATTAGCAAGTAGGCAGACTGGGGAGGACGAGTTCTTCGCACGCACCCCAAAGTTCGAACCTCTCAAGGGTTTGCGGAACCCGAAATCTGACATTTGGCGTGCCAGGTAGGGGTGCGTCGGAGCCTCTCCCCCGCCGGTCGATCCACCATCTCTCCACCGCTTCCATGGCTGACGCTCGTCGAGCTCGCGCTGAGCGCCGGGCCGCCCTCGCCGCCCGCGTCGCTCAGACAGCGCCTGCGGGTGACGGCTGCCCTCGCCGTCCCCCGTCTCTAGTGGCAAACGCCGCCACCGGCCCCGCGGGGCACGAGCAGCAAGCTTCGTCGCTGCACCCTTCTGTGCGGCGGGATGGGCGCACCGCCACCCCATCGCTGACCCCGGCTGGTTTGTCGTCTCATGCTCGTCGCGGGCCGGCGAATGCGCAGGCTGCGTTGCTCATGGCGCGCGAGCTCCTGCACTACCGCCCCGTCGATGACCTCTACGAAGACTGGCTGGACCGCATCGCCGAGCTTGTCAGCGCCGCCGGGGACTCTCCTGCACCGTCTCACTCGCTGCCTCACCCACCGCCTGCTGCGGGTGACGTAGCACACGGAGCACCTCCTCCACCTCCCCGTCAAGACGTCGCCCTCGGGCCAAGGCGCGAGGCCCCACGGTGCGACCCGCCGCGCAGAGCGCCGGCGCGTGAAGAAGAAAGCTGCCAGGTGGTGCAGCGGCCGCAAGAAGATGCTTGTGCACTCCCAGCACCGCCACGTCAACACCGCGCGCCGCCTGCAGCGGTGGCGCGCGAGCGCCAAGACCAGGCTCCACCTCCACGACGGGCTCCCGTGACCACAACGGGTTGCCGCGTGTTCACTCCGGAGCTACGCAGCGTCGTCTGGCCGGGGAAGTTCAAGCCCGATCTGCCTCCGCGCTACGACGGCACCCCTGACCCTGCCGAGTTCCTGCAGCTCTACGAGCTGAGCATCGAGGTAGCCAACGGCGACGAGAAGGTTATGGCGAACTGGTTTCCCATGGCCCTCAAGGATGGTGCGCACTCGTGGCTCCTGAACCTGCCCGCGGGATCGATCTCCTCCTGGACGAAATGCGAGAGCGTTTCGTCGCCAACTTCCAGGGCACTCGCGACCGTCCACCAGCTGCGGGTGACCTGCGGCGCATCAAGCAGCAGCCAGGAGAGACCCTGCAGAAGTACATCCAGCGCTTCAACAGCGTCCGCCTCAAGATCCCCAAGGTGTCGGACGAGGCCATCATATAGGCGTTCACTGATGGCGTCCGCGACGTCAAGATGAAGGAGGCCATACATGAGGACCTGTGCACGGCTCTAGAGATGTTCAATATGGCAACCAAGTGTGAGAGAGCTGAGGAAGGTCGCCTCTCTCTCCTGGAGCTCCCAGGGGCTGACCCAGAAGACAAGAAGGCTAAAGCCAAGGACGTGAAGTGCAAGGGACTGGCCGTGCTCGCGGCCGAACCAGAGATGAAGCGCGGTTGCGACCACCCAGAGTCATCCAAGGGCAGCTGCCCGTTCTGCGTCTTCCACAATGTGCACAACCACAACACCAACGACTGCCAGGAGCTCAGGGCCATCCGCGATGAGCGCCTCGGTCGACGCCCCGAGCGCAGTGACCGAGGCTACGGCCGCGGAGGAGGCCGAGGTGGAGGACGCTGGGACGGCCGCGACCCCCGCCAAGAATGGCGTGATCAGCCTCGTGAGGACCGCTGGCAGGGCCAGCCTCGCGAGGGCCCCTGGAGAGACCAGCCTCGTGAGGACCGTCCTCAGGGCAACGCTGGCCTCCCTCCGCTGGCGCCACCACCAAGAAGGAATGACGACCACCACTAGGACGAGGGGGCTGGGGGCTCCAGGAGCCTCGTGCCATCGCCTGCATCCTGGGCGGCGCTCAGGCCCCTGCCTCTCATCGCATCTTCAAGCAGTTTGCCCGTGAGGTGAACGCGGCCCTCCCCAAGCTCGAGGCAACGCGTCCGCTCAGGTGGTCCAAGTGCACCATCACCTTTAGCCCATTCGATCAGCTCAAGTGCGCGGCAACTACCGGCGCTCTCCCGATGCTCTGCTCGCCTACCATAAGCAACGTGCTCGTCATCAAGACTCTCATCGATGGCGGTGCGGGGCTCAACGTTCTCTCCATCGAGACATTCGACTGACTCCAGGTGCCCTACGACCAGCTGCAGCCTACCAAGCCTTTCTCCCCGATAGGGCAGATCCACCTCCCTGTCACCTTCGGCAAGTGCGACAACTACCGCACCGAGCTCATCGACTTCGATGTCGCCCACATTCGCCTTCCATACAATGCCATCCTTGGGTATCCGGCCCTGGCCAAGTTCATGGCGGTGACTCATCATGGTTACAATGTCCTCAAGATGCCAGGGAGCTGCGGCGTCATCACGGTCGCCTGCGAGGAGAAGGACGCGGTGTGCTCTCTCGAGCGCGCCTACCAGGCTGCGGCGGTCGAGAACCCAGACGATGAAGGCACCGTCTACCCTCCTGAGGCTGTCCCCAAGAAGAAGAAGCAGCTGCTCCGCCAAGGACCTCAGGAGGGCGGGGTGTCCAGCGGCACCACCTCAGACCCTGCGCCCACTGACGGGGTGCCTCCCTCTCTCGCATAGGAAGGCGCGCCCGACGCCCCTCTCAGGCTGGGCTCAGGGGCTCTCCTATGGAGGGCCTCTGACCTGGCCAACGTCACGAGGGAGGTGCTCGGGCACCATGTGGAGGCGTGCTTCAGCGCGCGCTTCCGCCAGGAGGGTACAAGGCGCGAGGTGCCAGGTGCTCAGGAGTTCATCACCAAGGCAATCAAGGAGCTTCAGGAGGCAAGAGCTATGCGAGGCGACCATCGCCCACCACCCGGCGCGGCTCCTTGTCCTGGCGAGGACAGCGAGCTGCGCATCTGCGTCAACATCCCAGGGCTCAACAGGGCCGCATCTCAGGAGCGCTTCTGGCCGTCCCGCGCTGGCTGGTGCGAGGGTCCCCCTCACAGCTATGTTCGCATGCCTTTGGGCTTGTCAAGCGCAGCTGCTGCATTCCAGCGCCACATGCGGGGCGTCCTGGCGGCTCATGAGGCCAGAAGCCAGGCGATCCTGTCAGAGGAGGAGATGGATCCTCGCGAGCCTCCTGGGCCCCCAGAGCCTCCCGAGGCTCAGGGCCTGGGCGGCTCATGAGGAGCGACTTCTGCGGCACGCGTCTTCAGCTACTCCAACATCTCTTCAGCAACAGTGCCAGGTGACATTTTCTGGTTTGTTCAGTTGGGGGCGCCCCTCGGGCTGCATTATCCCCAAGCCGCGTGGGTCCATCCCTGCGGCATGTATCGTTTTGCATCTATCAGAACTAGCTCTACCTTATCTATGGGTTGATTTATGTTATCACCTGCTTGCCTGGTGCTCTATCACCTCCGCGTCCTCCCGCATTGCTGACCGGCCTCTTGCTCATTCCGCAACGGGGGCTACACATGCTGGCACGACGCTTGTGCTCGGGTCCGTCCCTGCAATGTTGACAAATCTGAGAGATCGAGCTCTGGCTCGCGGCCTGCCCCGCGCACGTCACCTCACCAGATCCTCAGTGCCTTCATCTTCTTGCAGAAAGATCAGCGGCAGGACAGCAAGCGCGATTATGAGTTATACTCTCCTCTCGGACTAACCCGCAGGAATCCATGGAGTTTAGCCATGGGTGGCTGCGCCGGCCCTCCCTTTTTCGCGCAATTCACTTGCACGTTAAAGGGGGGCTCCTGAGCATCGCGCCTCAGGAGCTCTTACTGACTCTCCAGCCCTCACCGCCTGGCCTTGACCACGGCATCGCGACCTGGCATACCAGAGGCGGCTGAGCCTCGCTCGAGGGTCGGGACCCGAGGACGTAGAGCACCTAGATGAGCGGGGAGAAGGGGAGGTCGGCGTGAGCCCTACCTGGAAGCATCACTGCCAAGGCACAATCAGGCGCTGCGCAAAGGAATCACTTCAGGCCTACGAAGATAAGTCACCCATGCATATCAGAGTGAACCTCATCGTCCGGTATTTTGATTCTCGCAATCTCTCTTCGGCAATGCCGCTTCCCTTTTCGGCCTCCAGGGAGCTGCTTGCACGCCAAAGGGGACCTCTTGAGCATCGCGCCTCAGGAGCTCTTACCGGACCTCGGGCCGCTCACCTTCTGGCCTTGACCACGGCATCGCGACCTGGCATACCAGCGACGGCTGAAGCCTGCCTGGGGACTGGGACCTGCCGGCGTAGAGCACTAAGCTACCGCGAGAACAAAAAGGGGGAACCATGCCGAAGCAAGATGCGCGACTGCAATACCATACTAGGAATAATAAACATTGGAGCAAAAACATTACAATTTTTTACATACCCCCACGGGGTTTGTCACAATTCCGCGCAGGGAAACAAAAGAAGGAAACGTCAAGGGACCTCGGCTGCTGGGCATCACCGACGACGCCGAGCGGACGCCGCTGCCGCGCTCCGGGCACGGCGAGAGCTCGACGGCACGTAGCTGTCGTCACTCGACTCCGGAGAATCGCTGGGCTCGGGAGAGTCGCTGGATTCCCAGGAGTCATCGCTGCTGCTGGAGGAGCTGCCGGCGAGGCCGGAGGCGGGCTCGATGTCCGTGGCCGCGCCACACGGACTGCTTCCCCCGGGGCAGCACTCCAGACGCCGGCCCTCCTCATCGAAGACCTTGAAGAACAACGTAGAGGCGCCATCATACTCAAAGTGGATGGCGAGGGCCCCCTCTGGACGGCACGCGCGGGCGACCTCGCCCCATCCTCGGTTCATGAAGATGTCACCCGGGGGCACGACCTCGACCTCCGCCCTCGAGGCTAGGCCGCAGCACCCGGCGTGCTGCAGCCATAGCTCAAGTGGCCCCCTCGGTGGCATCTCCTCGGCGAAGAACCTCGGGAGCTGCATTGTGCGTGGCGGCATTGCCGCCCACACCACGAACTCGCGTGAGGTCCACTCGGCATGGGTTCGCCGGCCTGCTGGCCGCGCAGCCTCGGTCAGTCCGCCGAGACCCCGGCCCGCGCGGCACTGGGCATTACTGCCCTGTCCGGAGCCCTGCATGCGGGCGTACAGAGGAAGCGGGAAGCCAGTCGGAGGCCGCTCGTACCAAGGCCGCGTCACCTCTTGCCTTTTGCCGGCGTCGTAAGGACGGCCGAGCCTCTGCTTCGGCGGAAGTGGCCCCGGCTCCTCCCGTGGGGATTTTCCCTTCTCCGCTGAAGAGAATCTCCTGATCGGTGCCATGGATGCTGCTGCAAGACGGCGGGACAAAGAAGAAGAAGAAGGAGCGGGCAGCGAGAAGACGGAGATGAGTGAGGGGGGCTCTGCCCCTTCCCTCATTTATAGCTGGAGGGAGGCTAACCGCCGGCCTCCACAATCCCACGCAATGATGGTTCTTCTCTTCATGCAGCGGAGTCTCGTCAAGTCGAACGGTTGCCGAGGCAGCGTGAGGAAGTGGAGACGCCCACGTCCCATCAATCGCCACGCGTCGACTAAGGCCGCAGGCGGTTAGGGCCTGCGGCGCTCCGCACTTGCCCCTTGGCTTCGCCTCGAAGCCAAGTTCGAGCGCGCCTTGGGCCCGGGGGCTGCTGTCGGTGTTCTGGGAACGGGGGTACCCAGACCTGCCTGCCTGCGGCCCACGGCATGGCTCCATCGACGGCCTAGTACGGCCCAGCTTCAGCGACAACAACTCAAGACCCTCACGAGGGGCCAAGCCTCGCGAGGCGGACGACACCAAGACCTCCACGAGGAGCGGCATTCTCAGGCTGGCTCCCGAGGAGTGGAGATCTCTATGCAAGCCTCACCTCGTGAGGTTCGGATGACGTGAGCCATGACGACCAAGGCCAGGCGGGCGCCAGCGGGCGCAGAGTACCAGTTTCCTCTTCAGTGCTAAAGAGGCAAGCGCAGGCGCGGAGTCCCGAGGAATCAGCCAAAGGTTTCCATTCCCGTGCAACAAGACCAAGACCGCCAAGACGGCAGGATGGAGGTCATCACCGAGCCCACCACGGTGTCACAACCAGAGGCTTTCGCAGGCGAAGACTACTTTTGTCAGGATAGCATGTACTAGTTGTCTCCCTTCGAATTTGGCCATTGTGGGATCCCTTCCCGCCTTTCATTTGGGAAGAGGACCAAGGCCACTATAAATAGGACTTAGCCACCACCGTAGAGAGGGACGGATCATTCACATCGGACCCCCACTCCACCAGCTCACTCGAGCTCAAGAACACCTCTCCTCCTGAGGCTGTTCGCCACTGTACTAGTTCATCCTCAGCCCCTCGAGGCCAATCCACCACAAAGCAGGAGTAGGGTTTTACACCGCAAGGTGGCCCGAACCTGGGTAAACTGCTGTGTCTCTTTTCCTTATAGTTCGTCGAGCTAGGCTGTGAGATTAGCGAGTAGGCAGACTGGGGAGGACGAGTTCTTTGCACGCACCCCAGAGTTCAAAACTCTCAAGGGTTTGCGGAACCCGAAATCCGACAGCGGCGAGCTGGGGACAACCAGAGGGGACCGGACGGCGACTGTTGCCACAGTTCGCGCCGGCTGCCGACTAAAGTCGTGGTGACCACCGGCACCACACGTCCAAGGCATTGTAGCGACCTCAAATTGTGTCAACTAGATAGATCAGAGGTCAGTGAGTTGACCTGAGGTGGTTTGGAGGGAAGTGGGGGCAGGAGATGACAGATGAGAGCTCACAAGTGTTCTGACCAGCAATTGTTTGACATGTGGTGTGGCCACCACAGTGCTCACCTTGGCCTGATCTTGGGCAAGGGTTAATCATCCACTAAGGTGGACATGATGCCAAAGTTTCAACACAAATGGACCAGTATAGATGGTACTTCCTTTGTAACCATGTACTCTGGCCAGAAATGGATATGATGATGCTGGGGAAAAATGGCTACATGTATTTGGCTCAAATTTGGTGGAGAGTGATGATTTGAACATATGAAGCCACTGTAAAAGTTTCATACCATTTGGGTACACCAAAATGGTACTTGCTTCACAGAGCTTCCAAATGGACAGAAACTTGAGAAAATTGCTGTGGGAGAATGGATAGAGGGATTGAGCTGATTTTTGATTTCCTTGAGTGATTTAGTAATGTTAACCACCATGAAAAATTTCAGCTCAAATAGATCAAGGGTTCAAGCACTTCCTTTGCAATTTGCCCAACTAGACAGAATTTGCAAATTGATGTTGTGCTCAAACTTTGAACTATGGAACTTGGGTTTTTGATGGAAATGGTGAATATATGGATAGGAGAAGCTCCACAATTTATTTGGGATTCTTCCTGGCTACCAAAATGGTAGTTCCTTTAGAAACTGCCCAAAATGCAATATTGGCTTTAAATAGGAAAAGGCAATTTCCCCTATTTAATTATGGCCAATATTTTTATGGGAGCTCAATATGATCACAAATAATATCTCCACAAGTTTTCATGAACTTTGGAGATGGATAGATATTTTCCTGGATTTAATTCCTTTAACTGGCAGAAAAAGGAATTAATTATAAATGAAAAATATTGCAAATGACTTGGCAATATTTTTACATATCCAGGGTTTATAGATAAAGTATGATCACTGGGAGAAGTTTGGGAGTCAGCAGATCAAAGGAAATTGGGGTTCCTTTGTAACTGAAAAGATTAGGGTTTCCCTTCCGATAACTCGGAAGGTGGGGTTTCGATGGTAAGGTCCTGAGAATGTAGCTTGGGTGGCAAGGATGGAATGGAGAGAATATCTGATCAGATAAGAAAGGCAAGGCTAAATGACCATTTTTATATGCCCAAGAGCTAGAGAAAATATAATGACACCGAGAAAAAAGACGGGAGTCAAATCCCGCGAAGGAAAAATCCAAGAGCGAAAACTAGGGTGTTAAAGGAGGTGATAAAGAGTTCGTCGTAAAGGGTTACGTCGATGCAAGCTTTAACACCGATCCGGATGACTCCGAGTCTCAATCTGGATACATATTGAAAGTGGGAGCAATCAGCTAGAGTAGCTCCATGTAGAGCATTGTAGACATAGAAATTTGCAAAATACAGACGGATCTGAATGTGGCAGACCCGTTGACTAAACTTCTCACACAAGCAAAACATGATCACACCTTAGTACTCTTTGGGTATTGGTCACATGACGATGTGAACTATGGGTGTTAATCACATGGCGATGCGAACTAGATTATTGACTCTAGTGCAAGTGGGAGACTGAAGGAAATATGCCCTAGAGGCAATAATAAAGTTGTTATTTTATATTTCCTTATTCATGATAAAGGTTTATTATTCATGCTAGAATTGTATTGATCGAAAACTTAAATACATGTGTGAATACATAATCAAATACCCTGTCCCTAGTAAGCCTCTACTAGACTAGCTCGTTAATCAAAGATGGTTAAGGTTTCCTAACCATTGACATGTGTCGTCATTTGATAACGGGATCACATCATTAGGAGAATGATGTGATGGACAAGACCCATCCGTTAGCTTAGCATAATGATCGTTCAGTTTATTGCTATCACTTTCTTCATGTCAAATACATATTCCTTCGACTATGAGATTATGCAACTCCCGGATATCGGAGGAATACCTTGTGTGCTATCAAACGTCACAACGTAACTGGATGATCATAAAGATGTTATACAGGTATCTCCGAAGGTGTTTGTTGAGTTGGCATAGATCGAGACTAGGATTTGTCACTCCGAGTATCGGAGAGGTATCTCTGGGCCCTCTCGGTAATACACATCATAAGCTTGCAAGCAAACGACTAAGGAGTTAGTCATGAGGTGATGTATTACAGAATGAGTAAAGAGACTTGCAGGTAACGAGATTGAACTAGGTATGAAGATACCGATGATCGAATCTCGGGCAAGTAACATACCGATGGACAAAGGGAATTACGTATGTTGTCATAACGGTTCGACCGATAAAGATCTTCATAGAATATATAGGAGCCAATATGGGCATCCAGGTTCCGCTATTGGTTATTGACCAGAGAGGTGTCTCGGTCATGTCTACATAGTTCTCGAACCCGTAGGGTCCGCACGCTTAACGTTCGTTGACGATATAGTGTTATATGAGTTATGTGATTTGTTGACCGAATGTTGTTTGGAGTCCCGGAGGAGATCACGGACATGACGAGGAGTCTCAAAATGGTTGAGAGGTAAAGATTTATATATAGGAAGATTGTATTCGGACTACGGAAGTGTTTCGGAGGGTACTGGGTACTTATCGGGTCACCGGAAGGAGTTTCAGGCATCCCCGGCAAAGATATGGGCCTTATGGGCCAAGTGAGGGAACACACCAGCCCACAAGGGGCTGGTGCGCCCTCTATAGGGCCAAATTAAGGGGAGGGAAAGGAAAGGGGAGGAGGAAAGGAAAGTGTGGAGTTGGACTCCCACTTCCTTCCCTCTCCCCCCTCTTTCCTTTCCCCTTGACAAACCATGGCAGGGGGCGCGGCCAGGGCAGGAGCCCTAGGGCCGGCCGGGCACCTATGTGGTGTGCCAGGCTGCCTCCCCTCCCCTCCCACCTATGTATATATATATATATGTGGGAGGGGGCGCCTAGCACACCCTAGATCAATTGTTAGCCGTGTGCGGCGCCCCCCTCCATTGTTTACACCCCCGGTCATATTTTTTTAGTGCTTAGGGAAAGCGCTGCGAAGATCACTTCACCATCACCATCACCACGCCATCGTGCTGACGGAACTCATCTACTACCTCGCCGTCTTGCTGGATCAAGAAGGCATGGACGTCACCGAGCTGAACGTGTGCTGAACGCGGAGGTGTCGTACGTTCGGTACTCGGTCGGTTGGATCATGAAGAAAGTTCGACTACATCAACTGCATTGTCAAACGCTTCCGCTTACGGTCTATGAGGGTACATAGACACACTCTCCCCTCTTGTTGCTATGCATCTCCATGGATAGATCATTGCGTGTGCGTAGAATTTTTTTTGTTTTCCATGCAACGTTTCCCAACACATCAAATATCCCAATACTACTCTAGCGTCAATGAATGTTAAGCGTGCGACCCTGCGGGTTCGGGAATCATGTAGTCATGACCGAGACACCTCTCCGGTCAATAACCAATAGTGAGACCTGGATGCCCATATTGATTCCTACATATTCCATGAAGATCTTTTATCGGTTGAACCACGATGTCAAGGATTCGGTTAATCCCGTATGCAATTCCCTTTGTCCGGCAATATGTTACTTGCCAGAGATTCGATCGTTGGTATCTTCATACCTAGTTCAATCTCGTTACCAGCAAGTCTCTTTACTCGTTCTGTAATACAAGATCCCGTGAATAACTCATTAGTCACATTGCTTGCAAGCTCTTTAAGATGTTTTATTACCGAGAGGGCCCAGAGATATCTCTTTGTCATATGGAGTGACAAATCCCAGTCTTGATCCATGCCAACCCAACAGATACCTTCGGAGATACTTGTAGAGCACCTTTATGATCACCCAGTTATGAAGTGACGTTTGGATACACACTAAGTATTCCTTCGGTGTCAGGGAGTTACACGATCTCATGGTTTAAGGAACAGATAACTGACATGAAGAAAGCTATAGCAAATAAACTACACGATCTGATGGTAAGCTTACGGTTGGGTCTTGTCCATCACATCATTCTCCCAATGATGTGATCCCATTATCAAATGACAACTCATGTCTATGGTTAGGAAATCTTAACCATCTTTGATCAATGAGCTAGTCTATAGTAGAGGCATACTAGGGACACGGTGTAGTTTATGTATTCACACATGTATTTAAGTTTTCGGTCAATACAATTCTAGCATGAACAATAAACATTTATCATGAATGGGAAATATAATAATAACCATTTTATTATTGCCTCTAGGGCATATTTCCAACAGTCTCCCACTTGCACTAGAGTTAATAATCGAGTTCACATCTCCATATGATTAACACCCAAACAGTTTTGCTTGTGAGAGAGATTTTAGTCAACGGGTCTGCAACATTCAGATCCGTGTGTACTTTGCAAATCTCTATGTCATACTATAGATGCTGCTACCACGCTCCACTTGAAGCTATTCTAAATGACTGCTCCACCATACGTGTCCGGTTCGCGACTCAGAGTCATTCGAATCGGTATCAAAGCTTGCATCAATGTAACCCTTTACGATGAACTCTTTATCACCTCCATAACCAAGAAACATTTCCTTAGTCCTCTAAGGATGCTATCCAGTGATCCACTCCTGGATCACTCTTGTACCCCCTTGCCAGACTCTTGCAAGGCACACATCAAGTATGGTACACAACATGGCATACATTATAGAGCCTATGGCTGAGGCATAGGGAATGACCTTCGTCCTTTCTCTTTCTGCTACCGTGGTCGAGCTTTGAGTCCTACTCAACTTCACACCTTACAATACATGAAAGAACTCCTTCTTTGACTAATCCATTTTGAACTGCTTCAAAATCTTGTCAAGGTATGTGCTCTATGAAAGTCTTATCATGCGTCTTGATCTGTCTCTATAGATCTTGATGCCCAATATGTAAGCAGTTTTACCCAGGTCTTCCTTTGAAAAACTCCTTTCAAATAACCCTTTATGCTTTCCAGAAATTCTACATCATTTCCAATCAACAATATGTCATCCACATATACTATCAAAAATGCTATAGAGCTCCCACTCACTTTCTTGTAAATACAAGTTTCTTCATAAACTTCGTATAAACCCAAAAGCTTTGGTCACCTCATCAAAGCATATATTCCAACTCCGAGATGCATGCACCAGTCCATAGATGGATCGCTGGAGCTTGCATACCTTTTTAGCATCCTTAGGATCCACAAAACCTTCAGGTTGCATCATATACAACTCTTCCTTAAGGAAAGTGGTTTTCACATCCATCTGCCAGATTTCATAATTAAAAAATGCAGCAATTTCCAACATAATTCTAACAGACTTAAGCATCGCTACGAGTGAGAAAGTCTCATCGTAGTCAACCCCTTGAACTTGTTGGAAATCTTTTGCGACAAGTCGAGCTTTATAGATGGTGACATTACCATCAGCGTCTGTCTTCTTCTTAAAGATCCATTTATTCTCAATGGCTTGCCGATCATCGGGCAAGTCCACCAAAGTCCATACTGTGTTCTCATACATGGATCCTATCTCGGATTTCATGGCCTCAAGCCATTTGTTGGAATCCGGGCTCATCATAGCTTCTTCATAGTTCGTAGGTTCGCCGTTGTCTAACAACACGACTTCCAGGACTGGATTACCGTACCACTCTGGTGCAGAACGTACCCTGGTCGACCTACGAAGTTCAGTAGTAACTTGATCCGAAGTTTCATGATCATCATCATTAGCTTCCTCTTCAGTTGGTGTAGGCATCACATGAACTACTTTCTGTGATGTGCTACTTTCCAATTCGAGAGAAGGTACGATAACCTCATCAAGTTCTACTTTCCTCCCACTCACTTCTTTCGAGAGAAACTCCTTCTCTAGAAAGGACCCGTTCTTGGCAACAAATATCTTGCTCTTGGATCTGTGGTAGAAGGTATACCCAATGGTCTCTTTAGGGTATCCTATGAAGACGCACTTCTCCGCTTTGGGTTCGAGCTTATCAGGCTAAAGCCTCTTGACATAAGCGTCGTATCCCCAAACTTTAAGAAACAATAGATTAGGTTTCTTGCCAAACCACAACTCATACGGTGCCATCTCAACGGATTTAGAAGGTGCCCTATTAAAAGTGAATGTGACTGTCTCTAATGCATAACCACAAAATGAAAGTGGCAAATTGGTAAGAGACATCATAGAACGCACCATATCCAATAGAGTGCGATTACGATGTTCGGACACACCATTACGCTGTGGTGTTCCAGGTGGCATGAGCTGTGAAACAATTCCACATTGTCTTAAATGCATACCAAACTCGTAACTCAAATATTCACCTCAACGACCAGATCGTAGAAATTTAATTTTCTTATTACGATGATTCTCCACTTCACTCTGAAATTCCTTGAACCTTTTCAAATGTTTCAGATATGTGTTTCATTAAGTAAATATACCCATATCTACTCAAATCTTCTGTGAAAGTAAGAAAATAACGTTGGTTCATCACGAGATCTTATGGGTTTGTTGTTGTTGTTGTTGTACCACAAGTGTGTGGTACTATCATCATTAACCTTGCATCTTTTGGCATCAATATTATGAATATGTGTATTACTACGATCGAGATTCAACAAGAATAAACCATTCACAAGGGGTGCATGACCATAAAATATATTACTCATATAAACAGAATAACCATTATTCTCTGACTTAAATGAATAACCGTCTTGCAATAAACAATATCTAGATATAATGTTTTATGCTCAACACAGGCACCAAATAACCATTATTTAGGTTTAATACTAATCCCAAAG
The DNA here is from genome assembly GCA_011799875.1 of Thinopyrum elongatum. Lineage (NCBI taxonomy): Eukaryota > Viridiplantae > Streptophyta > Magnoliopsida > Poales > Poaceae > Thinopyrum > Thinopyrum elongatum. The sequence goes on from CM022298.1 coordinate 226,865,082, forward strand.
GTATTACGAGCATGCCGATGGTGATCATATCAACCTTCGAGACACATCCAACACTCATCGTCACCTCGCCCTCGGCTAGTCTTTGTTACTCCACAGCTCCTGCTTCGAGTTACTAATATTAGCAACTGAATCGGTATCAAATACCCAGACGCTACTACGAGCACTAGTGAGGTACACATCAATAACATGTATATCAAATATCCAGCATGCATCTAGAGTACTAAGTTCATAAGAACGGAGTAACGCCTTAAGCAAGATGACATGATGTAGAGGGATAAACTCAAGCAATATGCTATAAAATCCCCATCTTTTTATCCTCGATGGCAACAATACAATACGTGCCTCGCTACCCCTTCTGTCACTGGGTGAGGACACCACAAGATTGAACCCAAAACTAAGCACCTCTCCCATTACAAGAAAAACCAATCTCGTTGGCCAAACCAAACTGATAGTTCGAAGAGAAATACAAAGATATCTTAATCATGCATAAAAGAGTTCAGAGAAGACTCAAATAATATTCATAGATAATCTGATCATAAATCCACAATTCATCGGATCTCAACAAACACACCGCAAAAAAGTATTACATCGAATAGATCTCCAAGAACATCGAGGAGAACATTGTATTGAAGATCAAAGAGAGAGAAGAAGCCATCTAGCTACTAACTATGGACCCGTAGGTCTGTGGTAAACTACTCACGCATCATCGGAAGGGTAGCAAGGTTGATGTAGAGGCCCTCCGTGATCGAATCCTCCTTCGGCAGATCACCGAAAAAGGCCCCAAGATGGGATCTCATGGGAACAGAGGCTTGCGGCAGCGGAAAAGTATTTTGGTGGACGCTTCCGGTGGTTTGGGAATATTTGGGAATTTATAGCACAAGAATTAGGGTTGGGGGACCCCGAGGGGTCCACAAGCCAGGGGACGCCCCCTAGGGCGCGCCCTGAGGGCTTGTGGGCTCCTCGGGACTCCTCTGGCCCCCTCTCCAAGTCCTCTGGGTGTCTTCTGGTCCAAGAAAAATCATCGCGAAAGTTTTATTCCGTTTGGACTCCGTTTGGTATTCCTTTTCTGTAAAACTCAAAAACAAGGAAAAAACAGAAACTGCCACTGGGCTCTAGGTTAATAGGTTAGTCCCAAAAATAATATAAAATAGCATATTAATGCATATAAAACATCCAAAACAGATAATATAATAGCATGGAACAATAAAAAATTATAGATACGTTGGAGACGTATCAAACATCCCCAAGCTTAATTCCTGCTCGTCCTTGAATAGGTAAATGATAAAAACAGAATTTTTGATGTGGAATGCTACCTAACATATTTATCAACGTAATCTTCTTTATTGTGGCATGAATATTCAGATCCATAAGATTCAAAACAAAAGTTTAATATTGACAGAGAAACAATAATACTTCAAGCATACTAATAAAGCAATCATGTGTTCTCAAAATAACATGGCCAAAGAAAGTTAACCCTACAAAATCATATAGACTGGCTATGCTCCATCTTCATCACACAAAGTATTTCATCATGCACAACCCCGATGACAAGCCAATCAATTGTTTCATACTTTTGTTGTTCTCAAACTTTTTCAACTTTCACGCAATACATGAGCGTGAGCCATGGATATAGCACTATAGGTGGAATAGAATATGGTGGTTGTGGGCCGCACATCACTGTTGCACGTCTCGCCCCGTGTCACAGAGTGGTTGTCGTCGTTGGGCTACAGTAGCGAGCCGCACTGTAGCCACGCTCTCTCGTCGTGGGGGGTTGTCTTGTCGTACGGATGGATGGGACAGCCGCTGACCTGCTGCCAGCCGGCTAGCGGCCAGCCGGCCCGCGCGGGGAGGCCGAATGGAGAGCCAGCCGGACTGAGGGCACCAGCCGGCCCGATGTTTTGAAAAGATGCTTGAGCCTGATTCGGGTTCCGGTGCCTACCCGGGGGTCATCCCCCGACAGCGATGAGCATAAGGGTTATGGGTGTTGGGACCGTCGGTCGACGAATGCGTATTTCCCGGGATCTGACCTTTGATGAGTCACGTCCTTTCTACCCGCATCCATCCTCCTCGACCTTTTCTGTGGAGGACATCTCTTTTCTCACATTTCCCGATACACCTCCCTCCATGCCCCATATTCCTACCCCACCTCCCCCCGTTGTTGCAGATATGGAGCCGTCCTCTCCGACAGTTTCTTCTCCTCCCTTGTCACATGACTCTCAACATTCATCCCCGATACATACCCCTTCTCCACCTTCATCAACGATGCCTTCACCATCTCCGCCACCGGGGATTCCTACTCGTCCCACTTTTCCTTTCCATTACACTCGTCGTCCACGTGTTGTGGATGTTGTTGAAAATATGCCCTAGAGGCAATAATAAAATGGTTATTATCATATTTCCCATTCATGATAAATGTTTATTGTTTATGCTAGAATTGTATTGACCGGAAACTTAAATACATGTGTGAATACATAAACTACACCGTGTCCCTAGTATGCCTCTACTAGACTAGCTCGTTGATCAAAGATGGTTAAGGTTTCCTAACAATAGACATGAGTTGTCATTTGATAACGGGATCACATCATTGGGAAAATGATGTGATGGACAAGACCCAACCATAAGCTTAGCATTAGATCGTTTAGTTTATTTGCTATAGCTTTCTTCATGTCAAGTATCTGTTCCTTAAACCATGAGATCGTGCAACTCCTTGACACCGGAGGAATACTTAGTGTGTATCCAAACATCACTTTGTAACTGGGTGATCATAAAGGTGCTCTACATGTATCTCCGAAGGTATCTATTGGGTTGGCATGGATCAAGACTGGGATTTGTCACTCCGTATGATGAAGAGATATCTCTGGGCCCTCTCGGTAATACAACATCTTAAAGAGCTTGCAAGCAATGTGATTAATGAGTTAGTCACGGGATCTTGTATTACGGAACGAGTAAAGAGACTTGCCGGTAACGAGATTGAACTAGGTATGGAGATACCGACGATCGAATCTCGGGCAAGTAACATATCGCCGGACAAAGGGAATTGCATACGAGATTAACCGAATCCTTGACATCGTGGTTCAACCGATAAAAGATCTTTGTGGAATATGTAGGAATCAATATGGGCATCCAGGCCCCGCTATTAGTTATTGACCGGAGAGGTGTCTCAGTCATGACTACATGATTCCCGAACCCGCAGGGTCGCATGCTTAACGTTCATTGACACTAGAGTAGTATTGGGATATTTGATGATTGATAATCGAATGTTGTTTGGAGTACTGTATGAGATCTCGGACATCACAAGGAGTCTCAAAATGGTCGAGAGGTAAAGATTTATATATGGGAAGTCGTATTTTGGGTTTCAGAAAAAAGTGAAGTTTTTTCGGTATTGTACCGTGAAGCTTCTAGAAGGTTCTGGAGGATTCCAGAGGTGTCCGGAAGTCCACAAGTGGGTCCACCACGACCCAAGGGCTAGCATGGGATGAGGGGAGGTGCCCTGGCTTTATTGGGCTAGGCGCACCAAGTCCTCAAAAGCCCATGTGGCTAGGGGAGAAAAAAAAGGAGTCCTATTAGGAATAGGATTGGACTTGGAGTCGAAGTCCTCTCCCCCTTGGCTGCGCCCTAGGGCTTGGAGGGGTTGTTCCCCATGCCCCTCCACCTATATATAGAGGGGAGGGGGTGCCCCAAAATGGCACACCAAGCCCTTGGCGCCCCTCTCTCTCCCGTTACTCCGTAGTTCCTCCGTTCTCGTTCTAGTAGCGCTTGGTGCTACTTTTTGAGCTTGCGTTGATTTTTTCCTTGAAGAGGAAAGGGTGATGCAGCAAAGTAGAGATAAGTATTTCCCTCAGTTAAGAACCAAGGTATCAATCCAGTAGGAGGCACAAGCAAGTCTCCAATCTATGCACCTGCACAAACTAACAAACACTTGCACTCAACACGAAAAAGGGGTTGTCAATCCCTTCACTGTCTCAAACAAGAGTGAGATCTAATAGAGATGGGTATAAAATATTACTAAAACATAAAACAAAGTAAAAACAAATAAATTACAACAAGGTATTTTTGGATTTTTTTTTGGTTTATAGATCTGAAAATATATGATGGAAAATAGACCCGGGGGCCATAGGTTTCACTAGAGGCTTCTCTCTTGAAAGAAAACATACGGTGGGTGAACAAATTACTGTCGAGCAATTGATAGAAAACCCAAAGTTATGACAATATCCAAGGCAATGATTATGAATATAGGAATCACGTCCGTGTAAAGTAGACCGAAATGATTCTGCATCTACTACTATTACTCCACACATCGACCGACTCCTGCCTGCATCTAGAGTATTAAGTTCATAAGAACAAAGCAACGCTTTAAGTAAGATGACATGATGTAGAGGGATAAACTCAAGCAATATGATGAAAACCCCATCTTTTTATCCTTGATGGAAACAATACAATACAATACCTCGCTACCCCTACTTTGTCACTGGGTGAGGACACCACAAGATTGAACCCAAAACTAAGCACCTCTCCCATTGCAAGAAAAACCAATCTAGTTGGCCAAACCAAACCAATAGTTTGAAGAGAAATACAAAGATATTAATTCATGCATAAAAGAGTTCAGAAAAGACTCAAATAATATTCATAGATAATCTGATCATAAATCCACAATTCATCGGATCTCGACAAACACACTGCAAAAGAATATTACATCGGATAGATCTCCAAGAACATCGAGGAGAACATTGTATTGAAGATCAAAGAGAGAGAAAAGCCATCTAGCTACTAGCTATGGACCCGTAGGTCTGTGGTAAACTACTCACGCTTCATAGGAAGGGCAGCAAGGTTGATGTAGAGGCCCTCCGTGATCGAATCCCCCTCCAACAGGGTGCCGGAAAAGGCCCCAAGATGGGATCTCATGGGAACAGAGGCTTGCGGCGGCGGAAAAGTATTTTGGTGGATGCTTCTGTTGGTTTGGGAATATTTGGGAATTTATAGCGCAAGAATTAGGGTTGGAGGACTCCCGAGGGGCCCACAAGCCAGGGAGGCGCACCCCCCTAGGGCGCGACCTAAGGGCTTGTGGGTCCCTCGGGACTCTTCTGGCCCCCCTCTCCAAGCTCCATGGATGTCTTCTGGTCCAAGAAAAATCATCGTAAAGTTTTATTCCGTTTGGACTCCGTTTGATATTCCTTTTCTGTAAAACTCAAAAACAAGGAAAAAACAGAAACTGGCACTGGGCTCTAGGTTAATAAGTTAGTCCCAAAAATAATATAAAATAGTATATTAATGCATATAAAACATCCAAAACAGATAATATAATAGCATGGAACAATAAAAAATTATAGATACGTTGGAGACGTATCAAGCATCCCCAAGCTTAATTCCTACTCGTCCTCGAGTGGGTAAATGATAAAAACGGAATTTTTGATGTGAAATGCTACCTAACATATTTATCCATGTAATCTTGTTTATTGTGGCATGAATATTCAGATCCATAAGATTCAAAACAAAACTTTAATATTGACATAAAAACAATAATACTTCAAGCATACTAATAAAGCAATCATGTCTTCTCAAAATAACATGGCCAAAGAAAGTTATCCCTACAAAATCATATAGTCTGGCTATGCTCCATCTTCATCACACAAAGTATTTTATCATGCACAACCCCGATGACAAGCCAAGCAATTGTTTCATACTTGTGGTGTTCTCAAATTTTTCAACTTTCACGCAATACATGAGCGTGAGCCATGGATATAGCACTATAGGTGGAATAGAATATGGTGGTTGTGGAGAAGACAGAAAGAAGGAGAAAGTCTCACATCAACTAGGCATATTAACGGGCTATGGATATGCCCATCAATAGATATCAATGTGAGTGAGTAGGGATTGCCATGCAATGGATGCACTAGAGCTATAAGTGTATGAAAGCTCAAAAAGAAACTAAGTGGGTGTGCATCCAACTTGCTTGCTCACGAAGACCTATGGCAATTTGAGGAAGCCCATCATTGGAATATACAAGCCAAGTTCTATAATGAAAAATTCCCACTAGTATATGAAAGTGACAAAATAGGAGACTCTCTATCATGAAGATCATGGTGCTACTTTGAAGCACAAGGGTGGAAAAAGGATAGTAACATTGTCCCTTCTCTCTTTTCTCTTTTTTTTATTTGGGCTTCTTTTGGCCTCTTTTATTTTTTGTAAAGTCTGGAGACTCATCCCAACTTGTGAGGGAATCATAGCTTCCATCATCCTTTCCTCACATGGGACAATGCTCTAATAATGATGATCATCACACTTTTATTTACTTACAACTCAAAAATTACAACTCAATACTAGAACAAGGTATGACTCTACATGAATGCCTCTGGCGGTGTACCGGGATGTGCAATGATCAAGAGTGTCATGTATAAAAATTATGGTGGCCTTGCCACAAATACTATGCCAACTACATGATCATGCAAAGCAATATGACAATGATGGTGCGTGTTATAATAAAACGGAATGTGGAAGTTGCATGGCAATATATCTCGGAATGGCTATGGAAATGCCATAATAGGTAGGTATGGTGGTTGTTTTGAGGAAAATATATGGTGGGTTTAATGCACCGGCGAGAATTGCGCGGTACTGGAGAGGCTAGCAATGGTGGAAGGGTGAGAGTGCGTATAATCCATGGACTCAACATTAGTCATAAAGAACTCAGATACTTATTGCAAAAAATTATTAGCTATCGAAACAAAGTACTACACGCATGCTCCTAGGGGGATAGATTGGTAGGAAAAGACCATCGCTCGTCCCCGACCGCCACTCATAAGGAAGACAATAAAAAAAATCATGCTCCGACTTCATCACATAACGGTTCACCATACGTGCATGCTAGGGAATCACAAACTTTAACACAAGTATTTCTACCAATCCACAATTACTCACTAGCATGACTCTAATATCACCATCTTCATATCTCAAAACAAATGCAAGGAATCAAACTTCTCATCTTATTCAACGTTCTTTATATGAAAGTTTTTATTATATCCCTCTTGGATGCCCATCATATTAGGACTAAATTCATAACCTAAGCAAATTACCATGCTATTTAGAGACTCTCAAAATAATATAAGTGAAGCATGAGATTTCAACAATTTCTATAAAATAAAGCCACCGCCGTGCTCTAAAAAGATATAAGTGAAGCACTAGAGCAAACTGCCTAGCTCAAAAGATATAAGTGAAGCACATAGAGTATTCTAATAAATTCACGATTCATGCGTGTCCCTCTCAAAAGATGTGTACAGAAAGGATTATTGTGGCAAACTAAAAAGCAAAGACTCATATCATACAAGATGCTCCAAGCAAAACACATATCATGTGGTGAATAAAAATATAGCCTCAAGTAAATTTACCGATGGACGAAGACAAAAGAGGGGATGCCATCCGGGGCATCCCCAAGCTTAGATGCTTGGTTGTCCTTGAATATTACCTTGGGGTGCCTTGGGAATCCCCAATCTTAGGCTCTTGCCACTCCTTATTCCGTTGTCCATCAAATCTTTACCCAAAACTTGAAAACTTCACAACACAAAACTCAACAGAAAAACTCATAAGATCCGTTAGTATAATAAAATAAATCACCACTTTAGGTACTGTTGTGAACTCATTCTTTATTTATATTGGTGTAATATCTACTGTATTCCAACTTCTCCATGGTTCATACCCCCCGATACTACCCATAGATTCATCAAAATAAGCAAACAACACACAGAAAACAGAATCTGGCAAAAAACAGAACAATCTGTAGTAATATGGAAATTTCGTATACTTCTGTAACTCCAAAAATTCTTAAAAATTAGAAAATTTAGGAAATTTGTGTATAAATCTTGTGTAAAAATTTCAGATCAAAATCACGTTTCTGTGATTTTTTAAATTTCTGTCAATGAGCTCAAAAGTTTCTGTTTTTCAGCAAGATCAAATCAACTATCACCGTAGACCATCCCAAAGGTCTTACTTGGCTCAAACAATCATTAAAACACCAAAATAAAATTAATAGAGAGGTAATAATGTGTATTTATTGAAAAACAGAACCAAAAACAAAAAACATAAAAATAAAATTGGGTTGCCTCCCAACAAGCGCTATTGTTTAACGCCCCTAGCTAGGCATAAAACATAGATCTAGGTATTGTCATCTTTGGTATGCAAACCATAAGTAGACCTTATAATAGATTCATATGGTAACTTAATTTTCTTTCTTGGGAAGTGTTCCATGCCCTTCCTTAACAGAAATTGAAATCTAATGCTTCCTTCTTTCATATCAATAATTGCACCAATCGTTCTAAGATAAGGTCTACCAAGAATAATAGGACATGTAGGATTGCAATCTATATCAAGCACAATAAAATCTACGGGCACATAATTCCTAGTTGCAACAATAAGAACATCATTAATTCTTCCCATAGGTTTCTTAATAGTGGAATCCGCTAGATGCAAATTCAAAGAACAATCATCAAATTCACGGAAACCTAGGACATCACATAAAGTTTTTGGAATCGTGGAAACGCTAGCACCCAAATCAAACAAAGCATTACACTCATAATATTTAATCTTAATTTTAATAGTAGGTTCCCACTCATCATAAAGCTTTCTAGGTATAGAAACTTCCAACTCAAGTTTTTCTTCAAAAGATTTCATCATAGCATCAACGATATGTTTAGTAAAAGCTTTATTTTGATTGTAAGCATGAGGTGAATTTAACATGGATTGCAATAAGGAAATACAATCTATCAAGGAGAAATTATCATAATTAAATTCCTTGAAATCCAAAAGAGTGGGTTCATCGCTACTTAAAGTTTTGACCTCTCCAATCCCACTTTTATCAATTTTTTCATTAAGATCTTTAAACTCCAAATTATTGGGACACCTTCTAGCTAAAGTTGACTCATCTCCAGTCCCATCTTTATCAAGATTTATATTAGAAAACAAAGATTCAATAGGAGTCACACCAATCACTTTAAGATCTTCATCATTATTTTCACAAAACCTAGAAGAACATGCTTTTACAAACCAATCTCGCTTAGCACGCATCCTAGCTGTTCTTTCATTGCATTCATCCATAGAAATTTTAATATCTTTTAGAGATTCATTTATATCATGCTTGGATGGCATAGATCTAATCTTCAAAGAATTAATCTCAAGAGAAATTCTATCAATGTTCCTAGCCAAATCATCAATCTTAAGCAATTTTTCTTCTACCAAAGCATTGAAATTATTTTGAGAATTAATGAAATATTTAATATTATTCTCAAGATCATAGGGTATTTTATTATAATTTCCATAATAATTGTTGTAGGAATTACCATAATTATTAGAGGAATTACTAGGAAACGGCCTAGGGTTGAAATTACCTCTATACGCGTTATTACCAAAATTGTTCCTACCAACAAAATTCACATCCATAGATTCATTATTATTCTCAATCAAAGTGGACAAAGGCATATCATTAGGATCAATAGGAGCACTCTTACTAGCAAACAATTTCATAAGTTCATCCATCTTTCCACTCAAAGTATTAATTTCTTCAATCACATGCACTTTTTTACTAGTGGAAGATCTTTCGGTATGCCATTGAGAGTAATTTGCCATAATATTATCTAGGAGTTTAGTAGCTTCTCCTAATGTAATTTTCATAAAAGTACCTCCTGCGGCGGAATCTAAAAGATTTCTAAAAGCAAAATTCAATCCGGCATAAAAAATTTGTATGATCATCCATAAACTTAAACCATGAGTAGGGCAATTTCTTATCATCAATTTCATCCTCTCCCAAGATTCTGCAACATGTTCATGATCAAGTTGCTTAAAATTCATGATGTCGTTCCTAAGGGAGATGATCTTAGCGGGAGGAAAATACTTGGAAATAAAAGCATCTTTACACTTGTTCCATGAATCAATACTATTTTTAGGCAAAGATGAAAACCAAGTTTTAGCACGATCTCGTAGTGAAAACGGAAATAGCTTCAATTTAACAATATCATTATCCACATGTTTTTTCTTTTGCATATCACACAACTCAATGAAAGTATTTAGATGGGATGCGGCATCTTCACTAGGAAGGCCAGAAAATTGATCTTTCATAACAAGATTCAACAGAGCGGCATTAATTTCATAAGATTCCGCACTAGTGGCGGGAGCAGTTGGAGTACTAATAAAATCATTATTATTAGTATTGGAAAAGCCACACAATTTGGTATTTTCTTGAGACATCATGACAAGGCAAGCAATCTAACACACGAGCAAACAAAAAGCAAACGAAAAAGACGAACGAAACAAGGGCGAATAAAAAGGCAAATATTTTTGTATTTTTCTGAAAATGTTTTAGAAGTGGGGGAGAGGAAAACGAGAGGCAAATGGCAAATAATGTAATGCAAGAGATGAGAGTTTATAATGGGTACTTGGTAGGCTTGATGTAGAACCTCCCCGGCAATGGCGCCAGAAATTCTTCTTGCTACTTCTTGAGCTTGCGTTGATTTTTTCCTTGAAGAGGAAAGGGTGATGCGGCAAAGTAGAGATAAGTATTTCCCTCATTTAAGAACCAAGGTATCCATCCAGTAGGAGGCACAAGCAAGTCTCCAATCTATGCACCCGCACAAACTAACAAACACTTGCACTCAACGTGAAAAAGGGGTTGTCAATCCCTTCACGGTCTCGAACAAGAGTGAGATCTAATAGAGATAGGTATAAAAGATAAATAAAAAGGCAAACTAAAATAAAACTAAATAAATTGCAGCAAGGTATTTTTGGTTTATAGATCTGAAAATATATGATGGAAAATAGACCCGGGGGACATAGGTTTAACTAGAGGCTTCTCTCTTGAAGATAACATACGGTGGGTGAACAAATTATTGTTGAGCAATTGATAGAAAAGCGCAAAGTTATGACGATATCTAAGGCAATGATCATGAATATAGGCATCACGTCCGTGACAAGTAGACTGAAATGATTCTGCATCTACTACTATTACTCCACACATCGACCGCTATCCAGCATGCATCTAGAGTATTAAGTTCATAAGAACGGAGTAACGCCTTAAGCAAGATGACATGATGTAGAGGGATAAACTCAAGCAATATGATATAAACCCCATATTTTTATCATCGATGGCAACAATACAATACGTGCCTCGCTACCCCTTCTGTCACTGGGTGATGACACTGCAAGATTGAACCCAAAACTAAGCACCTCTCCCATTGCAAGAAAAACCAATCTCGTTGGCCAAACCAAACCGATAGTTCGAAAAGAAATACAAAGATATCTTAATCATGCATAAAAGAGTTCAGAGAAGACTCAAATAATATTCATAGATAATCTGATTATAAATCCACAATTCATCGGATCTCAACAAACACACCGCAAAAAAGTATTACATCGAATAGATCTCCAAGAACATCGAGGAGAACATTGTATTGAAGATCAAAGAGAGAGAAGAAGCCATCTAGCTACTAACTATGGACCCGTAGGTCTGTGGTAAACTACTCACGCATCATCGGAAGGGCAGCAAGGTTGATGTAGAGGTCCTCTGTGATCGAATCCCCCTCCGGCAGATCGCCGGAAAAGGCCCCAAGATGGGATCTCACGGGAACAGAGGCTTGCGGTGGCGGAAAAGTATTTTGGTGGACGCTTCTGGTGGTTTGGGTATATTTGGGAATTTATAGCGCAAGAATTAGGGTTGGGGGACTCCCGAGGGGTCCACAAGCCAGTGCCCTGAGGGCTTGTGGGCTCCTCGGGACTCCTCTGGCCCCCTCTCCAAGTCCTCTGGGTGTCTTCTAGTCCAAGAAAAATCATCGCGAAAGTTTTTTTCCGTTTGGACTCTATCTGGTATTCCTTTTCTGTAAAACTCAAAAACAAGGAAAAACAGAAACTGGCACTGGGCTCTAGGTTAATAGGTTAGTCCCAAAAATAATATAAGATAGCATAGTAATGCATATAAAACATCCTAAACAGATAATATAATAGCATGGAGCAATCAAAAAATTTAGATACGTTGGAGACATATTAGGACCTGGTCTGCATAATTGCTTACAGTATCTTTCAGCTTAGTCTTTCTCTAGGAACGTATTAAAACAGGGAGCTACAGCGTGAGCTATTGATCTACAACATAATTTGCAAAGACAATTTAGTCTATGTTCATGCTAATTAGTTCAGTTAATCAAATTACTAATGAACTCCCACTTAAATCAACATCCCTCAAGTTGCCTAAGTGAGATACATGATCCAAATCAACTAACCCCGATCATCACGTGAGATGCACTACTGGAATCAGAGGATTTGCCATCAGCCACTTCTTTGCCATCTGCTAGCAGACGGCAAAGGATGGCTTTGCTGTCAGCTTCCAAAAAACAGACGACAAAGAACTAGCTGATGGCAAAGATCATATTTGCCATCAGCCAGTTCTTTGCCGTCTGCTAGCAGACGACAAAGAGGGAGGTTGCCCACTAACTAGCAAACCCTAACGGCCCCCCTCTTTGCCGTCTGCTAGCTGCTAGCAGACGGCAAAGAGCAAAACAGCAGACGGCAAAGGCGGGGCAGACGGCAAACGTTTAAGTTAACTAACAGCCGCGCCCCACCCCGTCCCCTCTCTCTGTTTCTCTCCCTCTTCCTCCCCGACGACAACCGCCACCCCCACCACCCGCCGCCGCCCCGTCGCCCCACCACCCCGCCACCCCACCGGCCCACCGTCCGGCGCCACCGCGGCCCCATCGCCCCCGCCGCCCTGCCGGCTCAGCGCCGCCGCGCCCCGGCCCCCCCGCGCCCCACCGCCCTGCCGCCCCGTCGCCCCCATCGCCACCGCCGCCCTGCCGCTCCGAAGCCCCGGCCGACGCCCTCTCCGGTGAGCCAATTTTTCCTGTTTTTTTGCTATTTAATTGTTAGATTAGATTAGATATGTTAGTTGTATGTTTAGTGCTAGATTAGATTAGATTAGATTAGTGCTAGGTTTTAGTTAAATAGTCATATAAGGAAGTAAAAAAGATGACAAAAAAGAAGAAGAAGAAAAGAAGAATAAGTAGAAGGGGGAAACGAAGAAGAAGAACAGAAGAGAAGAGGTGGAGGAAGGCAGGAGGAGGAGGGGGAGGGGAAGGAGGAGATGAGGAGGGGAGGAGGAGAGAAGAAGTAGGAGAAGAGAGAAGAAGAAGAAGAAAGAAGAAGAAGAAGAAGATTCAGAAAGAAGAAGAAGAAGAAAGAAGAAGAAGAAGAAGAAGAAGAAGAAGAAGAAGAACGAAGAAGAGAAGAAAGAAGCAAAAAGAGGAGAAGTGACGAAGGAAAGAGAAAAAGGAAAAGAAGGAAGAAGAAAAACGAAGAAGAAGAAGAGGAGAGGGAGAAAGGGAAAGAAAGAAGGAGAAGGACTCCAAGAATAAGGAAGAAGAGAAAGAAGAAGAAGAGAAAAGAAGAAGAAGAGAAGAAGAAGAAGAAGAAGAAAGAAGAAAGAAGAAGAAGAAGAAGAAGAAGAAGAAGAAAGAAGAAGAAAACGACAACCCCGACCCCGACCGACCACCCCGGACCAGCACCGACACCCCGACAACCCTACACCCGGACACCCAGAAAAGACACCCCCGGCACCCCGACCCTGACACGACACCCCGACACCCCGACCCCGACACGACACCCCGACACCACGACACCCCCGACCCCCGACACCTCTTCGGCCTCCTGTTGACCGAAAAGGTGCTCCTCGGCCTTCCAGAGGCTGACGGGGTCATATATTTGTGAATTATGAGTTAGGTCATATATTTTTTGATTTTGTTATAAAAAACATCATATTTGTGTGTTGATCGGGTGGATTTAAATGTGTAGTTGTTTCATCGCTGCGAGGGTCTGGTGTTCGACAACCTCCCCGTGCGTTCGACGAGCTCCGCCCCTGCGTTCGTGGGTGAGCACAAATGACATCTCCTCCTCCCCCCTTCATTTGCTCTATTCCGGTCTTCGTGCCGATGAAACTTGCTAGCTATAGGTGTCTTCAATCATCAGTATGCGTGACCACTATGCGTCTCCCGTTCGAAAGGGTTACATCTATAAATATGCATGCATTTGCATATTTATAACCGTGATTCTTTTGAATTGTCCAACATTATCCATGGATAGCCCGAGTATGTGTAGATTGGGTTCGTTTTCCCATATGCTCTGCTCCGGATCCGATGCAAAATTTCGTCAGTGCCTCCCTGTTGTTCTCTGGGTACACATCCTCTCTGCTTATTGCCGAGACGTGTATCAGGAGAACAGCGGGGAGGTGCTGCCAACATTTTGCGTCGGATTCGGAGCAGAGCATGGGAAAACGAACCCAATCTACACATACTTGGGTGGGATTAGGACCTATCTTTACCTATTAGCGTCTAGGTTGCATGGACGTAATAAAACTGAGAAACTCCATTAACTGATGAATATGGTTTGCTGAATTATGTATATATTTCTTGTGTGTCCAGTAGCTAGGCAATATGAGTGATTGTGCGTGGATGTACACTAGTCACACTAGTCAGGAAGACATGACCGATGAATGGTTAACAAAAACCAAGGGGTTTGTGAGAGCCGCATTTGCAAATGGCCAGAGAAAAACCTGGTGCCCCTGTGTCCGGTGCGACAACTATCATAAGAGGAACGAGCTTGAAATGAGTAAACACCTGCAGAAGTGGGGTTTTACGCCTGCTTATACGGTCTGGACATTTCATGGTGAGTCTGCCCAAAGTGCCAGAGACGAGGTGGTTCATCGTCGCACCGACGAGCATGGTACCGGGATGGAAGACATGGTGGAAGACTTTGATGATGCTCGGGATTCAGACGATGAGATGGAGGAATCTGCAAAGGCCTTCAATGATATGTTGGAGTCTTCAAAACGTCCTCTCCACGAGCACACTGAGCTTTGTCAGCTGGATGCCATCTCACAAATAATGGCTCTGAAGGCTCAATTCAACTTGGGCAGAGAATGCTACGACGCGAGGATGACATTATTTGGAAGCTTTCTACCCAAAGGCCATGTACTGCCTACAAACCTGTACAAGTCAGACAAAATCCTCCGTGCTCTTAAGATGCCCTATGAGAAGATACATGCCTGTGAGAAAGGATGTGCCTTATTTAGGCTTGAGTATGCGGACTTGAACTATTGTCCCATTTGCAAGTCATCCAGGTATGTTGTGGTAGACAACAGTATGGGTGAGAAGACACAGACAAAAATCCCCGTTAATGTTCTTCGGTATATGCCAGTCGTACCAAGACTTCAACGTATTTTCATGGTCGAAGAGACTGCCAGACAGATGACATGGCACAAAATGGGCAAAAGAACCGAACTAGATGAAGATGGGAATCTGATGATGGTGCACACATCGGATGGTGAAGTGTGGAAGCGCTTCGATGCATTACATGCGGAAAAAGCGGCAAATCCAAGGCATCCTCGAGTCACCATCAGCATGGATGGGTTCAATGTGTTTGGTCTGACGGCAGCCCAATACAGTTGTTGGCCCGTATTTGTCATTCCACTCAATCTCCCCCCGGACAGATTATGCAAAGAATGAACATTTTCCTGACGTTGATAATTCCAGGGCCCAACTATCCGGGGAAGAATATGAATGTGTACATGCAGCCGCTTAAGGATGAATTGCAAGAAGCTTGGGATAATGGGTTCAAGACATACGACGCCTTTAGCAAACAGAACTTCATAATGCGTGTCTGGTACATGTACTCGAGGCATGACTTGCCGGCGTATGCGCTATTCGTTGGCTGGTGTGTGCATGGAACGTTCCCATGCCCCACATGCAAGGCAGCTCTTCAGTTTCATTGGCTGCAGGCCGGTTGCAAGTTTTCTTGCTTCGACTTGCATAGACAGTTCCTGGATCCTCGCCATAAGTTCAGGAAAGACAAGAAGAACTTTATCAAAGGTAGAGTTGTCAAAAACTCTGCACCACCTGCGTTGACAGGCCAAGAGACCTTGGATCAGTTAAACGCTCTCAAGCCAGATCCAGAGCATCCAGGATATTTCAAGGGGTATAATTCGGAACACGCCTGGACTCACAAGACATGCTTGTGGGATCTGCCTTACTTCAAAGACCTCCTTTGCCCACACAACATCGACGTGATGCACACTGAAAAGAACATCGCCGAGGCACTTTTTGGTACATTGTTCGGCATAGAGGGGAAGTCAAAGGATAATACTAAGTCTAGAGTCGATCAGGAGGCGCTATGTGATAGACCGTTACAAAACATGCAAGAACCAAAAGGAAAGAAGAACTAGACAAAGCCAAAGGCATGGTTCAATCTTGGAAGACTAGCTACGAGGGAAATTATCTTGTGGGTGAAAATGCAGTTGATGTTCCCCGATGGGTATGCAGCGAATCTAAAGAGGGGAGCGAATCTTGAAAAATTGAAAATATTTGGTCTCAAGAGTCATGATTGGCACGTATGGATTGAGCGGGTAATGCCGGTGATGTTGCGTGGCTTCATCCCTGAGGATGAATGGCTAGTATTGGCAGAGCTGAGCTATTTCTTCTGTGTTCTTTGTGCAAAAGAACTATCACCTGGCCTGCTAGAAGAAATGGAAGAGTTGGCGCCGGAGTTGATCTGCAAGTTAGAGAAGATCTTTTCGCCGGGCTTCTTTAATCCAATGGAGCACTTGATTTTGCATCTCCTGACCGAGGCAAGATTGGGGGGGCCCGTGCAAAATCGTTGGTACTACGCAACTGAGAGGATGCAGAAGACGCTTCGAGCAAAATGTAAAAATAAACGTAGAATTGAAGCATCGATGGCCGAGGCATTCATTACTGAGGAGGCGGCAAACTTCGTGACAGCACACTACGAAGCCAAAAATCGTCATTTGCATAATCCGAAGCCTCGGTACAATGCTGGCGACCGTAAAAAGGGTGGATCCAACCTCAGCCTATTCAAAGGGAAGCTCACACAAGCCGGTGCTTCTAATTCCTTATCGTTGGATGTCGAAGAATGGCGGACCATTTCGTTGTATATCTTCAACAACCTAACAGAAGTGCGGCCGTACATCGAGTAAGTTCTCGGTACATTGTTTCACAACTTCTAATTCCTTTGAACTGCTCTTATTCCCGGATATTTGATACAGTCGATACGTCGTGAAATTCTCGTATGGAGCGGCGATCCAAAAGGATTCCGTCGAAGAGTATGAGCTTTTGGCAAAGCATGGAGGCGGCTATCCCGGTTTCATCTCTTGGTTCAAACAAACGGTAATTTCCATTTAGACCATTTCATTTCTTCGTCTAATTTGTGGCTAATACAACAATCTTTTCGTATTAAACTTGTAGGCTAATTCAGAGTTTATGGACGCCGAATTGAGACAAGTCGCTAATGGTTTTGACTTTAAGGTCCGTTCATTTGACAAATACGACATCAACGGGTATCGCTTTCGTACCTATGGCAAAGAGCTATCTATGGCCGACCGAAAGTCTACAAATTGTTGTGTCTCTGCTATCGGCGAAGGAGATACCGAGTATTATGGAAGAGTTGAAGCAATTTATGAACTTCTATTCTATGGTGCAAACCCACCAAACGTCGTAGTCTTCAAATGTTATTGGTTCCAGCCGAAGGAGACTAGAAGGACTCATGAACATATAGGGCTAGTCGAAATCAAACAAAGCACCCATTTGGATGTTCCCGATGTCTATATTACGGCTCAACAGGCAACCCAAGTTTTCTATCTACCGTGGGCCTGTCAAAGTGATCCAAATCTCAATGGTTGGGATGTCGTTTATGAAGTGCCGCCATGTGTTAGACTACCTCCCCCCAATGAAGAGGATTACGAACCTCACATTAACCCATACACATATGAAGGAGAATTCTTCCAAGAATCCAAAAAACGTTTGAAGAACCACTCTACTTCACCCCAGAACATTGAAGTAGACAGCGACAGTGAATCCGACTTCACCCCTGAGCCGGAACAAGAAGAGCCGGAACAAGAAGAGGTTACTGCTGCAGATGACCTGTCAATGCTTGACCGATTACGTAAAGGAGGCCTTCCACATGTTGATGCATTTATTGATGATGATGATGAGCACGTCATTACTGATAGTGATGATGATGATGATGCATTTATTGATCCCGGAGCATATATAGACGATGAATATTAATATTAGTAATGTCAGGTATTCAATTATTATTATGTACATATATATTATTAATTAGTTCATGTTATTAGATATTCAATTTTTTATTATGTTCATGATGATGATACACTTAAATTATATACATATTATTATTCATGTCAGGTATTCAATTTTTTTATGTTGTACTAATTTCGTTTACTCTTTGTCATTGCAGGTGTTGACAGATGGTGGGCGCGGGTCGAGAGTGCTCCGAGCCTCCTTCCTCGGCGCGTGCTGGGAGGGGTGCTTCCATTCCACCCCAGCACCTCCGGAGAGCGCTGATAGACAGTATGCAGACACCACCGGCGGGCGCTTCTTCTTTGGCCGGGAGAGGTCGGGGGAAGAAGAGGGGTGCTAGAGGTGGATGTGGCGGCGGGAGAGGTAGGAAGGCTGCTACGCCTTCCTCGCCACCACCCCCAGCTGATACCCGACCACAGGACTGCTCCCTCTGAGGTGGACCCGTCTGACGTGGACCCGTCTCGGACTCCGGTCCACGATCCTCGGGTCACCGAGCCTTCGCCCCACGAGACTCCAGTCCCAGAGTCTTCGTCCCATGAGACTCCGGTCCCAGAGTCTTCATCGCACGAGACTTCGGAGGCTAGTGGCCATGCTGATGGTGGCGAGGACCGCTTTTCTGATGATAGCTATAGCGAGGGCGAGCTGGTTGAGGGGGGCAACGTCTACCAGCGTGGTGGTACAAAGCTCCCGCCCGTGCCGGCGACCCGTGGGCAAAGGTGGTTGATTGCGCCTAATGGGGAGAAGTAAGTGCATTTACTATTTTTTAACCTTTTACCTTCACGTTTCTTCAAATTAATATCTAATGCGTTGCCCTTGTCATACTGCAGGGGTTGGAAACATGCCCCTAGTGTCCGCAGGCCCAACCAGGTCCTTGGTGTGCTTTGCCGGCAGAACTTCCCGGGGTGGGTCACGTTGCCCGGTGAGGGTCAGGTTTGACAACTAGCACTGAGCTGGGAGCTGTACTTGGCTGCCCCGGCCCCACCGGAGGAGAGGGTCGACGGTGTCTTGTGTGAGACGGTGGCCGACATTGTGATCCAGACGTTTTGGGTAATTTCTCCTTTACAGAATTAAAAATCAACAGTACCTAGTGATTGTACTAATCAGTGTTGTCTTGTTTGATTGCAGACCTTCTACAGGTGTCTTAAGGGAGAGGAGGAGGCCGCGGCTATGGTTGTCGAAGCCGAGTGCAAGCGCCTACTTCAGAACTTACGGCACGAGGCTCGGGTGCAGGCTGTTCGAGACTACTACGCCTCGACTGGTATCAAGAGGTCCAAGACGAAGTGCCGCGGCAAGTTTCTGAGTAAGGAGAAGTACATGAAGGTAATTACCTATTCTTAAGGCCTTGTACTTAGTTTCCTTGATTTGATTCGTAGGCGTAGCGCTGAAATTTCTCTTGACTAACTTAGGTGCCCCCGAGATGGTGTGCGGATAGGATGGACTGTTGGGAGGCGTTGGTGGATGAGTGGTGCTCTCCCCAATGGCTAGCCGTCCAAAACAAGGCCAAGGATAAGCGTACCAAAATGGTTGGTGTGCCACACCATCAAGGGAGCTCCAACCTATATGAGTACGGGGATAACTGGGTATGTGGTTTGCTTCATGATTCATGCAATTTCATTCTTCATGCTAGCTTGAGCCCTTAACTAATATTTTGTTCCTCTCTTTTAGGCGCGACACAACAAGAAGGAGGTGCCAGGGGTGTTCGACCTCTATGCCATGGCCCATACTGCCCCGTACAAGAAGGCCAAGGCATTCTCTGAGTCTGACCTCGATCATCCAGAGAGCTTCACCAACATCTCCTCCCACGACAAGCTCATGAAGTACAGATCCGAGGGGAAGGCGAGGAAAGGGAAGGACTTTAACCCGAGCCTGAGTCCTTTTGATCCAGAGTTGGTGATGATATCTGGTGGCGGGAGGTCCCATGGCTTGATAGCCATTGGGGATGGACTGATACGTTGTCCTAGCACTCTCCCAGAGATCAAGAAGCGCTAGACGAGCTCCGATCCTGAGATAAGGCCTCGTCCACGGCCAATGGAGCTCGCCATCGAGGTTAGTTATATGGACTCAGATACCTTTTTCCTCCATTACATTGTGTGTGCGGCCATCGATGATTACAATGCTAACGAGGAGTGGTGTTGCAGGCTGTTCTTGAGAAAGAGAGAGTGAACACCCAGGCGCTTCTGGTGGAGGCAAACAGGCAGGCGACGGAGAGGGAGAGGGACCTGGAGGAGAGGACATCTAGGCTATTGGAGGAGGAGAGGAACCGGAACGACGCGTCTCACCGGGCCCTATACGAGCTCCTCGTGGTAAGTTTCCCCGACATATTAGCCAAATCATGCACGTAATGTTCATTTCATTACTAACTAATATGACTGACTCATGAAAACCAAATGTGCAGTCCGTGTGCCAGAGCAACGGTCAGACCCCTTCGCCGATGCCCCAGATTGCTCCGGCGACCACGGTGAGTTTCATTTGAATGGTCATTAGTTACTAGTATTCACATTTGAGTTGCATCATGCTAACGAGACATTGCAAATGATCTTTGGTGCAGCGTGCCTCCCGACAAGCATCGACCGATCCTTCTCCGTCTGCCACTGGCGCGACCGGTCCTTCACCTCCGTGATGACGGTAAGTTTTCCCAAGTGTTTTGCTTAACAAATGCATACTTAGCTGAAGAAATGACCTATTTAGCTCCAAAATGACCTATACTTAGCTTATTTTCCTCGAAAATGACATAATAACCTTACTTAGCTCCAAAATGACCTATTTTACCTAGGATAGCTATAAAATGACCTATACTTAGCATTTTTTCCTCCAAAATGACTTAATATGCTTAGTTAGCTAAAAAATGGCATAACTACCTAGGATAGCTCAATAATGACCTATACTTAGCTTAGCTAGTTCATTTATGACATAATTAGCTTACTTAGGTAAAAAATGGCATAATAACCTTGGTTTAGCTCCAAACTGTCATATATTTCGCTTATTTTCCTCGAAAACGACATAATAACCTTACTTAGCTCCAAAATGACCGATTTTAACTAGGATAGCTCTAAAATGACCTACACTTACCATTTTTTCCTCCAAAATGACTTAATATGCTTAGTTAGCTCAAAAATGGCATAACTACCTAGGTTAGCTCAATAATGACCTATACTTAGCTTATTTAGTTCATTTATGACATACTTATCATACTTAGGTCAAAAATGGCATAATAATCTTGGTTACCTCCAAAATGTCATATACCTAGCTTATTTTTCTCGAAAATGACATAATAACCTTACTTAGATCCAAAATGACCTATTTACCTAGGTTAGCTCTAAAATGACCTACACTTAGCATTTTTTTCCTCCAAAATGACTTAATATGCTTAGTTAGCTAAAAAATGGCATAATTACCTAGGTTACCTTAGTTAGAAGAAGAAGATAAAGAAGAGGAGAAAAAGAAAGAGAAGAAAAATTCTTCTTCTTCTTTTTTTTTCTTCTTCTTCTAGTCTTCTTCTTCTAACTTTCTTCTTTCCCAATTTGCAGATTTGCTTCAGATCACGAAAGCTTGCATTGATGGAGTCTACTCTTCTCCTCGTCCTTCCTTTTTGTTTTGATTTTGTAGGATAAACAATGTGAAACTTGCTACCTATATATGTATGTATGGATGGAACCATTGTATATGGACTTTTTGCTTAATTGTTGGATATGTTGGCTATATATATGTTGGATATGGACTTTTGATTTGGTATATATATGTGTTGGATGATCATATCCATATGGCAGGGATATGTATGCTTGTTGAAAGTATTTTGAAATGAATATATATATATATAATATATATATATATAATATATATATATATATATATATATATATATATATATATGTATCTGTGAAATTGATTGAATTTAAGAAAAAACAGAATTAACAGGGGCAATACAGGCACTTTGCCGTCTGCCAGCGGACGGCAAAGCTGCCACGTGGCAGCTACCTATGCAACCTGGGGGGCACCTGGGCTGTCCTATTTGGACACTTTGCCATCTGCTGGCAGACGACAAAGACCTTTGCTTCTTTGCCGTCTGCCAGCGGACGGCAAAGCTGCCACGTGGCAGCTACCTGGGCTGGCCTATTTGGACACTTTGCCGTCTGCTGGCAGACGGCAAAGACCTTTGCTTCTTTGCCGTCTGCCAGCAGATGGCACAGCATGCCGTTAGCCACCTAATAGACCTAACCCTATCCCTCTGCCGTCCACGTCCTTTGCCGTCTGCTTGCTCTGGATGGCTGACGGCAAAATTCTTTGCCGTCTGCTTTATTAAAGCAGATGGCAAAGCAGCCCTTTGCCATAGTTCATTTAGCCGGACGTGGGGCCGTGTGCTGGCTGACGGCAAAGGACTTTGCCATCCGCCAGGCATGCCTTTGCCGTCCGCCATGGCAGACGGCAAAGTGCCTGATTCCTATAGTGATGGTGTAGTCATTAATGGTGAACATCTCCATGTTGATCATATCTACTATATGACTCATGTTCGACCTTTGGGTCTCCTGTGTTCTGAGGCCATGTCTGTACATGCTATGCTCGTCAAGTTTAACCCAAGTATTCTGCATGTGTAAAACTGGCTTACACCTGTTGTATGCGAACGTAGAGTCTATCACACCCGATCATCATGAGGTGCTTCGAAACGACAAACTTTTGCAATGGTGCATACTCAGGGAGAACACAATTTCTCAAAATTAAGTGAAGGGATCATCTTATAATGCTACCGTCGTTCTAAGCAAAATAAGATGCATAAAAAGGATAAACATCAGATGCAATCAATATGTGACATGATATGGCCATTATCATCTCGTACCTTTGATCTCCATCTCCAAAGCACCGGCATGATCTCCATCGTCACCAGCATGACACCATGATCTCCATCATCGTGTCATCACGTGGTCATCTCCGTCAACTATTGCTTCTACAACTATTGCTAATGCATAGCGATAAAGTAAATCAATTATATGGTGATTAATAAATTAAAGACAACCCTATGGCTCCTAACGGTTGACGTACTCATCGACATGCAAGTCGTGAACCTATTACAAAACATGATTGTCTCATACATCAACACATATCACATCACGTTTTGGCCATACCACATCACAACATGCCCTGCAAAAACAAGTTAGACGTCCTCTACTTTGTTGTTGCAAATTTTGCGTGGCTACTATGGGCAACTAACAAGTACCGTTCTTACCTACGCAAAGCCCAACGGTGATAATCAAGTTGCCTTTTAACCTTCTATAAGGACCGCCTTCGTCAAATTAGATTCAACTAAAGTCGGAGAGACAGACACCCGCTAGCCACCTTATGCAAAACAAGTTGCATGTTAGTCAGTAGAACCGGTCTCATGTGCGAGGACATATAAGGTTGGTCCGAGCCGCTTCATCCCACAATACCACCAAATCCAAATAAGACAAGAGAGGTAAGCAATTTGAGCATCAAGACCCACAACTCTTTGTGTTCTACTCGTGCATATACATCTACGCATAGACCTACCTCTGATACCACTGATGGGGAACGAAGCATGAAAATCAAAAATTTCCTATGAACACCCAAGATCTATCTAGGAGAAGCATAGAAATGAGAGGGGAGAGTCTGACTATGTACCCTCGTAGACCGAAAGCGGAAGCATATATAACGCGGTTGATGTATTCGTACTCTTCGGATCCGATCACGATCCAACTGATCTAGTGCCGAACGGACGGCACCTTCGAGTTTAGCACACGTGCGGCTCGATGACATCTCCTCCTCCTTGATCCAGCAAGAGAAGGCGGAGAAGTAGATGGGATCACAACTAGCATGACGGCGTGGTGGTGATGGTGGTGGTGGAGCTAGTTCAGCAGGGCTTCGCCAAGTGATACGTCTCCAACGTATCTATAATTTTTGATTGTTCCATGCTATTATATTATCTATTTTGGATGTTTTATATGCATTAATATGTTATTTTATATTATTTTTGGGACTAACTTATTAACCTAGAGCCCAGTGCCAGTTTCTGTTTTTTCCTTGTTTTTGAGTTTTACAGAAAAGGAATATCAAACGGAGTCCAAACGGAATAAAACTTTACGATGATTTTTCTAGGACCAGAAGACATCCACGGAGCTTGGAGAGGGGGCCAGAAGAGTCGCGAGGGACCCACAAGCCCTCAGGATGTGCCCTAGGGGGGCGCCTCCCTAGCTTGTGGGCCACTCGGCAATCCTCCGACCCTAATTCCTGCGCTATAAATTCCCAAATATTCCCAAACCAACAGAAGCGTCCACCAAAATACTTTTCCGTCGTCGCAAGCCTCTGTTCCTGTGAGATCCCATCTTGGGGCCTTTTTCGGCACCCTGTCGGACAGGATTCGATCATGGAGGGCCTCTAGATCAACCTTGCTGCCCTTCCGATGAAGCGTGAGTAGTTTACCACAGACCTACAGGTCCATAGCTAGTATCTAGATGGCTTCTTCTCTCTCTTTGATCTTCAATACAATGTTCTCCTCGATGTTCTTGGAGATCTATCCAATGTAATATTCTTTTGCGGTGTGTTGGTCGAGATCCGATGAATTGTGGATTTATGATCAGATTATCTATGAATATTATTTGAGTCTTTTCTGAACTCTTTTATGCATGATTTAATATGTTTGTATTTCTCTTTGAATTATCGGTTTGGTTTGGCCAACTAGATTGGTTTTTCTTGCAATGGGAGAGGTGCTTAGTTTTGGGTTCAATCTTGCAGTGTCCTCACCCAGTGACAAAGTAGGGGTAGCGAGGCACGTATTGTATTGTTGCCATCAAGGGTAAAAAGATGGGGTTTTCATCATATTGCTTGAGTTTATCCCTCTACATCATGTCATCTTACTTAAAGCGTTGCTCTATTCTTTTGAACTTAATACTCTAGATGCAGGCAGGAGTCGGTCGATGTGTGGAGTAATAGTAGTAGATGCAGAATCATTTTGGTCTACTTGACATGGACGTGATGGCTATATTCATAATCATTGCCTTGGATATAGTCATAATTTTGCGCTTTTCTATCAATTGCTTGACAGTAATTTGTTCACCCACCATATGTTTTCTTTCAAGAGAGAAGCCTCTAGTGAAACCTATGGCCCCTGGGTCTATTTTCCATCAAATATTTTCAGATCTATAAACCAAAAAAACCCAAAAATACCTTGCTGCCATTTATTTGTTTTTACTTTGTTTTACGTTTTAGTAATCTTTTATACCCATCTCTATTAGATCTCACTCTTGTTCGAGACCGTGAAGGGATTGACAACACCTTTTTTGCGTTGAGTGCAAGTGTTTGTTAGTTTGTGCAGGTGCATAGATTGGAGACTTGCTTGTGCCTTCTACTGGATTGATACCTTGGTTCTTAACTGAGGGAAATACTTATCTCTACTTTGCTGCATCACCCTTTCCTCTTCATGGGAAAAATCAATGCAAGTTCAAGAAGTAGCAGGAAGAATTTCTAGCACCGTTGCCGGGGAGGTTCTACATCAAGCCTACCAAGTACCCATCATAAACTCTCATCTCTTGCATTACATTATTTGTCATTTGCCTCTCGTTTTCCACTCCCCCACTTCTAAAATGTTTTCAGAAAAACACAAAAAGATTTGCCTTTTTATTCGCCCTTCTTCCGTTCGTCTTTTTCATTTGCTTTTTGTTTGCTCGTGTGTTAGATCGTTTGCCTTGTCATGATGTCTCAAGAAAATACCAAATTGTGTGATTTTTCCAATACTAATAATAATGATTTTATTAGTACTCTGATTGCTCCCGCCACTAGTGCGGAATCTTATGAAATTAATGCCGCTTTGCTGAATCTTGTTATGAAAGATCAATTTTCCGGCATTCCTAGTGAAGATGCAGCATCCCATCTAAATACTTTCATTGAGTTTTGTGATATGCAAAAGAAAAAAAGATGTGGATAATGATATTGTTAAATTGAAGTTATTTCCGTTCTCACTACGAGATCGTGCTAAAACTTGGTTTTCATCTTTGCCTAAAAATAGTATTGATTCATGGAACAAGTGTAAAGATGCTTTTATTTCCAAGTACTTTCCTCCTGCTAAAATCATCTCCCTTAGGAATAGCATAATGAATTTTAAGCAACTTGATCATGAACATGTTGCATAATCTTGGGAGAGGATGAAATTGATGATAAGAAATTGCCCTACTCATGGTTTAAGTTTATGGATGATCATACAAATTTTTTATGCCGGATTGAATTTTGCATCTAGAAATCTTTTAGATTCCGCCGCGGGTGGTACTTTTATGGAAATTACATTAGGAGAAGCTACTAAACTCCTAGATAATATTATGGCTAATTATTCTCAATGGCATACCGAAAGATCTTCCACTAGTAAAAAAGTGCATGCGATTGAAGAAATTAATACTTTGAGTGGAAAGATGGATGAACTTATGAAATTGTTTGCTAGTAAGAGTGTTCCTATTGATCCTAATGATATGCCTTTGTCCACTTTGATTGAGAATAATAATGAATCTATGGATGTGAATTTTGTTGGTAGGAACAATTTTGGTAATAACACGTATAGAGGTAATTTCAACCCTAGGCCGTTTCCTAGTAATTCCTCTAATAATTATGGTAATTCCTACAACAATTCTTATGGAAATTATAATAAGATACCCTATAATCTTGAGAATAATATTAAATATTTCATTAATTCTCAAAAGAATTTCAATGCTATGGTTGAAGAAAAATTGCTTAAGAGTGATGATTTGGTTAGGAACATTGATAGAATTTCTCTTGAGATTGATTCTTTGAAAATTAGATCTATGCCACCCAAGCATGATATTAATGAATCTCTGAAAGCTATTAAAATTTCTATTGATGAGTGTAAAGAAAGAACCGCTAGGATGCGTGCTAAGCGAGATTGGTTTGTAAAAGCGTGTTCTTCTAGTTTTTGTGAGAATAATGATGAAGTTCTTAAAGTGATTGGTGTGACTCCTATTGAATCTTTGTTTTATAATATAAATCTTAATAAATATGGGACTGGAGATGAGTAAACTTTAGCTAGAAGGCGTCCCAATGATTCGGAGTTTAAAGATCTTAATGCAAAAAATGATAAAAGTGGGATTGGAGAGGTCAATGAACCCACTCTTTCAGATTTCAAGGAATTTAATTATGATAATTTCTCCTTGATAGATTGTATTTCTTTGTTGCAATCCATGTTAAATTCTCCTCATGCTTACAATCAAAATAAAGCTTTTACTAAACCTATCATTGATGCTATGATGAAATCTTTTGTAGAAAAACTTGAGTTGGAAGTTTCTATCCCTAGAAAGCTTTATGATGAGTGGGAACCTACTATTAAGATTAAAATTAAAGATTATGAGTGTAATACTTTGTGTGATTTGGGTGCTAGCGTTTCCACGATTCCAAAAACTTTATGTGATGTGCTAGGTTTCCGTGAATTTGATGATTATTCTTTAAATTTGCATCTAGCGGATTCCACTATTAAGAAACCTATGGGAAGAATTAATAATATTCTTATTGTTGAAAATAGGAATTATGTGTCCGTAGATTTTATTGTGCTTGACATAGATTGCAATCCTACATGCCCTATTATTCTTGGTAGACCTTTCCTTAGAACGATTGGTGCAATTATTGATATGAAAGAAGGAAACATTAGATTTCAATTTCCGTTAAGTAAGGGCATGGAAGACTTTCCAAGAAATAAAATTAAGTTGCCATATGGATCTATTACGAGGGCTACTTATGGTTTGCATACCAAAGATGACAATACCTAGATCTATGTTTTATGCCTAGCTAGGGGCGTTAAACAATAGCGCTTGTTGGGAGGCAACCCAATTTTCTTTTTATGTTTTTGATTTTGGTTCTGTTTTTTGATAAATATACATTATTATGTCTGTAGTAATTGTGTTTTGTTGTTTTAATTAGTGTTTGAGCCAAGCAAGACCTTTGGGATGGTCTACGGTGATAGTTGATTTGATCTTGCTGAAAAACAGAAACTTTTGCACTCATTGCCGAAAATTCAATAAATCACAAAAATGCGCTGTTGATATGCATTTTTTACACAAGATTGATATACAAATTTCCCAGGTTGACCTAATTTTTCAGAATTTTTTAAGTTACATAAGTATACGTAAATTCCAGATTACTACAGACTATTCTGTTTTTGCCAGATTCTGTTTTCTATGTGTTGTTTGCTTATTTTGATGAATCTATGGGTAGTATCGGGGGGTATGAACCATGGAGAAGTTGGAATACAGTAGATATTACACCAATATAAATAAAGAATGAGTTCACAACAGTACCTAAAGTGGTGATTTATTTTATTATACTAACGGATCTTATGAGTTTTTCTTTTGAGTTTTGTGTTGTGAAGTTTTCAAGTTTTGGGTAAAGATTTGATGGACAATGGAATAAGGAGTGGCAAGAGCCTAAGATTGGGGATTCCCAAGGCACCCCAAGGTAATATTCAAGGACAACCAAGCATCTAAGCTTGGGGATGCCCCGGATGGCATCCCCTCTTTTGTCTTCGTCCATCGGTAAATTTACTTGAGGCTATATTTTTATTCACCACATGATATGTGTTTTGCTTGGAGCATCTTGTATGATATGAGTCTTTGCTTTTTAGTTTGCCACAATAATCCTTTCTGTACACATCTTTTGAGAGGGACACGCATGACTCGTGAATTTATTAGAATACTCTATGTGCTTCACTTATATCTTTTGAGCTAGGCAGTTTGCTCTAGTGCTTCACTTATACCTTTTTAGAGCACGGCGGTGGCTTTATTTTATAGAAATTGTTGAACTCTCATGCTTCACTTATATTATTTTGAGAGTCTCTAAATAGCATGGTAATTTGCTTAGGTTATGAATTTAGTCCTAATATGATGGGCATCCAAGAGGGATATAATAAAAACTTTCATATAAAGAACGTTGAATAAGATGAGAAGTTTGATTCCTTGCATTTGTTTTGAGATATGAAGATGGTGATATTAGAGTCATGCTAGTGAGTAATTGTAGATTGGTAGAAATACTTGTGTTAAAGTTTGTGATTCCCTAGCATGCACGTATGGTGAACCGTTATGTGATGAAGTCGGAGCATGATTTTTTTTATTGTCTTCCTTATGAGTGGCGGTCGGGGACGAGCGATGGTCTTTTCCTACCAATCTATCCCCCTAGGAGCATGCGTGTAGTACTTTGTTTCGATAGCTAATAATTTTTTGCAATAAGTATCTGAGTTCTTTATGACTAATGTTGAGTCCATGGATTATACACACTCTCACCCTTCCACCATTGCTAGCCTCTCCAGTACCGCGCAATTCCCGCCGGTGCATTAAACCCACCATATATTTTCCTCAAAATAACCACCATACCTACCTATTATGGCATTTCCATAGCCATTCCGAGATATATTGCCATGCAACTTCCACCATTCCGTTTTATTATAACACGCACCATCATTGTCATATTGCTTTGCATGATCATGTAGTTGGCATAGTATTTGTGGCAAGGCCACCATAATTTTTATACATGACACTCTTGATCATTGCACATCCCGGTACACCGCCAGAGGCATTCATATAGAGTCATACCTTGTTCTAGTATCGAGTTGTAATTTTTGAGTTGTAAGTAAAGAAAAGTGTGATGATCATCATTATTAGAGCATTGTCCCATATGAGGAAAGGATGATGGAAGCTATGATTCCCTCACAAGTTGGGATGAGTCTCCAGACTTTACAAAAAATAAAAGAGGCCAAAAGAAGCCCAAATAAAAAAAAGAGAAAAGAGAGAAGGGACAATGTTACTATCCTTTTTCCACACTTGTGCTTCAAAGTAGCACCATGATCTTCACGATAGAGAGTCTCCTATTTTGTCACTTTCATATACTAGTGGGAATTTTTCGTTATAGAACTTGGCTTGTATATTCCAATGATGGGCTTCCTCAAATTGCCATAGGTCTTCGTGAGCAAGCAAGTTGGATGCACACCCACTTAGTTTGTTTTTGAGCTTTCATACACTTATAGCTCTAGTGCATCCATTGCATGGCAATCCCTACTCACTCACATTGATATCTATTGATGGGCATATCCATAGCCTGTTAATATGCCTAGTTGATGTGAGACTTTCTCCTTCTTTCTGTCTTCTCCACAACCACCATATTCTATTCCACCTATAGTGCTATATCCATGGCTCACGCTCATGTATTGCGTGAAAGTTGAAAAATTTGAGAACACCACAAGTATGAAACAATTGCTTGGCTTGTCATCGGGGTTGTGCATGATAAAATACTTTGTGTGATGAAGATGGAGCATAGCCAGACTATATGATTTTGTAGGGATAACTTTCTTTGGCCATGTTATTTTGAGAAGACATGATTGCTTTATTAGTATGCTTGAAGTATTATTGTTTTTATGTCAATATTAAAGTTTTGTTTTGAATCTTATGGATCTGAATATTCATGCCACAATAAACAAGATTACATGGATAAATATGTTAGGTAGCATTTCACATCAAAAATTCCGTTTTTATCATTTACCCACTCGAGGACGAGTAGGAATTAAGCTTGGGGATGCTTGATACGTCTCCAACGTATCTATAATTTTTGATTGTTCCATGCTATTATATTATCTGTTTTGGATGTTTTATATGCATTAATATACTATTTTATATTATTTTTGGGACTAACTTATTAACCTAGAGCCCAGTGCCAGTTTCTGTGTTTTCCTTGTTTTTGAGTTTTACAGAAAAGGAATATCAAACGGAGTCCAAACGGAATAAAACTTTACGATGATTTTTCTTGGACCAGAAGACATCCATGGAGCTTGGAGAGGGGGGTCAGAAGAGTCCCGAGGGACCCACAAGCCCTCAGGTCGCGCCCTAGGGGGGTGCGCCTCCCTGGCTTGTGGGCCCCTCGGGAGTCCTCCAACCCTAATTCTTGCGCTATAAATTCCCAAATATTCCCAAACCAACAGAAGCGTCCACCAAAATACTTTTCCGCCGCCGCAAGCCTCTGTTCCCATGAGATCCTATCTTGGGGCCTTTTCCGGCACCCTGTCGGAGGGGGATTCGATCACGGAGGGCCTCTACATCAACCTTGCTGCCCTTCCTATGAAGCGTGAGTAGTTTACCACAGACCTACGGGTCCATAGCTAGTAGGTAGATGGCTTTTCTCTCTCTTTGATCTTCAATACAATGTTCTCCTCGATGTTCTTGGAGATCTATCCGATGTAATATTCTTTTGCAGTGTGTTTGTCGAGATCCGATGAATTGTGGATTTATGATCAGATTATCTATGAATATTATTTGAGTCTTTTCTGAACTCTTTTATGCATGATTTAATATCTTTGTATTTCTCTTCGAATTATCGGTTTGGTTTGGCCAACTAGATTGGTTTTTCTTGCAATGGGAGAGGTGCTTAGTTTTGGGTTCAATCTTGCGGTGTCCTCACCCAGTGACAAAGTAGGGGTAGCGAGGTATTGTATTGTATTATTTCCATCAAGGGTAAAAAGATGGGGTTTTCATTATATTGCTTGAGTTTATCCCTCTACATCATGTCATCTTACTTAAAGCGTTGCTTTGTTCTTATGAACTTAATACTCTAGATGCAGGCAGGAGTCGGTCGATGTGTGGAGTAATAGTAGTAGATGCAGAATCATTTCGGTCTACTTTACACGGACGTGATTCCTATATTCATAATCATTGCCTTGGATATCGTCATAACTTTGGGTTTTCTATCAATTGCTCGACAATAATTTGTTCACCCACCGTATGTTTTCTTTCAAGAGAGAAGCCTCTAGTGAAACCTATGGCCCCCGGGTCTATTTTCCATCATATATTTTCAGATCTATAAACAAAAAAAAAATCCAAAAATACCTTGCTGCAATTTATTTGTTTTTACTTTGTTTTACGTTTTAGTAATCTTTTATACCCATCTCTATTAGATCTCACTCTTGTTTGAGACAGTGAAGGGATTGACAACCCCTTTTTCGTGTTGAGTGCAAGTGTTTGTTAGTTTGTGCAGGTGCATAGATTGGAGACTTGCTTGTGCCTCCTACTGGATTGATACCTTGGTTCTTAACTGAGGGAAATACTTATCTCTACTTTGCTGCATCACCCTTTCCTCTTCAAGGAAAAAATCAACGCAAGCTCAAAAAGTAGCACCAAGCGCTACTAGAACGAGAACGGAGGAACTACGGAGTAACGGGAGAGAGAGGGGTGCCAAGGGCTTGGTGTGCCATTTTGGGGCACCCCCTCCCCTCTATATATAGGTGGAGGGGCATGGGGAACAACCCCTCCAAGCCCTAGGGCGCAGCCAAGGGGGAGAGGACTTCGACTCCAAGTCCAATCCTATTCCTAATAGGACTCCTTTTTTTTCTTCCCTAGCCACATGGGCTTTTGAGGACTTGGTGCGCCTAGCCCAATAAGGCCAGGGCACCTCCCCTCATCCCATGCTAGCCCTTGGGTCGTGGTGGACCCACTTGTGGACTTCCGGACACCTCTGGAATCCTCCAGAACCTTCTAGAAGCTTCATGGTACAATACCGAAAAAACTTAACTTTTTTCTGAAACCCAAAATATGACTTCCCATATCCCAATTTACCTCTCGACCATTTCGAGACTCCTTGTGATGTCCGAGATCTCATACGGTACTCCAAACAACATTCGATTATCAATCATCAAATATCCCAATACTACTCTAGTGTCAATGAACGTTAAGCATGCGACCCTGCGGGTTCGGGAATCATGTAGTCATGACTGAGACACCTCTCCGGTCAATAACTAATAGCGGGACCTGGATGCCCATATTGATTCCTACATATTCCACAAAGATCTTTTATCGGTTGAACCACGATGTCAAGGATTCGGTTAATCTCGTATGCAATTCCCTTTGTCCGGCGATATGTTACTTGCCCGAGATTCGATCGTCGGTATCTCCATACCTAGTTCAATCTCGTTACCGACAAGTCTATTTACTCGTTCCGTAATACAAGATCCCGTGACTAACTCATTAATCACATTGCTTGCAAGCTCTTTAAGATGTTGTATTACCGAGAGGGCCCAGAGATATCTCTTCATCATACGGAGTGACAAATCCCAGTCTTGATCCATGCCAACCCAACAGATACCTTCGGAGATACTTGTAGAGCACCTTTATGATCACCCAGTTACAAAGTGATGTTTGGATACACACTAAGTATTCCTCCGGTGTCAAGGAGTTGCACGATCTCATGGTTTAAGGAACAGATACTTGACATGAAGAAAGCTGTAGCAAATAAACTAAACGATCTAATGCTAAGCTTATGGTTGGGTCTTGTCCATCACATCATTTTCCCAATGATGTGATCCCATTATCAAATGACAACTCATGTCTATTGTTAGGAAACCTTAACCATCTTTGATCAACGAGCTAGTCTAGTAGAGGCATACTAGGGACACGGTGTAGTTTATGTATTCACACATGTATTTAAGTTTCCGGTCAATACAATTCTAGCATAAACAATAAACATTTATCATGAATGGGAAATATGATAATAACCATTTTATTATTGCCTCTAGGGCATATTTTCAACAACATCCACAACACGTGGACGACGAGTGTAATGGAAAGGAAAAGTGGGACGAGTAGGAATCCCCGGTGGCGGAGACGGTGAAGGAATCGTTGATGAAGGTGGAGACGGGGTATGTATCGGGGATGAAGGTTGAGAGTCATGCGACAAGGGAGGAGAAGAAACTGTCGGAGAGGACGGCTCCATATCTGCAACAACGGGGGGAGGTGGGGTAGGAATATGGGGCATGGAGGGAGGTGTATCGGGAAATATGAGAAAAGAGATGTCCTCCACAGAAAAGGTCGAGGAGGATGGATGCGGGTAGAAAGGACGTGACTCATCAAAGGTCAGATCCCGGGAAATACGCATTCGTCGATCGACGGTCCCAACACCCATAACCCTTATGCTCATCGCTGTCGGGGGATGACCCCCGGGTAGGCACCGGAACCCGAATCAGGCTCAAGCATCTTTTCAAAACATCGGGCCGGTTGGTGCCCTCAGTCCGGCTGGCTCTCCATTCGGCCTCCCCGCGGGCCGGCTGGCCGCTAGCCGGCTGGCAACAGGTCAGCGGCTGTCCCATCCATCCGTACGATAAGACAACCCCCCACGACGAGAGAGCGTGGCTACAATGCGGCTCGCTACTGTAGCCCAACGACGACAACCACTCTGTGACGCGGGGCGAGACGTGCAACAGTGATGTGCGGCCCGCATGACCCGCACCCGACGAACCCGGGTACCCGGCGGGCCCATTGCCGGCTTCAGACGATGACACTAGGGCCCGCGCCCATGTAACATTACTATTGTAACCCTGGGGGTCGGCCTATAAGACCCCCCAGGAGCCCTCCATGCGAGGGGATCCGGTTGCTCATTAGTAGAACACACCCACACCCACACGAGAGGCAAGAATGGAGAGCTAGCTCCTTCTTCCTCCTCCACCATACAACTCCAGGAGCACCATTGTAGCCCTTGTGCATACCATACCATTTCGACAGGACTAGGGGTGTTACCTCTCCGGAGGGCCCCGAACCTGGGTACGTCCGGTGTCTCACACTTGCGTATGCCGACCTCACCTTCGGAACCCACCGGCGTCCTCACGCAGCCCCCACTTTTAGCCATCTCATGGCATCTGCCGTGATTTCACCACGACAGTTGGCGCCAACCGTGGGGCTGCTCGCGGCGTCGGCTGGAGTCAAGTTCCGGACTAGGCCCTTCGCCGACTCCAACGAGCGCATTGCGCACAGCTTGGTCCCCGCGCCTGGCACGGCCCCGACCAGCCATGTCGGTTGCTTCATCGTTCCCTTCGGTGCACTACGCGTCTTCGTCGCGCCCATCCTCGACGAGTACCCTGGTGAGGTACACAGCTTCATCGACTCTCCCGTTCCCGTCGGCCCCGCCGTCTCTGACGACGTCGCGGATCTTTGCACCCGCGTGGAGGTACTGACCACCCACTCCAGCAACACTTCCTCGCGCGAGAAGGAGAAGGCTGTTGCGGCCACGGCGGCAGCGGCTCGTGCCAACCAGGACAACCCGTTGGGCGCAACGCTACAGCGCCTCCGCGTTCCCATCACGGCCCACATCGACGCGACCGCTGCTTCGGCCCGGCTCGATGAGGACCGCCAGCACCTGCTGGACGAGGCCACAGCGCTCGCTGCTGCGCGGGCCGGATGGAGTCCGCCCAGCGGGAGTATGACGCCGCTTACGGCTTCACGCCGGATGCAGCCGAGCCCACCCGGGTAGCCAAGGTGTGGGCCCGCGGTGGCGCTATCGGCCGCGCTGTGCGCGGCTCAGCCCATCTACAACACCCTTGTCAAGAACATGCGCGTTGTGGAGGCGGCCATGGCGGATCTCGAGTTCCTGGAGGGCGAGGAGCTGCTACAGCGGCAGGAGCGCATTCGCGACCTCGTCGCCGCTGCGAACGCGCATCAGAAGCGCTACGACCCGGACCAGCCGGCTGGCTCCGTCTCGAAGAGCACCAGGGACCCGGCCGAAGACCCACGGCACACGCAGCAGGCGTCCTCCCCGCGCCCTAGTGGGAGCCGAACCGGCCGGCACCGGAGCAGCCGTAGCCGACGCAACCGCGCCCCGGCGATTGGCGCCAGCCAAGATGACGAGCCGGCCCGGGACGATCAGCGCCAGCCGGATCTTCCCCTGCCGTCTGCTCGGTGGACCCGGCCGGCTTCAGCCGGCCTGGCGCCTCGCACCCCCGTCTCTGACCGGCTGGGCCCGCGCGAACCCTACGACGAGAACGACGCCCGCCACCGCATCGAGCAGCTAGCTCGTTCCCTTGCGGTGGAGGAGGAGAGTGCGGTCAAGCCGGCTTGCTTCGGCCCGCGCATCCGCGGCGAGCCTTTCCCCAAAGGGTTCACGCTCCCCCACGACACCCCCAAATACAATGGGACTGCCAAGCTGGAAGACTGGCTCACCGACTACACCACGGCCGTCGGCATCGCCGGTGGCAACAAGCGTGTGGTTTTGCGCTACGTGTCCCTCATGCTGAAACATGTAATTGGCTCGCACTGCTACAGTTGATTCCGTTAAGCTGGACGGGAAGTCATGTTCAGGTAAGTTGACGCATTAAGATCAACATATAGTGCCATCCACACAGTACTTACTGGTGGAGCGGTAAAACAATGTGAGACATCCTAATTGCACATCAGGATGGTTTGACAGAGTGGTAAAACTGAGTGACATTTCAACAATCAAGCCCCTGTGCATGGAATTTGTTCTTGCTCCCTCTGTCACTCTGGCTGGCTGTACACACAAGATGCACGTCTTTCGGGGAAAAAATTAATGTTCTAAGAATATTATACACACAAACGATCATTGGTAAATAAAAACTTTTTTGGTTAAAAAAAGTAAATAAAAACACTTAAATATACACTTGTGTATTATATAAAAAATATTTAGGTAAGACCAACATTGAAAATGTTTATTAAATAAATATGTTTAATGAATCCAAAAAAAATTATACACTCGCAGCTTATATTTAAATTATGCAAAATGATGAATTCAAACATTTACTAAATATTTTAGAATAAATCACTTTGTGTATATTTTTACTCATGACTTATTTCAAAAAATTATATATTTAAATAAGACACATTGAATATTCATATCAATAGTTTACCTTTTAAATTATGAATATTTTAAATTCTCAACAAATTGAACTATTAGTGTGAGAATAGTTACTGAAATGTTTGTATAACTAAATTATATATTTTTAATTGTAATTTTGGAAATATTTGTGTTATTTTAAATGTACACACAATTTTATAATACATAAATATTATTTAAATATATTTAAAAAATTTAAAAACATTAAAGTAGGTTATTTCACGTATGTATAATATTTATAACACACGAATATTTAGACGTTATTTTTGTTACTGAAATTATAATTTACATACTATCTACAAATTTTTAGTATATTAAGACTAGTTATTCATTGTAGACGTGTATATGTGCAGGTTGTAGTAGAACGTTTTGTGTGCTAACCTTTGGTTGTTTGTTTCAGAGCTGGCGGCCACACTTTTTCATGTTAATTTTCACTGTGTAATGACAGGCGAGACCCACTGCTGATAGATGTGAAAAAATAAATGTCATTTAAGTTCAGCGTTCAATACATCCAAATTTGGTATCAGTAGCTGACTTGCGGACGTGAAGGGTGGGTTGGCTAGATTGGCTTGTGTTGTATAAACATTGGTCAAGGGTTCGACTCCAGGCTTCCTTATTTTTTGGCTTAATTTTCAAAAATGTGAGGGTGTTTTGTGCAAAAATGAGCAGCCGAGCGCCACCATTCACTGACCGGTGGGACTATACACTCTGATACGTTTGCATGCGTATTTTGTGACCGTATTTGCGTGCAATGTCAGGTTAGATGACCGTAAATCTGTATTTTTTAAGTTTTAGCACCAAACTGAACATCGAGCGCAAGTTCTATGACTCCTGATGATATTACCTCTAAACATATATTTTTTTTGCGGGCAAATCAGAGAGCTTTATTCAACAAAAGTGTTCCCCGGGCAATCAGCCAGGAGGCTGGTTACCAAGAAGCTAGGGGTCTCCTCGAGCCAATAATCGGCCGCATTCAGAGTGCATGCACGTTTTGCACAAAGATGCGCCGGTAAAATTGCTGCCCTGTTTACATGTTGAAACTCAAAAACTGAAAAATCAAAAACTAGCTCTCCTACACAATCGAGCGTGAATTGTGGCGAGTATTCCAGAGTTGCACTAACTCCTGGCAGTCGGTCTCCATTATCACATGCGCTAGGCCTCGAAGTTTTGCGAAAAGCGCTCCTTCTCGCATTGATAGAGTTTCCATAATCAGTGGATCTGAAATATCACCGAACGGTTTGCACCAGGCTCCCAGTAGCGCTGACGCGGACCGGGCTACACCACCCGCGCCTCCTCGACCATCCGCCACATTGAGTGCACCATCCGTTGTTATTTTGATCATACCTGGTTCGGGTGGCCGCCATCCGAAGCCTGGTAGAACAGTAGGTTCCTTCCGAGGTAACTCCAGCAGCGCAAGGGCCTCCCTAGTCGACCTGATAGCCGCTGTTGGGTCTCTCCCCTCTTCCCCATGCTTGATCCGGTTGCGAGAATGCCAGATCGTCCACATGATGGTAATAATCTTTGCTCGATCTTCATCCCTGATCCGATCTCCGCATAGTATATCTCTGGCCCACGAGCGTGGATGTAGTCGAGGGAGCCGCAAATCAAACCAAGCACAAGCTTCATTCCAGAAACGTCGTGCATGGGAACACTGAATGAGCGCATGCATGAGATCCTCCTCTCTTGCCAAACAAACTTTACAAGTATCTAAGACTGAAATATGGCGATACTTTAGAGTGCATTCATCCGGTAGGATCCCTCTCAGAACCCTCCACCAGAACACTCGAACCTTTGGGATCACTTTGAGTTTCCACAAGGCAGTCCACATCTGTTTATCATCTCGAGAAGCACCGGTAGCCGTCCCTTCCTCTAGAGCAAAGCGCTCGTTCTGAGTCACTAGAGCACGGTACGCCGATTTAACAGTGTAGTTGCCTGATCGTTCAAAGGCCCAAGCATAAAAATCCTCTCCTCCTCCCCTTCTGATTGGGATGTTAAGAATGGCATCAGCATCCGGGGCGATGAAGGTTGTCCTTATCAGTTCTTGCCTCCACGTCCAGTTCTCGTTGTCGATGAGGTCCGAGACTGTCTGAACCGTAGTGTTTGGAGGTTTCAGCAAAGGTGTCATAGATATGGTTCCGGGAATCCATTTGTCATGCCATACGTCAATGGAGCTCCCGTCTCCCACTCTTTTAATAAGGCCCGCTTGCAAAGCTTCCCTGCCAGCAATGATAGCTCGCCAAGTAGCTGACGTTGATTTTGGAACAGATGCATGCAAGAAATCTGTGTCAGGAAAGTAGCGACCCTTCATTACTCTTGCGCAAAGAGAATTAGGGTTAGTCATAAAGCGCCAACCGTGCTTCCCGAGCAGCGCAAGATTGAACTGATGGGGGTCTTGAAACCCCATACCACCTTGGCACTTTGGTGTAGCCAAATTCTTCCAGGACACCCAATGCAACGCATTTTTGTCAATAGAGCTGCTCCAGAAATATTTGACCATTGGTGAAGTCAAACTCTTGCACACCTTCTTTGTCAATAAGAATGTACTCATTGAGTACGTGGGAATCGCCTGAACAACTGATTTCAGCGATGTTTCGCGACCTGCACATGCAAGTAGTTTCTCAGACCATCCCTGTATCTTCCCGCGAGCTCTCTCCCCGATGTGATCGAAAGTACCGCTAGTGATGCGGCCGACCGCTGTGGGCAGCCCCAGGTAACGCTCGCTAAAGGCCTCAACGTCGATGTTGAGGACCGATTTTAGCTGCTGCTTGAGCTGGGCCAGCGTGTTGGAGCTGAAATAAATAGCGCTCTTAGCACGATTAACACGCTGACCCGATGATTCCCCATAAATTCTCAGGATGTCATTCAATCTCTCTGCACTTTGGGTGGTTGCACTAACGAAGATCAAGCTGTCGTCAGCGAAAAGCAAGTGTGAAACCCATGGCGATCTGTAGCTCACTCTTATGCCTCTGTCAATGTGCCCATTATTGTAAAACTTCAGCAAAGAAGAGAAGCCCTCCGCACAAAGCAGAAAAAGGAAAGGTGACGCCGGGTCACCTTGTCTCAACCCCCGCGAGGGTGTAAAGAAGGGCAACAGCTCACCGTTTACCCGGACTGAGAAGCGTACCGAGGATACGCACTTCATGATCAGCCGCACAAAGACCATGTTGAAGCCCAACTTTGTGAGAATAGCCTCAAGAAAATGCCACTCGACATGGTCGTAGTCTTTCATCATGTCTAGTTTAATTGCACAAGCATAGTTCTTCCCTTTTTTCCGCCTTCTCATTGTGTGCACACTCTCATATGCAACTAAGACATTGTCAGTTATAAGCCGTCCAGGGACAAACGCGCTTTGCTCTTCATTGATTATCTCATCCATATATGCTCTCATTCGGTTTGTCACACATTTTGACGCAATCTTATAAAGAACCGAACAGAGTGCAATGGGTCTATATTGCGAGATAAACTGGGGGTGCCGTACCTTGGGAATCAAAGTGATGGAAGTGTCGTTCAAACCCACTGGTAGTTCTCCTCCGTTAAGAAAATCCAACACTGCCGCGGTTACTGCCTCACCTAATAAACTCCAGTGACGCTGATAAAACCCCGCAGTAAAGCCGTCTACCCCCGGCGCTTTGAAGGGAGCCATTTGAAACAAAGCTGCCCTGACTTCCGCCGCCGTATAGGGTTTTGTTAATTCCACGTTCATGTCATCTATGACCTTAACTGGAACATGACTGAGCAGCTCGGCTGAATCCATAAAACCTTGGATTCATACAAATTTTGATAGAACGTTTGAACCTCGCTCTTATCTTCCTCTTCATTTGCGCAAACCGAGCCATCCGCTCGACATAAACCCTGTATTCTGTTAATACGTTTCCTTTGTGCCGCCTGAGCTTGAAAATATGCAGTGTTGCGATCGCCTTCTCTCAGCCAGGGGACACGGGACCGCTGCCGTAGCCAGATCTCCTCCTGGTGGAGGGCCTCGCGCAACTGTCGTACTACTATTTTTTCCTCCTCCGTTGGCCCTCGTCCCACCGAACGACACCTAAGATTATCGAGTCTTTTCTGCAACTGTCTGACTCGGCGAGTTAAGCAGCCAAACTCGCGAGACCCCCAAGGTTCAAGCGTTGCCTTCAGATGATTCAATGAGTCCGCAATACCTTGGAGGCCCGGTCCTCTATTTGCCTCTTGCCACGCAGCAGCAACAATGCGGTCATAGTCCACATGCGATGACCACACGTTCTCATATCTGAATTGTCTCTTTGCTCATGACATGTTCATAAGCTTTTCCTTTATCTCCGCTACAACAAAACAATGATCAGATTCGACAGAAGGTATGTGTCTGACTCTTATGTATTGAAAATGTTGCCGGAACTCTTCATTGGCAAAGACTCTATCCAGCCTCGCCTTGACATTTGCGTCACCCGCCTGCCGATTGTCCCAGGTGTACGCTGTGCCTGACCACCCCAAATCTTGGAGGGCCACTTCATCGGTGACTTCTCTGAAAGCTCTCATTTGTCTCTCTGGCCTAGCTGCCCGACTGAAGTGTTCATTAGGGTAGAGAGTTTCGTTAAAATCACCCAAACAAATCCAGGCCGCACGCGGCATGGTATACAAGGTGCGTAGGAACCGCCAACTATGATGTCTATCTTCAGCTCGAGGCGCTCCATAAAAACCAGTAAACCTCCGTTCAAAGGAGTTTTGATCTTTGTATTTAACAATAGCATCAATGTGTCCAGAACTATAATTTTTAAGATTGACAATAACATCATGTGACCAAAAAAGCCCGATGCCACCACTTAGGCCTACACTATCCACTGCAAAACACCCGCCGAAGCCTAGATGTCTTTGCAAGTCCTCAACTCTCTTCCCCTTAATTTTTGTTTCCATGACGAAGAGAAGAGTGGGTCCTTCTAGCTTCACAATGCTGCGAAGTTCTCGAACCGCCTCGGGGTTCCCAAGCCCCCGGCAGTTCCATGAGAGGCAACTCATTGGGCTGGGCAGGACCGATCGCCGGTCTCTGCCGAGTTGTCAGGCGTAGGCCTCTTCTTCTTTGGTTCACGAACCAGATCCTCATCATCTTCTCCACCCGCAGTGCTCGTACTCGGATCACGATCTTCAGGGTTTTGTGCTGCCGTAAGAAGCAACTGCTTTGGTTGATATACTACGGTCGGTCCCTCCTTCCTCTTATAGCGAGTGCTCTCCTTGTTCTTTAAGGGCGAGGCCACCTCTTCCCCCGCATCTCTAAACATAGGAAAATGTTTAAAACCGACCGGATGATTTCTACAGGAAATAAACCGTCTCGCCCACGTGCCACGCGTCCTCGTGGCCCACCAAGCGAACCGCTCGCTCCTTTCTTCTGCCAGCGAGATCACGCAACCACCATCTCCCACTTCGTTATTTGGCCCTCGCCGGAGCAGCCGGTGGGATGTCTTGCGGCACCAGGCAGCGATGCAATACTCCAGCGGTCGGCAATCTGTAGGACGACCGCATCGACATGCAGCTCCCTCTGCCGGCGATCTGCAGCT
The DNA here is from genome assembly GCA_011799875.1 of Thinopyrum elongatum. Lineage (NCBI taxonomy): Eukaryota > Viridiplantae > Streptophyta > Magnoliopsida > Poales > Poaceae > Thinopyrum > Thinopyrum elongatum. The sequence goes on from CM022298.1 coordinate 226,907,386, forward strand.
TCCTGCGCTGGCCTCGCTGCCGCCAGTGTTTGTGAGCGCCCGGTGCAGCGTTGGCGGTGCTACGAAGGTGCGCCCGGTGCTTTGGCAGAGCTCGCCGATGCAGCGTTCTCCGGTGGCACGTGAGCGTCTCGGTCTCCTTGTTGCTGCCGTCGGCAACGCTGCCATTAAGCGTATGCTGCCGCGGGCGACGCTGCAATGAAGCGGGGGCGCCGTTGCCGGCGGCGCAACAAGGCGAGGACGGCAACGCTGCCATTAAGCGTGCCCTGCTGCCGTCGACGCGACAAGGCGAGGACGGCGACGCTGCCATGAAGCGTGCCCTTCTGTCGGCGACGCTGCAATGAAGCGGGGCGCCATTGCCGGCGACGCGACAAGGCGAGGATGGCGACGCTGCCATGAACCAGGCGCTGCTGCCGGCGACGCTGCAATGAAGCGGATGCTACTGCCGAGGCGCGACAAGTCAAGGACGACGGCGCTGCCATGAAGCGGCCCTTTGCTGCCGGCGATGTTGCCATGAAGCGGGTGCTGCTGCCGGCGACGCGACAAGTTGAGAAAGGCGACGCTGCAATGAAGCTGGGCGCCGCTGCGGGCGCCGGCGTTGTGGAAGGCGGCGTCGCTGCAATGGCTTCCGGCGATGTTGTGTGGCGGAACGGCGACAGTTGGGCGACAGCGAGAAGCCGTGTTCGGTTGCTGCCCCTGGTGGCCATAGGAGAACGAAGCGGGGGAGCAGATTGACGTGATCAGAGGAGATCGATGCAGATTAGCGTTGACCCATCAAGCAGTTACGAAGGACGGATCGGGCGGCTTGTGGCCCGACTGATTTCTTCGATGATTTGTAGTATCCGCCCTAAACATATCACTGGTGCGGAGAATTGTATGATGTGACTTAGTACAAGACAAGACAAGAGACAATCATTACACTAGTATATACTCCCTCCGTTTCAAAATACAGTGCTTCTTTTATTCCCGTGCTTCAACTTTGATCATAAATTTAACCAACGAGATCGACTGCAGCAGGAGCAAAAGTTATATCAGTGAATTCGTATTTAAAAGAAGTTTTCAATTATATAATTTTTTCTTCCGTTGCAGTCGGTCTCGTTGGTTAAATTTATGATTAAAGTTGGACCTCAGAAAGTACGGGTGCACTATATTTTGAAATGGAGGGAGTATGTGCATCCTTGAAAGAAGGAAAAAAAAAACACTAAATATTGGTGCCACCATCAATGTAAGTGGTGGTTCTGAACAGCCCAATGTGATAAGCGTCGACCAAATGAGGCATTTGACTGGGTCACGACTTAAGAGCACATCTTGTTTTATGCAGTTAGAGCCAACAGCAGTGGACTTATCTGTAAAAAAAAGAGTAGTAGACTTATTTTTTTTAGAAACAATCGCAAGTTGCAACTTGCAGAAAGAATCATTAGTACTACTTGTAATTCTAAAGTCTTGCCCAGACACAGTGCATATATGCACCTCCTAGGAGTAGCTTTCGCGGCAAAGCAGGGGAGGCTTGATCCGTCGTTCCCAACAAATCCGGAGTCTGGACTGCCTCCAGACGGCGTTGACCAATGGCTTCCAAGGTCGACGTCGCCGATCGCTTCGACGTCTCCGGGCCGACGCACATCATGTCCACAGTGGGCGCCGGCCACTCTCGCGTAATGATGATTGACTGGTACTCCACTTATGTTGCATGCATTCGAGTCTATTGTGCGCAAGTTAGCTAGGTGCATGTGCACTGCATCAACTGATCTACATCCATGCGGCAGGAACAACGAGGAGCACCGGCGGTGCGTCGCCGCCTGCATCGTGAAGGGCACCTACATCCTCGAGAACGACAGGACCAGGTGCAGGGTGCACGCGGAGGCGCTGGCGCCGCCGTGGTGGGAGAGCTTCCAGTTCCGCCTTGTCAAGGTGCTCACGGACGAGTCCTACAAGCACAAGGGCGACAAGTTCATCTTCGGCGCCATCTACGAGCACGTCGCCCCGGCGGGCGGGCGCCGCCACCCTTCGGCCCCGCAGTACGTCGTGGCCTTCCGGGGGACCATGCTGCTGCACCCCAAGGCGATACACGACCTGTGCCTCGACTTCAAGATCATGGTCAACACCCTCCCGGACTGCAAGCGCTCCCAGCGCGCGCACCAGGCGGTGGACACGCTCCTGGCGACCGTCGGCGCCGACAACCGCGCCGTCTGGCTCACGGGGCACTCCCTCGGCGCGTCGCTGGCGCTGGACGTCGGGCGGGCCATGATGTCGGAGCAGGGGCTCAGCCTGCCGACCTTCCTCTTCAACCCGCCGCAGGTGTCGCTGGCCCCGGCGATCAACAGGCTGCTCCCGTCGGAGGGGCTGAGGAAGGACCTGTACGCCACGAGCAACCTCGTCAAGGCCGGGCTCGGGCTGGTCCTGAGCCCGCACCGGAAGCGCATGGAGAAGCTATTCGAGCAGCTGTCGGCGTGGGAACCGAAGCTGTACGTGCACGACAGGGACCCCATCTGCCAGGGTTTCATCGACTACTTCGAGCAGCGGGAGCAGCTGGAGGAGCGCTTCCATGGCGTGGCCAAGTCGGCGAGGACACTGTCGTACCGTGACATGCTCTTCTCCGCGGTTGGCAAGGAGAAGGAGCGGCCGCACCTCCTGCCGTCGGCGACGCTCTGGAGGAACTCCAGCATGGACAGCGACGCGCACGGACTCCAGCAGTGGTGGAAACCCAACGGCGAGCTCAGATTGAGCGACAGGCGTTATAGTTACCCTTGACCTTTGGGCATAAACTGGTGCCACGTTTGTCCTTGCTTCTATGTTCGTATCATTTTCTCAATGACGATCTTCTGCACACGTTTTACCCTTGATCCTTCGAGGTAAACCGATGCCATGTAATGCAAAGACAAAACCTTCGTACTATCATACTTGTTAATTAGCCCAGTTAACTCTTTAGATACAAATTCAGTTTTTCTTGAGAAGTTAAAAGGATCAATATGTATTGACATAAAGTCGGATTTATGATCTGTTTGCACATTTGCGTTCAATGTAACAAGGGCTTTGAAATAAGATCAATCTTGAATATATATATTTTGATGATTTTTTAAATTTCGACTTCTGAAACATGGAACTCTATGAAACACAGTGATACACTCTAGAAAACCTAGTAAAACTTGATAAGCACGAATGTTTATTATAAATTCATAATATTAAGTTTTATTATGTTCCACAAAAACAATCATATTGTTTCACTATGGTTCATCATGTTCGACAACATATCATCACTATGTTTCATACAGTTTCATCATGTTTTGGAACTTGAATTTTAAACCTGTCAAAATATATTCAAAAGTGATATTGTTTCAAAGTCCTAATTGCAAGGAACATAGGGATGCAAATGCATCATAAATTGAACTTGCGAAAGATAAAGTAGATTCAAAATTTAATATCATATGAAAAAGCATGGACGAGTGTATTATTGCTTGGCAGTGTGAGAGAAGTTGCAGGAATCTAGGTCAGTGCAATGCATGGCGTAAAGGTGACACTGATGATGTGACATAATGGGCTAATCTCTATCTCTACTTATATTTTCTAAAAAGTACCTAAGGTTCCTTTTCCTGCCAAGAGGACCATGTCCTGCCGATGGTTTCGTTGATCCTTCGTGCGACTCCCTCCCTACGTTTCACGCGTTTTTTTTTCGTCGTCCGTGTGGCTGGTGCACGCAGGCCCAGAAGGCCCAAGGCAAAGTCATGCACGAGTTCATTGATTCACACGTCTCGCTGGTCCCTGATTCCTCTCGCCCTTGACCTCACGCGCGGCCGACGCTAACCCTAGCGCCGCCGTCCACTCCCACCGGCACCGATCGTTCCCCGGATGGAGGCCCCTCGGCCGCTGACCGCACCAGACCGCATCCACTGCTACATGCCTTGCCCATAGCCCCACGATGAATGCCACATCACCGCAGACTACCTCGCCCGCCACGCGACTCCCTGACTCTGTGACGCGCGCGAATCCGGTCGCTGCTAAGCCGTTGCGGAGGTCCTCGCCGTATGGAAGACCAGGGACGACGGGGTCAATGGGGGTGGAGGAGAAAGGGTGGTGCGGTCGTCGCGGTGGAAGTGGAAGAAGTCAGAGGGGCGCTCGCCATTGGGAGTAGCCGAGGCGGTGGCGAAGATGCTTGGAAGCCGGAAGTGGAGGAATCCCAATTGGTGGGGAAGAACGTAAGATGCGGAGGTGTGGAGACGGTGGTGTGGTGAGGAAGATAGAGAAGGAATGCATTGGTTATTCAAGAAGCTGCAGGTGAGCAGCGTATTGGTTGGAACCTCCGTCCACCGTAGCCATAGAGCGACGGCTTTGGTCACACAAACGACTTTCATGGTTGTCGGTGAGGAATAGTTGCTACTGAAAGAGGAAGCTAGAGTACAAATTTCGATATATGCACAATCCAGCATCGCGTGCATGCATAACCAGTCTGATGATAATTTGTCTACTTAGTGCAGTTTACATATTTTTTCATGGCTTCATTTCATGATTTCAGACTTCAAATTTTGAGGATTGTTTGGAAGTTGTACCCACAGCATCATAACTGATTAACTGTTCTATGTTATTCTTCATTTCATTTATCATCACCTTTGGCTACTCGTGCATGCTTTGTGAAAAATCCATTTGTCAGCTTCAAGTGCAATACAAGTGTTGAACTGTGCTCCACTGAGCAACAAGCCCCATTGGGGTAGTGTACTCGAACAGTTATCCAAGTAGTCACAGTAGTGGATCTGTGAATATTTTTATCAAGGTATTATGCCATCTTTTAATTTGCTTCGCCAGTCTAAAATAATCGGTTTTCTCCAGATTTATCTTTGATGTGAGCATTTTGAAATTCCTTTATTCAGAATCTTGGTAAGAAAATTGACAACAAATAATTAAAAAAACTAATTAACCAGGTGGGAGGAGAGGGAATAAGAGAGAAGAGAGGAAATACATAGTCATATTATATTGATTTGTGAGTTGTAGCAATGCACATGTTTCTTACTACATATGAAGATCATACGTATTCGGTAGTAACATAGGGGTAGTGATAGTAATAATGGAGGCGACGTCCTGTGATGCCCCCGGCTCAATCGTGCACTAATCATACACGCAAATGCACACGATCAAGCCTAAGGACTCACGGGAAGATATCACAACACAACTCTAAAACATAAATAAAGTCATACAAGCTTTATATTACAAGCCAGGAGCCTCGAGGGCTCGAATACATAAGCTCGCATACAAGCGTCAGCGGAAGCATCAGATATCTGAGTACAGATATAAAAGAAAGCACAGATAGGCCCTTAAAAGGCGAAGCAAAAAAAAAACACTACGATCGAAAGGCGCAGGCCTCCTGCCTGGGACCCTCCGAACCTACTCCTGGTCGACGGCCAGCTCGTAGAAGTATCCAACCTCGGGGTAGCAGTAGCGATCGTCGGTGGGGCCGCTGTAACCGGGGCTCCGTCATCTGGTTGCATCAAAGGGGATATGGGGAAAAAAAAAGCAAAGCAACAGTGAGTACTCATCCGAAGTACTCAGCAAGCAAGGGTCTACACTACATATGCAACATTATCAAGGGGAGGCTGTATATGTGGACTGGGCTGCAGAAATGCCAAAATAGAGAGAAGGCCTAGTCCTATCGAAGACTAGCATCTTCAGAGGTCTTGCAGCATTAGAAGAGTGTAGATTAGTACCGTATAAAGTAGTAGTATCAATAAGTATCAACCTCACCCAGAGATCCTTTCTCGACTCCCTGCGAGAAAGCAATCCCAGAACCATACAGTCATCAACCTCGTCTAGAGATCCCTTCTCGACTCCCTGCGAGAAGCAATCCCAGAGCCATAGTATCCAATTCTAGTTGTATCGATCGGGATACAACTCCGAGTGTCCGTTACCGTAGGACCGGCTATCGATAGATGTTTTCTTCCCTGCAGGGGTTCACCAACTTACCCACCACGCTCGCTTAACTCCGGCCGGACACACTTTTCCGGGTCATGTCCGACCTCGGCTAAACGACACACCGCAGCCCTACCTAGAGCTCAGCAGAGAGGTCCGCGCCGGTCTACATCCTAAGCGCAAGGGGGTCTTGGGCCATCGCCCCTCGCCCTCCGGGTCGTTGCGCACATGGCTCAGATCCAAGCACCACCTCTGTCGTGAATGGCGCCAATCACTCCATGCCGCACTGCTGAACTGGACATCTGACAGAGCTTTCGGCTGATGCATACGATGCAGAACGCCCATACTATGCCCATGTGATGGTTAGTGCTATCGGGCCAGAGGCCCACTCAAATCAAATATCCAAATCGTTAGTACCTTGGGGGTGCGGTAACGAGCAGAGACTCACGATCGATGTGACCTCGTTGCCCCGTCTCGAGGACTTGCGGCAAGGGCCAAGAATGCCCGGCCATGCCTCGTATTCATCACTCGGGCACCATACAGGCAACCCGTCTTCACATCACACGCGGGTACCCCTCAGGGTCGACCCGCCTTTTCAAGTAACAATAGTACAGTCCAAGTATCCGTGTGTCCATAACATCTGAGGAATCCGAGGTATCACCCTCGTTGGATTCCTACTCGATGTATCCGTCAAGGTGAACTCGGAGGAATCACCCTTGCTGGGTTCACACTTGAGGTGTTGTACGACGGCGTCGTTATCGGAAGCGGTGAAGGAGGAATCACCCTCGATGACCACGACCGAATAGCTACTCTACAGAGTTAACATCAGAAGTGCTACAAGAGGTTTCACCCTCGGCACTCGATAGTAACGCTGCAGTGTCGTTACAACTAAGGGGGTGATGTGTGGTGCCGGGGTCTAGTCTTTAATCCCGTTGATCGGGTCTTCGGATAATCCAGCGAGGCAGTCGGGATAAGTGGGGTCACTGATAGGTCTCTACCTAGCCTATACTAAGCAGTTTAGGATAAGCAGGTAAGGTATCAATAGCAGATTACAATAAACAGGCTATGCATCAGAATAGGTAAAGCAGTAACAGCAGCAATTCTAATGCAAGCATGAGAGAGAAAGAATAGGCGATATCGGTATGCTCAAGGGGGGGGTGCTTGCCTGGTTGCTCGGCGGCAAAGGCAAGGTCGTCAACGGTGGCGTCGGGCTCCGGAGCTGCGTCGGTACCGGGAACTGCGTCGGAGTCTAACGAGAGAGAAGAGGGGAAGGAAACAGTATAAATACACAGTAAACATGAGCAACACAAAGCAGGCTACGCTAACGTGCAGTGCAGGGTTGCCTAAAGACATGTCTAAGTCATTTAGTTATTTTAGGATTTAAATTGGAATTATTAACCGGTGTATATGCACTATTCATCTACCGGAAAAGGGCAAAAAGTTGCGGGTTCACCTCCGTAGAGGGTCCCGACACGGAAACAGACAACACGGTTGGATTCGTCTCGTCGTTCTGAGCAACTTTCATGTATAAAGTTTTTCGATCCGAGCTACGGTTTATTTTTTATGTTTTTCTAAAGATTTAATCAATTTTAGAATGAACAGATTTAATTTTAATAAAAACAGGTTTACTGCATCAGCATGACATCAGGATGATGTCATCAGTCAACAGTGGAGTTGACTGGGTCAACTGACGTGTGGGTCCCGGTTGTCATTGACACAGTTTAACTAATCAGGGTTAATTAGCTTAATTAGGTGATTATGTTAATTAAATAGTGTTAAATAAATAAATAAATTAATTAATTGATTATTTTTATTATTCATTCTTTTTTTTAAATGTTCTGGGGCGTGGGGCCCCCTAGTCAATGGCCCAGAGGGGCGGGGCCCAGCAGTCATTGGCCCATACGACCATAGCGGGCGCCGGGCGCCAGCGGCGCGGCTGCGGGCGAAAAGGGAGGGGCCGAGCTCCGGGGGGGGGGGGGGGGGGGGGGGGGGTGTGCTGCGGAGCGGCTGGCCGACGCCGGCATGTAGCGAGGCGACGGCGGGCAGGGGGCTGGGGGCGGAACAGGGCGATGCAGCGGGGAGCCGGGCGGCGGAGCAAGGCGGCTGCGGCGGGCGACAGTGGGGCGCAGCATGGCGCGTACGCGCACGGCGAGGCGGAGGCGAGGCCAAGAGGGTGCGGGCCGGCGCGGGGGCGCGTGAGAGCGCGGCTAAGGCGCGGCCACAGGGGCATGACCGGGCGCACGGGCGCGGTGACGCGGTGAGCACGCGTGCATGCGCGGTGACTACGGGAGAGGAGGCTGGGGGGGACGGGTGTTCTCACCCACGAGCAGGGGAACAACGGCGAGGCGCGATGGAGCTCGTCGGGGAAGAGGCGGGGCTGCGTTCCGGCGAGGTGGCGGGGCGGTCTGGCGAACGGCGGAGCGGCGGGGATCCGCGTCGTGGCGGTGAGCGCCGGGGCCGATCCAGCGGCAAGGGGCGCCGGCGAGCGGCGAGGTGAGGTGGGCTCCGGCGAGTGGTCAGGGAAGGGCGGCGGCGTCAGCGTGGTCGAGCCCCCGATCCAGATCGGATCGGGAGAGGGGGGGAGAGGCGACGGGGGTGGGGGGGGAGTGGGGCGCTGGGCTAGGGTTTTCCCCCCAGGTGGGGGTTAAGTAGAGGGGTGGCTCGGCTGGGCCGGCCTGGTCTGTTAGCTGGGCCGGTTGGCCCAGTGGGGGGGGGTCTTTTATTTTGAATTTGGTTTTCTGCCTTTTCTATTTTTGTTTCAGTTTTGCATTTTCTTTTTGTACCAAAAGAGTTTTGCTTTGAACAAAACTTGGCACATAAATCTAACACAATACCTTGAGATGGAATAAAAAGTTGGGGTCAAAAGGAGTTGTCTAACCATTTTTAGAAATTGAATAGGCCAAATTTAAATGTTGCTGGACCACTAAATAAAATTCCAGGGGCACTTTGGGAATCCAAAAGAGGTTGGTTCCAACGTGAAAATTACTCGGTGTTTATTTGCAACATTATGAACATTTTAGTTTGGACATTTGAAAACTTTTATTTTCACTTTAAGTTCGAATTTCCATTTGAATTTGAATTTGAAAAGGGATATGTTACTAATGATGATTAAGCACTGTTGATCATGATGACTTGGCATAATCAAAAGGGTGATTACTGTAGCTTAATACATGGGGTGTTACAAATCTCCTCCACTAACAAGAATTCTCGTCCCGAGAATTAAGAGGTAGAAGGAAAAAGTTCGGGGTATTCCGCACGAAGATTATCCTCGCGTTCCCAAGTGGCTTCATCTTCAGTATGATTTGACCACTGCACTTTCAGGAACTTGGTAACCTTCTGACGGGTCCGACGTTCAGCTTCATCGAGAATGCGGATCGGATGCTCCTTATAAGAAAGATCATCACGCAATTCGAGCATCTCATGATCCACAGCTCGGTGCGCAGATTCCTTGAAGCATTTACGAAGTTGTGACACATGGAAGACGTCGTGGATATGAGAGAATTGCGGCGGCAACTCCAATTTATATGCCACTTGACCACATCTTGCAACAATGCGGAAAGGACCAATGTAGCATGGAGCTAACTTGCCCTTGATTCCGAAGCGGCGAGTGCCCTTCATAGGAGTGACACGAAGATAAGCTTGATCACCAGGTTGATAAGTCAAACCCCATCGTTTGCGATCATAGTTGCTCTTCTGGCGGTCCTGAGCCGCCTTGAGGTTTTCACGGACGATACGGACTTGCTCTTCGGCGTGTTGAATAATGTCCGGTCCCACGAGTGGTCGTTCCCCAGTTTCTGACCAATTCAGAGGGGTTCGACACTTACGTCCATAAAGTACTTCGAAGGGAGCCATTTTCAAGCTGGCTTGATAGCTATTGTTATATGAGAATTCCGCATAAGGAAGAGATTCTTCCCACTTCTTGCCGAAAGAAATAACACAAGCTCGCAGCATGTCTTCAAGCACTTGATTAACTCGCTCGACTTGGCCTTGGGATTGAGGGTGATAAGCTGAACTCCAGGTAATATGAGTTCCCATAGCTTCTTGGAAACTTTCCCAGAACTTTGAAGTGAAAAGGCCGCCACGGTCTGAACTAATCTCCTTCAGAATACCGTGGAGTGAAACAATTCTGGAGATATACAACTCTGCTAACTGACTAGCAGTAATAGTTTCCTTGACGGGCAGAAAGTGTGCAACTTTAGAGAGTTGGTCGACGACGACAAGAATAGCATCGTGACCCTTCTGTGACTTGGGAAGGCCAGTAATGAAATCCATTTGAACCTTATCCCATTTCCACAACGGAATAGGAAGTGGTTGCAGAATTCCAGCAGGCTTCTGATGTTCTGCTTTAACGCGACGACACACATCACATTCGGCAACATATTGAGCAATATCCTGCTTCATTTTAGACCACCAATACCTTTGACGGAGATCACGATACATCTTGGTGCTACCCGGATGAATAGACAATGGTGTGTCATATGCATCCTTCATGACCTTATCAGTCATGAGTTCGAAGCGAGGTACGACAATGCGGTTTCTGAAATACAAAGTTCCATCTTCAGACAGCAAGAAATCCCTGTACTTTTCAAGGTGAAGATCTTTCTTCATGAGATCAATTTCAGCATCTTTAGCTTGCGCATTCTTAACAGCTTTCTCAAGATCTGGTTGTATCACAAGGTTATTAAGAGAACCCTGTGGAACAATACGCAGATTCAGCTTGCGCAGTTCTTCAAAAAGACGAGGTTGAGCTCGCCTAACCATGAGGTTGTCGCAATAGGACTTGCGGCTTAAGGCATCAGCCATCACGTTAGCCTTGCCCGGGGTATAGGAAATACCCAAATCATAGTCCGCAATGGCCTCCATCCATCTTTGCTGACGGAGGTTTAGAGATGGCTGAGTGAGCAAGTACTTTAGACTTTTATGATCCATGTATATCTCGCAACGATTACCAAGAAGGTAATGTCGCCACAACTGCAGTGCATATATGACAGCAGCTAGTTCTAGATCATGTACCGGATAATTCTCTTCATGTGGGCGCAACTGACGAGAGCCATAGGCACTCACTTTACGCTCTTGCATTAGGACACATCCTAATCCTTCACGGGATGTGTCACAATAGATCACAAAATCTTTGCGAGAATCTGGAGGAGCTAGTACTGGGGCAGATGTCAGCTTGTCTTTGAGTGTTTGAAAACTTTTCTGACATTTGTCTGTCCATTCAAACTTAACGGCTTTGTGAAGCAGATCAGTCAAAGGCTTAGCAATCTTTGAAAAATTCTCGACAAAACGATGGCAATAACTTGCAAGGCTGAGAAAACTTCTCACTTGCTTGACGTTCTTCGGAGGAGTCCAGTCAAGAATAGCCTGAACTCGTTCCGGGTTAACAGCAATTCCATCCTTGGAAATCACATGACCAAGGTAGGTTACTTCAGAAAGCCAAAATTCACATTTGGAATACTTGGCATACAACTGGTGTTCTCGGAGCCTTTCCAGTACCAGACGGAGGTGTTCAGCATGTTCTTCTTTATTCTTCGAATAAACCAGAATATCATCTAGATATACCACGACAAATTTGTCGAGGTAATCCATGAAGATGTAATTCATCAGACGGGAGAATGTGGCTGGAGCATTTGTTAAGCCAAATGACATTACAGTGTACTCATAAGAGCCATAGCGAGTAACAAATGCAGTCTTTGGAATATCCTCTTCGCGAACTCGGATCTGGTGGTATCCCAATCTAAAATCAAGCTTAGAGAATACTGAGGAACCAGCAAGTTGATCATACAGATCGTTGATTCTAGGAAGCGGATACTTGTTCTGAATTGTTGCTTGGTTGATAGGTCGGTAATCCTGAACCAACTGATTCGTACCATCCTTCTTCTTAACGAAGAGTGAAGGTGCTCCCCAAGTAGAGGAACTGGGGCGGATGAAACCCTTCTTAAGTGACTCGTCGATTTATTCCTTAAGTTCGAGAAGATGGTGCGGAGGCATTTTATAAGGACGCTTCGCAATAGGAGTTGTGCCTGGTTTCAAGTCGATGACAAACTCAACAGCTCTAGCAGGGGGTATTCCTGGAAGTTCCTCTGGGAAGACGTCTTGAAAATCACGAACAACGGGAACGTTCTCGATGCCTTCAAGAGGTGAAGCATTCAACGCATTCAGAGCATAAATTTGGCTCTCGGCATTCTGCATCATCTTGGCTGAGTAGTTGATCACCTGACCAGACGGGTGTGTGAGCTGGACTGTCTTAGTAGCACAGTCAATCAAAGCATTATGGGCTGTCAACCAGTCCATACCGAGAATGATGTCTATGTCAGAAGGTCCAAGAACATAAACCCTTCAATTCTGATCTGATTGTTGTGACTTACCATCTTGGTTTGCCACCTGGAACGGGGAGTGATATGTAACACCCCCAGTGGTTAACTACAGTAATCCCCTTTTGATTATGCCATGTCATCATGACCAATAGTGCTTAAACATCATTTGGATCCCATCCCTTTTCAAATTCAAATTCAAATGGAAATTCAAACTAAAATTGAAAATAAAAGTTGTCCAAACTCAGAAACTAAAATGTTCATTAAATAGCAAATAATTTGGAGGCAATGATAAAATTGTAACCAACCTTATTGAAGTTGGGTAAGTGACTCAAACATTCTTAAACAGTGACTAAAGACAATATTTAATAACCTTTTATTTAATCTAAATTAAATATGAAATTATGTTTTGCCCAAACTAGTTTTTGGTGATAGGGTATAATGCACTGCTAATTATGAGCTAGGTCACTAAATTTTGTAAAAGTCATTTAGTGGCCTAACTATTTGCAAAACAGAAAATGAGAGAAAAGAAAATAAGAAAAAGAAAATAAAACAAATAAAAGAAAAACAGAACCACCCCAGCCCAACTAGGCCTCAGCCCAGCCGACCGGCCCACTCCCTCGTCCCTGGCCTATATGGCCTGCCTCCCCCCACACAGTAACCCTAACCCCCATTCCCTCGCCCGCTCTTCCCCCCTCGATCTGGATCGGCCCTGTCGATCCCCGACGCCGCCGCTGCCTCGCCATGTTCGGACGCCGTCGCCGCGCCTCCTCACCTCTCCCTCGTCGGCTCCATCGAGCCTCGCCGGCCCCCTGTTCCTCTACAACGGGGGAGAGAAACCCCGACCTCCCTCCGCCTCCTTTGCTCCGCTGCGACGCGGCGCTCACCGCGCGCTCCCGACCCCTGCCTCACGCGCGCGCGCCCTGCGCGTCCCGGCCGCACCCGGACGCGCCCCGCGCTCACCGTGCGCCCCGCCGCGGCCCCCTGCTAGCCGATGCCGCGCGCTCTAGCCCCACAGCTCGCGCTGGCCTCACCCCGCTTCCCCCCCCCCCGCCGCATCGCCCGCGCCTGCAGCCACCGAGCGCACGCCCTGCCTGGCTCTCCCGCTTGCCCCGCTCGCTGGCCGCGCGCTCGCCTGCAGCTCGTCCGCTCGCGCACGCGCCTCGTCCGCGCCGGGGCCGACCCCTGCTGCTCACTCGCCCATATCGCCACCGCTGCGGCTTCGCCGCCCCTGTCCCGCACGCGTCGTCCACCACCCGCTCGCTCGTCCTCGCCGGCGTTGCACGCCATGACGGCGACGCCGCCCGTTAGCGCCCAGGCGCCCCGCGCCCGTGGCCGACGCCCGGGCTCGCCCCTGGCCGCGCCCGCGTGCCCGCTTATGGCCTGTGGGTCACTGGCGATTGGGCCCGATGCCCCTGTACCATTGACAGACGGGGCCCCAGCCCCAGAACGGTTTAAAAATAAAAATAATAATAAAATAAATTAATACAATTAATAATTAGTTAATTAATTAGTGATTTAATTAATTTAATTAATTATGTTTAATTAATCTAATTAATTAGTTAGTTTAATTAAACTGTAATTAGATTAAGTAAACCCTAATTAGCCTGCCGTGACACTGACAGGTGGGACCCACTGGTCCTGATGTCACAGTGATGTCATGATGATGTCACCCTGCTACTGTTTTGGATAATTCGAATTAAAATAATCTGTTAATTCCAGAAATTGTTAAAATCTTTAGAAATTCGTAGAAAATAATCCGTAGCTCAGATCGAAAAAACTTTGTACATGAAAGTTGCTCAGAACGACGAGACGAATCCGAATACGCAGTCCGTTCGTCCGTCACACATCCCTAACTACCCGAACATGGAACCGTTCCCCTCCGGTCATCTGTCTGACAAATGTCCGGAACCGGGAAAACATTCCCGGATGGATTCCCCCTTCCTCGGTGTTGTGCAACCATACGTTAGGACACACCCGGCACTCCATATTGTCATGTCGTATATTGTGTTGCTCATGTTTGATGTGTATTTATACTGTTTCCTCTCCCTCTTCTCTCTCGTTAGACCCCGAAGTCGTCCCCGAGACCGACGCAGCTCTGGAGACCGACGCCACCGTTGACGACCTTGCGTTTGCCGCCGAGCAACCAGGCAAGCCCCCCCTTGAGCATCCCGATATCGCCTATTCTTTCTCTCTCATGCTTGCATTAGAATTGCTGCTGCTACTGCTTTACCTATTCTGATGCATAGCCTGTTTATTGTAACCTGCTATTGAAACCTTACCTGCTTATCCTAAACTGTCTAGTATAGGCTCAGTAGAGACCTATCAGTGACCCCACTTGTTCCGATTGCCCCGCTGGATTAACAAAAGACCCGATCGACGGGATCAAAGACAGGCCCCGGCACTGCACTTCACCCCCTTAGTTGTAAAGACACTGCAGTGTTACTATCGAGTGTCGAGGGTGATACCTCGTGTAGAACTTCAGATGTTAACTCTGTAGAGTAGCTATTTGGTCGTGGTCATCGAGGATGATTCCTCCTTCACCACTTCCGATAACGACGCTGTCGTGCAACACCTCAAGTGTGAACCCATCGAGGGTGATTCCTCCGAGTTCACCTTGACGGATACATCGAGTAGGAATCCAACGAGGGTGATACCTCAGATTCCCCTGATGTTATGGACACACAGATACTTGGACTTTACACTGTTACTTGGAAAGGCGGGTCGACCCTGAGGGGTACCCGCGTGAGCCTAAGTGGCGAGTGTTGTGGAGATGGGTTGACCTGGATGGTGCCCGAGTGATGAATACGAGGCGCGGCCGGACATTCTTAGCCCTTGAAGCAAGTCCTCGAGACGGGGCGACGGGGTCACATCGATCGTGAGTCTCTGCTCGTTACCGCAAGCCCTAGTCCACTAACGATTTGGATATTTGATCCGAGCAGGCCTCTGGCCTGATAGCACTAACCATCACGTGGGCATAGTATGGGCATTCTGCATCGTAGCATCAGCCGAAAGCTTTGTCAGACGTCTAGTTCAGCCTTGCGGCCGGGACGGACCGGTGCCCTCCTGGTGCCTGGCTTCACCCTGCTCGCAACGACTCGGAGTGCACAGGGCGATGGCCCAAGACCCCTGAGCGCTTAGGATGTAGACCGGCGGGGACCTCTCTGCTGAGCTGTAGGTAGGGCTGCGGTGTATCGTTTGGCCGAGGCCGGGCATGACCCAGGAAAGTGTGTCCGGCCAGAGTTAATCGAGCGTGTTGGGTAAGTTGGTGCACCCCTGCAGGGAAGAACACATCTATCGATAGCCGGTCCTACGGTAAAGGATACTCGGAGTTGTATCCCGATCGACACAACTAGACCGTGAGATGATACCTGGATATATGGCTCTGGGATTGCTTCTCGCAGGGAGTCGAGAAGGGATCTCCGGACAAGGTTGATGACTGTATGGCTCTGGGATTGCTTTCTCGCAGGGAGTCGAGAAAGGATCTCTGGGTGAGGTTGAGACTTAATGATACTACTACTTTATATGGTACTAATCTACACTCTTCTAATGCTGCGAGACCGCTGAAGATGCTAGTCTTCGTTAGGACTAGGTTTTCCTCTTTATTCTGGTATTTCTGCAGCCCAGTCCACATATACAGCCACTCTTTGATAATGTTGCATATGTAGTGTAGATCCTTGCTTGCTGAGTACTTCGGATGAGTACTCACGGTTGCTTTGCTTTCTTTTTCCCCATATACCCCTTTTGATGCAACCAGATGACGGAGCCCCTGAGACAGCTGCCCCCGCCGACGATCGCTACTACTACCCCGAGGATGGATAGTACTACGAGCTGGCCGACGACCAGGAGTAGGTTCGGAGGGTCCTAGGCAGGAGGCCTGCGCCTTTCGATCGTAGTGTTTTATTTTGCCCCGCCTTTCTAAAGGCCTTTCTGTTTCTCTTTTAATATCTGTACTCAGATATCTGATGCTTCCGCTGACGCTTGTATGCGAGCTTATGTATTCGAGCCCTCGAGGCCCCTGGCTTGTAATATAAAGCTTGTATGACTTTATTTATGTTTTTTAGAGTTGTGTTGTGATATCTTCCCGTGAGTCCTTAGGCTTGATCGTGTGCATTTGCGTGTATGATTAGTGCACGATTGAGCCGGGGGCGTCACAAGTTGGTATCAGAGCCGACTGCCTCTAGGAACCCCCTTTCCAACTCCTTGGCCAAAGTTGAGTCTAGTGGTCCAGAAACTAATTTACTAACTTGGCTGTGTGGCTTACGGGCCCACGTCGTCAATTGGGTGGTATTAGGATCTTTTACTCCTCGACCTTTACTCTGGGACTCTGATCTCTCTCCTATTCGGGTTAAAATTTTACTAACTCCACCATTAGGTTCTCGCGATCACATCCACCCGGTGTTCTCAAATATTCCCCCTTGCTTCAAGATTGTGGGCCAGGTTCTGCTTGCAGGATCCTCTTATCGAGGGCACCCTGTGTTGTCACTTGCAGATTCCTCGCCCCAACAGTTTTCTCCGATGTTGATGTAGCCTTTGCTATGTCTCGTTGTGTACTTCCTTGCCGCGTGCCTGCGCGCCACCTAGCTTGTCTAGCTGCGTGCATTGCCGAACTCCTACCGCCGTTTGTGTCCAACTCCGTGCATCGTTCTGTATGTCTTTAATGACTACTAATATGCACCTGATGCCTCCTTGTTCATTACTCATGCTACATCATGAATGACCTCTTACACCTGCAATTTTGCTTGCTAAACTACCCCTATTGATTTGGCAGGATGGCTGACGATCCTCCACCTCCATCCTATATTGCCGCAATGATGCAGCAGTTTGAATTGAACTGTCAGCTCAACGAGAGTCTGGTAAAACGTTTGGAACGCAACGATGCTCGTCAGGAGCCTGGACCGATCTCATTGCCAGAATTTGTTCGTCTCAATCCATCTGTTTTCCGCAACTCCACCAATCCTATGGATGCTGATGATTGGCTTCGTGACATCCTGTTTGAGATGGAGTCAGCTAATGTGGCCCCTGATAGTTACGTCACCTTTGCGACATTTCACTTGAAGGGTCCTGCTGCTCAATGGTGGGAAAGCCACAAGGGTATGTTGCCTGCAGAGACTGTAACCACTTTGCAGGAATTTAAGTCAGCTTTTCATGCATAGTACATTCCTCAAGGTCTGATGGACCAGAAGAAGCAGGAGTTCCGCAAACTCTCACAGGGCACAATGACTGTGGATGAATATCAGAGGAAATTCCTTGAATTGTCCCGCTATGCTGAAGATGACGTCTGCACTGACGCCCGCAAGCAGGAGAAATTCCGTGAAGGACTGCGTACGGATATAAACCTCGCACTTGCTGTCCATGATTGTACAGACTTCGCAACGCTTGTCAGCCAAACTTTCTGAGTTGAGACTGCTCTGACTAAACACCAGGAATCGCTCAAACGCACTCCTGAAGCTGGCTCATCCTCGAGTCAGCCTGTTCAGAAACGTCGAGTCTGGATCCCACACAATGTTCATCATCGACCTGCTCCAACACCAAGGCCGTCTTATGTTGCACCTCGTCTGCCTCCGCCACCGAGACAGCTAACGATTCAGGGTGGACAGTCCAATGCCATGGCTTCACCTCAGGCTGCACCACGTCCTCCTGATGGTCGTACGAAGGGCCATCGAACCCATCATTCCAGAAGTCGTAAGGCCAGGCCGCTTGCTATGGGTCATGGCCAGGTCACTCATGTCAAAATGGGAGAAGCTCATGAGTCACCTAAAATCGTGATGGGAACTCTGCCAGTTAATTCAGTTGCAGCTTCCGTTCTATTTGATTCCAGGGCATCACATTCCTTTGTGTCCCAGCAATTTGCACAAATACATAGGTTAGCTATGAGCTCATTACCCACTCCATTAGAGATTACCATATAAAGTAGTAGTATCATTAAGTCTCAACCTCACCCAGAGATCCTTTCTCGACTCCCTGCGAGCAAGCAATCCCAGAGCCATACAGTTATCAACCTCGTCCGGAGATCCCTTCTCGACTCACTGCGAGAAGCAATCCCAGAGCCATATATCCAGGTATCATCTCACGGTCTAGTTGTATCGATCGGGATACAACTCCGAGTGTCCGTTACCGTAGGACTGGCTATCGATAGATGTTTTCTTCCCTGCAGGGGTGCACCAACTTACCCACCACGCTCGCTTACCTCCGGCCGGACACACTTTTCTGGGTCATGTCCGACCTCGGCCAAACGACACACCGCAGCCCTACCTAGAACTTAGCAGAGAGGTCCCCGCCGGTCTACATCCTAAGCGCAAGGGGGTCTTGGGCCATCGCCCCTCGCCCTCCGGGTCGTTGCGCACAGGGCTCAGATTCAAGCACCACCTCTGTCATGAATGGCGCCAATCACTCCATGCGCACTGCTGAACTAGACATCTGACAGAGCTTTCGGCTGATGCATACGATGCAGAACGCCCATACTATGCCCACGTGATGGTTAGTGCTATCGGGCCAGAGGCCCACTCGAACCAAATATCCAAATCGTTAGTACCTTGGGGGTGCGGTAACGAGCAGAGACTCACGATCGATGTGACCCCGTCGCCCCGTCTCGAGGACTTGCGGCAAGGGCCAAGAATGCCCAGCCACACCTCGTATTCATCACTCGGGCACCATACAGGCAACCCGTCTTCACATCACACGCGGGTACCCCTCAGGGTCGACCCGCCTTTCCAAGTAACAATAGTACAGTCCAAGTATCCGTGTGTCCATAACATCAGGGGAATCCGAGGTATCACCCTCGTTGGATTCCTACTCGATGTATCCGTCAAGGTGAACTCGGAGGAATCACCCTTGCTGGGTTCACACTTGAGGTGTTGTACGACGGCGTCGTTATCGGAAGCGGTGAAGGAGGAATCACCCTCGATGACCATGACCGAATAGCTACTCTATAGAGTTAACATCAGAAGTGCTACAAGAGGTTTCACCCTCGGCACTCGATAGTAACGCTGCAGTGTCGTTACAACTAAGGGGGTGATGTGCGGTGCCGGGGTCTGGTCTTCAATCCCGTTGATCGGGTCTTCGGATAATCCAACGGGGCAGTCAGGATAAGTGGGGTCACTGATAGGTCTCTACCCAGTCTATACTAAGCAGTTTAGGATAAGCAGGTAAGGTATCAATAGCAGATTACAATAAACAGGCTATGCATCAGAATAGGTAAAGCAGTAACAACAGCAATTCTAATGCAAGCATGAGAGAGAAAGAATAGGCGATATCGGTATGCTCAGGGAGGGGGGGGTGCTTGCCTGGTTGCTTGGCGGCAAAGGCAAGGTCGTCAACGGTGGCGTCGGGCTCCGGAGCTGCGTCGGTACCGGGAACTGCGTCGGAGTCTAACGAGAGAGAAGAGGGGGAGGAAACAGTATAAATACACAGTAAACATGAGCAACACAAAGCAGGCTACGCTAACGTGCAGTGCAGGGTTGCCTAAAGACATGTCTAAGTCATTTAGTTATTTTAGGATTTAAATTGGAATTATTAACCGGTGTATATGCACTATTCATCTACCGGAAAAGGGCAAAAAGTTGCGGGTTCACCTCCGTAGAGGGTCCCGACACGGAAACAGACAACACGGTTGGATTCGTCTCGTCGTTCTGAGCAACTTTCATGTATAAAGTTTTTCGATCCGAGCTACGGTTTATTTTTTATGATTTTCTAAAGATTTAATCAATTTTAGAATGAACAGATTTAATTTTAATAAAAACAGGTTTACTGCATCAGCATGACATCAGGATGATGTCATCAGTCAACAGTGCAGTTGACTGGGTCAACTGACGTGTGGGTCCCGGTTGTCATTGACACAGTTTAACTAATCAGGGTTAATTAGCTTAATTAGGTGATTATGTTAATTAAACAGTGTTAATTAAATTAATTAATTAATTGATTATTTTTATTATTCATTCTTTTTTTAAATGTTCTGGGGCGTGGGGCCCCCTAGTCAGTGGCCCAGAGGGGCGGGGCCCAGCAGTCATTAGCCCATACGGCCATAGCGGGCGTCGGGCGCCAGCGAAGCGGCTGCGGGCGCATCCGTGCGGGGCCGAGCCCGCGGGGGGGGGGGGGGGGGGGGGGGTGCTGCGGAGCGGCTGGCCGGCCGCGGCGTGTAGCGAGGCGACGCGGGCAGGGGCTGGGGCGGAACAGGGACGACGCAGCGGGAGCGGGCGGCGTGCGGGCGCGGAGCAAGGCGCTGCGCGAGCCGACGTGGGTCGTCAGTGTGGTGCGTACGCGCACGGCGAGGCGGAGGCGAGGCCAAGAGGGCGCGGGGGCGCGCGAGAGCGCGGCCACAGGGGCATGGCCGGGCGCACGGGCACGGTGACGCGGTGAGCGCGCGTGCATGCGCGGTGACTACGGGAGAGGAGGCCGGGGGGGACGGGTGTTCTCACCCACGAGCAGGGGAACAACGGCGAGGCGCGATGGAGCTCGTCGGGGAAGAGGCGAGGCTGCGTTCCGGCGAGGTGGCGGGGCGGTCTAGCAAACGGCGGAGCGGCGGGGATCCGCGTCGTGGCGGTGAGCGGCGGGGCCGATCCAGCGGCGAGCGGCGAGGTGAGGTGGGCTCCGGCGAGTGGTCAGGGAAGGGCGGCGGCGTCGGCGTGGTCGATCCCCCGATCCAGATAGGATCGGAGAGGGGGGGAGAGGCGACGGGAGTGGGGGGGGGGAGGTGGGCTGCTGGGCTAGGTGTTTCCCCGGTGGGGTTAAGTAGAGGGGTGGCTCGGCTGGGCCGGCCTGGTCTGTTACTGGGCCGGTTGGCCCAGTGGGGGGGGGGGGTCTTTTATTTGAATTTGGTTTTCTGTCTTTTCTTATTTGTTTCAGTTTTGCATTTTCTTTTAGTACCAAAAGAGTTTTGCTTTGAACAAAACTTGGCACATAAATCTAACACAATATCTTGAGATGGAATAAAAAGTTTGGGGTCAAAAGAAGTTGTCTAACCATTTTTAGAAATTGAATAGGCCAAATTTAAATGTTGCTGGACCACTAAATAAAATTCCAGGGGCACTTTGGAAATCCAAAAGAGATTGGTTCCAACGTGAAAATTACTCGGTGTTTATTTGCAACATTATGAACATTTTAGTTTGGACATTTGAAAACTTTTATTTTCACTTTAAGTTCAAATTTCCATTTGAATTTGAATTTGAAAAGGGATATGTTACTAATGATGATTAAGCACTGTTGATCATGATGACTTGGCATAATCAAAATGATGATTACTGTAGCTTAATACATGGGGTGTTACACGTCATATTCTCGCACATTGTTAGGAAGCGAGTGGTTGAATTGATGTTGATGTGCATTATATGTGGGCTTGGCCGCTTAGATCATCAAACGAGATTGACTGAGTAAATGCTTATTTATTTTGTTCTTCATTTAACTTTGTGGTGGATTATTAGCCGGATGCCCCATTTATGGGGATGTCGAGCTTGGATTGGAAAGGCGGACATTTGAAGATAGTTGGTGGAGGAAGAATACTGTAAAAAAAATCAACAATATTGTCTGATGTGCATTGAGGATCCTAAAGGTATAAATTTAGCGCGGTTAAAGTTAAATCACTAAGATATGTATGCCCCGTTGCAACGCACGAGCAATTACCTAGTAAACAATAAGATACACAAGACTACAGACATACATATCTGAAAGCGAAGCAAATGGATGGTTTGAACCATGCATTGGATGTCCCGTGCACGGTAGAATTGCTTTTCTCACACCATTGGAGACTCTTGAATAATGTTTGAACTATGTCACTGCGAGGTATGAAAAAAATACAAGCACGGATGACATTACAAACAACATCGGATACTTCTATACATACGAACGATAGTTGTTACACCAAGGCACACCCATTGCAGTTCATAGCAATGCTAATAGAAAGATGAAGCTGTATGTAAATAGCATACCAAGCATCCTCCGCAGGATTAAACACGCAAAATTGGAGCCGATACCTACTGTAAGACGACTCCTTGTTTGTTGAGGCAAATGAGCCTTAAAAGCTCCTCTCCACCCCAATCGCCTTTTTATCGGCATAAACAGGAAGCCTAGCTGCCAATTAGATGGGTTGCGGAGCAAGAGAGTACCGATGGTAGACATGCATACCACAATGGCGATTCGCTCACTAACTGGGCTCAAGACAACATAAGCTCCTAGTGCAAATGCTGCAACCATGCCTCTTGTCGCCTGCTCCATGCAAACTACAGAGAAGAACATGTAGAGTGCACGAAGCAGTGGATGAACATGATCCGAACCAGCATAGGTGAGCCAGATGGTGGACAACGTGGAGCCCACAAATGCAAGTGTGTTTGCCATCACAAATGCCTTGAAGGTGTATCTATGCGACAAAATTG
The DNA here is from genome assembly GCA_011799875.1 of Thinopyrum elongatum. Lineage (NCBI taxonomy): Eukaryota > Viridiplantae > Streptophyta > Magnoliopsida > Poales > Poaceae > Thinopyrum > Thinopyrum elongatum. The sequence goes on from CM022298.1 coordinate 226,929,956, forward strand.
GTGCACCAGCATGCGGATGACCGTCAGATATGTTGCCACCGGGTAGAGTGAATACTGCTGCAAACGTGACTGTTGAGACAAGGACGGAGCCAACTACTAAATTCTGCGCAATGTTGCTAAATTTCTTTAGCTCGTTCCCAGAGGCTTTCCCAATGTGGAACTCATCTATGAAATGATCCAGGCGACGCGGAGTAAGGACAGCTCCTGTCCATGCTAAACAGCGAAGTATAATGACCTGTGGATTCTATCAGAACAAATCAACATTTCAGAAAAACAAAGCAGCTGAACTGGAAATGTTCTACAGCCAAACAAGAATACACATTAAACTGTGCCAAGAAGAATAGATTTGGTAGGCTCAAGAAGATTACCAGTGTATAACTCATCCCTTTGTCAGTTGCCAGTACCGCAAGATCTAAGGCAGTCAGGCCCTTGTTGTTCACTATATTTGGCAGTACACTTTTATTTGCCATCAGAAGGCTTACTATCATCTGGTCTGCATTCTTGACTGCAAGATGCAGAGCTGTATTCCCTTCATAATCCATGACATTCACCATTCTTTCGAGCTCTGGGGTATCACAGAAATGCCAAACAACTTTCCATTTCTTATGCTCAACAGCAATATGTAAAAAGTTCCTTCCTTTACCATCAAGCTTCTCATCACAATCTGGGCAGTGTTTGCAGAGTTCATAGATTAGTTGACCATACCCCATTTTAGCAGCAACATGTACAGGAAACAATCCATTTGAATCTGGGACATATGCTGGAGAAGTATCATATCTCAGTAACAGCTTCAATGCGGAAATGTTTCCAGCTGATGCAACATAATGAAGAGGAGTGCTTCCTGAATCATCAACTTCTTTCACAAGTGCCGGATTCCACTGCAACAGTTCCTGTGTCATTTCTGTTACTAAAAACTTAGTAACTATGTCAGCTACACAAAATCCAATTTAACATTCTAGGAAGATACTATTTAGAATAAACAATAAATTAGTTTTTCTAATCTAACAATAAATTAGTGCTGCAATGAATATAACCCTTGTTGTCTTTTGAAGAAAGAAAAAAAATCTCATTCTATACATATTCACAGGATATTCAACGTGAACCAAATAATGTGTAAATGTATTGATTGTTCTGTAAAGTAGGAAAGATGCAAACAAAACAAAAGTAAGTAACTGATCAAATATGTCACTCAAGCACCAATCAGGAGCAATGACGAACTTCCAAAATTCAAAAATCACTTTATGATGTCAATTACAAAGATGAACAGAGTTCTGAGGTAAATAATACATGGTATCTTAACTACGTATGCTTACATGTATGTCCTATCTTCTACTACAAACTTAAAAAAAAAACAGCCCATGGTATTGGTATCTTACCTATGGATATACAACCAAGAAGATTTATCAACTCTATTTTTTGCAGGAAAACTGTATAATTACCATCCAACTATCAAGATTGATTAACACTACACTTACTATACACCTAAATTAAGTGTTCGCACGATGAAATTAGAGGGGGTGGCTGTCCCTAGGGGTAGCAGGCTATTTCCCATACTCAAATGTAGATAAAATATCAAAATCATTCAGAAGTCACAGCGAATACGAATATTAGACTGAACTTTTGATTTGAATTGCAGTTTACAAGTTATCAAATTTTCAATAGACTTAAATACGGAAGCTTTTATCTATAATGATTAAGTCAATACAACTACATGTTTTGTAAAGTTTTCCGCCAAGTTCCACTCTATCTTCTGATCCTAAAAAGGAAAACCCCATCCTATCCTTTGACCCTATCTATCTTGTTCTTAACTCACGCAGATCCCATAATTACATTACTTCAAGAAAATTCCCATTATATTTACACATACTGGTATACATTTCCATCATTCCAAACTCAGATATCCTTTTCAATCGGAATATAGGTTCTTTTTACATATTTAATTTTTTGGTCTCATGAGCCACACTACTCATTTCAGTAGTACTATCCCAAACTCTAGTGCGTGCCAGAGTCACCAGAGTGTCTCCACCTCAAAAATAAAGAAAAAAGAAGGAATCATTACAGTCAGATCCTATAGCGCCACAAACACTAAAGTGCCTACCAGCACATACCCCACTAGCCCAAATCAATCATGTTACCCTCGACAGCTTGCTCCATGCGACCCAGATACCCCGAACCCAACACTGCTAGTTGGTACTGTTCGAATTTAGTTGAGTACAAGTGTAGAACCTAGCCTATAACTTTTTTTTCCTACTGAAATGTAAAGCAGAATCAAACAGAGCAGAACCTAACCTACACTAAAATTCAAAACAGAATCACCTGAAAGCAAATTGTTATATTAAAGAGAAACCAAGAAAGAGTACCCTACCGCTTGATTTAGAAGTAGTTTCTAATCTCAACTGAGCTATAGTCCAGCTAAAGATTATTTCAGTCAATTACAGGTGAAGAAAATACTTCAGACACACATCTTGCAGAGTTGCCAATAAGGCAATATAATAACCAACTAAATACAAGGCGATGTCTCGTCAGGCACTCACCGTTACTCGAGAGGACAGCGGCGTGCAGCGGCGTGCGCCTTCCCGGGCCCGTGCACGAACACAATTTTGGCACCTCATCTTCGTCGGCGTCGTCGTTCTTATACGACTTGATAAGAACGCGCACCATCCCAAGTGATCCTGCGGCCGTTGCCATGTAAATCGGCGTCTCCCCCGCGCCACCGCACAGCCCCGCGAGCCCCGGGTCCGCGGCGGCCAGCGCACGCGCCGCGGCCTCGTGCCCGCCCCGCACCGCGTCGTGAAGAGCCGTCTCGCCGCGCTTGTTGGTGGCGCGGGTGAGGGCGCGCAAGGACGAGGTGGAAGGGGAGGAAGCGATGAGGAGGGCGGCGACCTTGTGGGCCCCGGCGCGAGCAGCGAGGTGGAGCGGCGTGTCCAGAGCGGCGTTGCAGGCAGCGAGGAGGCCAGAGGTGCGGCGGAGGATGACCGCCGCGAGTGCCGCGTGCCCGCCGGAAGCGGCCACGTGAAGGAGCGTGTTGCCTCCTGCGGTGGTAGCGGTCTCCAGGTCGGGCGCGGACGGGTCCGCGAGGAGCTCCTTCACGAGCCGCCGCTCGTCGCCGCTGCGCGCCGCGCGGAGGAGTGCGGGCCTCAGGGATGGCGCGGTTGCCAGCGGCCGAGGCGTTGTGCAGGACGCGGTAGACGGCGGCGAGGTCTCTGCATCGGGCGAGGACATCGTGTGCGCGTCGGTTGGGACGAGTTGGGACGTGGGTGGTTTACTTCGGAAGATTCATGTCACTGGCGATCGGTGACTTCCTGTGCTTCAAAACATTGAGGAGGCAAAACTAAACCGATACCGTTTTCCTATTTGTCCCTCGGTGGTTTTTTTTTTAACACAGTACAGATGCAAACGCTCATATACACGCGCATACACTCACCCTTATGAATGCACACATGCACACCCTACTCCTATAAGCACCTCCGAAAGACTAAGCCGGCATATCATCTTGCAATTTACGAAGTCACCTCGGTGGTTTATTATATGTGTATATACACATGTCCCTTCTCTTCAACCGCGTTTTTCCTTTCGTTTTGCTATGTACTCCCTACGTAAAAAAATATATAATATTAGCATCTCTAGCAGATCCCGTATAACCTCGCTGGGGCGCATTTTTCCTGCGGTTTTACGGGACGGTCAAAAAATCCGGCCCGACCAGGTCCGGTAAAAACGGCCCGGCCCATAAAATCTTTACGAGAGGCCCGTAAATCGCCCGCGATTCCGGTATACATGCCGGCTCCGGGACGATTTCGGCTTCCCATCCCTCTTTTCCCCAATCCACCTTCGCCGCGTTGCTTGCACTCCAGCGACAATTCGAGCGACTTCCGTCGTCGTTTTCTGGCGAGGTTAGGCACCCGAGGCGAGATGAGATGTCGTGCGCGGGATCCGGGTGGGGTGGCTGAGGGGGGTGTCGGGGTTACGATCCTGACAATGAGTACTAGGGGTACAAAAGAGGGGCAGAGCCTAGCTACAGCGCAGGTGTAACACTCGGTGTTTAACGAGTTCAGACCCCTCTCGGAGGAGGTAATAGCCGAGGCTTTGTTTTCTTGAGGGGTATAATTACAGAGATTGCTTAACCCTTGTATAGGAGGAGGGGGAAGGCTTATATAGAGTGCACCGTTGCCCCGCCGTTCCCACGTCGCAAGTGTGGATTTAATGTCATAACTACGGCAGTTACATGTATGAATGGCCACAACTACAACAATTACAGGTAATGGTAGCCATGACTCTACTTTAAGGATGACTTAGGATTCCTCGACCATTGCAGCTCCCACGTCGTCCCTTCACCTCTCTTGTCCGAGTGATGTTGGTCATGCCGACTGACGGGTGGTCGTCCGAGTGCCGTCGAGGTGTCCGAGTGGACCTCCTGATGTTCACATCCGAGTGCTTGTGTGGTCTTGAGACCCACCAATGATGATGTGGGGCCCTACCAGATAACAGGTCCTTGACCCTACCTATAGTAGGTGACCTCATCATTAGCCCCCGAATCGGTTGAGGTTTTGTAGGGCAAACGGACTGAGCTTTCGGTTAGGTCCGAGTGCTTCTGGAGCACTCGGAATATGTTCCCGAATTGTGGTCCGTTGCTCCGTATACGAAAACACAACGGATTCTGGACCAAAGGGTTCCCCCAGATGATCGGGTGTTGTTGACCGCCGAGAAAAAACTGGTGGCAGAGAAAAAACTGGTGGCATTCATTTGTCTCTCGGAGGAGATAGACTTGAGGTCTGAGTGAGGACATGCCATTACATCCCGAGTGGCAACGCCGACGCGTGATCTGACTCTCCGGGGAGATGCCACTCCTTATCCCAGGGGAACGCCAGCGTGGGTCATCGACGAGTCCAGATTTACGAGTCATGCGCCTTGGAGCCTAGTGAAAGGGCCAAGTCAACCCGCGGAGGGGCACCAAGCTTGTCTCATAGCAATCCCGAAGAAGACTTCAGTCGGGTGTTTAGCGTGGCCGAGTGCACGGGTCCCTGTGGAGGGTGGTTAGTCGGACTGACGGATGCCCTTCAGGAAAGGGGCCGTGGGCAATCAATCGGATTGATTCGCTCCGGAAATCACGGGATTTGAATTTGTGTGCGCGCGCGCAGAAGCGGTAACGACGTGGGTTGGTGGGGAAAGTGGGGGCACGCCGCCTCGATTTTTGCCCACGAAATCCGCCATGTGCCACTATTGCTCTGCGTGAAACCCTACTGCGCGCGCCGTCGATCCAGAGATCTGCGGCGAGAGATCCGCCCCGCGATTTTTACCGGAGATATAAAAGAATTGGGGTTGGGGTTAGACCTCCAGATCCCCTTCTCTCCCTCGACTCTTCCGCTTCCCTTCTCCACCCGAGCGTACTGAGCACTCGAAACCATGGCGAAAGACTCCACGGCCAAGGCGGAGAAGGCGAAGAAGGCCGGGAAAGCCACCTTCTCGGGCTCCGGCGCATCGGCTGGGGGCGCATAAGGGGATTGGATCCCCTCGCACATCTCGGCCAAGAGGTTGGAGGACCTCACCTCGGAAGGGCTCATCCCGCAGGATGGATGGTGCCGTCCGAAGGCGGGGTAGGTCAAGCCGGCGCCGCAAGAGGACGAGCGCGTTCTCTTGGTGACCCACATCGGAGAGGTTTCTCGATGCCTCCTCATCCTTTCTTTCGAGCCTTTCTGGACTATTTCGGGGCGCAGCTCCACCATCTTCCCCCAAACGCTGTTATCTACCTTTCGGCCTTCATTTCTCTCTGCAAAAACTTCCTCGGTTGCCATCCGCACTGGGGCCTCTTCAAGCATATCTTCACTTGTCGGTCGATGTCCGTCAAAAAGGACTCGCCGACTGGTGCCAAGACCAAAGTCACCTAGCTATGTGGAAATCTAGGGATCCAGCTCAGGGGGGCAGTGCCTTCCCAAAGATGAGCTTCCCCGACTCCGTCAAGGGGTGGCAGGGGACTTGGTTTTACTGCAGGGATGTCCCTGGGGCCAACAACCAGTCGGGCCTTCCCCTATACTCGACGGAGAGGGTGAGGGCTCCCGAGTCCCTTATGGTGATGAAGGAGGAGAAGATGGAGGTCAGCATGCTGGCCAGCGCCCTTGTCGGGGTCGTGAACACTGGCGTGAATGGGATGGACCTGCTGGAGACATTCCTCACTCGGTGGATCCAACCGCTGCAAGCTAGGGGCCACCCCATGTGGATGTATGAGGGGCCGAGTGACCCCACCCAGGTGCACCTGGAGGAGCTCGCCGAGAAGGATGTGGGGGCCAAGATCAGAGCCATCACTTGTGCCCGAGACAACCCATAGGGGGCCAGGAGGGTCCCTCGGTATGCCAAGGACTTGCCGCCAGTCGAGGTATGCTTCCTCTGTCCAGTCGGACTGTTCACAAGTTACTTCTCACACATCTGATTCATGTGTTACGGTGTATTTATTTCTCCAGAGTTTCCAGCACATGATTTCTGATATACCGGTGGTCGACCTGTCACCCGAGGACATGACGAGTGATACTGAGCGCCAGTACTTGGAGGAGGGTGACGACAACGACGAGAGTGACGAGGACGAGAGCACAGAGGAGGGAGAGGAGGCTGAGTACTCGCCTTCTTTCGAGGGCCCCAGGGAGCCTCGCTCCAAAGCTCTGCATGATCTGAGTGGTAAGGCGGGAGGGCCTCAGCAGCCGACTGCTTCGGGGCGGACAACACGCAGCTCGAAGCGCGGGCGTGCCAAAGCGGAGAGCTCTACTGAGAAGCAGCCCAAACAGATCGCCTCCAAGCCTCGCAAGGCCGCCGTGCCCCAGATCCGAGTGATAGTGCCGGTGGCCTCGACGTAAGTATTTTTGTTGAATCTTCGTTTATGGTTATCTTTACTCGGCTTACGGCCGAGTGTTATTGTATTTCACGGCAACGAGACTTCGACGGCATCGCTGGACCCGAATGCTCCCAAGCAGGACCAGTGCGAGAATCATGCGGCAGACGCCGCCACTTCCAAAGGTATACCCGTGCTGACTGACTGGGACTTCCTGGTTTGTATTCGACTGACTTTTACTGATGCATCCAACTCATGTGTTTGCGCAGCGCCGCCTGAAGTCATTCAGTTGGACGATGAGGACAAGGCTGACCCACCCAACCCGGAGGCTGACAAGGGGAGGGCGACCGGCATCGATGTAGTCATGCAGGAGGCCTCCCCTCGACTAGTGGAGCGTGTTTTGTCGGCCAAGACCGCTACGAGGTTCACTGGGCCAAGTCCCCTGGCCTCGAGCAGTTCAGCGCCCACGACCGCCGTGATTCCGACTTCAAGACCTGCGCCTGCGCCTCCGTCGACTTCTGTCACCGCCTACCCCTGTACCATGTCCCAGAAGGCCAAGTGGGGGCAATCAAGGAGGCTCTAGACCAGTTGAAGGACGCGTATGATGCCAGCGAGGTGCTGTAGACCAACGTCCGAGTAAGTACCATTGTGAGTAAGATTTTCAATCGAAGTTTCTGAATTTTTGTTTCCTTCTTTATCATAGGATTTCTGTCAGTGGGTTTGCGCAAAGCACACCTAGTGGGTGTTTTTGATCCAGTGGGGGCACGCTGAGTGCACCCACTGGGTGTAGTCCCCGAGGCTCCCGTTGACTGGAAGCAGTCGGCGGGAGTCTTAGAACTTATATTTTTCTTTGTTATCATCTCCACTTGGGTTTAGCCAAAGTGTTTCTGGGTGTTTTCGATTCCAGTGGGGGCACGCTGAGTGCACCCACTGGGTGTAGTCTCCGAGACTACCGTCGACTGGAAGTAGTCGGTGGTAGTCTTAGAGTTTCTGGCGTCTTTGCCCTGGGCTGATTGCCATTTTTTAGCTCATCAACACGAGTCACTTTCCAATGGGGGCATGCTGAGTGCATCCACTGGGTGTAGTCCACGAGACTGCTACCGATTGCGGGCAATCGGTGGCAGTCTTTAGAACCGTTTCTGTCATGTGGCACTTGGAGTGCTCATTTGCACTCGGCTGATTGAGTGGACCTTCTGATGAGACGAAGGTTATGATCTTCTTCATTGCTAACTCGGAGGTCAGCTGAATGATTGAAGATCAGGGTCTTGATGTCCTCGATCTTCTTCATTGCTGACTTGGAGGTCAGCTGAATGACTGAAGATCAGAGTGTTGTTGTCCTCGATCTTCTTCATTGCTGACTCGGAGGTCAGCCGAATGCCTGAAGATCAGGGTGTGACGTGGCTTGAGACTGCGTCGGTATTTCCCCAAAGAGGAAGGGATGATGCAGCACAACTATGGTGAGTATTTCCCTCAGTTATGAACCAAGGTTATCAATCCAGTAGGAGAACCAAGCAACACTATGTAAACGGTACCTGCACAAAAAGAACAAATACTTTCAACCCGGCGCGTAAGAGGGGTTGAAATCCCTCCTCGGTAAAAAGATAGATTAAATTGTATGAGATTGGATAAATAGATCCGAATAAAACATGAAATAAAATAAGTAAAGAAAAAATGCAGCAATATATTTTTGGGTTTTTGAAATAATAGATCTTAAAACAATATGATAAAAGATAGACCCGGGGCCCGTAGATTTCACTAGTGGCTTCTCTCGAGAAAATAGCATACGGTGGGTAAACAAATTACTGTTGGGCAATTGATAGAAGAACAAATAATTATGGCAATATCCAAGGCAATGATCATGAATATAGGCATCACGTCCAAGATTAGTAGACCGACTCCTGCCTGCATCTACTACTATTACTCCACACATCGACCGCTATCCAGCATGCATCTAGTATATTAAGTTCATGGAGAAACGGAGTAATGCAATAAGAGCGATGACATGATGTAGACAAGATCTATTCATGTAGGAATAGACTCCATCTTTTTATCCTTAATAGCAATGATACATACGTGCCTTGCTACCCCTTCTGTCACTGGGAGAGGACACTACAAGATTGAACCCATCACAAAGCACCTCTTCCCATTGCAAGAAAAATCAATCAAGTTGGCCAAACCAAACCAAAGTTTCGGAGAAGAAATACGATGTAACACCACATGTAATTAACCACAGTGATCACCCTTAGTTAATGCCTTGTCAGCAATTTAACAGTGCCTATTCATCATTTGCATCATATTGCATTTCAAACTTCCAAATTAATTTAAAGTGAAAGTAAAAGTTGTTCAAATCCAGAAAACTAAAATGTTCATAATATTGAAAATAATCCAAAGACAATTCTAAAATTATAATCAACATATACTAAATTAATTATGCGCCTATAACAACAACAAAACAGAGATATTTAATCCATATTCATTTAGTAAAAATCCAAATGAAGAGATATGGACTTCAAACCATTTTCTGGCAGTGGCAAATAACGCACCATATTTAATGGGCTAAGTCACATATTTTTCAAAACTTAATTGGTGGCTAAACATTTTGCAAAACAGAAAAACAAAAGAAAATCAGGAAAGAAAAGAAAGAAAAGAAAGAGGCCCGTGCTACTGGGCCTAAGTGGCCACAGTGACGGCCCAGCCCACCCTGCACCTCCTCCCACCTCCCGCTGTTCATCCCAGCGCGCTGTCGTCGCCCACGCACACCCTGCAGCTGGCCCCCTCCTCCTCGCGCGACAGCGGCCGCTACAGGCGCCCGCGTCAGCCACTTGACCTCGCCCGCGCCCCACTGAGCTTCCCCAAGCCATCACTCTCCCTCTCTCCCTCGTTTCCCCACCGCACCGAACGCAGCCATGGCCGCGCCACCATAAACGACACGGCCCCCGACCTCGTCTCGCCGTTCCAAGCTGTCCGGCGGCTTCCCCGTGGTCGACTCCATCGTCCTGGTGCTCTGGGTCGTCTCGGGGAGTAACACGACGACCGCATCGAGCTTCTTCCCCATCCCCGGCCACCGCAACCTCTCCGCCGCGATTCATCGCCGGTCTGCAGCTACTAAGCTTGTTGCCGGCCTCCCTGAGCCGCCCGGTGAGCTCCGTTTCCCCTCCTTCCCCTTCCCCGCTCGCTGTAGAGCCTAGGTCGCGCCACCACCGTACCGTGTTCTGGCCGCCGCCATGGCCATGAGCACCACGCTCCCAGAGCCGCTCGGCTCGTTCCAACAGCACCGACATGCTCCTGGCGAGCTGCAGAAGCCGCCCCGCCCTTTGCTTTGCTCGTTAGCACTACGTAGGCGCGCGCCCGTTCCGGTCCGAGAGCGACCGCCGCCAAAGCTCGACGCCGGCGTCGTTCCGGCCATCTCCGGCGCCTGCTGAGGGCACCAACGCGCGCGCGACGACGGGCCGCGTCGAACGCGCCTAACCCCGGGTCCGGAAACCCATCGTAGCCGAATCCCAAGCCACGCCGGAGCTCGCCGCCGCGTTTTGAGCTCGCCGGAGTTACCCCGGCACCGGTAGCCAACGTGGCGGCCATGTGGCATCGCCTGTGTCGCTGGCAGCTGGGTCCCGCGGGCCCAGTTGACCAGGTCAACTCCGCTGACTAGGCGTATCCAGCCACTGACAGGCGGGGCCCCGCGCGTTAATTAACCACTTTTCTAAATAAACTTAATCTGAAAATAGATTAGCCACTGACAACTGGGGCCCACCGCTGATTAACCTCTGTTAGTTTAAATTTAACCCCTGGTAACCTCTGTGTCACTGACTGGTGGGGCCCAGCCGTCAGGTTTGACCTGAGCAGTGGCAGTTGACTTGCTGACCTCATGCTGATGTCACTGCTGACGCAATATTCTATTTCTGTTAAATTAAATAATTCCAGAAAAATGCTAAAATCTTTAGAAAATCATAGAATTTAAACCGTAGCTCGGATCGAAAAACTTTATACATGAAAGTTGCTCAGAACGACGAGACGAATCCAACCATGCCATCTATTTTCGTATCGGGACCCTCTACGGAGGTGAACCTGCAACTTTTAGCCTGTTTCCGTTAGATGAATAGTGCTTATACACCGGTTAATAATTCCAACTTAAATCCTAAAATAACTAATATGGTTTAGATATGTCTTTAGGCAACCCTGCACTGCATGTTAGCATAGCCTGCTCTGTGTTACTTTGTCTGCCTTGTATTTATCTGTTTCCTCCCCCCCTTCTCTCTCGGTAGACCTCGCTACAGACGCAGTTCCCGAGACTGACGCAGCTCAGGAGCTCAACGACACCGTTGACGACCTTGCCTTTGCCGCCGAGTAACCAGGCAAGCACCCCCCCTTTGAGCATGCCTATATCGCCGATTCTCTTTTCTCTTATGCTTGCATTAGAATTGCTGCTGCTGCTGCTTTACCTATTCTGATGCATAGCCTGTTTATTGTAACCTGCTTATCCTAAACTGTTTAGTATAGTCTGGGTAGAGACTTACCAGAGACCCCAACTTGTCCCCAGTTGCCCCGCTGGATTATCAGATGACTCGATCAACAGGATCGACAGCCAGACCCCAGCACTGCACAACACCCCCCTTAGTTGTATGACACTGCAGCGTCACCATCGAGTGCCGAGGGTGATACCTCGTATAGCACTCCTGATGTTAACTCTGTAGAGTAGCTATTTGGTCGTGGTTATCGAGGGTGATTCCTCCTTCTCCACGTCCGATACGACCCTGTCGCGCAACACTTCAAGTGTGAACCTCGAGGGTGATTCCTCCTAAGTTCACCTTGACGGTTACATCGAGTGGGCATTCGTCGAGGGTGATACCTCGGATTCCCCTGACGTTATGGACACACGGTTACTGTGACTTTACCCCTGAACCTTGATAGGAACGGGTCGGCCCCGAGGGGGACCTGAGGGAGTTACTTTTACTGCAGGACTGGAGGGACAGGCGGTACCACCCAGTAGAGGTGGACTTGAGTTCCCGACAGTCTTTTGCGAGACGGGTTGACCTGGACGGTGCCCGAGTGATGAATACGAGGCATGGCCGGGCATTCTTGGCCCTTGCCGCAAGTCCTCGAGACGGGGCGACGGGGTCACATCGATCATGAGTCTCTGCTCGTTACCGCACCCCCAAGGTACTAACGATTTGGATATTTGATTCGAGTGGGCCTCTGGCCCGATAGCACTAACCATCACGCATGAATAGTTATGGGCACTCTGCATCGTATGCATCAGCCGAAAGCTTTGTCAGACGTCCAGTTCAGCATGGCGGCACGGACGGACCGGCGCCATCCTGTAGTGTTGGTGCCTGGCTTCACCGTGTGCGCAACGACCCAAAGTGCACAGGGCGATGGCCCAAGACCCCTGAGCCCTTAGGATGTAGACCGGCGGGGACCTCTCTGCTGAGCTCTATGTAGGGCTGCGGTGTGTCGTTTGGCCGAGGCCGGGCATGACCCAGAATAGTGTGTCCGGCCGGAGTTAATCGAGCGTGGTGGGTAAGTTGGTGCACCCCTGCAGGGAAGAACTAATCTATGCATAGTCGGATCCTCGGTAACGGACGCTCGGAGTTGTATCCCGATCGATACAACTAGAACTGGATACTTGTGATGAGAAATGGATAGTATGGCTCCGGGATTGCTTTCTCACAGGGAGTCGAGAGAGGATCTTTGGCCGTGGTTGATACTTGGACATTATGGCTCTGGGATTGCTTTCTCGCAGGGAGTCGAGAAAGGATCTCTGGGTGAGGTTGATAACATTACTACTACTTTATACTGTACTAATCTACACTCTTCTAATGCTACAAGACCGCTGAAGATGCTAGTCTTTGATAGGACTAGGCCTTCTCTCTATTCTGGCATTTCTGCAGCCCAGTTCACATATACATCCATCCTTTGATAATGTTGCATATGTAGTGTAGATCCTTGCTTGCTGAGTACTTCGGATGAGTACTCACGGTTGCTTTGCTTTCTTTTTTCCCCATATCCATTTGATGCAACTAGATGACGGAGCCCCTGAGACAGCTGCCCCTAGGCTCGAATACATAAGCTTGCGAACAAGCGTCAGCGGAAGCATCAGATATCTGAGTACAGATATGAAACAGAAACAGAAAGGCCTTTAGAAAGGCGGGGTAAAATAAAACACTACGATCGAAAGGCGTAGGCCTCCTGCCTGGGACCCTCCGATCCTACTCCTGGTCGTCAGTCAACTCGTAGCAGCATCCATCCTCGGGGTCGAAGTAGTAGTCGATCGACGGCAGGGCAGCTGTCTCAGGGGCTCCGTCATCTTGGTCACGTCAAACTGATATGGGGAGAAAAGGAAAACAAAGCAACCGTGAGTACTCAGAAGTACTCAGCAAGCAAGGATCTACACTACATATGCAACATTTTCAAAGAGAGGCTGTATATGTGGACTGGGCTGCAGAAATGCCAGAATAGAGAGAAGGCTTAGTCCTATCGAAGACTAGCATCTTCAGCGGTCTTGCAGCAGTAGAAGAGAGTAGAACTGTACAATATAATGTAGCAGTATCATTAAGTCTCAACCTCACCCAGAGATCCTTTCTCGACTCCCTGCGAGAAAGCAATCCCAGAGCCATACAGTCATCAACCTCGTCCGGAGATCCCTTCTCGACTCCCTGCGAGAAGCAATCCCAGAGCCATACATACAGGTCTCATCACAGGTATCCAGTTCTAGTTGTATCGATCGGGATACAACTCCGAGTGTCCTTTACCGTAGGACAGGCTATCGATAGAAGTATTCTTCCCTGCAGGGGTGCACCAACTTACCCAACACGCTCGATTAACTCCGGCCGGACACACTTTCCTGGGTCATGCCCGGCCTCGGTCAAACGACACATCGCAACCCTACCTACAGCTCAGCAGAGAGGTCCCCGCCGGTCTACATCCTAAGCGCAAGGGGGTCTTGGCCATCGCCCCTCGCCCTCCGGGTCGTTGCGCACACGGTGAAGCCAGGCACCAACACTACAGGAAGGCGCCGGTCCGTCCGTGCCGCCATGCTGAACTAGATGTCTGACAGAGCTTTCGGCTGATGCATACGATGCAGAACGCCCATACTATGCCCACGTGATGGTTAGTGCTATCAGGCCAGAGGCCTGCTCGGATCAAATATCCAAATCGTTAATGGACTAGGGCTTGCGGTAACGAGCAGAGACTCACGAAAGATGTGACCCCATCGCCCCGTCTCGAGGACTTGCTGCAAGGGTTAAGAATGCCCGGCCGCGCCTCGTATTCACCACTCGGGCACCACACTGGCACCCGTCTTCACAACACTCGCCACTTAGGCGCACGCGGGTACCCCTCAGGGTCGACCCGCCTATCCAAGTAACATTGTAAAGTCCAAGTATCCGTGTGTCCATAACATCAGGGAATTCGAGGTATCACCCTCATTGGATTCCTACTCGATGTGTCTGTCAAGGTGAACTCGGAGGATTCACCCTCGATGGGTTCACACTTGATGTGTTGCATGACAGCGTCGTTACCGAAAGTGGCGAAGGAGGAATCACCCTCGATGACCACGACCGAATAGCTACTCTACAGAGTTAACATCAGAAGTGCTACATGAGGTTTCACCCTCGGCACTCGATAGTAACGCTGTAGTGTCGTTACAACTAAGGGGGGTGATGTGCGGTGTCGGGTCCTGGTCTTCAATCCCATTGATCGGGTCTTCTGATGATCCAGCGCGGCAGTCGGGATAAGTGGGGTCACTGATAGGTCTCTACCCAGCCTAAACTAAACAGTTTAGGATATGCAGGTAATTATCAACAGCAGGTTACAATGAACAGTCTATGCATCAGAATAGGTAAAGCAGCAGCAGCAGCAATTCTAATGCAAGCATGAGAAATAGAATGGGCGATATCGGGATGATCAAAAGGGGGGGGGGCTTGCCTGGTTGCTCGGCGGCAAGGGCAAGGTTGTCAATGCTGTCTTCGGTCTCCGGAGCTGCGTCGGGATCTATCGAGAGAGAAGAGGGGGAGGAAACAGTATAAATATAGAGCAAACATGAGCAACGCAAAGTACGGCATGACAATATGCAGTGCCGGGTGTGTCCTAACGTATGGTTGCACGTCACCGAGGAAGGAGGAATCCATCCGGGAATGTTTTCCCGGTTCCGGACATTTGTCAGACAGATGACCGGAGAGGGACGGTTGCAAGTTCGGATAGTTAGGGATGCGTGACGGACGAACGGACCGCGTATTCGGATTCGTCTCGTCGTTCTGAGCAATTTTCATGTACAAAGTTTTTCGATCGGAGTTACGGATTAAAAGATATGATTTTCTAAAGTTTTTATTGATTTCTGGAATTTATTTAATTTATTTAAATCAAACATTATCCGAAACAGTGTCTGCTGACGTCAGCATGACGTCAGGACCAGTGGGTCCCACCTGTCATAGGCTGTTAGGTTAATTAGTGGTTAACTAATTAATTTACTGTTTAATTAACACTAACTACTTAATTAAATTAACCTAATCAGGATTAATTAACTAATTAATTAATTAATTAATTAATTTAATTATTTTTATTTTTATTTTCATTTTAATTATTTTTAATATTTACAAGGGCTGGGCCCCGTTCGTCAGTGGCACAGCCGGACATGTCCGAGCTGTGCCCATTCGGCGCTGGACACGTCCGGTGCCCAAATGCACGCGCGCGCACACAGGCGCACGGGCGCGACGAGCGGGCGAGCCGGGGCGAGGCGGCGACGGGCGCCGGCGTGCGCGGGGCCGTGTGCGGGCGGGAGGTGAGCGCGGGCGGGGCAGGGGTGCGAGTCGGCGCCGGGGAGGACTCACGGCGGCGGCGCGGCAGTGGGAAGCAGCAGCGGCTGTGTGCGCGCACGCGCGAGCACGCAGGGGCGAGCAGGGCAGCAGTGGGGGAAGGGGCTCGCGACCGAGGCACAGTGAGCGCGGCCCGGAGCGCGGCTCCGGCGAACGGCGACGAAGGAGAGGGGAGGGCGGCAGCGGAGGCCGGGGGGGGGGGGTGCTCACGGGGAGTGGTTGACGAGGAGGAGGCGAGGCGGGGCAGATCGGCGCGGGAGGCGGCGGGGCGGGTCGGGGGGGGGAGGGGGGGGGGGGGACGTGGGGAGGAGGGGGGTGGCGGGGACGGGGGCGGGGCGAGGTGGAGGTCGGGCGGGGCGGCGACGAGGGGGGGGCCGCGTGGGGGCGGGGGCGAGATGGAGAAGAGGAGGAGCGCGGAGGGGAGAGGGGGGGGGGGGGGGGAGTGGGGGTCGGGGTTAGGGTTTGCGGGGGGTGAGGGGATAAGGAGGAGTGGGGGTGGGCCGGCCTGGCATGTGGCTGGCCGAGGCCCGGGAGGAGGGGGCCTTTTATTTTTTTCTTTTCTTAATTCATATATCTCTGTTTAGTAAATAGTTAGGCCCCAAACCGAATTTTGTAAAAGGGACCTAGTCCATAAATACCAGTGCTTTATTCCCTAACACCTAAAATTAGTTTGGGCAAAACATCATTTCATACTTAAATTAGATTTAATAAATGGTTATTAAATATTGTTTTTAGTCGCTGTTTGAAGATGTTTGAGTCACTTACCCAACTCCAATGATGTTGGTTTCAATTTTAGAATTGTCTCTGATTTATTTGCTATTTAATGAACAATTTAGTTTCTATGTTGGACAACTTTTATTTTCCACTTTCATTTAAATTTGAATTTGAGGTTAGGAGTTGAAATGCAATATGATGTTAATGATGATCATGCTCTGATAATCATGCTGACTTGGCATTATCAAAATGGGATTACTGTGGCTAACCACTGGGGGTGTTACATCCTTAGGCTTGATCGTGTGCATTTGCGTGTATGATTAGTGCACGATTGAGCCGGGGGCGTCATAGGTTGGTATCAAAGCCAACTGCCTATAGGAATCCCCCCTTCCAACTCCTTGGCAGAAGTTGAGTCTAGTCAATGAAAACTGTTTTACTAACATGGCTGTGTGGCTTACGGGCCCACGTCGCTAACTGGGTGGTATTAGGATCTTTTATTCCTCATCTTTACTCTAGGACTCTGATCTCTCTTCCTTTCGGGTTAACTGAAATTACTAACGTCGACACTTAGGATCTCGTAAATCTCGTCTACCCGGAGAGCTGGATATCTGTGCTTAATTCCTTACCATTGATCTGATTAGTCTGATAATCATTTTCCTTTCCATTGTTTTGTTTAACCTTTCTCTCCGAGTTGTATTATACCTCTCATTGTCTTTTGACAATCCTGAATTTCCTCTGTTTCAGATGGATCGTTTGTTTCCACCACGCCCCACGACGCAGCTTGTGCTTTGCACTTGGGCTCGTGATGCCCCTGGTTTTCCAGCTGTCCTGATCACCCTCCTGACCAAACTGGGCTACCGCTGGTACCCCGAGTACATGGTCTACGACGATTACCGCGAGTTCAACCAAGAGCAGTACCATGCTGATGTTCGTATCTATGATGAACGCGATGACTCAGACACTGAGCTACACCTTTTCCACGGTATCGGTGTGACGATTGAGATGGCAGTCCATGATGACGCCTACTCTGCTGTCGCACATCTTCGAGGAGAGTTCAGCGATAGCTTGGATGCCTCTAAGTTCCGATACATTCCGTATGCCCCTACTGGAGATACTACTAGATACTACACATCTATCTGTGCCCCGTACGAGCGTCATCGTTACGACCCGCATGTTCTGGTTCAGTGCACTCAGGCTCTAGATCGCACTGTTCGGGCTATTGCTGTTGAGTTGTTTGCCACTCGAGCACGTCTCTACGATGCTATGACGCAGTTGCTACCAGCTGTTCATGCAGGGATACATCCGGAGCACATCCTTTATCCGCGCAGGACTCAGATGCATGCTAGTATTGATTGGCCTGCTGTTGGAGGTCACGCACCTCCACGTGGACCTCTTCTTTCAGCTCGAGACCGGGTTCTGCATCAGAGTGCACATGGAGCGCAGGATCCTTCCGCGATGAACATTCGTCGTCCGCACGTGCAGCTACCCCGTTTCAGTGGATCTTCCCGACATTGATGTAGCCTTTGCTATGTCTCGTGGTGTACTTCCTTACCGCGTGCCTGCGCGCCGCTAGCATGTCTAGCTTTTAAATTGCGCACTTATGCTATCCGCATGTACCCAACTCTGTGTATGGATCTGTATGTCTTAATTGACTACTGTTAAGTATCTAGTAAACTGCTTAATTATTGTCATGTTACATCATGCTTGTCTCTAAACACCCACAAATACTTTTACTGAACTGCCCCTGTTGAAACTTAGCAGGATGGTTAGACCAGGTGGCCGTGGTCATGGTCGTGCCCCTGAACGCCTAGCACTGCCAGATTATATGACAGCTATGATGCAACAATTCGAGCTCAACCGCCAGTTCATGACTGGGATTATGGCTCAGTTCTCGCATCTGAACAACCAGAACCCTCCTTCAATAACTCTGCCAGAATTTATGCGTCTTAACCCAACTCAGTTCTGCAACTCTGAGAAACCACTGGATGCTGATGACTGGATTTGCGATATCACTCATGAGATGGAGTCAGCAAATGTCTCCCCTGCCAACTTTGTCGCCTCCGTGGGCCCCACAATCCATCAGGGCGCGCTAGGGGCCTCTAGCGCGCGCTGGTGTCTTGTGGGCCCCACTGGCCTCCCCTCTGGTGCTTCCTTGGCTCCCAAGTTGTCCTCTAGTCCAAAAAAAATCTCCAAAAAGTTTTGCTGCGTTTGGACTCCGTTTGATAGGGATATTCTATGAAGTAAAAACAAGCAAAAAACAGCAACTGGCACTGGGCACTATGTCAATAGGTTAGTCCCAAAAAATGATATAAAGTTGCTATAAAATGTTTGTAAAACATCCAAGAATGACAATATAATAGCATGGAACAATAAAAAGTTATAGATACGTTGGAGACGTATCAGCATCCCCAAGCTTAATTCCTGCTCGTCCTTGAGTAGGTAAATGATAAAAACAGATTTTTTGATGTGGAATGCTGCCTAACATGTTCATCACATATTCTTTTCTTTTGTAGCATGGACATTTGGACTTTTAGATGGTTCAAAGCAATAGTCTATAATTGACATGAAGACTTCAATACTCAAGCATATCAACAAGCAACCATGTCCTTCAAAATATCAACACTAAAGAAAGTTATCCCTAGCCCATCATGCTCAATCATTGATACATTCACGAAACACACTCGAATATTAGCTACATCCAATGCACAAGTATGATCATAGTGCTCCCTAGTTGGTGATTTATAAGAGAAGATGGAGACTCAAATAAAATAAAAATTGCATAAAAGTAAATAGATAGGCCCTTCGCAGAGGGAAGCAGAGATTTGTAGAGGTGCCAGAGCTCAAAGCTTAAATTGAGAGATAAAAAAATTGAGAGGCATGCTTTTCCTGTCAACGAAAACGGCCGAGTAGTTCCCAATACTTTCCATGCTAGATACATCATAGGCGGTTCCCAAACATAAAATAAAGTTTATTCCTTTTTCCACCATTCTTTCACAATCCATGGCTAGCCGTATCCACGGGTGCCTTCCATACCAACACTTTCCAAGGAATTTATTATTTGACAACATAAAGTAAATTTCTTTTTCATTTCGGGACTAGGCATCCCTATTACCGCCACACTCTCGTGCAATGAAAAGTGAATAAACACTCATCTTGAGAATAACACATCTAGCATGGAAAAATATTGGTCACCCCCTGCCGCTTCATGAGCGGTACGGGCACACAAAAAGGAAATTCATTTTGAAAATTAGAGTTGGCACATACAAATTTACTTAGAACGACACGAAAATACCGCATATAGGTAGGTATGGTGGACTCATATGGCAAAACTTTGTTTAAGGATTTTGGATGCACAAGTAGTATTTCTACTTAGTACAAGTGGAGGCTAGCAAAAGATTGAGAAGCAACAAACCAAGAAACAAAAATTCTCATAAACAAGCATTAAGCATAACTAACACCGAATAATGCAGCAAAAGTAGGATGTAATTTCATTGCATAACTATTAACTTTCGTTCTTGCATAGGGAATCACAAACCTTAACACCAATATTCTTACTAAAGCATAATTACTCACCAACATGACTCACATATTACTATCATCATATCACAAAACTATTACAAAGAATCAAGTTTATTTTGTCCAATGATCTTCATGAAAGTTTTTATTATATCCCTCTTGAATATCTATCACTTTGGGACTAGTTTCATATATTGCAATTGCTTTTGACAAGCTCAAACAAATTTAAGTGAAGAACATGAGCATAAAAATTTTCATCTCTCAAAATAATATAAGTGAAGCATGAGAGAATTTCTTCAAAAATTTACTAACTCTCAAATAAATCTAAGTGAAGCATGAGAGTATTTCTTCAAAAATCAAAGCACCACCGTGGTCAAAAAGATATAAGTGAAGCACTAGAGCAATTCCATAGCTCAAAAAAATTTAAGTGAAGCACATAGAGCAATTCTAACAAATCATAGCATAATTATGGCTCTCTCAAATAGGTGTGTCCAGCAAGGATGATTGTGACAAACGAAAAAGCAAAACAAGCAAAGACTCATATAATACAAGACGCTCCAAGCAAAACTCATGATATGTGACGAATAAAAATATAGCTCCAAGTAAAATTACCAATGGTTGTTAGAAGAAAGAGGGGATGCCTTCCGGGGCATCCCCAAGCTTAGTTGCTTGGTTCTCCTTGAATATTACCTTGGGGTGCCATGGGCATCCCCAAGCTTAGGCTCTTTTCACTCCTTATTCCTTCATCCATCGAGATCTCACCCAAAACTTGAAAACTTCAATCACACAAAACTTAACAAAACCTTCGTGAGATCCGTTAGTATAAGAAAACCAATCTTTGCTTTAAGTACTATTGAAAACCATTCATATTTTGTTATTGCATTATACCTACTGTATTCTAACTTTACCATGGCTTATACCCCCCGATACAATCCATAGGTTCATCAAAGTAAGCATACAATGCAAAGAAAGCAGAATCTGTCAAAAACAAAACAGTATTTAAAGATGCGAATTTTACTCATACTTCTGTAACTCCAAAACATCTAAAATATTAGGAAAACATAGGCAATTTGTATACCAATCTTGTGTAAAAAATTTAGAATTTTTCCTCGCTTCTGTGAATTTTAACAATTATGTTACTAGACGCAAAAGTTTCTGTTTTTCAACAGGATCAAATCAACTATCACCCAAAGCTATCCTAAAGGCTTTACTTGGCACAAACACTAATTAAAACATAAAAATTACAATCATAACAGAGGCATAATTGTGCAAACACTCAAGAACAGAAAGAAAAAGGCAAAAATAAACTTTATTCATTGGGTTGCCTCCCAAAAAGCGCTATCGTTTTATGCCCCTAGCTAGGCATAATGCATAGATTCAAGTATTGTCATCTTTAGTTTTTGCCACCTTAGTGAGGGCTTTCTCAAACCTGGGAGGCGCTTTACGCTTCCCAATATTCTCAGGAAAAGTGACTATCTTGAGATCTAAAATATCCAACCGCTTATTACAAAGAGTAATCAAAGTATTCATGCGATTGAGATTTCCACTAATATGTTTGAGGGGTTCATTATATTTTTGCAACTCAACCAAATTTTTCTGTAGATCACTTAATTTGTCTAATATTTGAATCCCTTCTTGTGTAAAAGTAAACCCCTTTTTTGGTGGTGGAACTCCCAATATTCCCTCTAGTATTTCATAGGCAGCATTAGCATCAAGCTCAATAAAATTCCCTTTTGCGGCAAAATCCAAGAGTTGTCTATGATGCAAAGCTAAACCTATATAAAAATTACGAAGCAAAATCTTTGCATCCCCCTTTAGATTACAAATGCGGTAGGATTCCATTAACCTATACCAAGCATCTTTCAAATTTTCTCCTTGTTTCTGCTTGAAGTATAGAACTTCAAAATCTGGTGACAATGGAGGGGTAGTCATGCTAGTCATAGCAAAAAGGTAGGCAAGCAACAGATCTGACGAGAAAAAGGCGAACGAAAAAGAAGGCAAATAAAAAGGCAAATTTTTGTGAAGTGGGGGAGATGAAAATGGCAAATAATGTAAATTGCAAGGAGATGAGATTTGTGATTAGGAACCTGATAGATGTTGATGATGTCTCCTCGGTAACGGCGCCAGAAATTCCTTTGACGTGGCTTGAGACTGCGTCGGTATTTCTCCAAAGAGGAAGGGATGATGCAGCACAGCTATGGTAAGTATTTCCCTCAGTTATGAAACCAAGGTTATCAATCGAGTAGGAGAACCAAGCAACACTATCTAAATGGTACCTGCACACAAAGAACAAATGCTTGCAACCTGACGCGTAAGAGGGGTTGTCAATCCCTCCTCGGTAAAAAGATAGATTAAATTGTATGAGATTGGATAAATAGATCTGAATAAAACATGAAATAAAATAAGTAAAGAAAAAGTGCAGAAAGATATTTTTGGGTTTTTGAAATAATAGATCTGAAAACAATATGATAAAAGATAGACCCGGGAGTCGTTGATTTCGCTAGTGGCTTCTCTCGAGAAAATAACATACAGTGGGTAAACAAATTACTGTTGGGCAATTGATAGAAGAACAAATAATTATGACAATATCCAAGGCAATGATCATGAATATAGGCATCACGTCCAAGATTAGTAGACCGACTCCTTCCTGCATCTACTACTATTACTCCACACATCGACCGCTATCCAGCATGCATCTAATGTATTAAGTTCATGGGTAAACGGAGTAATGCAATAAGAATGATGACATGATGTGGACAAGATCTATTCATGTAGCAATAAACCCCATCTTTTTATCCTTAATAGCAACGATACATACGTGCCTCGCTACCCCTTCTGTCACTGGGTGAGGACACCGCAAGATCGAACCCATCACAAAGCACCTCTTCCCATTGCAAGAAAAATCAATCTAGTTGGCCAAACCAAACCAAAGTTTTGGAGAAGAAATATGAGGCTATAAATAATCATGCATATAAGAGATCAAATAAGACTCAAATAATATTCATGGATATAGATCTGATCATAAACTCGCACTTCATCAGATCCCAACAAACACACCGCAAAAAGTCATTACATCAAATAGATCTCCAAGAACAACGAGGAGAACATTGTATTGAGAATTAAAAAGAGAGAAGAAGCCATCTAGCTACTGCCTACGGACCCGTAGGTCTATGGTGAACTACTCACGCATCATCGAAGGAGCACCAATAAGGATGATGAACCCCTCCGTGATCGTGTTCCCCTCTGGCAGAGTGCCGGAATAGGGCTCTAGATTGGATCTCGTGGTTCTGGAACTTGCGGCGGCTGGAATTCTGTTTCATCGACTCCCCTAGGGTTTCTGGAATATTTGGGTATTTATAGAGTTGAGAGGCAGTGGAGAGGACCTCCATGGGCCCCACAATCCATCAGGGCGCGCCAGGGGCCTCTGGCGTGCCCTGGTGTATTGTGGGCCCCATGGGCCTCCCCTCTGGTGCTTCCTTGGCTCCCAAGTTGTCTTCTGGTCCAAAAAAAATCTCAAAAAAGTTTCGCTGCATTTGGACTCCGTTTGATAGGGATATTCTGCGAAGTAAAAAACAAGCAAAAACAGCAACTGGCACTGGGCACTATGTCAATAGGTTAGTCCCAAAAAATGATATAAAGTTGCGATAAAATGATTGTAAAACATCCAAGAATGATAATATAACAACATGGAATAATAAAAAATTATAGATACGTTGGAGACATATCAGGGTGTTGTTGTCCTCGATCTTCTTCATTGCTGACCCGGAGGTAAGCCGAATCCCTGAAGATCAGGGTGTTGTTGTCCTCAATCTTCTTCATTGCTGACTCAGAGATCAGCCGAATGATCTCAAACTTAGTGTAATTGACGTTGATCTTATCCATGTCTTCTGATTGACTGTCTTTTGTATGGTACAGATAATCTGCGAGCTGGGATCACATTACGCTGCTATGGAGAAGGAGGTGATATCTCTTCGAGTGAACCTGGCCAGGGAGAAGCATAAGAGTGCTTGGCTGGAAAAGGAGAAGAAGACCTTTGGAGGTTGTTGCTTCCCATCGTTGGTCGTTGTATTTCATTTTCTCCTTTGATCCGAGTCAATCCGCTTCGACAGATGTTCGTAGCGAGAACGCCCAACTTGTAAAGAGGCTCAGGACTTCTATTTCTTTAGACACCATTAAGCTGGCCCTGGAAGACAAGGACAAGCAGCTGGCGCTAGCCCAGAAGGAGGCCAAGACCAAGACCAAGCTTGCTGAGGAGAAGCTGGTGTCAGTCGGCAAGCTAGAGGAGGAGATCAAAACTCTCAAGGCTGCCGCTATTGGGGTGAAAGGTGAATCCTCCGAGTGGGAGAAAAAAAATGCAAGGATCAGGCCGGTGCCTTTGAGCAGGAGAAGAAAACCTTAGAGGAGAAGGTCGCCCAGCTCCTCGAGAAGAAGAATGCACTCGAGCAGTTCATCGATGATTTCTGCTCAGAGATGAATGAGAAGCTTGCTGGTAAGTCCTTCAGCCGAATGCAGTTCATTTGTTCTCAGAGTTGCTCAATCATTGACTTTTGGTGTCGCTTCCTTATGACAGAATATTGCCTCAACAAGGAGCTGGAGATGGAGAGGATCGAGCATGACCTGAACCCCACTAGGCGGATCATTAATGACAAAGCTGCTCTCGCTGTCCTTCGACTGGACGACCGCCTCGACAACGCTCTAGGTTACGTCACTTGGCTGCGTGGCCCCATGGGAAGAATTGACAAGGAGCTACAGCCCGGTGAGTCTGTCCAGGCGGATCTGGAGTCCATGATGACGCGGCTGAACGAGGTCCCTGCCCGAGTGCAGGCATGGAAGAAGTCAGCGGCCCGCAGTGGCGCTGATGTGGCCTTGTCACTTGTCCGCGTCCATTGCAAGCATGTGGACGAGGAGAAGCTAAGGACTCTCCGCGTGGTGAACAATAAGAAGCTCAAGTTCGAGGACTTCATGGCGACATTCGTCGAGCCGGCCAGCCCTCACCCAGATGCATGAAAAACTTGCTTGACTTAAATTTGCGCCGGAATGCTGGGTGGTCGATGTAACCATAAACTCCGACGAGCTACGAGCTCGTTTACTTTGCTTTTGCCTTTGAACATTCTGAATGCTTTTAGTCATTATTCGCTGGCGTGTTTGATTGACTTAGGCGAAAGCTGGTTCGCAGCTTAGCCCCCGAGTGTGGTGTGTGTGTCCTCACTCGGGATGGTTTTTGAACTTAGGCGAAAACTAGTCCGCAGTTAAGCCCCCCTGAGTGTGGAGCGTGTCCTCACTCGGAATGTTTTGAGCTTAGGCGAAGGCTGGTTTGTAGTTAAGCCCCCCGAGTGTGGAGCATGTCCTCACTCAGAATGTTTTGAGCTTAGGTGAAGGCTGGTTCGTAACTAAGCCCCTGAGTGTGGAGCGTGTCCTCACTCGAAATGTTTTGAACTTAGGCAAAGGCTGGTTCGTAGCTAAGTCCCCAAGTGTGGAGCGTGTCCTCACTCGGAATGTTTTGAACTTAGTTGAAAACTGGTTCGCAGCTAAGCCCCCGAGTGCAGAGTGTGTCCTCACTCGGAATGTTTTGAACTTAGGCGAAAACTGGTTCGCAGCTAAGCCAATCACCCGCTGGGAGTGTGTTAGTTCCTGAATGCTGTTAGTCACCTGAGTGAAAAATGCGGCTCTAGGCCGAACTAGACGATATATAGGAAAATTAAGACTTTTATTCATCTAAGTTCATTCGGGAAACTATTACAATGGGAAATTTTATTCTAAGTGTAAAACTTGCGGAGCAGATCTGCGTTCCAGGCCCTTGGCTCTGCTATCTCTTTGCTGAAATTGTAGAGTCGGTAGGCTCCATTATTCAGGACCTTTGATATGGCAAAAGGCCCCTCCCACGGGGGCACTAACTTGTGAGGCTTCTGTTGACCCACTCGAAGAACCAAATCACCTTCCTCGAAGGCTCATCCCCTGACATGTCTATCGTGATAGCGGCGCAAGTCTTGTTGGTATAATGTCGACCTGATGAGCGCCAACTCACGGTCTTCCTCCAAGAGGTCGAGGCCGTCTTGTCGCGCTTCTTCAGCTTTGGCTTTCGAGTACCGATCCACTCGAGGGGACTTGCGAAGTAAGTCACTCGGCAAGACTGCTTCCAACCCGTACACCATGAAGAATGGGGTGCGATTTGTAGATCGGTTCGGGGTCGTCCACAGGCCCCAGAGGACAGATGGTAACTCAGTGACCCAGGCCCCTACTGTGTGTGTCAGGTCACGCATAAGGCGAGGCTTCAGTCCTTGGAGTATCAATCCATTCGCCCGTTCTGCCTGTCCATTCGACTACGGATGAGCTACGGAGGCGTAATCGACCCGAGTGCCTTGGGAATAGCAGAAATCATGGACCTCGTCCGAGTAGAAGTTAGATCCGTTGTCGATGATGATGCTGTGGGGAACTCAGAATCTGAAGACTATTTCCTTGATGAACTGGATGGCAGTCGACGAGTCCAGCTTCTTTATAGGCTTCGCTTCAATCCACTTGGTGAACTTGTCGACCACCACCATCAGATGTGTGAAACCACTCGCCCTAGTACGAAGAGGGCCGATCATGTCAAGTCCCCAGATAGCGAATGGCCAGGTGAGGGGGATTGTCTTCAGTGCAGACGCCGGCTTGTGTGACTGGTTTGCATAAAACTGGCACCGAACGCACTGGTCCACTGTGTCTCGGGCGGCTTCATTGGTGCGGGGCCAATAAAAACCAGCCCTAAATGCTTTGGTAACCGACTTCTGAGAGGACGCATAGTGCCCACAGGTTCCCGAATGGATCTCTTGCTGAATCTACTGTCCTTCCTCCGGTTATATGCATCACTGAGTGACTCTAGAGGTGCTCTTTTTGTAAAGCCGGGCGCCCGTGATCATGAAGGCTTTGGATCAGTGAATGATCTGTCGAGCCTCAGTCTCATCTTCCGAGAGTTCTTTCCTGAGCAAGTAAGTGAGGTATGGTTCGGTCCACTCAGGAGTGATCACAAGAATCTCCTGGACCAAGTCGATCACCACGGGGATGTCTACCTTAGTCGAATTTGATGGACCGACTGGTTGCGGGGGCTCCTCCATGAAAGGGTCTTCCTTGATCGTGGGCGAGTGTAAATGCTCCAGGAACACATTTTTAGGGACTTCCTTCCTAGTGGAACCTATCTTGGCCAAGTCGTTAGCTGCTTGTTCTTGAGTCGCAGAATATGATGGAGTTCCAGACCTTCAAAATTCTTTTCCAGCTTCCTGACAGCATTGCAATAGCCTATCACCACTAGACTTCTGATATCCCACTCCTTCATGACTTGGTTTACCACTAGATCTGAGTCACCATAGACCATCAGTCAGCAGATCCCAAGAGAGATTGCCATGCGCAGCCCATATAGAAGAGCTTCATACTCAGCCTCATTGTTGCAGGAATCAAACTGTACCTGAAGCACATAACTGAGTCGATCGCCTTTGGGGGACACCAGGACCACTCCAGCTCCGGAGTCGTGGACCATATTGGAGCCGTCAAAAAACATAGTCCAGTGCTCTGGAAGACTCAGGATAGGCTGCTCCTGCTCCATCCACTCGACGAGGAAATCCACTAGGGCTTGTGATTTGATGGCTTTCTTGGCTTCAAACTTGATGTCGAAAGGAAGGAGCTCGATGGCCCACTTCGCCGCTTGGCCTGTGGCATCTCTGTTGTTCATGATCTCATACAGAGGAGCGTCGCTTATCGCCATGACCGAGTGCTCTTGAAAGTAATGAGCCACCTTCTTCGAAGTCAAATAAATCCTGTACACTAACTTCTGGTAATGCGGGTACCTTTGCTTGGAGGGAGTCATGACCTCCGAGATATAGTAGACTGGTTGTTGGAGGTTGAAGGCTTTGCCTTGTTCCTCACACTCCATAGTGAGCACAGTACTAACAACTTGGCTCGTGGCCGTGATGTATAAGAGCAAGGGCTCTTTTCTGCTCGAAGCAGCTGATACGTCTCCAACGTATCTATATTTTTTTATTGTTCCATGCTATTAAAGTATCATTCTTGGATCTTTTATACTCATTTACTAGCAACTTTATATCATTTTTTGGGACTAACCTATTGACATAGTGCCTAGTGCGAGTTGCTGTTTTCTGCCTGTTTTTTACTTTGCAGAATATCAATACCAAACGAAGTCCAAATGCCATGAAACTTTTTGGAGATTTTTTCTGGACAGAAGACACTCAGGGGGCCAAGGAAGTGCACCAGAGGAGGCCCGTGGGGCCCACTAGGCACCAGGGGGCCTGGTGGGTAGTGGGGCCCATAGGAGGCTTCTCCACCGACTATCAGCTCTATAAATACTCTAAAATCCCCAAAACCCCAGGGGAGTCAAGAGAAAACAGTTTCCGCCACCGCAAGTTCCAGAACCACGAGATCCAATCTAGAGGCCTTCTCAGGCACTCTGCCGGAGGGGTCAACGATCACGGAGGGGTTCTTCATCATCACCCTTGCCCCTCCGATGATGCGTGAGTAGTTCACCACAGACCTACGGGTCCGTAGGCAGTAGCTAGATGGCTTATTATCACTTTTTGGTCTTCAATACAATGTTCTCCTCGATGTTCTTGGAGATCTATTTGATGTAATGACTTTTTGCAGTGTGTTTGTTGGGATCCGATGAATTGTGAGTTTATGATCAATTCTATCCATGAATATTATTTGAGTCTTTGTTGAACTCTCTTATGCATGATTGTTATAGCCTCGTATTTCTTCTCTGAAACTTTGGTTTGGTTTGGCTAACTAGATTGATTTTTCTTGCCATGGCAAGAGGTGCTTTGTGATGGGTTCGATCTTGCGGTGCTCAATCTCAATGACAGAAGGAGACATGACACACATGTATCATTGCCATTAAGGACAAAAAGATGGGGTCTATTCCTACATGAATAGATCTTTTCTATATCATGTCATCGTTCTTATTGCATTACTCCGTTTTTCCATGAACTTAATACAATAGATGCATGCTGGATAGCGGTCGATGTGTGGAGTAATAGTAGTAGATGCAGAATCATTTCGGTCTACCAATCTTCGACGTGATGCCTATATACATGATCATTGCCTTGGATATCGTTGATACGTCCATTTTGCATCATGTTTTTCTACTGTTATTTATAATGTTTTTATGCATAATAATGCTCTTTGGAGTAATTCTAATGCCTTTTGTCTCATAATATGCAAGGTTTACACCAAGAGGGAGAATACCTACAGCTAGAATTCTGGACCTGAAAAAGCTACGTCAGAGTTACCTATTCTGCACATCTCCAAATCAGCTGAAAATTTACGGAGAATTATTTTGCAATATATACAAAATACTGGAGCAAATAACTACCAGAGGGGCCCACCAGGTGGGCACAACCCACCTGGGCACGCCAGGCACCCCAGGCGTGTCCTGGTGGGTTATGCTCAGCCCAGCCCACCTCCGGTGCCCATCTTCTGGTATATAGGTCATTTTGACCTAGAAAAAATCAAAGGGGGACTTTCGGGACGAAGCACCGCCGTCTCGAGGCGGAACTTGGGCAGGAGCACTTTTGCCCTCCGGCGGAGCGATTCCGCCGGGGGAACTTCCCTCCCGAAGGGGGAAATCATCGTCATCATCATCACCAACAACCCTCTCATCTTTGGGAGGGCTATCTTCATCAACATCTTCAATAGCACCATCTCCTCTCAAACCCTAGTTCATCTCTTGTGTTCAATCTTTGTACCGGAACCTCAGATTGGTACCTGTGGGTGACTAGTAGTGTTGATTACATCTTGTAGTTGATTACTATATGGTTTATTTGGTGGAAGATTATATGTTCAGATCCATTATGCTATTTAATACCCCTCTGATCTTGAGCATGATTATTATTTGTGAGTAGTTACCTTTGTTCTTGAGATCACGGGAGAAGTCATGTTGCAAGTAATCATGTGAACTTGATATGTGTTCGATATTTTAATGATATGTATGTTGTGATTCCCTTAGTGGTGTCATGTGAACGTCGACTACATGGAACTTCACCATATTTGGGCCTAAGGGAATGCACTGTGGAGTAGTTATTAGATGATGGGTTGCTAGAGTGACAGAAGCTTAAACCCTAGTTTATGCGCTACTTCGTAAGGGACCGATTTGGATCCAAAAGTTTAATGCTATGGTTAGATTTTATCTTAATACTTTTCTCGTAGTTGCGGATGCTTGCGAGGGGGTTAATCATAAGTAGGAGGTTTTTTCAAGTAAGAACATAACCTAAGCACCGGTCCACCCACATATCAAATTATCAAAGTAGTGAACATGAATCAAGCCAACATGATGAAAGTGACTAGATGAAATTCCCGTGTACCCTCAAGAATGCTTTGCTTATCATAAGAGACCATTTTGGCCTGTCCTTTGCCACAAAAGTATTGGGCTACCTTGCTGCACTTTATTTACCATTACTGTTACTTGCTCATTACAAATTATCTTGCTATCAAACTACCTGTTACCGACAATTTCAGTGCTTGCAGAAATTACCTTGCTGAAAACCACTTGTCATTTCCTTATGCTCCTCGTTGGGTTCGACACTCTTACTTATCGAAAGGACTACGATTGATCCCCTATACTTGTGGGTCATCAAGGCTCTTTTTTGGCGCTGTTGCCAGGGAGTGAAGCGCTCTTGGTAAGTGGAAATTGGTAAGGAAAAATTATTACTACGTGCTGAAATTTATTGTCACCTGTTACTATGGAGAATCATCCTTTGAGGGGTTTGTTCGGGGTATCTTCACCTCGACCGGAACCACAATTAGTTACCCCTCAACCTACTGCACCTACTGAAAATATTGGTTATGAAATTCCTTCGGGTATGATAGAACAACTGCTAGCTAATCCTTATGCAGGAGATGGAACCGAACATCCTGATATGCACTTGATATATGTGGATGAAATTTGTGGATTATTTAAGCTTGCAGGTTTATCTGGAGATGAAGCTAAGAAGAAGGTTTTCCATTTATCTTTGAAGGGAAAAGCATTGACATGGTATAGGCTATGCGATGATATTGGATCTTGGAACTAGAATCGATTGAAATTGGAATTTCACAAAAAAAATTATCCTATGCATCTAGTTCATCGTGATCGGAATTATATATATATATATATATATATATATATATATATATATATATATATATATATAATTTATGGCCTCGTGAAGGAGAAAGTATCGCTCTAGCTTGGGGGAGGCTTAAGTCAATGTTATATTCATGCCCCAATCATGAGCTCTCTAGAGAAAGTATCATTCAGAATTTCTATGCTCGGCTTTCTCGTGATGATCAATCCATGCTCGATACTTCTTGTACTGGTTCTTTTATGAAGAAGACTATTGAATTCAGGTGGGATCTTTTAGAAACAATTAAACGTAACTCTGAATATTGGGAACTCAACGAAGGTAAAGAGTCAGGTATTAATATTGAATTTGATTGTGTTAAATCTTTTATGAATACCGATGCTTTTCACAAGTTTAGCACTAAATATGGACTTGACTTTGAGATAGTAGCCTCTTTTTGTGAATCTTTTGCTACTCATGTTGATCTCCCTAAGGAGAAGTGGTTTAAATATCATCCCCCTATTAAAGAAGAAATTAAAGAACCGGTCTTATTTAAAGATGAAACTATTATTTACAACGTTGATCCAGTTGTACCTATTGCTTATATTGAAAAACCACCTTTCCCTGTTAGGATAAAGGAACATGCTAAGGTTTCAACTGTGGTTCGCAATAGTAATATTAGAGCACCTAAACCTGCTAAACAAATTAAAGTAGAACCTAGTGTTGCTATGGTTAAAGATCTCCTGGTAGAAAATATTGATGGGCATGTTATTTACTTCTGCGATGATGCTGCTAGAATTGCCAAACCCGATGAAAAAGATAAACATAGACCTGTTGTTGGCATGCCTGTTGTCTCAGTTAAAATAGGAGATCATTGTTATCATGGTTTATGTGACTTAGGTGCTAGCATGAGTGCTATTCCTTTTACCTTATATCAAGAATTATGAATGACATAGCACCCGCTGAAATAGAAGACATAGATTTACTATTAAACTTGCTAATAGAGACACCATCACACCACTTGGGATTGTTAGAGATGTTGAAGTCTTGTGTGGGAAAATAAAATACCCTACTGATTTTCTAGTTCTTGGTTCCCCACAAGATGATTTTTGTCCCATTATTTTTGGTAGACCTTTCTTGAACACCATGAATGCCAAAATAGATTGTGAAAAGCAAACTGTCGGTGTTAGCTTTGGTAATGAGTCTCATGAGTTTAATTTCTCCAAGTTTAGTAGAGAACCTCATAAGAAAGAATTACCTAGTAAGGATGAAATAATTGGTCTTGCTTCTATTGCCGTGCCTCCTACTGATCCACTAGAACAATATTTGCTAGACCATGAAAATGATATGCATATGCATGAAAGAAATGAAATAGATGAAATTTTCTTTGAACAACTACCTCTGCTCAAACACAATTTGCCTATTGAAACTCTAGGAGGTCCTCCTCCACCTAAAGGTGATCCTTTGTTTGAATTAAAACAATTGCCTGACACTTTGAAATATGCTTATCTTGATGAGAAAAGATATATCCTGTTATTATTAGTGATAACCTTTCAGAACATGAAGAAGAAAGATTATTAAAAATTCTGAAGAAGCATCGTGCTGCTATTGGATATACTATTGATGATCTTAAGGGCATTAGTCCCACTCTCTGTCAGCACAAGATTAATATGGGACCTGATGCTAAACCCGTTGTTGATCATCAACGATGTTTGAATCCTAAGATGAAAGAAGTGGTAAGAACTGAAATATTAAAGCTTCTGGAAGCAGGTATAATCTATCCCATAGCTAATAGTAGATGGGTAAGTCCCGTTCATTGTGTCCCTAAGAAGGGAGGTATTACTGTTGTTCCTAATGATAAAAATGAACTTATTCCACAAAGAATTGTTACCGGCTATAGAATGGTAATTGATTTAAGAAAATTAAATAAAGCAACTAGAAAAGATCATTACCCTTTGCCTTTTATCGATCAAATGTTGGAAAGATTATCTAAGCACACACACATTTGTTTCCTGGATGGATATTCTGGTTTTTCTCAAATACCTGTTTCACAACCTGATTAAGAGAAAACCACCTTTACTTGGCCTTTTGGAACTTATGCTTATAGACGTATGACTTTTGGTTTATGCAATGCACATGCTACCTTTCAAAGATGTATGACTGCTATATTCTCTGATTTTTGTGAAAAGATTGTTGAGGTTTTCATGGATGATTTTTCTATTTATGGAACTTCTTTTGATGATTGCTTGAGCAACCTTGATAGAGTTTTGCAGAGATGTGAGCAAACTAATCTTGTCTTGAATTGGGAGAAGTGCCACTTTATGGTTAATGAAGGTATTGTCTTGGGGCATAAAATTTCTGAACGAGGTATTGAGGTGGATAAAGCTAAAGTTGATGCAATTGAGAAAATGCCATGTCCTAAAGATATTAAAGGTATTCGTAGTTTCCTTGGTCTTGCTGGTTTCTATAGGAGGTTTATTAAAGACTTCTCTAAAATTCTAGGCCACTTACAAATCTTTTACAAAAGGATGTTCCATTTGTTTTTTATGATGATTGTGTAGAAGCCTTTGAAACACTTAAGAAAGCCTTAACTTCTGCAGCTATTGTTCAACCACCTGATTGGAACTTGCCTTTTGAAATTATGTGTGATGCTAGTGATTATGCTATTGGTGCTGTTCTAGGACAAAGAGTTGAGAAGAAATTAAATGTTATTCATTATGCTAGCAAAACTCTAGACAGTGCCCAGAGAAATTATGCTACTAGTAAAAAAGAATTTTTAGTAGTTGTGTTTGCTTGTGACAAATTTAGATCTTACATTGTTGATTCGAAAGTAACTGTTCACACTGATCATGTTGCTATTAAATATCTTTTGGAAAAGAAAGATGCTAAACCTAGACTCATTAGGTGGGTTCTTTTGCTACAAGAATTTGATTTACATATTACTACTAGAAAAGGAGCTGAGAACGCCGTAGCTGATAACTTGTCTAGGTTAGAGAATATTCTTGATGACCCACTACCTATTGATGATAGCTTTCCTGATGAACAACTAGCTGCAATAAATGTTTCTCAAAACACTCCGTGGTATGCTGACTATGCTAATTATATTGTTGCTAAATATATACCACCTAGTTTCACATACCAACAAAAGAAAAAATTCTTCTATGATTTAAGACACTACTTTTGGGATGACCCACATCTTTATAAAGGAGTAGATGGTATTATTAGATGTTGTGTACCTAAGCATGAACAGGAACATATCCTATGGAAATGTCACTTCGAAGGTTATGGAGGACATCATGCGGGAGATAGAACTGCTCATAAGGTATTGCAATCTGGTTTTTATTGGCCTACTCTTTTCAAGGATGCCCGTAAGTTTGTTTTATCTTGTGATGAATGTCAAAGAATTGGTAATATCGGTAAGAGTCAAGAAATGCCTATGAATTATTCACTTGCTGTTGAACCATTTGATGTTTGGGGTTTTGATTACATGGGACCTTTTCCTTCCTTCAATGGGTATACACATATTTTGGTTGCTGTTGATTATGTTACTAAGTGGGTAGAAGCTATTCCAACTAGTAGTGCTGATCATAACACTTCCATTAAAATGCTTAAAGAAGTTATTTTCCTGAGGTTTGGAGTCCCTAGATATTTAATGACTAATGGTGGTTCACACTTTATTCATGGTGCTTTCCATAAAATGCTTGCTAAATATGATGTTAACCATAGAATTGCATCACCCTATCATCCTCAATCTTGTGGTCAAGTTGAACTTAGCAATAGAGAAATAAAACTAATATTACAAAAAACTGTTAATAGGTCCCAAAAGAATTGGTCTAAGAAATTGGATGATGCACTTTCGGCCTACAGAACAGCATATAAAAATCCTATGGGTATGTCTCTTATAAAATGGTTTATGGAAAGGCTTGTCATTTGCCTCTACAGTTAGAACATAAAGCATATTGGGCAATTAAAGCACTCAACTATGATTTCAAACTTGCCGGTGAAAAGTGGTTATTTGATATTAGCTCATTAGATGAATGGAGAACCCAAGTTTATGTAAATGCCAAATTATTGAAAGAAAAAGTTAAAAGATGGCACGACAAAAGAATCCAAAAGCGGTTATTCAAAGTTGGAGAATATGTTCTTTTGTACAACTCTTGTTTCAGATTCTTTGCAGGAAAACTTCTCTCCAAATGGGAAGGGCCATATATTATCGAGAAGGTTTATCGCTCTGGAGCCATCAAAATTAATAATGCCAAAGGTACTAACCCGAAGGTGGTTAATGGTCAAAGAATTAAACACTATATCTTAGGTACGCCTATTAATGTTGAAAGCAATATTATTCAAACCATGACACCGGAGGAACACATAAAAGAGACCTTCCGGAATACTAAAAAAGAGGAGGTACGTGATACGGTAAGTAAACGGACTCTGAAAAATCCGCAAAAATATTTTCTGTCAGTTTTGGAATATTACAAAAATTAGGAAAATAAGAAACAACCAAGAAGGCAACCGAGGAGGGCACATGACACCAGGGAGCGCCTGGCATGCCTGGCGCACCTAGGTGGGTTGTGCCCACCTCGGGAACCTTCTCGACTCCGTTTTTCTCTCGTTTGCTTGTTTCCCAAGATAAAAATGTTTATATACCCCCCGAACGTATTGACCACCATATCACGGAGAAATCTTCTGTTCTTCTTTCTTGCTGTTTTCTGACAGATCTAGAACGCCATGGCCGCTTCAAGCTCCTCCAAGGACAAGTTCTTTGAGAACGTAATCAACCCGTATTTGTGGGAGGTGATGCAGCACCCTCAAGCCATTGAGTTATGTGAGGGGGTGCTCCACATCCGGGACGTCCAGGGGCCCAAGAGGACGGGAACCGTGGAGGCTAGGCTCGAAGCTATGGAGCAAGAGGTTTTCAAGTGCAAGGGGATGGTGGAACGTGGACTCAATGCCAATCACCTCATGATCGCGGATTACACCCGTGATCTCAAGGTGGATGGCCGGTCTATGAAGGACATCATCTTCACCCTCAATGAGCAAATTAATTTTCTGCAAAGTCAAATCTATGATCTCCAAAATCAAGTCTTTGAATATGAGGCGAGATTTAAAGGTATGAGTTCAGCTGCCAGTTGCAGGACTCGTGAGACTCGTGCTTCTTCTTATGATGGTGAGCCGCTGCCATGGAAGCCGGAGGATAAGCCCGCTACTACTTCACCACCACCATCATCATCTTGCCCACCAAAGGAGACTTGAGTTCATGGTATGGGCACTCCCCTTGGCTTGTGTGTCGGTGCAGCAAACATTCACGTTTGTTGCCCGGACTTATACACAGGCGTGCTGACATCACATGTCCAACACCAACATACAAAGCAAGGTCAAGCCAGAGAAACTGCTCTTTGTGAGATCAATGAGTGGATCAAGAAGACCAAATCAACATACGAGACAACAATACACCACCTTGGGGAGGCCTCCCTTGCCGAGCAGGAGAGCTCGGCCAGGTCGAGACTGCCCCGGAAGCAAATCCAGGATAACCCCGGCAGGCCTGCCGGGGCCGCCACGGCCCAGAACCCCGCCAAGGCACCACCGCTCCACCGCACAGCGACACAAGTCACTTATCGATGCGGTGTCGAGCCCGCAAGTGATTAAGTGGCTTCCACTAGGCACATGGCAGCTCGTTGGAAGACAAATCACGCTCATTTGACACCCGTCTAGAGGCATGCCAAGATAATAAGCAGAAGATGATTAAGCGGCACGACATGCTTGCTGGGTTTCATCCTCAGCACGACACCTAGCAGCGCATTTTATGCACTTTGTCCTAACTGCTAGAGTTAGGTATGATAGTACAGTTAGCTATCTAATCACAGGATAAGGACTGTTTTGCCACTGTGGTTACCCCTTGAGCTATAAAAGGAGGCCCAAGGCAACCTAGAAAGGGATTCGGACCCTCGCACACTTGTACGCGCGTAGCAGCTCTCCCCGATGCCACCTTGCTGGGCTCGAGTGCTGTGTGTTCATTGTGTTCCTCCATCCAATCCACCAAAGTAGGAGTAGGGTTTTACGCTTCTCAGCAGCCCAAACCTGGGTAAAAATGACCAGAGTCCTCGTCGTCGTGCTGCCTCATGGTTTCTGCTCTTTGTGCAACATGATCTACCCCATGCCGAACCATAAGGGGCTCGTGGCCCCATAGGTGATCGTGTCCACCCATGACATCTTTGGCACGCCAGGTAGGGAAGGCGCTTCCGTGAACCAGAAGTTGCGAACAGCGTGTCGATCTTCATCATCGTCTTCTTCATCATCGACTTTTCTGTCCATGGCGCCCAAGAACAAACCCGGCGTGACCGCGCATCCCTCCACTTCGAAGGCCCCCTCACACGCATCCGCAGACGCCGTCGGTGGCGCGACAACGTTGGGTGAGGAGGGTGCCACTGGTGACACAACCGGTGCAGGCGGCGCCACCGTTGTGTCCCCCACGGCCGAAGTTGGAGCAAGGAACGCCAGAGATGGGCCGCCTCAGCAGTGTCCTGACAAGCTTGGCCCAGAAGCTGCAGGTGGAGGGGATGCCCAGCTTCCACCTCCCCGCCGCACTGGCGGATGCAGTCGCAACAGCGACACCCGCTCGGGCGCAAGCCACAATTCTCCAGTTCCGACCGTCACGGGCGCGGCTTCCAAGCGCACGCCTTGCCCGGAGCGCCGAACGGGGCCGTCAATCTCCAGACACGCTCCACTCAACACCAGACTACCTTGACGATCGGTCCACGATGGCAGGAACACGGTGACGCTCCTGTTGGTTCCACCAGGAGTTGAGCGACGTCGCGGTCCACTTTGTTGGCCATGCCGAGCACGGCCGCGGAAGCAATGACGCGGGCCTAGCTCCTGTTGAACTTTCCGCCAACGGCTGATAAGATGGATGAGTGGAGGGCCACCATCCAGAGTTTAATTGGCTTTGCTGAGGACGGTAAATCATAGCATGCGGAGCCGTCGCGATGCCGGCGTACGGCGACGGCGCTCCGAGGCGTTGGCCGTGTTGAGGAGGCTGCGCCAACGGCGCAATCCCCTCCGCGACAGTAGGCTCAACAACAACCTCGGCGACCTCAATGGGCCGACGAGCCCGATGAGACATCGATGGCTTCATCTGACTCACAAACCCGTCGTGATCAGCGGCATGTTCTGGAAGAACGGTGGAAGGAAGATGCGCGCGTCACCATAGAGCGGCGCCGAGAGGGACGCCATCAGTCCGACAGGCGCAATGGCCCAGGCGATGACAAGCCCGTGCCCGGTGCTGGCGGGTACTTGCCTTTTGAGGTTGGGTGCCCTGCCTTCACTCGTGAGCTACGACAGGTCCGCTGACCATCTACTCACGTCTTCTAGCCCGAGCTGCCAAAAAAATACGATGAAAAGTTAAACCCGGCAGAGTTTCTGAGCATATATACAATTGTTGTTCAAGCCGCCGGGGGCAGAGATGAGAAGGTGTTCGCCAACTATTTCCCTTTGGCACTTAAGCCAAATGTGAGATCGTGGCTGATGCACCTGCCGGAGAACTCCATTTCATCATGGGCAGACCTATGCAATGAGTTCGTTGGCGCCTTCACAGGTAGCCACCAAGAGCCTGGACAGCCCAGTGATCTGCAGGTCCTTCCGCAAAAGGAAGGGGAGGATTTGTGTAAGTATATACAGAGGTTCAGTCGAGTGCATCGTAACATCCCAGAGATACACCATGCAGCCGTGATTGCCGCGTTCCATTCGAATGTGCGCAATAGAAGGATGCGGGCCAAGATGAATGTTCGGCTCCCCAAAACCGTCAACGAGCTGTACACCTTGCCGGATGTGTGCTTGGACTGAGGAAGGAAGGCAACTCCCCGGAGAGGAGGCTGGCGTCAAAATTGACTCAGATGTCGATGATGGCGCCGCCAACTCGAAGGGGAGGAACCGGAGGTGCAATAGAAAGCGCAAAGAGAAGACAATGTTGGCCGTTGAGAGCTCAGGTGATCCTAGTGCCAGCAAGAAGACTAAGACAGAGGCCCCCAGCAAGGGAGCTGCTACATGCACTGATTGCCAGGAGACCGCAGCAGCGGAAAAGGCCGTCCGACAGGCCATAC
The DNA here is from genome assembly GCA_011799875.1 of Thinopyrum elongatum. Classification (NCBI taxonomy): domain Eukaryota; kingdom Viridiplantae; phylum Streptophyta; class Magnoliopsida; order Poales; family Poaceae; genus Thinopyrum; species Thinopyrum elongatum. The sequence goes on from CM022298.1 coordinate 226,968,987, forward strand.
TGCAAAATCCACCGCACCAAGGGCCATGACCTCCAAGAATGTCATCAAGTTGAGCAGCTTATCAAGAAGCAAAAAGCTGAATATGAGAAGCGTGACAGGGAGAAAGGCCAAGAGGGTGCTGGCGGGAGGGCCGTGGTGGTAGAGAAGGCCGCCGCGGCAAGACTCCACAACAGAAAGAAAAGCCCGCTAGAGGGCGCGAAAAGAGAGAAGGAGATGACAGAAGTGATGAGGAGGATGAAGAAGAAACTAGTGAACAAGAATTCCAGAAGGCAACTGAGGCCATGTGGATTGATGGGGGTGCATCCTTGCACTCCTCTCACCGACAGCTCAAGCAATGGGCGCGTGAGGTCAATGCCGTGGAGCCAACTACGGATTCCCGAAGGCCACTTAAGTGGTCCCACACGCCTATCATCTTTGACGAAGAGGATCACCCTGACCGCACTACCGCGGTAGGGTGTTTGCCGTTGTTGGTCTCCCCAACAATCTGCAACCACAAAGTAACAAAGATGCTAGTGGACGGTGGGGCTGGATTGAATCTGATCTCCCCTAAAGTGGTAGGCAAACTGCAGATCCCTAATGAGGAACTGAAGGCCACGGGCACATTCCAAGGAATCAACCCCGGCAGTAGCCGGCCCAAAGGGAAGATCACATTGCCTGTGACATTTGGCGGGGAACTGAACTACCGGACCGAGAGGGTCGTGTTCGACATTGTTGAGCTTCCTTTGCCTTACAATGGGATTCTTGGTCGTCCAGTTCTGGCAAAGTTTAAGGCAGCATCCCACTATGCCTACAACACCTTGAAGATGCCAGGGCCGATGGGTGTCATTTCCATCCCGTCAGATAAGAAAGATGCGATCATATGTGTGGACCAGATGTATCGGGACACGGTAGCAGCGGAGGCAGCTGACGCCCCAGCTCCCGCCAAGGATACAAAGAAGGAAAAGAAGGCTAGCAGAGATGCCGGCAAGGACTCCGGGAAGCGCGCCTCTTCGGAGTGCATTGAGCCTGTTGAGGACCTGCCGGAGAGTTCCACTGGCAAGAGACCCAAGGTGGCTTCACCTGCCATGAAGAAAGTCCCGGCAAGGCAGGATGGCGCTGATGGTACATTCACCATCAGCTCCACCCTTGATGACAAATAGGAAAGTGCGCTCATTGCCTTCCTGCGGGTGAATGTCGATGTGTTTGCTTGGCAACCGTCTGACATCCCCGGTGTTCCCAGGGAGGTAATCGAGAACCACCTCGCTGTCTGTCCTCATGCTCGGCCCGTTAAGCAGAAGGTCAGAAAGCAAGCTTTAGAGCGGCAGCAGTTTATTGCCGAGGAGATCAACAAACTTGAGGCAGCTGGTTTGGTCAGAGGGGTACTGCACCCAACTTGGTTGGCAAATCCAGTGGTGGTGCGCAAGGCAAACGGGAAATGGAGGCTATGCATTGATTTCACAGACCTAAACAAAGCATGTCCAAAAGACCCTTTCCCCTTGCCGCACATTGATCAAATCGTTGATTCCACACTACTGCAGGATGCTGCTAACGCGACACTACAATCAGAGACCCTTCGACGAAACTGTGTGTGATGCATTAATCGCAAACAGTGATGTAAAAAAACCGTCCAAAAATACGCAAAATGTTTGCGATGGTGGATACATCAAACACGGTTTAGATTTTAGGTGTGTGCGATGCGGGGCATACGGTTGATCCATACTGTTTGCGATGAGACAGAACAACAGAAACGGGCAGCCAGATCAAGGTGTGTGCGATATACGTCATCCAGTTCACCCCGATAAACTGTTTGTGATGAGGCGGAACAACAGAAACGGGCAGCCAAATGAAGGTGTGTGCGATATACGGCATACAGTTCACTCGGATGAACTATTTGTGATTAGGCAACACAAAAGAAACGGTCAGCCCGATGAATATGTGTGCGATATACGTCATACAGTTCACTCGGATGAACTGTTTGCGTTGAGCCAAGAGAACGGAAATGGTTCAACTTAACAAGATGTGTGTGATACGCGACAAACAGGTCTGCAATCGGAAATGTGTGGGAAGACGGATAACAACATAGACGATTCCTGTTAACAAGCCGTGTGTGTTGTGAGCAAACAATTTCTGGTATACAATTGTGAGTGATTGATGAAAACATCACCGATGAGTTCCATTGTTTAGTCTGTGTGCGATGTGATTTGCTCTGTCCGCACAACATCTATGCTATGTCTACAGAGCATCAACATATATACTTAAAAAGACAGCATTGCATAACCAAATTAAGCATACAATTACACAAGTGACTACTGCTACTTCTTGAGCTTGCGTTGGTTTTTCCCTTGAAGAGGAAAGGGTTTTGCAGCACAGTAGAGATAAGTATTTCCCTCAGTTAAGAACCAAGGTATCAATCCAGTAGGAGAAGAACGCACAAATCACCAACACCTGCACAAACAATCAAACACTTGCACCCAACGCGATAAAGGGGTTGTCAATCCCTTCATGGTCAATTGCAAAAGTGAGATCTGATAGAGATAGATAAACAAAAGATAAAATATTTTTGGGTTTTTAGGTATATAGATCTGAAAATAAAAGATTGCAAAATAGTCGATCGGAAAGTAGTATGATGGAAAATAGACCCAGGGGCCATAGATTTCACTAGAGGCTTCTCTCATGAAGGCAAATAATATGGTGGGTGAACAAATTACTGTCGAGCAATTGATAGAAAAGCGCAAAGTTATGACGATATCCAAGGTAATGATTATGCAATATAGGCATCACGTCCGTGTCAAGTAGAGACTCCTGCCTGCATCTACTACTATTACTCCACACATCGACCGCTATCCAGCATGCATCTAGAGTATTAAGTTCATAAAGAACGGAGTACCGCCTTAAGTAAGATGACATGATGTAGAGGAATAAACTCAAGCAATATGATGTAAACCCCATCTTTTTATCCTCGATGGCAACAATACAATACGTGCCTCGCTACCCCTACTATGTCACTGGGTGAGGACACCGCAAGATTGAACCCAAAGCTAAGCACCTCTCCTATTGCAAGAAAAACCAATCTAGTTGGCCAAACCAAACCGATAATTCGAAGAGAAATACAAAGATATCAAATCATGCATATAAGAATTCAGAGAAGATTCAAATAATATTCATAGATAAGCTGATGATAAATCCACAATTCATCGGATCTCGACAAACACACCGCAAAAGAAGATTACATCGGATAGATCTCCAAGAACATGGTATTGAGAATCAAAGAAAGAGAAGAAGCCATCTAGCTACTAACTATGGACCCGTAGGTCTGAGGTAAACTACTCACGCTTCATCGGAAGGGTAATGGTGTTGATGTAGAAGCCCTCCGTGATCGAATCCCCCTCCGGTAGGATGCCGGAAAAGGCCCCAAGATGGGATCTCACGGGAACAGAAGGTTGCGGCGGTGGAAAAGTGTTTTCGTGGATGCCTCTGGTGGTTCTGGAATATATGTGTATTTATAGGAGGAAGACCTAGGTCAGGAGGTCACCGAGGGGCCCACAAGGTAGGGGCGCGCCCCCCTAGGGCGCGCCCTCCACCCTTGTCGCTGCCTCGTGGCTCTTCTGACTTGGACTCCAAGTCCCCTGGGTGTCTTCTGGTCCAAGAAAAATCATCGTGAAGTTTTATTCCGTTTGGACTCCGTTTGGTATTCCTTTTTTGCGAGGCTCAAAAACAAGGAAAAAACAGAAACTGGCACTGGGCTCTAGGTTAATAAGTTAGTCCCAAAAATAATATAAAATAGCATATTAATGCATATAAAACATCCAAAACAGATAATATAAAAGCATGGAATAATAAAAAATTATAGATACGTTGGAGACGTATCAAGCATCCCCAAGCTTAATTCCTGCTCGTCCTCGAGTAGGTAAATGATAACAATAGAATTTTTGATGTGGAATGCTACCTAACATATTTATCCATGTAATTTTCTTTATAGTGGCATGAATGTTCAGATCCATAAGATTCAAAACAAAAGTTTAATATTGACATAAAAACGATAATACTTCAAGCATACTAATAAAGCAATCATGTCTTCTCAAAATAACATGGCCAAAGAAAGCTATCCCTACAAAATCATATAGTCTGGCTATGCTCGACCTTCATCACACAAAATATTCAAATCATGCACAACCCCGATGACAAGCCAAGCAATTTTTTCATACTTTTAATGTTCTCAAACCTTTTCAACTTTCACGCAATACATGAGCGTGAGCCATGGACATAGCACTATAGGTGGAATAGAATATGGTGGTTGTGGAGAAGACAAAAAGAAGGAGATAGTCTCACATCAACTAGGCGTATCAACGGGCTATGGAGATGCCCATCAATAGATATCAATGTGAGTGAGTAGGGATTGCCATGCAACGGATGCACTAGAGCTATAAGTTTATGAAAGCTCAAAAAGAAACTAAGTGGGTGTGCATCCAACTTGCTTGCTCACGAAGACCTAGGGCAATTTGAGGAAGCCCATCGTTGGAATATACAAGCCAAGTTCTATAATGAAAAATTCCCACTAGTATATGAAAGTGACAACATAGGAGACTCTCTATCATGAAGATCATGGTGCTACTTTGAAGCACAAGTGCGGAAAAAAAAGATAGTAACATTACCCCTTCTCTCTTTTCTCTCATTTTTTTATTTGGGCTGTCTCTTTTTTTAGCCTCTTTTTTTTCTTTTTTTTAATTTTTCATCCGGAGTCTCATCCCGACTTGTGGGGGAATCATAGCCTCCATCATCCTTTCCTCACATGGGACAATGCTCTAAAAAATGGTGATCATCACACTTTTATTTACTTACAACTCAAGAATTACAACTCGATACTTAGAACAAAATATGACTATATGAATGCCTCCGGCGGTGTACCGGGATGTGCAATGATTCAAGAGTGACATGTATAAAAATTATGAACAGTGGCTTTGCCACAAATACTATGTCAACTACATGATCATGCAAGGCAATATGACAATGATGAAGCGTGTCATAATAAACGGAACGGTGGAAAGTTGCATTGCAATATATCTCGGAATGGCTATGGAAATGCCATAGTAGGTAGGTATGGTGGCTGTTTTGAGGAAGGTATATGGTGGGTGTAATGCACCGGCGAAAGTTGCGCGGTACTAGAGAGGCTAGCAATGGTGGAAGGGTGAGAGTGCGTATAATCCATGGACTCAACATTAGTCATAAAGAACTCATATACTTATTGCAAAAATCTATTAGTCATCAAAACAAAGTACTACGCGCATGCTCCTAGGGGGATAGATTGGTAGGAAAAGACCATCGCTCGTCCCCGACCGCCACTCATAAGGAAGACATTCAATAAATAAATCATGCTCCGACTTCATCACATAACGGTTCACCATACGTGCATGCTACGGGAATCACAAACTTTAACACAAGTATTTCTACAATCCATAATTAATCACTAGCATGACTCTAATATCACCATCCTCATATCTCAAAACAATCATAAAGAATCAAACTTCTCATAGTATTCAATGCACTTTATATGAAAGTTTTTATTATATCCCTCTTGGATGCCCATCATATTAGGACTAAATTCATAACCAAAGCAAATTACCATGCTATTTAGAGAAACTCTCAAAATAATATAAGTGAAGCAAGAGAGTTCAACAATTTCTATAAAATAAAACCACCGCCTTGCTCTAAAAAGATATAAATGAAGCACTAGAGCAAAATTGCCTAGCTCAAAAGATATAAGTGAAGCACACAGAGTATTCTAATAAATCACGATTCATGCGTGTCCCTCTCAAAAGGTGTGTACAGCAAGGATGATTGTGGCAAACTAAAAAGTAAAGACTCATATCATACAAGACGCTCCAAGCAAAACACATATCATGTGGTGAATAAAAATATAGCCTCAAGTAAATTTACCGATAGACGAAGACAAAAGAGGGGATGCCTTTCGGGGCATCCCCAAGCTTAGGCTCTTGGTTGTCCTTGAATATTACCTTGGGGTGCCTTGGGCATCCCCAAGCTTAGGCTCTTGCCACTCCTTATTCCATAGTCCATCAAATCTTTACCCAAAACTTGAAAACTTCACAACACAAAACTCAACAGAAAACTCGTAAGATCCGTTAGTATAAGAAAATAAAATCACCACTTTTAGTACTATTGTGAACTCATTATTTATTTATATTGGTGTAATATCTATTGTATTCCAACTTCTCCATGGTTCGTACCCCCCGGTACTACCCATTGATTCATCAAAATAAGCAAACAACACAAAGAAAACAGAATCTGTCAAAAACAGAATAGTCTGCGAAGATCTGAATTGTTATAATACTTAGGTAACTCCAAAAATTCTGAAAGATTAGGACAACATAGGAAATTTGTATCAATCTTGTGTAAACAATTCAGGGGTTTTCAATGCTCCAGTGAATTAATAAAATTCTGTGGCTGGACGCAGAAGTTTCTGTTTTTCAGCAAGATCAAATCAAATATCACCGTAAGCCATCCCAAAGGTCTTACTTGGCACAAACCCTAATTAAAACACCAAAACACAATTACTACAGAGGTAATAATGTGTATTTAACATAAAAATAGAAAAGAAAAATATTGGGTTGTCTCCCAACAAGCGCTTTTCTTTAAAGCCTTTTAGCTTGGCATTGAGATTTCGATGATGCTCACATAAAAGGTACTAATTGAAACACAAAGAGAGCATCATAAAACATGTGACAAACAAATCTAAGTCTAACATGCTTCCTATGCATAGGAATTTTATAGGAAAACAAATTAGCAAGGCAAGCAAGATCTAGCATAAGCAAGGAAAAAGAAAGAAACAATAGCAATCTCAACATAACGAGAGGTAATTTAGTAACATGAAAGTTTCTACCATAATATTTTCCTCTCTCATAATAATTACATGTGGAATCATATTCAAATTCAACAATATAACTATCAGAAAACATATGCTCAACATGATCCACATGCATGCAAAGTTGACACTCTTCCAAGATAGTGGGATTAACATTAACTAAAGTCATGACCTCTCCAAACCCACTTTTATCAAAAATTTCATAAGATTGATCATACTCCAAAGTAGTGGGATCATTATTACCTAGAGTTGACACTCTTCCAAACCCACTTTCAATATTATTGCAAACATATTCATCATGAGGCTTAAATAAATTTTCAAGATCATAAGAAAAATCACCCCAATCATGATCATTGCAACAAGTAGTGGTCATAGCAAAATTAGCATCCCCAAGCTTAGGGTTTTGCATATCATTAGCACACCTGACATTAATAGAATTTATAGTAGAACCATTGCAATTATGCTTTTCATCCAAGGAGCTATCGTGAATCACTTCATAGATTTCTTCTTTTAACACTTCATCACAATTTTCAAATTCACAAATTTCAAGCAAAACTTCATAAAGATAATCTAGTGCACTCAACTCAGTAGCAATAGGTTCATCATAATTGGGTCTCTTAAAAAGATTAGCAAGTGGATGAGGATCCATAAACTCTTAGCAAGCGAAGATGCAAGCAAAAAGAAGGCACATGGTAACACAAGCAAACAAAAGATCGAACGGAAATAAGGCAAACAAAAAGGCAAATATTTTTGTGTTTTTCTGAAAATCGTTTTAGAAGTGGGGGAGAGAAAAACGAGAGGCAAATGGCGAATAATGTAATGCAAGAGATGATAGTTTATGATGGGTACTTGGTATGTCTTGACTTGGCGTAGATCTCCCCGGCAACGGCGCCAGAAATTCTTCCTGCTACTTCTTGAGCTTGCGTTGGTTTTTCCCTTGAAGAGGAAAGGGTGATGCAGCATAGTAGAGATAAGTATTTCCCTCAGTTAAGAACCAAGGTATCAATCCAGTAGGAGAAGAACGCACAAATCACCAACACCTGCACAAACAATCAATCACTTGCACCCAACGCGATAAAGGGGTTGTCAATCCCTTCACGGTCAATTGCAAAAGTGAGATCTGATAGAGATAGATAAACAAAAGATAAAATATTTTTGGGTTTTTTGGTATATATATCTGAAAATAAAAGATTGCAAAATAGTAGATCGGAAAGTAATATGATAGAAAATAGACCCCGGGGCCATAGGTTTCACTAGAGGCTTCTCTCATGAAGGCAAATAATACGGTGGGTCAACAAATTATTGTCGAGCAATTGATAGAAAAGCGCAAAGTTATGACGATATCCACGGCAATGATTATGCAATATAGGCATCACGTCCGTGTCAAGTAGACCGACTCCTGCCTACATCTACTACTATTACTCCACACATTGATCGCTATCCAACAGGCATCTAGAGTATTAAGTTCATAAAGAACGAAGTAACGCCTTAAGTAAGATGACATGATGTAGAGGAATAAACTCAAGCAATATGATGTAAACCCCATCTTTTTATCCTCGATGGCAACAATACAATACGTGCCTCGCTACCCCTACTATGTCACTGGGTGAGGACACCGTAAGATTGAACCCAAAGCTAAGCACCTCTCCCATTGCAAGAAAAACCAATCTAGTTGGCCAAACCAAACCGATAATTCGAAGAGAGATACAAAGATATCAAATCATGCATATAAGAATTCAGAGAAGATTCAAATAATATTCATAGATAAGCTGATGATAAATCCACAATTCATCGGATCTCGACAAACACACCGCAAAAGAAGATTACATCGGATAGATCTCCAAGAACATCGAGGAGAACATGGTATTGAGAATCAAAGAGAGAGAAGAAGCCATCTAGCTACTAGCTATGGACCCGTAGGTCCGAGGTAAACTACTCACGCTTCATCGGAAGGGCAATGGTGTTGATGTAGAAGCCCTCCGTGATCGAATCCCCCTCAGGAAGGATGCCAGAAAAGGCCCCAAGATGGGATCTCACGGGAACAGAAGGTTGCGGCGGTGGAAAAGTGTTTTCGTGGATGCCTCTGGTGGTTCTGGAATATATGTGTATTTATAGGAGGAAGACCTAGGTCAGGAGGTCACCGAGGGGCCCACAAGGTAGGGGGCGCCCCCCCCTAGGGCGCGCCCTCCACCCTTGTCGCCGCCTCGTGGCTCTTTTGACTTGGACTCCAAGTCCCCAGGGTGTCTTCTGGTCCAAGAAAAATCACCGTGAAGTTTTATTCCGTTTGGACTCCGTTTGGTATTCCTTTTCTGCGAGGCTTAAAAACAAGGAAAAAACAGAAACTGGCACTGGGCTCTAGGTTAATAAGTTAGTCCCAAAAATAATATAAAATAGCATATTAATGCATATAAAACATCCAAAACAGATAATATAAAAGCATGGAACAATCAAAAATTATAGATACGTTGGAGACGTATCAACTGCACACATAACATTTCCACACACCAAAGTAAGCAATTACATGCATACTAAACTAGGAGAAACAAGGATCTAATCATCTACTTCTTGTTGCAACGACGCTTGCCATTGCTCTGCTTCCGGCTAGATCCCTGGCCGTTTTGGGGAAGGAGGCACTTCCTCATGTCAACGATCTGCCTGTACATCTCGTAGCTCATGTAGCCTCCTTGGTCGCGTACACGACGTGAGCTTTGTCGAGTTTCTCCATCTAGGCCGAGTGCCAGGCACGCTTGTCCTTGTTGCAGGAATCCTTCATGTCTCTGTAGTAGGGGTCAATGATGGCCTCGGCGAGGTGAACCAGTGAGTCCTTCTCATGCTCGTTGCTGCCCCAGATCTTGTATTGGCCCTGGATGTCGACAAGATTCTGGCAGGCGATGCCCGAATTCTTGATCACCTTTACATCGTTGGTGATGTCCGCCGTAGCGAACATGTAGTGGGGGCTGTTGACAAACCTGGCGAAATGCTCGCAAGGCCTTGTGGCCAGGCAGTAGTGGTAGACGAGGACGTGATTGCACACGCACATCTGGGCGACGGCGACCTTGGGACGAGACCCGACACGAGCGCGGGTGTACTCGAGGTCGAACCCGACCACCTTGTACTTCTCCTCAGCAAGCAACAACTCCATGATGTGGATGGAGTGCTCCACCCAGACCGGGTTATTGGTGTACACCACCGAGAGTTCCGTGAACCTTCTGTGGGTGTCCACCACGGCATGCATGGTGAACTGCTGCTCGTCGTCGGCAGGCACTTGGAGTGCCATTGGAGCCGCGCAGGATACCCTCTAAGAATTTGTCATGGTGGGTGTGCTTCTTGCAATAGTGGGGCGCGATCGAAAGGTTGAAGAGACACAAGGGTTAAACGGCCGCTGTAATAAACGCGGGCCGGCTGGCCTGTAATCGTCACGTCCTGTCACCGCGTTCATAGCGGAGGATTCCAGTGCATGCTTGAGAACACCGCACGCATTTCGTTTAACCATGCGTGGGCTCGAAGAGGTGCCAAATGTATCATTGGTGAGCCTGTTCCCGTGCAACCGCGCAGTTTACCGCACGAGCTTCCCGCCCGGCTAGTTTGGCCACGCGTCGGTTAGAAGAGGGACAAATCATGGGCGTTTATTGGCAAAAAGCTTTGTAAAAACGAAGTGTGTGGAATGACTTCGGTCATAAGTTTACCCGTGGGTGATGAGGTCAAAGTTACACAGAAGGGTGATGATGGACACTCAAGTGCGATAATTAATTCTGCGCTCTACAGGGCACACGGTTGAAGAAACCAACTGTGTGCAATAATGTCGAAGATCGCAGTCGAGTTAGCTATACAGATCGTGTGCTATGAGATCGACAAGGTAAACACATTCGAGAATGGTTAATAAAATCTAAGTCCATTGCATATTAAGGTCAAAATAGTGCTACCAATATACAAGTCTCATACGATGCCATTTCAACGATTGTACCACAAAAGCTCGAAATATTACAAGGTTCAAAATCCAGAGTTATAAGGCTCAAATTCGAAGATTACAAGGTTCAAACTGATATTAGAAACGAAATTCAACTCATCAGCTGCAAACGCCTGCGCTGATCCGCTGAATATGGATATAAGAGAGGTTCAAACTAATATTACCACTTGTAAGGCTGGTATCGAAACCTCATAATTTTTGCAAAGGGGTCAGCCACTGAGAAGTCATGTATGGGGTTGACACGATGACTTCTGATTACTCTGTCATCTGAAGTTCCAAAATGAAATTCAGCTTTTTCGGAGCCTATTCCATTCCGCCGCAGCCGCCGGCGCTGATCAACAAGCCATTCATTTTTGCGAAATAAATGTAGGGCAAACCTCATTACCTTTAGCACCCTTGCTCTGACAACAAAGAACCTGGTGAATATAATCTCCGGTAAGGTCCATCGGTATGAGTTCAAAGTAATTTCTGAGAGATGCATATCTAGGCATTCGATGTGATTGTTATATTGTTTATCCACCACCGGGCCTAATCTTATTTGCAAAAGAAAAAACGTGTTAGTGCCTACATGCAGTTTTGAACACTACTATGGGCCTATTTGGTTTGCAGGATTTGTAAAATGCACTAACGTGCCATCTTCGATTCGACATGATTAACATGGGCAGTTGATTACAATCTGGAAAAATGTAGCCTTCTTCACAAGAGGTTGGAGTGGATGAAAAATTCCCTAAGAAAACTAGTACAGATGAATCCAAAGGAGAAATGCTTATGGATTGTAACCATATGGATCAAGCAACCAATATGGGGGGGGGGGCATGTATGTACTGAAATCCTCCAAGAATCCTTCAGAAATCGTAGTACATTGTCATTTTAAACTTGGGAAAAGGTGTCAAAAATTGAAATCCTTTATGGTTAACATTTTACAGGAAAGGAACATCACCTCGATATATAGCTTCTCCAGGCACGAAAAGCATCTCAGGAAACTGACAACTTGGTCCAGGTTGGGGCCGATAGATTCTAGTGCCAAGACCTTCATTGTGCGCAGTTTCGGGGTCAAGCTTGTCGGAATCATTTTCTGGATGACAGACGAACATACATCTTCAAAATTAGAAAATAATGTTAATTTCTAGAAGGAGAGGTAGAAGGCGGCTGTTGTACCTGAACGGGTGTGGATCCAATAACAAGTTCGGAGTATTTGTCAGACAAGTAGCCCACCACTGTCAATTTCAGCTCAGAAATGACATTGATTCTTGTTGGACCTTCTTGATCAACTACGAGTAATCTCTCAAGTGAAGGTGTGTCCTCAATGACCATACCGTGGTACACATTTTGTGATGTATTCTTGCAGCACCAGCAACACATATAAATAGTCCGGAGAGTCATGGAGGAGATGTGGAAGCTACTCAACCCATTGATCGCCTGAAGATGAAGGTACTCGAGTGTAGTACATCCACGGAGCAGGCGCTCCATGTCACCGTTTGGGAGGCAGACGGCGACGAGCTCAAGGTGCTTCAGTCGTGGTAGAATAAGAGCAGGCGCATTAAGGGAGGGGGGATGGCAGTTCATGAACTTGGCGACGCGCAGCGTGGGCGCGAGGCGAAGCGCGGACGTTGGCAGTGAGCACATATGCCCATCATCAAAAGTGAGCTCCTCGAGCTGATCTAGGGCAGGGGATCGGAACCACTCATCAAGCTTGGCTCGGTCCTTGCCGTTGGAACGGAACTTGCCCATTCTAAGGCCTCTGGTTGGGCCATGGTGACTGCCGAGGATTTGGGAGAACGCATCCAAGCTTTTGTGATAACCATGGCAGAGCTCGTGGTTGTCGATGAGGTCGAGAGGGGTGGAGTGCCATAGGGGGCGCCACCGCTGGGAAAGGACGGTTGTCTACGCCCCATATTTGATTGGGAGGAGGGAGATGACGACTATCAACATATCATCGGGGAGGCTGCTGATGAAGTCTAGGCCTGCTGGAGTCGCCTGCGGTTCTTGCTCGACCCACCTTCACTTGTTGGCAGCCCCGTTCTCCACCTCCGGAGTCTCCTCATCAACGGCGCTTTCTGATAGAAGTGGGAGTACAGGGAATATTTAGTTAAAACAGGGTAAAAGAAAAGTGTATTGGTAACTAGAAGTTAGTAGGTAGGAATAGAGTAAGAAAATGAAATAACAATTGGTTGCTAACATACTACACAATTCCTTTGATATTGCTGGGTAAGTCAACATGCACATACTTGAAAAGAACACTTACTTCGAACAAAGTCTGGACGGATGATATCGTCGGGGAAGTTAGCATATATCTCATGACCAGGCTCTTTTATGTGCAGTGCAATTTTAGTGCCAGCTTTCAGTACATAAAACTTAGAAATTTCTGTCCAAAGGCCCCTGCCAAAATAGGAGTCACCACGTTCATCAAGTCTTACAGTAGCAACGATTGTAAATCCATGGTTTGTGTTTAGTATGACGTCCCTGCAGTCTTGATTTATGTAAAAGGAAAGATTGTGTACTACAGATGCTGTTGCATAGCAAGGGATGTGCTGCAGAAAATGTTAGGATTGTTAAAGAATATGGTAAAATGCAAATATAGGCGAAATTGAAAGAACAATACAGCAGTTAAAATCAAAGGACAAAAAACTATAATTAAACAAATAGGGTAACCATGATGTCATGGAAATATGAGAGTAATCGAAAAAAGAATACATCATGAATTTGCCTAATATAGAAAGAAGAGGAAAAAAAATCCCCTTTGACGTATATGCTGCATGTGGCACCTTTTATCCAGATGTAGCAATATATAGTATATGTTCAGGAAAGTAGGCCATGCCAACCGATTTAGGGTGAGATTGAACATACCGTGCGCATCCTGAGGTCATCTGGTACGGTGAGATGGAACTCCATGGATGTTTGGCCGAGGCCGCAAAGTCCTGATGTGTCCGCGCACTATAGACTCTATGAATGAAAGAAAACCCTCAAATCGGCTCGAATAAAAATGAATTCACGGCAATTTCGGCCGGGTGAGTAAAGGAGGCAGATGAACTGGGATAAGAGATGAGATAATATCTCAGTAAATTAGTTACCTTGTTGTCCATGAGAAAAAACCTCAATACCGCGGATTCCCCAATCGGGCGGAGCTGGGTCGACCGCGAGCAGTGTCAAGAAAGTCGATGGCGATAGGCAGCAGCAAGCGGAAGTGGCGAAATGCGGTGGGGTTTGCCGGCAGCCTGGCGGCAGTGACATGTGTCGAGCTAAGTGGTTGCCGCGGCGATAGGCGGTGCCATGCAGAGTCGCGGAGGAGCTTGTGCAGGTGTGAATGGGCACCGGAGGGGGTGGCGGGCGGGGTGAGGGTTTTTGTGACGTGGGGATGGTGAGGGTTTTCTTTTTTCTTTTTTAAATTGGGTGGTGAGGGTTTTCTGTCCCACAAAGAGTTTCGGAGGTAACGGTTTGCTAGAGCCAACCGTGTGTGATTGATGTAACTGGGAAAATGAAAGTCGTTGCACACGGTTCCAATTTGGGAACCATGTGTGATTGACGTACTTCCTCCGTCCTGGTTTATTGGTCCCCTTTGTAATTTGTGCCAAATTTTGACCCAAGATTTAACTAACAAATGTTTATGCATGTCACCAAAAAATTATATCATTGAACACTATGTTCAAATACGAATCCAACGATATAATTTTTGCTGACATGCACTAACATTTTGTCAGTTAAATCTTTGGTCAAAATTTAACACAAATTACAAAGGGGACCAATAAACCAGGACGGAGGTAGATTCCATCAACCAAACTGATTGCATCCATATCCCACATTTAGACATAAGTAAACATAGATTAAACATACTCAGGCATAGATAATAAACGTACACAAGCATAGTTCAACCATATATAGTTTAACCGTCATTAAGCATACTCAAGCACATTTATAATTAAGACACTACATAGCCACACATAGTTCAATCTCATCTACCGGCACGATCGTGAAGCTTCTCCAGGTACTCCACGTACGCGGCATGCGCCACCCTGCGAGAATACTTCTGCCTAAAGGAGCCAACGGCTCGTCCTCTTGCATGCGCCAGGACACTTTCATACGTGTCATGAAGCTTTTGGTTGCAAAATGGGCATCGAAAGCCCCCGTCCTAGGTCCTAATTTGCTTGTTATGAATTCCCGCATAAAGCTCCCTGAGGATTTGCCTCTTGTACCTCCTCTGGGCATCTTCATCCTCGCTGTCGACATCGTCAGATAGCACCTATACATATAGTAAAAAAATGTGGCGTCAAATTTGGAATACAAACTGATCTCTAGCGAACATTTGGCAGTTGCCAAAATTTGGCATCAAATCAATTTTTACATGCCAAAAAGTAGGATTAGGAGTTTATGGATTTTAACGCTATTTTTTTTAGACATATCCAAAGATTATTGTTTGATTTTTAAGCACAATCGTCTATGTACAGACCAATCTTGAAAAAAAAATGGCACAAACATATATTTAGGTCATTCAAAAATCAATTGTCAAGCCCTGGCTAGGAATTATTAGCACAAAACACTAACCCTAGTCAGATTATTAGCAGAAATCATTTGTACAGATGAAACAACTAGTCACTTATCATTTCTACCATTCAAACAATCAATACACTACACGGATCTAACGAAACTTACTCAGATTTCATGGATTGAGAGAACATAATGAATAGGATTTCTATTTCAAAAAGGGGGAGGCAGGAGTAACCAGAGAAACCCTAGGATATATTTGACACATAAATGAGTATAGATGACTAACCAGTTGCCCGTCGTCGTCGGAGTCGTCGCCAGAGTGGTCGTCGGAGTCGTCGGCGGAGTCGTCACCGGGGTCGTCGCCGGAGTCGGTGTGGACCTCCGGCTCCGGCTATGGAAGCACGATGCCGTCGATGATGTCAAGGTGCAGTGAGACCTCGGCGGCGGCGACGGCAACCTCTGTCTCGATCTTCACGCCGTGCTCCGGTGCTTCCACAGCGCCGGCGTCGGCACTCCCTCCGATGGGGCGCTTCGACGGCATCCTCATACACAGATGGTGGTGAGGACTGAGAGCGGCGTTGAGGATGCAGGCGGAGAGAGAGGATTGTGTGTGCGACGAAGATGGGGGGTGCAGCCGCTCGGGCGTGCAATTAATATGGAGTAGTGGGAGAGAGGCGGGCGGCGGTCAAAGGCTGTCTCGCCTCCCGGTGAGCCTGCGCACCGGACTGCTGGCATGCCTACCGTCATTTCACATAGCTACTCGCATGCCTCCCGATGACACTGCGCAGTGAGCACGCCTCCCGTCAATTCACACACCTGCACGCACGCCTCCCGGTCTGCCTGCGCGGTGGACTGGTCGCATGCATCCCGTCAACTCACGCCTGCTCGCACGGCACAGGGGTCGCGTGGCGGCACGTATATTGTTTTTCTATTTTGATGATTAATGCTGCCGCTTTATTGCTTAACCGAGGCATGGCACGTATCCATTGTTGGTCTAACGCCCACGGTTCGAATAAATAATCCGTTTGCGATATTGGTTCCCAATAATTAATATTCTCCCGTTTGTAAGAAGATAAAAATTACATCAAAACTTGTCTCAAATTTGACAAAAAAGTACAATACCACAGTGCATTGGTGTCCATATGACAACACGATAAGTTTCATGAATTTCAAATAAGTTTTGGATGTACTAGATCACAAACCTTTCATACATACATGTTTGGGCCACATGCAGTTGGTGGTTGTCCTACATGACACTCACTCATGTGTGTGATGCTTTCTGTGGGCCCGCGAGGTCGTCGTCCATCACTTCGACCAACAGTCGACGTACAGAGAGGTTTATTTGACCAGCAAGGTTGATTCTTTTTAGTTTGTGTTACGGTGGGAGTATATATATAGTACGCGTCGAAGAGGTGGGAGGGGACTAGCATATATACTACGTACGCGTTTGTGAACACACCTCACTCAGTGTCGGGACTTTTTGGTTTCCGAGGCACGTGCCACATCAAAGTTGTGCATTGGCTATTCAAACATCACACAACACATCTTTGGACTACATGCATATGCAGACGGTGGTTATCCTAGGACACTCATGTGTGACGCTTCCATCTGTGGGCCCGCGAGGTCGTCGTCCATGCATGCATCACTTTGACCTACATCGGGAGAGGTTAATTAATTTCACCATCAAGGAGGATTCATTTTGGTTTGTATTACAGTAGGAGCATATATATAGTATGAGTAGAAGAGGGGGAAGGGGACCAACATATGTAGTACCCTTCATGAACCTCGCTCTGTGTGGGGACTTTACGGTTTTTTAGGCATGTGCCACATCTAAGTTGTGCATTTTGGGTATTCAAACATCACAACCACACACACCTCTCCATACATATGTTTGGCCACATGCAAAGCGATGGCGGTTGTCCTCAGGCACCCACTCACGCGGTTATCAGTGATATCGATGCTTTCCATCTGTGGGCCCGCTTGGTCCATCACTACTTTGCTCGACAATGAGAGAGGTTAATTTGACTTAGGAGGGGATTATTTTTTGGTTTGTATTACGATATATATATAGGTCATGCTCTGGGATGACATGATATAGATTGAGCACACATGCATGTGTACGCATGAATCCCTCCCACCGAGTCGAAGTGGGCAGTACCACGACACGTCATGAACCGATCTCGCTCTGTGTGGGGACTGCATGATTTTCGACGCACGCTCCACATCAATGTGCATGGTATTCAAACATGCACGCATCACCTCCATACATACATATGCATGCAGTGGTTGTCTTCGAACAGTACACTCCCTCACGTGGTTATCGGCGACAAGAGCCTATATATTCGTGGGCCCGCATGGACATCCATGATCACTTTGACTGACAACAAGATAGGTTACCATGGTGGATTCTTCCTTTGGTTTGTATTATCGTAGTAGGTCATGGTGAGATTCAGACCTAAGTTTGAGCGCATACTATGCATGCATGAATCCCCGTCATCGGCTCGAAGTGTGGTGTGACATACATGCATACAATGCATCGTCAACTAACCCTTCGCTCCGTGTGGGGATTTCTGGTTCCAAAGCACGGTGCCACAACAAAGTTTTTCCATTGTGTATTCAAACATCAACACTCCATACATATGTTTGGGCCACATGCAGGCAGTGGTTGTCTTCAGGGACTAGCTACTTGCATGATTATTGGCGAGCTAGCCCATCTCTGGGGTCGCATGGACGTCCATCACCTTGACCAACAACAAGAGAGAGGTTGTACGACCAAGGTGGATTCTTCTTGGTCCATTTTACGATACATCTTGGTGAGATGCCCGCTCCCGCCGACTGAAAGTGTGTGTGTGTGTGTGTGTGTGTGTGTGTGATGGGGGGGGACTTCTACTTTGAACTTTGCTAGGTGAACCTCCGTGGGAGCGAGCATGCGTTCATAGCTTAGGATTCCCCTCCTGACGACACGAAGGAGGGGGGGGGGGGAGAAGCAATACCGTGCGCTTGGTGTGACATACATGCATACAATGCGTCGTCAACTAACCCTCGCTCCGTGTGGGAATTTCTGGTTCCAAAGCACGGTGCCACAACAAAGTTGTTCCATTGTGTATTCAAACATCAACACTCCATACATATGTTTGGGCCACATGCAGGCAATGCTTGTCTTCGAGGACTAGCTACTTGCGTGATTATTGGCGAGCTAGCCCATCTCTGGGGTCGCATGGACGTCCATCACTTTGACCAACAACAAGAGAGAGGTTGTACGACCAAGGTGGATTCTTCTTGGTCCGTTTTCTGATACATCTTGGTGAGATGCCCTCTCCTGCTGACTGAAAGTGTGTGTGTGTGTGTGTGTTTGATTGGGGGGGACTGCTACTTAGCACTTTGCTAGGTGAACCTCCGTGGGGGCGGGCATGCGTTCATAGCTTAGGATTCCCCTTCTACCGACACGAAGGGGGGGCAAGCAATACCGTGCGCTTTGTGAGATAGGTGCAACATCAAAGCTGTCCATTTGGTATTTGAACATCAAACCACCCTTTTCATACATATATTTGGTCCACATGCAAGTGTGTTTGTGTTCTGACCCTTTCCCGCGTCATTTTCGCCAAATTTATGAACGTTAGACAAGTCGGATGACGCAACAGACATGGTTCACTCACACAAACCGTGTGCCACGCCAGTGCCCTTGTCACACACATCAGCACAGTACATTGGGCTCCACGAGGCTTCCCCTCTCAAAATTATCTAACCCGCCTGCAGGGTTTTTCTGTTTGATAACACACGGTTATTATGCTTCGACAGTGTGTGATGTTTGTTGTTCCCGCTCCCGCCTGTTTCCCTCAAAAATATCTGCCCGGCTCGAGGGTTTTTTTGTTTCATAACACACGGTTGTTATTTCGGGACTGTGTGCGATGCACCATCATCCAAATTTTCAATAGCCTTGACATTTTACTCCTGTGTTTGACTCCCGTGTAGTAAAATTTTCAGTAGCCGCGTCATTTCCTCAAACACCCCCCTCCACACACACCCCAAAAACTCCTTGAGCGCGCGCACACACACACCCCACCACAATCCCTCCCTCGCTCGAAACCCTAGCAAGGACGCCGCCACCGCCGCCGCAAGGCCTCCATTGTCAACATCAGCCGGTTTGCCCGTGCAGCTTACCCACCGATCTCCATACCCTAGCTGCCCTGAGTTTCTTAGATGACGCCTGCCAAATGCCCCCTTTCCCACAGATCCCCATCCCCATCCCCCACTCCAGAGCGTCGCAGCCTAAGCCCAGCTACGCTTCCCGTGGAGCTCGAGGAGCGACTGGCCCAAAAGAGGTGTATCACGGCCTCTTCGCCCGACGTCGCCGAGCTGGCCGCCGAGGAAGCTGACGACCATTACTGGCCGCAGGCTCTCAATCAGCGGCCTAGAGTATGTGGGTATGTCACGGATGTCGGCTACGACATCGAGGTCGACAACGACAGCCTAACGCGGGCTATGTCACAGGTTAAGTGGCCCACCCTAACTCCTCGGGTTCAACCACTGTCGATCTCATCCATGGCCCCACCGCTGATCTCCTCTGGCTCGCTGTCAAGAATTTGCCATCCTACATCGCCATCGAGCCCCTTTTGTCATTTCTGAAGGACACATTCTGCGACGCTGGCTTGGGATCCACAGCTTCCAAGTCAGATCTCATCAACGGCGACCATGAGGAGGGCACCCTCTTCGGCTCTTCCAAGGGGAAAAAGCCCATCTGCGACATTAAGGAGGGCACCCTACAGCCGTGCTCTTCCAACGGGAAGGAGCCCATCTGTGAAAACATGGAGTGCACCCAGGGTTCGTGCTCTTCCCACAGGAACGAGCCCATCTGTGACAAGTGAGGAAACCCATGATTTGTTTTGCCGTGCCTCTTCACAGGGGGGAACCCATGATTTGTTTTGTCGAGTCCCTTTTGTAGTGTCATGAGAATATGTCCAGTTTTATTGCTATATTTGGTTGTTTGCAGTATGCCTTGTTTATTTCAGTTGTTCATAATGTGATGCTCTATATGTGCAACTATTTACTGTGCAGTACATTTTCATCAATACCTGTTTTATACATACCGATAGGAATGCATATATTTGCTTGCTGTTAAGCCTGTTATAGCTAGCATATGGCTCTTTTAAAGTTTTTTGGTTGTTCGGTTGTTTGTAGTTAGCATATGTCCAGTTTCAAATGCTATATTTGGTTGTTCGTAGTATGCCTTGTTTATTCCAGTTATTCACAATGTGATGTTCTATATGTGCAAGTATGAACTGTGCAGTTCAATTTCATCAATACTAATTTCAACAATACCACTATGAATGACTACATTTGGTTGTTGTTAAGCATGTTGTAGTTAACATGCCTTTCCATTTTTAGTTAACAATAACCAGTGTACTTGGACCGGCACAATACCAGTTTGAATGACTATATTTGCGTGTTGTTAAATGTTAGGCATGTTGCAGTTA
Source organism: Thinopyrum elongatum (assembly GCA_011799875.1). Taxonomy (NCBI): domain Eukaryota; kingdom Viridiplantae; phylum Streptophyta; class Magnoliopsida; order Poales; family Poaceae; genus Thinopyrum; species Thinopyrum elongatum. Next base: position 226,989,766 of record CM022298.1, read on the forward strand.
ACACACCTTTCCACTTCTTGTTTTTCTTAACTAGCGTGCTTAAACCTGCACACTGAAGCTATCGTTTGTAGATTATTTTGTCTGCCATGGATATATTTGGTTGATGTTTAGCCTGTTGTGCTTAACATGCCTCTTGATGTACTTACACAGGACAATTTTGGGAATGATTGCTGTTTTCCATCGAGGTTAGTTTCATCCCATGGCTTATATATACTCACTGTTCAGGATATCGGTAGCTGGTACCATATAGGTCGGGGTCTGGTAAGGGACTAATCGGTGAATCAGACTTTTAACTGAATATATCTGTAACCAATTTATTGGTAGGTTAACTAGGGACATATCTAATATATCTGAGGCTACATAGCAACATGCACTATACTGAATGTCTAAATATGCAATCCTAGGCTGCATAGCAACAAGGAAGAGTGTTACCTTAATGTTCTGATGATGTCTAGATATCTGTAGAAGAGCAACAACAACAAAAATAGAGCAGCAGTTAATTAGCTGATAATTTGTAAAAATGCAATAAACTCCCTCCGGCCCATAATATAAGATGTTAATTCATCCAATATGTGAGTATATTGGATGTTATAAGATATTATATAATGGGACGGAGGGAGTGTTGTACTACATCATTGTGCAATTGCTATTTAGCTTCTAATATTAACTTGGTGCTTTTAGGTACATATGTCATTGGTAAAGATCCGTGCTTCGACCCTTTCTGTGTATGGGGCAATGAGATATTGATGAACCAGCATCAAGTGAGGAAGCTGATAAAGATTGTTAGTAAAATGGGTCAAAAGATGGCAATTAAACTATTTGTTTACACTTTATCCAAGACAACAGCGAACTGCAGGATGGTAAGTAAGAACTCTGCGGCCTTCTTTTTACTGCCCATAATGAGTTGTGTTAGATGACAATGTCTGAATCTTTTTCCTTTGCAGTGGTTCCCAAAGCAGTTTACTCAAGATTACCTCTCAAACTACATGATTGGTGGGCATGCAAAGGTTAAAGTATTTCTACCAGAACACGATGACTATCTAGATGTGTTCATGAAGACAGTGAAGGATGGGCGGTCGGCCATCACAAGGGGTTGGACTAGAGTCGTGCGTGCCTTCTGCATGGAGAAGGGCACAATATGGGCATTCGGCTTCTCCTTGTTCAGCAACCAGAATGTATTCCGCCTCTTTCTTTACCGTCTTTAATAGTACAAGTATACAACCATGGTTCATCATTCTTTATTTGGTGCTTATGTAATTCTTGAACATATGTACCTGTGAATCGAATAATGCATTGGTTGTTTGAACCTGATGGATATGAATAAAGCTATAGCATACTTTCAAATTCAAATCCGGTACAATTTTAAATAGCAGCAATTAAATTACGGTGAAATTACGCTCTGCAGGTCGTTACAGCACACATGGTCGGTAAAACACAAACGTTTGTGATATACACCATAATCCGACACGGTTCACAGAGAGGAAACATGTGCGATCATGCACACAGTTGCCGTTTGCAAAGCATTTGTGATGTCAGACAATATCACAAATGGTGTGGGCAAACTAAACGTTCGTGATAGTTGCCTTATCGTACACGATTTTGCAATCATGAACTATTTCTGATGTGGTACGCATCATAAACGTTGCACCACAGAATAGCGTGTGCGATAGTTATCATGTACGACGATGTTACGACGGTCCGACGTTTCGTAATCCTATCCGACACTTGTACGATGATTAGCTAATCTTCTTAATTAGTTATCGCATACGGTTCGGGAAAAGTGAATGTGTGTGATTGTCTGCTTATCATACACATTCTATAATCGTGAACTGTTTGTGATGGGTCGCTCATCGTAAATGTAGCACCACAGAATACCGACTGCGATGGCAATGCGAGCACAAACGAGTATCAAGGATGAAGCGTTTGGGATATTCGAGATATCAGAAACAATTTTATAGGGACAACTGTATGCACCAAGGCTCCCTATCCCCAACAGTTTCTGGGTCGTGTGGGAAGGACCCCCCTATCGCAGTCACTCACTTGGCTACAGTTCGAAAGGCCGTTGTGGAAAGGGGTTAAAAACCGTTTGTATAGCACCTCGCTGTACCAGTGCCACCTCCGGATGTGATTTGCTATCTTTCTTGGATGCGTACTCCGGGTACCATCAAATATATATGCCAAAGAAGATGAAGAAAAGACCGCGTTCATAACTCCATGTGGCACGTACTGCTTTGTACGAATGCCTTTCGGGTTAAAGAGCGCCGGATCCACTTTCGCAAGAGCAGTACAAATTGGTTTTGAGCCCCAGTTGCATAGGAATGTAGAAGCTTATATGGATGATATAGTGGTCAAGACCAAGGACAGATCAACGATCATTCAAGACTTAGAAGAGACCTTCGCAAACCTGCGCAAGATCAATTTGAAACTAAACCCTGAGAAATGTGTGTTTGGTGTTCCATCCGGCAAGCTCCTTGGTTTCTTTGTGTCCCAGCGGGGGATAGAGGCCAACCCTGATAAGATTAGAGCAGTCGAGCAGATACAAGCACCCAAGACTGTTAGATGTGAGGCGTTTGACTGGATGCGTTGCCGCGTTAAGTAGGTTCATTTCCAAGTCTGCTGAGCGTGCCTTGCCTTTCTTCAAAATCTTGAAAAAGGCTGGCCTGATGAAGTGGACCCCAGAAGTAGAAGCAGCATTGCAAGACCTGAAAGCCTATCTTTCCTCTGCTCCCACCTTAGTCGCGCCTAAACCACAAGAGCCGTTGTTGCTATATTTAGCTGTGACGAATCAAGTGGTTAGTGCAGCACTGGTGGCGCAGCGAGAAGTGGGTGAGGAAGCAGCTACAACAACTGCACCTTCCAGGGATGGAACCAAACCCGTCGGGGCAGACGCTAATCAAGAAGAGACATGGCAAGCCAGCGAAGGCGATCTCAAAACCGCGGCAAGGAAGAAAGTAGTGCAACGGTCAGTCTACTTTGTCAGCTCCCTATTACAGGGGGCTAGGTCAAGGTACTCTGGAGTGCAAAAGTTGATCTTCGGCCTCATCATGGCCTCAAGGAAACTGCGCCACTACTTTCAAGCCCATGAGATCACAGTTGTCACTCGTTTTCCGCTACAACGCATACTGAGGAACCCCGAAGCCACCGGCATGATAGTTGAATGGGCACTAGAGCTGTCAAGCTTTGGCCTGAAGTATGAAAGTACCTCAACTATTCAAAGCAGAGCATTGGCGGAGTTCATTGCGGAATGGATGCCCACCCCAGATGAAGAAATACCAGAAACGGTCACCCCCGGCAGGGAGGCGCCTCAAGAGTGAATCATGTACTTTGAGGGCGCTTTCTCGTTGCAGGGCGCTGGGCCTGGCGTGCTCCTTGTTGCGCCCACCAGAGAGCATCTCAAGTATGTCGTTCAAATGTACTTTCCTCGGGAGAAGGCCACCAACAACACTGCTGAGTATGAGGGGCTCCTTGCCAGACTCAGAATTGCTATGGAGTTGGGAATCAAGAAATTGATCATCCGTGGAGACTCGCAGCTCGTGGTGAGACAAGTCAATAAGGATTACCAGAGTCTGTTGATGGAGGCATATGTGGAGGAGGTGAGAAAGCTGGAAGAACACTTTGATGGGTTGCAAGTAGAGCACGTGCCACGTGCGGAGAACAACATTGTTGATCACTTGTCAAAGTGCGCTGCACAAAAGCTCCATGTGGAACCAGGAAATTTTGTCCTCCACCTAACTCAACCATCAGTGTCCCCTTCAACGATGGCTAGAAAAAGGAGAAAGTTGGACTCCGACAAGTATCTCCTGGTAGGGCTTCCCGAAGCCGCTAGTAGAGAGGCTGCCGGGAATAACCCCTCTTTGGTTGGTGAGCAGCACCCTCCCGTAGAACCGCAAGTTCTTGCGGTCAAGGTAAGCGCTCCCACGAATGAGGAGGTGCCTTTAGTCCTTGTTGTCGAGCCACAGGCTCCAACTTGGGAGCAAAACATAGTCCATTTCCTTCAAACAGGAGAACTTCCCAAAGAGCAAGAAGAAGCTGAAAAAGTAGCCCGACAATCCAGTATGTACCAGTTTGTCGATGACACTCTGTACAGAAAGAGGCCAAACAGGGTGAAATTGAAGTGTATCTGCCAGGAAGATGGGCTGAAGCTATTGTCAGAGATACATGGAGGTATATGTGGCTCTCACATTGGATCAAGAGCCCTGGTTGGAAAAGCTTTCCGGCAGGGTTTCTACTGGCCGACAGCCCTCCAGGATGCAACTGAGCTCGTCACGAAGTGTGAAGCCTGTTAGTTCCATTCCAAAAACATTCATTGACCAGCTCAAGCTCTCAAGACGATCCCTTTATCCTGGCCATTCTCGGTCTGGGGGCTCGATATCCTGGGCCCCTTCCCCCGTGCCACCGGGGGCTTTGAATTCTTGTACGTTGCAATCCACAAGTTTACAAAGTGTCCTGAGGTGGAGCCAGTGAGGAAGGTGACCATGCAATCAGCTGTCAAGTTCTTGAAAGGATTGGTGTGCCATTTTGGAGTACCCAACAGAGTAATCACCGACAACGGCACCCAGTTCACGAGCCGCACCTTCATGCAGTACGTCCAAAGCCTTGAGAGCAAGGTATCCTTTGCCTCTATTGCTCATCCGCGAAGCAACAGGCAAGGTGAGAGGATGAATGCTGAAGTGCTGCATGGACTCAAGGCGAGAACTTTTGACAAGCTGCAGAAATGCGGCAGGCGATCGATTGATGAGCTGCCGGTGGTTCTTTGGTCCCTCTGGACAACACCAAATCGAGCCACCGACTCGACTCCCTTCTCCCCAGTGTATGGGGCAGAAGCAGTGTTCCCCACAGAACTCATATACGGGTCACCTCGAGTACTTGCCTATGATGAAGTAGTGCAACAGCAGCTTCGGCATGACGATGCCGTGCTCCTTGAGGAAGATCGTCTCCGGGCCGCTGTGCGTGCTGCACGCTACCAGCAAGCCCTGCGCCGCTATCATAGCCGCAGGGTTTATGCCTGGAGCCTTGAGGAAGGCGACCTTGTCCTTAGACGTTTTCAATCCACCAAGGGTTCCAACAAGTTGACACCGAAGTGGGAAGGCCCTTACCGGGTAGTGCGAGTCACCAGACCTGGCGCAGTCCGTCTGGAGACCGAAGATGGCATTAAATTGCAAAACTCATGGAATATTGAGCATCTTCGCAAGTTCTACCCGTAAGGCGCGGTTGCCGGGCTCAGCCCCCGGCAGCCAACTTTTGTACAAGCCTTGCCGATGCGCATGTAACCCTTTGTACAAAGCCAGGCGCAGACCCTGTGCAAAGGTAATAAAATGAAGTGCTGGCGCCTAAAACTTGCATGCATGTTTATTTAAGTCTGACTTTGCTATAGTCCTTGAATCATATAGATGAGATCGTATGCTGCTATTTTCCCCTATACTAACAACGGGGCTCCTGCCGTGGGTAAACTCCCCAAAGGGGGGAAGTGAAGACAAGCTGGTGTATCGATCCCGGACAGCATAACGCAGATAAGTTCCCTTGACCATCCATCGCATGACCCTGTGTGAAAAACTTGCGTGTAGAAAAACCTTGTCGCCCTAAAAACATTTGTGCTCCCATCCTTTGATTCGAAGATTACTTCAGTCAGGCTGGTCGCAGTGGAATTTTAAAAAAAAGGGGTTGACAAGGGGCCAGTTCTCTTCCACGCTCCTAACCTGCCAGGCTGAGCCGTGCGGCAGCAATGAAAGAGACCGGAAGGTGTCTTGCAGGAAAACCTTGTTTACTTGAGAGAATGGAGGAATTGTTCCTCAGCATGGACATGATACATGCACAAGCGCCCGGCAAGTAGATCTTTTTTCATTAATAGGCGAATAAACAAGTACAAACCATACAAGGTACAAATATAGATGAAAGGATACATAATTTAAGCTAACATTTGGCAAGTGCCTACAGTTTTTAGATTGAAAAAAGATAAGTGCCCCGTAATGCCTTTCTTGTCCCTCTCCTCCTAGGAGCTACAGAGGGAGGTGAAGAGGGCAAAATGGGTGCCTAGGAAGAAACCCAGCCTGACCCCGTCAGGGCCCGCGGGATACGGCCTGACAAGATTGGGATGGCGATGGCAAAGCGGGAAGGGCGGAAGGAGCGGCTAGGCAATGCCTTGGTCACCACCGCCAGGACCAGACAAACGCGGCAGGAGGGACACCAGCAGGGAAGACGAAGCCGGAGTCCACGGGGAAGCCTGCCGGGGTCCAGCTGGTGGAGGCGGAGGCATCCACACCCAACACCCCGGCAAATCGCTCTGCTGGGGAGAAGGCCAGGCGCAGATGATGGTGCCGCTGGCGCCCAGCTGACGGTGACGGTGTGTCCGGCGCTCAGCTGAACTCTGAGCCGCCGTCCTCCCGCTCGGCGCTGTCGTCTTCACCGTCAGTGTCCTCTTCGTCACTGTCGCTTGAAGAGGAGCTTTCGTCGTCGGTCGAGCTCTCCGCGCAACACCCTAAGCGAGCACCCAAATGTCCGAAGACCTTGATGGAGAGAAGATCTGCATCCATTAACTTAAAATGGAGTACGTGCCCGTCCGCCAAGCTATGGGCACATGCAAAAGTTTTCCAGCTGCGACGGAGAAGCATCACGTGAGGTGCGGGGAAGTCAACGTCCGCCCGGATGCTGCCATTACAGTAGCCCCTCGTGTGCAACTTCAACCCATGCGGCTATTCCAACTCCATTACTCTTGCAAAAGGAGTAGGGAGCCGAAGGCGGCTGCGTGGGGGCCCGCGCAGCCTGACGATGAACTCCAGCGGCGTGTCCAGATATGGCCGTCCATCGGAGCCAGGGGGCTGTCGGATTCAGGGCTCCGCAGACCCAAGAAGGTTCGAACTCTGGGGCGTGTGTGAAGATCTCAACCTCTCAAGCTCAGAGCCCATCGCCCCACAGCGTAGCCTAGCCGGATTCGCGTGAACAAGGAAGGAGATGAACACAGCAGTTTACCCAGGTTCGGGCCACCTTGCGGTGTAAAACCCTACTCCTGCTTTGTGGTGGATTGGCCTCACGAGGGGCTGAGGATGAACTAGTACAGAGGATGAACAAACTCGCGAGGGCTGTTTTGGTGAGGGTGGACAGTGTTGTATCGGATCCCCTTCTACGGTGGTGGCTAACCTATATTTATAGTGGCCTTGGTCCTCTTCCCTCAAAACTTAGGCGGGAAGGGATCCCACAACGGCCAATTTGAAAGGGGACAAGTAGTACATCTAATCCTGACGAAAGGTGGTCTCCGCCCGCAAAGCTTCTGGTCGTGACGCAACGGTGGGCTCGGTGATGACCTCCGCCCTGCCGAGCCCGTGGTCTTGGTCTTGTAGCACCGGAATGGAAACCTTTGGGAGATTCCTCGGGAACCCACTCCTGTCCTTGCCTCCTTAGCACCAAAGAGGAAACTGCCTCCTCTGCGCCCGCTGGCGCCCGCCTGGCCTTGGTCGTCATGGCTCAAGTCATCGCAGCCTCGTGAGGCTGGGTACCTGCATAGAAATCTCCGCTCCTCGAGAGGCCTCCTGGGGAGGCCGCTCTCTCGGGAGGTCTTGGTGTCGTCTGCCTCGCGAGGCCTGGCCCCTCGCGAGGGTCTTATTTTGGTGGTCTTGGAGATGGGCCGTACCAGGCCGTCAAGGGAGCCATGCCGTGGGCCGCAGGCAGGCAAGTCTGGGTACCCTGGTTCCCAGAATGCTGACAGGGGCTGGAGGAGGGGCAATCAGTGCACCTCCATGTCCTCCCCGGCCTCGAGGGCCTCACCGACCGCGTCCACGTCCAGCAGCACCTCCTTGCGCGCTGGATTCTGCCCCCACATCTCCAGCCGGGGCAGGGATGCGCTGACGAGATGAGGTCCTCGTCGCCAGCACAGGGACACGACCGCGTCCTCTCCCTCTCACCATGGTGGAAGAAGACACAAGAAGAAGAAGGAGGTGCGTGGGTGAGTCCTTTCGCCTGCCTCTGCGCTCCCTTTTATAGCAGAGCGTGGCAGGGGGCTAGCTCCCCACTACCCCGTGGCAACTGCCACGATCGACCAATCCGGTAAGTCGGCGTCACTGGCAATGTCCGGAATCTCAGACCACCCTCCTACGCCTATCCGTGGTGCCGAGCTTTCTTCCATGGCACTCATTCCTGCGCCCTACGCCTCCACCACCAACCCTGTGTAATGCATGTGGCGTACGTGGCGGAAACGCCAACAATAGTGGGGTGAGTAAAATGGCAGTTACCTCCCCGTGAATGTGGGTGGCCCACGAACCATTACGTGGGTAGCCCCACATCATTTAGAATGACTCGCGGGGAAATCGGAAACTAATCCAGTCACAGGTTAATGAAGAAGCATGGAGAATATCAAGAGAGACGTAAATCCCATCGCGGCATAGCTCAGGTGCTCGCCTGTGTATTTGTTGGGGCCTACCCCAACGATGCCTGGCAGCACATATGGGCCAGGCCCGGGGGCTCCTGTCGGTGCAGCAAACATTCACGTTTGTTGCCTGGACTTATACACAGGCATGCTGACATCACATGTCCAGCACCAACATACAAAGCAAGGTCAAGCCAGAGAAACTGCTCTTTGTGAGATCAAGGAGTGGATCAAGAAGACCAAATCAACATACGAGACAACAATACACCACCTTGGGGAGGCCTCCCTTGCCGAGTAGGAGAGCTCACCCAGGTTGAGACTGCCCCGGAAGCAAATCCAGGATAACCTCAGCAGGCCTGCCGGGGCCGCCACGGCCAAGAACCCCGCCAAGGCACCACCGCTCCACCGCATAGTGACGCAAGTCACTTATGGGTGCGGTGTCGAGCCCGCAAGTGATTAAGTGGCTTCGACTAGGCATGTGGCAGCTCGTTGGAAGACAGATCACCCTCATTTGACACCCGTCCAAAAGCGTGTCAAGATAATAAGCAGAAGATGATTAAGTGGCACGGCAGGCTTGCCGGGTTTCATCCTCAGCATGACACCTAGCAGCGCATTTAATGCACTTTGTCCTAACTGCCAGAGTTAGGTATGATAGCACTGTTAGCTATCTAATCACAGGATAAGGACTGTTTTGCCACTGTGGTTACCCCTTGAGCTATAAAAGGAGGCCCAAGGCAACCTAGAAAGGGATTCGGACCCTCGCACACTTGTACGTGCGTAGCAGCTCTCCCTGAGGCCACCTTGCCGGGCTCGAGCATTGTGTGTTCATTTTGTTCCTCCATCCAATCCACCAAAGCAGGAGTAGGGTTTTTTGCTTCTCAGCGGCCCGAACCTGGGTAAAAACGATCAAAGTCCTCATCGTCGTGTTGCCTCATGGTTTCTGCTCTTTGTGCAACGTGATCTCCCCCATGCCGAACCACAAGGGGCTCATGGCCCCATAGGTGATCGTATCCACCCAAGACATTGTGCCAAGCTTGGGGGAGGTGCCCCAGTATCGTATCACCACCATTATCTTTGCTTTTATCTATTTTAGTTCGATCTTTAGTTATCCTATGATTTAGTTGAATAAAAGTTTAGTTCGATCCTTTCTTTTCGAGTGCTTGCTTAGTGATCTATCTATGTAATCGTGTGCGACATATATAATAAAGAGTAGTTTGAGTTTTGTTTATTTACTCTTTTGGTTCAATAAAAAGAAAGAAAAATAAATGAAAAATATCATATGCTAACCTTATGGCAAGTAGTGACATCACATAAGGAAAAGTGTAAGTGGTAAAATTTGTTGGAGATTGACAAACATAGCATTGGTCAATGATGTAATTCATGAAAGAATTAATAAGGGAAGAGAAGATTCACATGCAAATACACTATCTTGGACATCTTTTATGATTGTGAGCCCCCATTAAATATTTTGTGTCAAAATTGTTGACGTTGGACAAGGAAGACAACGTAATGATTTATGTTTGTTCATATTCACATAGAAGTTATATTGTCATAGATCCTTCAACATGTGGTGCTTGCTCAATATCTTTTCTAGCCAAAAACTGTGCACTAAGTAGAGATACTACTTGTGCATCCAAAAACGCTTAAACCCAAAATCTTATTTTGAGAGTCCACCATACCTACCTATGGATTGAGTAAGATCCTTCAAGTAAGTTGTTATCGTTGCAAAAAGGCAATAAAAATTGCTTCTAAAAGTGTTGGATCATTTAGTGTAAGAGAAAGTTGAGTGTTGTACGAACTTATGATGGCAAAGTAATAAAAGCGACGGACTGCATAATAAAGGTTGCTATCATAAGGGGCAATATAACGTGACGTTCTTTTGCATTAAGGGATTTGGCATACAAACAAAAAGCGCATGGCAACCTCTGCTTCCCTCTGCGAAGGGCCTATCTTTTACTTTTATGCATTTACTTTTATGTAAGAGTCAAAGTATTCTTCCCTATTCCTTTTTATTTTCTCTTTTTGCAAGCATCATGTGATGAGGAAAGATCTAGGCTCATATATCCAGTTGGATATGAGTGGGCATGAGTTATTATTATTGACATCACCCTTGAGGTGAATACGTTGGGAGGCGAAACTATAAGCTCCTATCTTTCTATGTGTCCGGTTGAAACTTTTTGTTCATGGGTACGCTGTGAGTGTTAGCAATCATAGAAGGTTAAATGATGGTTGAGTATGTGGACTTGCCTAAAGGCTCCGATACGTGACCCTTCCTGAAAATATGATGAATTGTAGTTGCAAAGTTGACTGAGAACATAGTTTGTTGGTTTTCAATAAAGTTTATGCTTTATACTTCGATGTTGTGATGAATTGTTACTTGCTCATGAGAAGTTATATGGTAAAAGTTGTGTGATAAAGATTTATGTTAAAGTTCTTTGCTGTTATAATAATAAGCATGATGCTTCTATGTCCGTATTTTGTTTTTATCGACACCTCTCTCTCTAAGCATGTGGACATGTTTTTTGATTTCGGTTTTTCGCTTGAGGACAAGTGAGGTCTAAGCTTGGGGGAGTTGATACGTCCATTTTGCATCATGTTTTCCTACTGTTACTTATAATGTTTTTATGCATAATAATGCTCTTTGGAGTAATTCTAATGTCTTTTCTGTCATAATATGCAAGGTTTACACCAAGAGGGAGAATATCGGCAGTTGGAATTCTGGACCTGAAAAAGCTAAATCAGAGTTACCTCTTCTGTGTAACACCCTGGATTTTGCCCATTTTCTTTTTTCTTCGATCTTGGTCTGGTTTTGCTTTTCAGTGGCTTAGTGGTCTTGAAACCTGGAGAGATCACCTTTGATTCCTCTCCCAAGTGGCTTGTCAACCTCAAAATCATCTCAAGACCTTTCCATTTCCATCATGAACCAAATCCAATATTCTTTTTCTTGGGAATATTCCTTTTTCTATTTAAGGAATAACCCTGTCTGCCCTGGGTTGTGAAGCAACCCACATTTCCAGCATTCCAAAGATTCCCAAATAATTCTCATAAATTGTTTGGGTCATATATTCCTCAGATATGTCAAAATCCTTCCTTGCCATGTTCAAAAATATTTCACCAATATTCCTTTTCTGATTCTGCCCTAGCTGGCAGTTTGTGAAGCAAGTACCCTTTATATTTGCTTTCTTGCTCTCAAACTTTTTGGGCACTCTTTCCCATCCATATCATTGCCGCATGACAAAATTCAACTCAATTTGGCTAGTAAATATTTCTTGGCTAATTTCCAAAGTTTCTGGTCAGCTGGAAGCTTAATGAAGGAAGTACTAGCTAGGAGTATCCAAATGAGTTGAAATTTTGCAAGCAACTTCATATGCTCAAGTTAACACTCTCCAAAAAATTTGAGCATCATCCCTCCAACTGTGTGAGCACAGCACCAAATCTTTGCTTCTGGTCATATTTTTATGTTGTGAAGCAACTATATTTTATATTGCTTCATAATTGCTGAAAATTTACCAGAGCATTCCCCTACCCATATAACACCTCTCCAACAAATTTGGGCTCATTTCATCTAGCCATTTATCCTCAGTTATTTTTCTAAAATTCTGTCCAGTGGGATGCTGTGTGAAGGAAGTACCATTTTGGTTTATCCAAATGGTGGGAAATTTATACAGTGCCTTCATATGCCTAAATATCTAGCCTCCTCCAAATTTCAGCTCAATCCAAGCCAGTGTGTGAGTGCCACTTCAAGATTGGCATTTCTGGCCAGTAAGCTCATTTGAACAGCAAGTGTTATCTACGCTCCTTCAATTGAGCTGAAACTTGGCCACAATACTCACCTTAGCATGTTATCACTCTGAGCCAAAACCCTAGTTCTGCCTCCTGTTGGATCTCTCTCAACTCCCATCAAACACTTTGCTGTTCTGGACAAAACCTGCAAGCTGTGGTCAACTCAAGTGCCACTATGCTCGTTTCTTTCCTCCTTGACCTCATTCGTTGAATGATTCATCGAGCAGACTTGGTCTGGTTGACCAGGGTACGTGGCATCACCGAGTCCACGCGGTGACCACCGCTCTGGCATGCTGTGGACTTGAGCTGCGTGTCGTTTGCTCAGGCCCCTCCTCTCCTCGTCGGTTCCGCATGCCCCATCGTGTCCAACAGCTCCGTCTTGGCCTCACCTTCGATCTGGAACCCTCTTCTCCTCTCAAGTCCCCTCAAGCACGGCGCGGCAGCCGCGCCCGTGACCTGTCGCCTCGGTCGCCGATGTGTTCAGTGGCCGGAGCCCTCCCGAGCGTTCTCGACTTCACCCAAGCCCTCTCCACCTCGCTGCGAAGCCTCCCGATGCCAGAACCCGCCAGCCACACCACCCCTGAGCGCCAGGGAGCCGGTACGGCCGCCACGGCGGCCGAGCTTATCTGCTCACCGCCGCTCGCCTATTTAAGGGCCTTCCGAGCCTCTTCCGACCTCGTCATCCTCCTCACCACCCACCTCTACCCCTCCCTAGCCGTTCGCCCGAGCCCCGAGCTCCTCCTTGCTCCGATTGACCGCCGTGGTCGCCGCTCGGCTCCGGTCAAAGTCCGGCGAGCTACTCCTCCTTTCTCCACTCTTCCACCACCAAAGAAGCCACCGTAGCCCGGCGAAGCTCTCCCGAACCTCACCCCTCTCTCCTTGCCACCAGAGCACCGAACCCATCGCCGGCCGAATCGCCGTCCGCTGTGGGCAGCGTGGCCACTGCTCCGTTGGTCCCCGGCGTCCGTGCCGCCCACCGCTAGATGCGCCTCTCCGCGCTGAGGCCATTCATGGATTGAGCGTCGCCGGAGATGGCCTGTAGCTCCGGCAGTCGCTGTTGGGGGCCGCCTCCCTCTTCTATCAGGGGAGCGCGGGAGGAGGAAGAAGGAGCTGGGGGGGGGAGGGGATAAGGTGGGCCTAGCCCATAGTGGCCCGCCGAATTTTTTTTTAAATCAAAACGGGTAGCCGTGGTACGGGCCGGCCCAGCTGCAGCGGCGGCAGCAGCCAGTTCTGGCCCAAGGCAGCCCGGGGAGCACAGTGCGATTTATTCTTTCCCAGAAAATAGCCAGGGACCCAAAAGTGATCAAATTTTTACAGAAAGGTCCCTGTCCTTCAAACCCTCACATCTCTTCAACCGTAACTCCGATCGAGGTGAAACCAACGCCCACTTCTTCGTCTCGTTGAGCCCGTTCTGTTGGTACCATTTTCATAATGTTTTGACACTGTGAAAATGACTATTCTGCCCTTGTTCGTAAACAGCCGCTCCGAGAGAGAGCTGTTTCCAGCAATCGTCTCCACGGACTTCCCGCACTTCTTTCCGATGGTTCCTTCATCCCCAGTGTAACACCCCCAGTGGTTAACTACAGTAATCACCCTTTTGACAATGCCAAGTCAGCATGATTAACAGTGCATGATCATCGTTAACATCATATTGCATTTCAACTCCTAAGTCAAAATTCAAATTTAAATGAAAGTGGAAAATAAAAGTTGTCCAACATAGAAACTAAATTGTTCATTAAATAGAAAATAAATCAGAGACAATTCTAAAATTGAAACCAACATCATTGGAGTTGGGTAAGTGACTCAAACATCTTCAAACAGCGACTAAAAACAATATTTAATAACCATTTATTAAATCTAATTTAAGTATGAAATGATGTTTGGCCCAAACTAATTTTAGGTGTTAGGGAATAAAGCACTGGTATTTATGGACTAGGTCTCCCTTTTTACAAAATTCGGTTTGGGGCCTAACTATTACTAAACAGAGATTATGAAATTAAGGAAAAAGAAAAGAAAGAAAGCAAAAGAAAAAGAAAAAAAGGCCCCCCTCCTCCCGCCCCGCCACCATGCCAGCGGCCAGCTCCCGCCCCCTTCCTCGCCTATATGCCCCCGGGGGTCAACCCCGAACCACCCCCCACCGACACCCCAGTCCTCGCCCCCCCCCCATCCAGAAATTCTGGATCGGGATCGAACCCCGTCGCCCGCGCCGCCTCGGAGCCCGTCGCCGGCCGCCTTCCCCGACGCCATCGCCGGCCTGCCTGCCCCGCGCCGGCCGCCTCTCTCCTCCTGCCACGCTCGCAGCCCCGCCCTCACCGCCCCTCGGCGCCCTCCCACCATCACCTGTCGCCCGAACCTTCCCCACTTCTCCCCTCCCCCACTCTCGCCGGCCGGTCCCCGACCGCCTCCCCGAGCCGCTTCATCGCGCCTCGCCGAACCCGCTCCCCTGCTCGCCGGTGAGGCCCGGCCTCCCCTTTCCCCCTTCCCCGTCGCTCGTCCCGGCCAGCGGCCGCTCACGCTAGCGCGCGCGCCCGCGCGCCAGCCTCTCCTCGCCGCGCACTGCAGCTGCTGCGCACGCACGCGCCGCATCGCCGCCGCGGCCCGCGTCGGCGCCGTCCCGCGTCCCTGTCCCCGGCCGACCCCGTCGCCGCGCCCCGCCCGCAACAGCGCGCGCTCGCCCGCACCCCTCCTGCGGCCACCCCGCGCCCGCGACCACCCCCCTCCCGCACGCGCCGCCGCGCCCTGCGCCCGCTCGCCCCTGGCCTCACCGTGCCCGCTGTGCCCGCGCGCCCGCGCTCGCTGTGGCCTCTCGGGCCACAGACAAGTGGGCCCGAGGCCCCTGTGCCGCTGACAGACGGGGCCCAGCCCCAAAAACGTTTTAGGAAAATAATGAAAATAAAAATAAAAATAATTAAATTAATTAATTAATTAATGAATTAATTAGTTTAATTAATTCTGATTAGGTTAATCTAATTAATTAATTAGTTTAATTAAGTATTAATTAATTAGTTAACCCTAATTAACCCTAACAGTCCCCTGACGTCATGCTGACGTCAGCAAGACACTGTTTCGGATACTGTTAATTTAAATAATTAATTAAATTCCAGAAATTAATAAAAACTTTAGAAAATCATATTAAATAATCCGTAACTCCGATGAAAAAACTTTGTACATGAAAATTGCTCAGAACGACGAGACGAATCCGAATGCGCGGTCCGTTCGTCCGTCACACGTCCCTAACTATCCGAACATGCAACCGTTCCCCTCCGGTCATCTGTCTGACAAATGTCCGGAAATGGGAAAACATTCCCGGATGGATTCCTCCTTCCTCGGTGACGTGCAACCACACGTTAGAATACACCCGGCACTGCATATTGTCATGCCGTACTTTGCGTTGCTCATGTTTGCTCTATATTTATACTGTTTCCTCCCCCTCTTCTCTCTCGATAGCCCCTGACCTCGACGTCGTCCCCGAGACCGACGCAGCTCCGGAGCCCGAAGACACCATAGACGACCTTGCCCTTGCCGCCGAGCAACCAGGCAAGCCCCCCCTTTTGATCATCCCGATATCGCCCATTCTATTTCTCATGCTTGCATTAGAATTGCTGCTGCTGCTGCTGCTTTACCTATTCTGATGCATAGCCTGTTCATTGTAACCTGCTGTTGATAATTACCTGCATATCCTAATCTGTTTAGTCTAGGCTGGGTAGAGACCTATCAGTGACCCCACTTATCCCGACTGCCGCGCTGGATCGTCAGAAGACCCGATCAACGGGATTGAAGACCAGGCCCCGACACCGCACATCACCCCCCCCTTAGTTGTAACGACACTGCAGCGTTACTATCGAGTGCCGAGGGTGAAACCTCTTGTAGCACTTCTGATGTTAACTCTGTAGAGAAGCTATTTGGTCGTGGTCATCGAGGGTGATTCCTCCTTCTCCACTTCCGATACGACCCTGTCGTGCAACACATCAAGTGTGAACTCATCGAGGGTGATTCCTCCTACGTTCACCTTGGCAGTTACATCGAGTGGGTATCCATCGAGGGTGATACCTCGGATTCCCTTGATGTTATGGACACACGGATACTTGGACTTTACACTGTTACTTGGAAAGGCGGGTCGGCCCTGAGGGGTACCCGCGTGCGCCTGAGAGGCGAGTGTTGTGAAGACGGGTGCCTGTGTGGTGCCCGAGTGGCGAATACGAGGCGTGGCCGGGCATTCATGGCCCTTGCCGCAAGTCCTCGAGACGGGGCGACGGGGTCACATCTTTCGTGAGTCTCTGCTCGTTTTCCGCAAGCCCCTAGTCCACTACGATTTGGATATTTGATCCGAGCAGGCCTCTGGCCTGATAGCACTAACCATCACGTGGGCATAGTATGGGCGTTCTGCATCGTAGCATCAGCCGAAAGCTTTGTCAGACGTCCAATTCAGCATTGCGGCCGGGTCGGATCGTGCCGTTGGCGCTGGTATCCACCCTGCTCGCAACGACTCGGAGTGCACAGGGCGATGGCCCAAGACCTCTGAGCGCTTAGGATGTAGACCGACGGGGACCTCTCTGCTGAGCTGTAGGTAGGGTTGCGATGTGTCGTTTGGCCGAGGCCGGGCATGACCCAGGAAAGTGTGTCCGGCCGAAGTTAATCGAGCGTGTTGGGTAAGTTGGTGCACCCCTGCAGGGAAGAACACTTCTATCGATAGCCGGTCCTACGGTAAAGGACACTCGGAGTTGTATCCCGATCGATACAACTAGAACTGGACCCTTGAGACGTTAACAGGTTGATGACTGTATTGGCTCTGGGATCGCTTTCTCACAGGGAGCCGAGAAAGGATCTCAGGACGAGGTTTGATGACTGTATGGCTCTGGGATTGCTTTCTCGCAAGGAGTCGAGAAAGGATCTCTGGGTGAGGTTGATAGTATTACTGCTACATTATATTGTATTGTTCTACTCTCTTCTATGGCTGCAAGACCGCTGAAGATGCTAGTCTTCGATAGGACTAGGCCTTCTCTCTATTCTGGCATTTCTGCAGCCCAGTCCACATATACAGCCTCCCCTTGAAAATGTTGCATATGTAGTGTAGATCCTTGCTTGCTGAGTACTTCAGAGTACTCACGGTTGCTTTTCTTTCCTTTTCCCCCATATCAGTTCATCGTGACCAGATGACGGAGTCGCTGAGACAGCTACCCCCGCCGACGATCGCTACTACTACCCCGAGGATGGATACTACTACGAGTTGACTGACGACCAGGAGTAGGATCGGAGGGTCCCAGGCAGGAGGCCTTCGCCTTTCGATCGTAGTGTTTTATTTTGCCCCGCCTTTCTAAAGGCCTTTCTGTTTCTATTTCATATCTGTACTCAGATATCTGATGCTTCCGCTGACGCTTGTTCGCAAGCTTATGTATTCGAGCCCTCGAGGCCCCTGGCTTGTAATATAAAGCTTGTATGACTTTATTTATGTTTTAGAGTTGTGTTGTGATATCTTCCCGTGAGTCCTTAGGCTTGATCGTGTGCATTTGCGTGTATGATTAGTGCGCGATCGGGCCGGGGGCGTCACAAGTTGGTATCAGAGCCGACTGACTGTAGGAACCCCCCTTTTCCAACTCCTTGGCCGAAGTTGAGTCTAGAAACCGGAAAACTGTTTTACTAACTTGGCTGTGTGGCTTACGGGCCCACGTCGCCAATTGGGAGGTATTAGTATCTTTTATTCCTCATCTTTACTCTGGGACTCTGACCTCTCTTCCTTTCGGGTTAACTAAAGTTTACTAACGCCGACACTTAGGATCTCGTAATTCTCGTCCACCCGGAGAGCTGGATATATGTGCGATTTCCCTGACATTGATCTGATTAGTCTGATAATCATTTTCCTTTCCATTGTTTTGTTTAACCTTTCTCTCCGAGATCGGTTATACTTCTCCTTGTCTTTTGACAATCATGAGTTTCCTCTGTTTCAGATGGATCGTTTGTTTCCACCACACCCTGCGACGCAGCTACCAGCTGTTCGAGCAGGGATACATCCAGAGTACATTCTTTATCCACTGGGGCAGATGTCAATCCGTTACAATACCCCAGTACTATCTCCTCCAGATACCCGCAAAGACTTCGTGATTTATTGTGATGCATCCCGTGAAGGATTAGGCTGTGTCCTAATGCAAGAGCGTAAGGTGATTGCTTATGGCTCTCGTCAATTGCGCCCACATGAAGAGAATTATCCGATACATGATCTAGAACTAGCTGCTGTCATCTATGCACTGCAGTTGTGGCGACATTACCTTCTCGGTAATCGTTGCGAGATATACACGGATCATAAAAGTCTAAAGTACTTGTTCACTCAACCTTCTCTAAACCTTCGTCAGCAAAGATGGATGGAGGCCATTGCGGACTATGATTTGGGTATTTCCTATACCCCTGGCAAGGCTAACGTGATGGCTGATGCCTTAAGCCGCAAGTCCTATTGCGACAACCTCATGGTTAAGCGAGCTCAACCTCATCTTTTTGAAGAACTGTGCAAGTTGAATCTGCGTATTGTTCCACAGGGTCCTCTTAATAACCTTGTGATACAACCAGATCTTGAGAAAGCTGTTAAGAATGCGCAAGCTAAAGATGCTGAAGTTGATCTGATGAAGAAAGATCTTCACCTTGAAAAGTACAGGGATTTCTCGCTGTCTGAAGATGGAACCTTGTATTTCAGAAACCGCATTGTCGTACCTCGTTTCGAACTTATGACTGACAAGGTCATGAAGGAGGCACATGATACCCTGCTGTCTATTCATCCGGGTAGCACCAAGATGTATCGTGATCTCCGTCAAAGGTACTGGTGGTCTAAAATGAAGCAGGACATTGCTCGATATGTTGCTGAATGTGATGTTTGTCGTCGCGTTAAAGCAGAACATCAGAAGCCTGCTGGAATTCTGCAACCACTTCCTATTCCTCTATGGAAATGGGATAAGGTTCAGATGGATTTCGTTACAGGACTTCCCAGGTCACAGAAGGGTCACGATGCTATTCTTGTCGTCGTCGACCAACTCTCTAAAGTTGCACACTTTCTGCCTGTCAAGGAGACGATCACTGCTAGTCAGTTAGCAGAGTTGTATATCTCCAGAATTGTATCACTCCACAGTATTCCGAAGGAGATTAGTTCGGACCGTGGCAGTCTTTTCACCTCAAAATTCTGGGAAAGTTTCCAAACAGCTATGGGAACTCATATTACTTGGAGTTCAGCTTATCACCCTCAATCTCAAGGCCAAGTCGAACGAGTTAATCAAGTGCTTGAAGATATGCTTCGAGCTTGTGTTATTTCTTTCGGCAAGAAGTGGGAAGAATCTCTTCCATATGCCGAGTTCTCTTATAACAACAGCTATCAAGCCAGCTTGAAAATGGCCCCCTTTGAAGTTCTCTATGGACGTAAGTGTCGAACCCCTCTGAATTGGTCAGAAACTGGGGAACGACCTCTTGTTGGACCGGATATTATTCAACACGCCGAAGAACAAGTCCGTATTGTCCGGGAAAATCTCAAGGCGGCTCAGGACCGCCAGAAGAGCAACTATGATCGCAAACGATGGGGTTTGACTTATCAACCTGGTGATCAAGCTTATCTACGTGTCACCCCGATGAAAGGCACTCACCGTTTTGGAATCAAGGGCAAGCTAGCTCCACGCTACATTGGTCCTTTCCGCATTATTGCAAGACGTGGTCAGGTGGCATATAAATTGGAATTGCCGCCGCAATTCTCTCATATCCACAACGTCTTCCATGTGTCGCAACTTCGTCAATGCTTCAAGGAATCTCCACACCGAGCAGTGGATCACGAGATGCTCGAATTGCAAGATGACCTATCTTATAAGGAGCATCCGATTCGCATTCTCGATGAAGTTGAACGTCGGACCCGTCAGAAGGTTACCAAGTTCCTCAAAGTACAGTGGTCAAATCATACTGAAGATGAAGCCACTTGGGAACGCGAGGATAATCTTCGTGCGGAATACCCCGAACTTTTTCCTTCTACTTCTTAATTCTCGGGACAAGAATTCTTGTTAGTAGAGGAGATTTGTAACACCCCCAGTGGTTAACTACAGTAATCACCCTTTTGACAATGCCAAGTCAGCATGATTAACAGTGCATGATCATCGTTAACATCATATTGCATTTCAACTCCTAAGTCAAAATTCAAATTTAAATGAAAGTGGAAAATAAAAGTTGTCCAACATAGAAACTAAATTGTTCATTAAATAGAAAATAAATCAGAGACAATTCTAAAATTGAAACCAACATCATTGGAGTTGGGTAAGTGACTCAAACATCTTCAAACAGCGACTAAAAACAATATTTAATAACCATTTATTAAATCTAATTTAAGTATGAAATGATGTTTTGCCCAAACTAATTTTAGGTGTTAGGGAATAAAGCACTGGTATTTATGGACTAGGTCTCCCTTTTTACAAAATTCGGTTTGGGGCCTAACTATTTACTAAACAGAGATTTATGAATTAAGGAAAAAGAAAAAGAAAGAAAGCAAAAGAAAAAGAAAAAAAGGCCCCCTCCTCCCGGGCCTCGGCCCAGCCACATGCCAGGCCGGCCCAGCTCCCGCCCCCTTCCTGGCCTATATGGCCCCCGGGGGTCAACCCCGAACCACCCCCCCCACCGACACCCCAGTCCTCGCCCCCCCCCGATCCAGAAATTCTGGATCGGGATCGAACCCCGTCGCCCGCGCCGCCTCGGCGCCCGTCGCCGGCCGGCCTTCCCCGACGCCATCGCCGGCCTGCCTGCCCCGGCGCCGGCCGCCTCCTCCTCCTTGCCACGCTCGCAGCCCCGCGCCTCACCGCGCCCTCGGCGCCCGGCGCCACCTCACCGTCGCCCGAAGCCGTCCCCGACGTCGCCCCTCCACCTCGCCGGCCGTCCCCGACCGCCTCCCCGAGCCGCTTCATCGCGCCTCGCCGAACCCGCTCCCCTGCTCGCCGGTGAGGCCCGGCCTCCCCTTTCCCCCTTCCCCGTCGCTCGTCCCGGCCAGCGGCCGCTCACGCTAGCGCGCGCGCCCGCGCGCCAGCCTCTCCTCGCCGCGCACTGCAGCTGCTGCGCACGCACGCACCGCATCGCCGCCGCGGCCCGCGTCGGCGCCGTCCCGCGTCCCTGTCCCCGGCCGACCCCGTCGCCGCGCCCCGCCCGCAACCGCGCGCGCTCGCCCGCACGCCCTCCTGCGGCCACCCCGCGCCCGCGACCACCCCCCTCCCGCACGCGCCGCCGCGCCCTGCGCCCGCTCGCCCCTGGCCTCGCCGTGCCCGCTGTGCCCGCGCGCCCGCGCTCGCTGTGGCCTCTCGGGCCACAGACAAGTGGGCCCGAGCCCCCTGTGCCGCTGACAGACGGGGCCCAGCCCCAAAAACGTTTTAGGAAAATAATGAAAATAAAAATAAAAATAATTTAATTAATTAATTAATTAATGAATTAATTAGTTTAATTAATCTTGATTAAGTTAATCTAATTAATTAATTAGTTTAATTAAGTATTAACTAATTAGTTAACCCTAATTAACCCTAACAGTCCCCTGACGTCATGCTGACGTCATGCTGACGTCAGCAAGACCTCTGAGCGCTTAGGATGTAGACCGACGGGGACCTCTCTGCTGAGCTGTAGGTAGGGTTGCGATGTGTCGTTTGGCCGAGGCCGGGCATGACCCAGGAAAGTGTGTCCGGCCGAAGTTAATCGAGCGTGTTGGGTAAGTTGGTGCACCCCTGCAGGGAAGAACACTTCTATCGATAGCCGGTCCTACGGTAAAGGACACTCGGAGTTGTATCCCGATCGATACAACTAGAACTGGACCCTTGAGACGTTAACAGGTTGATGACTGTATTGGCTCTGGGATCGCTTTCTCACAGGGAGTCGAGAAAGGATCTCAGGACGAGGTTTGATGACTGTATGGCTCTGGGATTGCTTTCTCGCAGGGAGTCGAGAAAGGATCTCTGGGTGAGGTTGATAGTATTACTGCTACATTATATTGTATTGTTCTACTCTCTTCTATGGCTACAAGACTGCTGAAGATGCTAGTCTTCGATAGGACTAGGCCTTCTCTCTATTCTGGCATTTCTGCAGCCCAGTCCACATATACAGCCTCCCCTTGAAAATGTTGCATATGTAGTGTAGATCCTTGCTTGCTGAGTACTTCAGAGTACTCACGGTTGCTTTTCTTTCCTTTTCCCCCATATCAGTTCGTCGTGACCAGATGACGGAGTCGCTGAGACAGCTACCCCCGCCGACGATCGCTACTACTACCCCGAGGATGGATACTACTACGAGTTGACTGACGACCAGGAGTAGGATCGGAGGGTCCCAGGCAGGAGGCCTTCACCTTTCGATCGTAGTGTTTTATTTTGCCCCGCCTTTCTAAAGGCCTTTCTGTTTCTATTTCATATCTGTACTCAGATATCTGATGCTTCCGCTGACGCTTGTTCGCAAGCTTATGTATTCGAGCCCTCGAGGCCCCTGGCTTGTAATATAAAGCTTGTATGACTTTATTTATGTTTTAGAGTTGTGTTGTGATATCTTCTCGTGAGTCCTTAGGCTTGATCGTGTGCATTTGTGTGTATGATTAGTGCGCGATCGGGCCGGGGGCGTCACACCCAGGCAAGCCACGACAGCCACTTGCATGTTGGATTTGTAATAGCTATGGTTTCCTACTTGAATAATTATTTAATGTGTGCATGTTAATATCTATATGCTTATGTGACATGCTAGTTATCAAGTACTCATTGGTAGCATAATGCTCATGGTTAATTCTTGTAGTAGTTCATGCTAAGATAATGCCATGTCTGCATGCTTCTTTGTCATATGTTATGGACATAATGATGTTGTTCACCATGCTCGTATGCATTTAGCTAATTAAATGCTTGCATGTTGTCGATATTATGATCCAGATATTATGCTTCCCATCCCTGCTTAGGTTATATTATGCTCATATGATTTCATCATGTTATCATGGCTCAACTCATTTACGCTCAAGTTAAACCAGATGATAATCGAACTTGAACACCTGTTGGCTGAGTCATAGTGCGGACCGAAACGAGCTCACCAGTGCAACCACACTTGCTAGGATGGGGCAGCCCTAATTCGGTCTATTGTCATGCCTCTCGCCGGTGCCTCCAACTAGGGAAGGTTATGAGCGCGTGCTACCCTGATCAGGTAGGCGGCTATAACCTTGTGAACCCAGTTTTGGTATTGTGCACAGGTCCCCGTTTGGGACAGTTTTGTTTGGCCATGACGATGGCAGGTGTTGGAAGGACATAGGGGTCACCCATGACATAGCCCAAAGGGGAGTTTGTCGGAGTGGCCGGGAGAGTGCCATACAATAGATTGGGTTTTGTCGGAACATCGTTGGTCCACCCGAATGGGAGCACGAGGCCACGAGTTCCGTGGTGTGGGTACAGTGTACTAACCTCTGCAGAGTGTATGATCTATCGATAGCCGCGTCCTCGGATATGGGCACAGTTCGTAGTAGGACACACTATGGGTCAACATTATAATAATCTTGCTTATAACAACCCTGTTCGATGAGAGAGAAGTTGGTTGATCTTTATGTGATCGCAAGAGGATCACCGTGGTATTGAGGATACCGACGTTGGTTGATCGTGATCATGTGAGGATCACTGAGGTATCGTGGATACCGGATTTGGTTGATAGTGTTATGTGGTGATCTCGGGTAAAGACCAAGCTCCCTGTGATCATGTTATCACTACGGTATTGTAATACCAAGTTTGGTTGGTCCCGAGGTTATCGTGTGGCACACGCGATGGTAAGTTCTTACATGTGAGGGTTACGGGGTAACCTCACGACAGAGTAAGTTGCAACCTGTTGCATGTAGTATATGCCATGCCATGTTATATCGTTCTAGCATCATCATGTTTACACCTGCTTAACCTGTAAATGCCATGCTGTTGCTTGTCTTGATTGCTTTGGTTGCTGTGAGCTTGCGAGTACATTCAAAGTACTCACCTGGCGTGTCATGCCAGTTTGTAGGTTATGCCATGATTGCTTGCTTGTTGAGGATCCCGAGATTCCGATCTAGGATACGCGTTCCAGCCAGAGTCCCTGCGGAGTGGAGTCCATCACCGCCATCGTTGTTCCGCTGCTGAGAGATTACTCCGCTTCCTCAGGTTGTTCCGCTGTTAGCATAGAGCTACCCTGGGCAGGCGTAGCTTCGCCATGTCGATGAAATCCTTGTACCCTTGTAACCTTATTCATAGTAATAAAGAGCTGATTTGTTCTATGCCAACAGTGCCGTATTCCAGAAGACTTGTCTCTGGGCTGGAATACGGGGCGTTCCGGTTTCCTCTGAGCCGGGGTGCCACATTCTGCACATCTCCAAATGAGCTAAAAATTTACGGAGAATTATTTTGCAATATATAAAAAATACTAGAGAAAATAACTACTGGAGGGGGCCCACCAGGTGGGCACAACCCACCTGGGTGCGCCAGGCACACCGTGCGTGCCCTGGTGGGTTGTGCTCAGCCCAGCCCACCTCCGATGCCCATCTTCTGGTATATAGGTCATTTTGACCTAGAAAAAAAATAAGAGGGGGACTTTCGGGACGAAGTGCCGCTGTCTCGAGGCGGAACTTGGGCAGGAGCACTTTTGCCCTCTGGCGGAGCGATTCCGCCGGAGGAACTTCCCTCCCGGAGGGGGAAATCATCGTCATCGTCATCATCATCACCAAAAACCCTCTCATCTTTTAGAGGGCTATCTTCATCAACATCTTCAACAACACCATCTCCTCTCAAACCCTAGTTCATCTCTTGTGTTCAGTCTTTGTACCGGAACCTCAGATTGGTACCAGTGGGTGACTAGTAGTGTTGATTACATCTTGTAGTTGATTACTATATGGTTTATTTGGTGGAAGATTATATGTTCAGATCCATTATACTATTCAATCCCCTCTGGTCTTGAGCATGATTATTATTTGTGAGTAGTTACTTTTGTTCTTGAGGTCACGGGAGAAGTCATGTTGCAAGTAATCATGTGAACTTGATATGTGTTAGATATTTTGATGATATGTATGTTGTGATTCCCTTAGTGGTGTCATGTGAACGTCGACTACATGGCACTTCACCATATTTGGGCCTAAGGGAATGCATTGTGGAGTATTTATTAGATGATGGGTTGCTAGAGTGACAGAAGCTTAAACTCTAGTTTATGCGCTACTTCGTAAGGGACCGATTTGGATCCAAAAGTTTAATGCTATGGTTAGATTTTATCTTAATACTTTTCTCGTAGTTGTAGATGCTTGCGAGGGGGCTAATCATAAGTAGGAGGTTTGTTCAATTAAGAACAACACCTAAGCACCGGTCCACCCACATATCAAATTATCACAGTAGCGAACACGAATCGAACCAACATGATGAAAGTGACTAGATGAAATTCCCGTGTACCCTCAAGAACGCTTTGCTTATCATAAGAGACCGTTTTGGCCTGTCCTTTGCCATAAAAGGATTGGGCTACCTTGCTGCACTTTATTTACCGTTATCGTTACTTGCTCGTTACAAATTATCTTGCTATCAAACTACCTGTTACCGATAGTTTCATTGCTTGCAGAAATTACCTTGCTGAAAACCACTTGTCATTTCCTTCTATTCCTCGTTGGGTTCGACACTCTTACTTATCGAAAGGACTACAATTGATCCCCTATACTTGTGCGTCATCAATTGTCATGATTATTCGCTTTTCTATCAATTGCCCAACAGTAATTTGTTTACCCACCGTATGCTATTTTCTCGAGAGGAGCCTCTAGTGAAATCTACGGCCCCCGGGTCTATTTCCTATCATATTATTTTCAGATCTATTAATCCAAAATCCAAAAATACCTTCCTGCACTTTTTCTTTACTTATTTTATTTTGTGTTTTTGCTAGATCTATTTATCCAATCTCATACAATTTAATCTATCTCAATACCGAGGAGGGATTGACAACCCCTCTTACGCGTTGGGTTGCAAGTTTTTGTGGTTTGTGTGCAGGTGTTGTTTACATAGTGTTGCTTGGTTCTTCTACTGGATTGATAACCTTGGTTTCATAATTGAGGGAAATACTTACCGTTGCTGTGCTGCATCATCCTCTCCTCTTTGGGGAATTACCAACGCAGATACAAGTAATCAGGAAGAATTTTTGGTGCCGTTGCCGGGGAAACATCATCAACATCTATCAGGTTCCTACGCACGAACTCTTATCTCCTTGATATTACTTTATTTGCCTTTTGCCTCTCATTTCAATCTCCCCCACTTCTAAAACATTTTTGCAAAATACAAAAATATTTTTCGTTTGCCTTTTTCTCGTTCGATCTTTTGTTTGCTTGTGTTCTTGTTTGCGTGGTTAGATGTATCAAAGAAAATATTATGATATTCCTTATCCCAACATCTTGCTTGAGATTGAGAAAAATACTAAAGAATACATGACTATACAATTTGAGCCTAATAAATTTTTCATCGAGGAGCTTCAAGAACACTCTATTGTGTTAGATGCTATAACAAAACAACTTGATCATGTTAGTAAAGAAGTTGCTAATCTCCAATCTTAGTATGCTCATATTGAAAATTTACTAGGAAAAATATCCGGTGCACAAGCTACATTAGTGAATCCAAATGGCAGCTAAGCCAGAATCTCTAGAAGATAGTAATGATGAAGATGTTAAGATGATTGGTGTTTCTTCTATTGATTCCTTGTTTAGTAATATTAAATTTGATGATAAGAGGACTGAAGAAGAGTCAACTTTAGTTAGAAGGCATCCTCATAATTCGGAGGGTGAAAATCTCGTTGAAAAATTTGATAAAAGTGGGTTTGGAGAGGTCAAAACTTTAGCTAGTGATGTGCCCACTCTTTTGGATTACAAAGACTTTAATTATTATAGTTGCTCTTTGATTGAATGTATTTCTTTGTTGTAATCCATGATAAATTCACCCAATGCTTATGAACAAAACAAAGCTTTTACTAAAGATATTGTAGAAGCGATGATGAAAGCTTTAGAAGAAAAGCTAGAATTAGAGATTTCAATTCCTAGAAAATTATATGATGAATGGGAACCCACCATTAAAGTCAAGATAAAAAATTATGAGTGCAATGTTTTGTGTGATTTGGGTGCTAGTGTTTCCACAATTCCGAAATCTCTATTGATGTGCTTGGTTTTACCAATATTGAAGAGTGTTCTCTTAATTTGGACTTGGCGGATTCTACTATTAAAAAGCCTTTGGGAAGGATTAATGATGTTCTTATTCTTCCAAATAGGAATTATGTGCCCATAGACTTTATTGTTTTTGATATTGATTGCAATCCGTCTTGTCCCATAATACTTGGTAGACCGTTTTTACGAACTATAGGTGCCGTGATTGATATGAAAGAAGGGAATATAAAATTTCAGTTTCCTTTAAGAAAGGGTATGGAACACGTCCCTTGGACTAGAATTAAGCCACCATATGAATCAATCATGAGGTTAACCTATGGAGCAAAAACTAAAGATGACAATACTTGAATCTATGCATTATGCCTAGCTAGGGGCATAAAACAATAGCGCTTGTTGGGAGGCAACCCAATGAATAATTTTTTTCTCTCTTTTTCTTACTATTTTTGTGTGCTGACACAATTATGCCTCTGTTTTGATTGTGTTTTTTATGTTTTAATTAGTGTTTGTGCCAAGCAATGCCTTTAGGATGGCTTGAGTGATAGTTTATTTGATCTTGTTGAAAAATAGAAACTTTTACGTCCAGTACCAGAATTGTTAAAAATCACTGGAGCGATGAAAAACTCTGAATTTTTTGAATAATATTTATATATTAATTTCCTTTGTTGTCCTAATTTTACAGAATTTTGGAGTTACATAAGTTTGAGTAAAATTCGTGTATTTACAGACTATTCTGTTTTTGACAGATTCTGTTTTCGTTGCATTGTGTGCTTATTTTGATGAATATATGGACTATACCGGGGGGTATTTTCCATGGTAAAGTTAGAATACAGTAGGTATGATGCAATAACAAAATATGAATGGGTTTTCAACAGTACTTAAAGCAAAGATTGGTTTTCTTATACTAACAGATCTCACGAAGGTTTTTGTTGAGTTTTCTGTGATTGAAGTTTTCAAGTTTTGGGTGAGATCATGATGGATGAAGGAATTAGGAGTGAAAATAGCCTAAGCTTGGTGATGCCCATGGCACCCCAAAGTAATATTCAAGGAGAACCAAGCAACTAAGCTTGGGGATGCCCCGGAAGGCATCCCCTCTTTCTTCTAACGACCATCGGTAATTTTACTTGGAGCTATATTTTTATTCGTCACATATCATGAGTTTTGCTTGGAGCATCTTGTACTATATGAGTCTTTGCTTGTCTTTCTTTTTAGTTTGTCACAATCATCCTTGCTGGATACACGTATTTGAGAAATCCATAATGATGCCATGATTTGTTAGAATTGCTCTATGTGCTTCACTTAAATTTTTTGAGGTATGGAATTGCTCTAGTGCTTCACTTATATCTTTTTGAGCACGGTGGTGCTTTAATTTCGAAGAAATATCCTCTCGTGCTTCACTTATATTATTTTGAGAGATGAAAATTGTGAAGAAATATTTATGCTCTTGTTCTTCACTTAAATTTGTTTAAGAGCTTGTTATAAGCAATGGTAATATATGAAACTAGTCCCAAAGTGATAGATATTCAAGAGGGATAATAAAAACTATCATGAAGATCATTGGATATTAAAACTTTATTCCTTGCAATAGTTTTCCGATATTGAGATAGTAATATGTGAGTCACGTTGGTGAGTAATTATGCTTTAGTAAGAATATTGGTGTTAAGGTTTGTGATTCCTGATGCAAGCACGAAAGTCAATAGTTATGCAATGAAGTTACATCCTACTTATGGTGCATTATTCAGTGTTAGTTTTGTTTAATGCTTTCTTATGATCGTTTTTGTTTCTTGGTTGGTTGCTTCTCAATCTATTTGCTAGCCTTTCCTTGTACTAAGCGGGAATACTGCTTGTGCATCGAAACTCCTTAAACCAAGTTGTGCCAAATGAGTCCACCATATACCTACCTATATGCGGAATTTCCATGCCGTTCCAAGTAAATTTGTATGTGCCCCAACTCTAATTTTCAAAATGAATTTCCTTTCTGTGTGCTCGTACCGCTCATGAAGCGGCAGGGGGTGGCCAATATTTTTCCATTCTAGATGTGTTATTCTCAAGATGAGTGTTTATTCACTTGTCATTGCACGAGAGTGTGGCCGGTAATAGGGATGCCCAGTCCCAAATTGAAAAAGAAATTTACTTTATGTTGTCAATAATAAATTCCTTGAAAAGTGTTGGTATGGAAGGCACCCATGGATACGGCTAGCCATGGATTGTGAAAGAATGGTGGAAAAAGGAATAAACTTTATTTTTTGTTTGGGAACCGCCTATGATGTATCTAGCATGGAAAGTATTGGGAATTCTCGGTTGTTTTCGTTGACGGGAAAAGCATGCCTCTCAAAACAATTTTATCTCTCAATTTAAGCTTTGAGCTCTCGCACCTCTACAAATCTCTGCTTCCCTCTGCGAAGGGCCTATCTATTTACTTTTATGCAATTTTTATTTTTTATTGAGTCTCCATTTTCTTGGATATAGCTAATATTTGAGTGTGTTTCATGAATGGATCAATGATTGAGCATAATGGGCTAGGGATAGCTTTCTTTACTGTTGATATTTTGAAAGACATGGTTGTTTGTTGATATGCTTGTGTACTGAGGTCTTCATGTCAAATTATAGACTATTGCTTTGAATCATCTAAAGTCCAAATGTCCATGCTACAAAAGAAAAGAATATTTGATAAATATGATGGGTAGCATTCCACATAAAAAATTCTGTTTTTATCATTTACCTACTCGAGGACGAGAAGGAATTAAGCTTGGGGATGCTCATACGTCTCCAACGAATCCATAATTTTTTATTGTTCCATGCTATTAAAGTATCATTCTTGGATGTTTTATACTCATTCACTAGCAACTTTATATCATTTTTTGGGACTAACCTATTGACATAGTGCCCAGTGCCAGTTGCTGTTTTCTGCTTGTTTTTTACTTCGCAAAATATCAATACCAAACTAAGTCCAAATGCCACGAAACTTTTTGGAGATTTTTTTCTGGACAAAAGACACCCAGGGGGCCAATGAAGTGCACCAGAGGAGGCCTGTGGGTCCCACTAGGCACCAGGGCGCGCCAAGGCCCCCAGGCACGCCCTAGTGGGTAGTGGGGCCCACGGGAGGCTTCTCCATCGACTATCATCTCTATAAATACTCTAAAATCCCAAAAACCCTAGGGTAGTCGAGAGAAAACAGTTTCCACCACCGCAAGTTCCAGAACCACGAGATACAATCTAGAGGCCTTCTCCGGCACTCTGTCGGAGGGGTCAACGATCACGGAGGGGTTCTTCATCATCACCCTTGCCCCTTCGATGATTTGTGAGTAGTTCAGCACAGACCTACGGGTTCGTAGGCAGTAGCTAGATGGCTTCTTCTCTCTTTTTGATCTTCAATACAATGTTCTCCTCGATGTTCTTGGAGATCCATTTGATGTAATGACATTTTGCGGTGTGTTTGTTGGGATCCGTTGAATTGTGAGTTTATGATCAGTTCTATCCATGAATATTATTTGAGTCTTTGTTGAACTCTCTTATGCATGATTGTTATAGCCTCGTATTTCTTCTCCGAAATTTTGGTTTGGTTTGGCCAACTAGATTGATTTTTCTTGCCATGGGAAGAGGTGCTTTGCGATGGGTTCGATCTTGCGGTGCTCAATATCAGTGACAGAAGGAGACATGACACACATGTATCATTGCCATTAAGGATAAAAAGGTGGGATCTATTCCTACATGAATAGATCTTGTCTACATCATGTCATCGTTCTTATTGCATTACTCCATTTTTCCATGAACTTAATAGACTAGATGTATGCTGGATAGAGGTCGATGTGTGGAGTAATAGTAGTAGATGCAGAATCGCTTCGGTCTACTAATCTTGGACGTGATGCCTAAATACATGATCATTGCCTTGGATATCGTCATGGTTATTCACTTTTCTATCAATTGCCCAACAATAATTTGTTTACCCACCGTATGCTATTTTCTCGAGAGAAGCCTCTAGTGAAATCTACGGCCCCCAGGTCTATTTCCTATCATATTATTTTCAGATCTATTAATCCAACAATCCAAAAATACCTTGCTACACTTTTTCTTTACTTATTTTATTTTTTGTTTTTGCAAGATATATTTATCCAATCTCATACAATTTAATCTATCTCAATACCGAGGAGGGATTGACAACCCCTCTTACGCGTTGGGTTGCAAGTTTTTGTGGTTTGTGTGCAGGTGTTGTTTACATAGTGTTGCTTGGTTCTCCAACTGGATTGATAACCTTGGTTTCATAACTGAGGAAAATACTTACCGTTGTTGTGCTGCATAATCCTCTCCTCTTCGGGGAATTACCAACGCAAATACAAGCAATCAGCAGCTAGCACCAGCTGGGTGGAGAGTAAGGCCTTGAGTTCCTAGAACACGGCCTGCGCTTCAGGAGTCCACTCGAACCTGTCAGATTTCTTCATCAATCGGTAAAGCAGCAGGGCCTTTTCACCGAGTCGTGAGATGAACCTACTCAGAGCTTCCAGGCAGCCTGTAAGCCTCTGCATGTCATGTAGACATTCTGGTTGCTTCATTCGGACAATTGCACCGATCTTCTTGGGGTTGGCATCGATCCCATGTTCGGAAACAAGGAAACCGAGTAACTTGCTAGCAGGGACCTCGAAAGTACACTTAGTAAGATTGAGCTTTATTCCAAAGATACGCAAGTTCGCGAAGGTCTCAGTGAGGTCTGCCAGGAGGTCGGAACCTTTCCTATACTTGACCATGACGTCATCCATGTAAGCCTCCATGTTTCGACTGATTTGCTTTTGTAAGCATTTCTGAATCATGCGCTAGAACATAGCCCTGACATTTTTGAATCCGAATGGCATACTGATATAACAAAAACACCCGAATGGGGTGATGAATGTTGTCTTTATTTCATCCGGACCATACATTCAGATCTGGTGGTACCCGGAGTACGCATCTAGGAATGAGAGTCACTCACACCCGGCAGTAGAATCTACTATCTGGTCGATGCGGGGGACAGGAATATGGTCTTTCGGGCAGGCCCGATTGATGTGCTTGAAGTCGATGCACATCCGGAGAGAATTATTCTTCTTTGGCACCATGACGACATTGGCGAGCCACTCGGAGTGGTACACCTCTCGGATGAACTCGGCAGCCAAGAGCTGCGCGATCTCCTCACCAATCGCCTTGCGCTTCTCGATGGAAGAGCATCGAAGGTATTCCTTGACATGCTTCATCTTCGAGTCGACACGGAGTCTGTGCTCAGCCAATTCCCTGGGTACACCCAACATGTCAGAAGGCTTCCACGCGAAGATGTCCCAGTTCTCAAGGAGGAACTAGATGAGCTCGCCTTCCTATTTGCTGTTAAGGGTGGTGGAAATTTTGGTTGGGGCGGCATTCAGATCCTCATGGTGGACATGCACTGGCTTCATTTCTCCAACCGACTGGAAAGCATATTCCACAGTCGGCTTCTTGGACTTCAGCAGATCACTCGAATTCACTGCCTTCTTGTACTCATCCAATTCGGCTAGCGCCATTTGCTTGTCGGCGATCTGGGAGCCCTTCTGAAGGCACTCCTCAGCTAGCTTCCGGTTGCCTGCGACGGTGATCACACCATTTGGCCTGGCATCTTAAGTTTAAGATACACGTAGCATGGTCTGGCCATGAAACGTGGGTAGGCGGGTGATGCGACCGTATCTGCTATGGTGGCAACGGACATTTCGAAGGCTGGCCAAGGACAGAAGGAGATATATGTCGTACCAGCTAGGCGTTGGGCAAAAAGTATACATGCAGT
Organism: Thinopyrum elongatum; assembly: GCA_011799875.1. Classification (NCBI taxonomy): domain Eukaryota; kingdom Viridiplantae; phylum Streptophyta; class Magnoliopsida; order Poales; family Poaceae; genus Thinopyrum; species Thinopyrum elongatum. The sequence goes on from CM022298.1 coordinate 227,022,820, forward strand.
TATTCAAGATGACACTCGTGCCACCGACAAGGTTCAGATCATACCAGCAAAGGAAGTGAAGCCGACATTCAGGACTCCATGCAAATTTTTGACAGTGGGCAAAATTCATCTGAAGTTAAATTGAACTCAGGTCAATGTACTGTGTGCTCTTTTTATTTCTAGGTTCAGTAGTATGTGCGTGTACTAGCTACACACCTAGCCAAGTATTTAAATTAATACTATATATAGTAGTATATGGGCTGTCCGATGTAATTAGACTAGTACTTTGTTTAGGTGTTTTGTTCGGTTCAGCTTGAGCTGACGTCTTGGTTTAGGAGTCTGGGTCTAGGTCTATCTAGTCGGCCATATAAAAGGTCAGGGCGCAACCCTTGTATCGATAGGTTTTTTTGGACGTGAGTTAAACAAGGAAAATAGCTAGGTGACGGCGGCCAAAATCTGTGTGTGGTTGAGTTGAAGGACCGATCTGGTTTTGTGCTTCTTGGCGAGAAGATTGGGAGAGATTGCTTCTAATTTTCTGCTGATTCTATAAGGATTGCCCACGTGATTCATCAAACGAGGAGGGTTTGCATGCAGTTCTTGCTGGTTTGCAACTACAGATTGTAGGCCTGCTATTTCTAATTCCTAGAGTGTTCTTTTGTTGCTGCTGATTGATTAGTGAAGATCAGAGATTGTGATTGTTGCAGCTGAGTTAGTACCGTGAAAGATCGGGGAAAGTTATTAGCACCGTCATTTTTCTGTCGAAGGGCGCATCAAGTGGTATTCAGAGCAAGGTTGATCATGGTACAATTTTTTTCTGCTATTTGATTCAATTGTTTGAAAGATGGTGGACTCGCAGCATGAGAAATCTGATCATGAGGAGGGCGATGAACTTCCAGAGGATCTGGAGATAAGTGATGATTTGTGTATCCATCTGATGTCGATCAAGGGTGCCAACAGGAAGCTTCGGACAAGGGTGGAGGAGTTGTCTGCAAATATTGTAGGCGTCGAGGATAGGTTGAACGAGCGTTTGACTGCCAGCGATCGATAGCGCACTGATAGTCGATAGGTGGTGACTGAGAGTCTTAATCGGCTCACCGCAGCAGTTCAACGCCTACAGGCGAGAGATGTGGCACCCCGACAGTCCCGCTCACCGCGACGACATCGTGACCGTGACAACGAAGATGATGGTGATTTTTCTGAGGATTCCGATGCCCGTGGAGGGTTACCTCACCGACCACGGCATGATGCTGGGGCTCACCGCCATGCTGGGCGGCGCTGTGGCTATGGCGGCAATGGTGCCCATGAGTATGATGGATTGGGTCAAATCAAAATAACCATACCTGAATTCTCGGGACGTTGTGCTGACCCGGAGAAATATTTGTAGTGGGAGATGCGTGTAAATCAGATTTTTGATGGTCACAACTACTCCGAAGAGAAGAAGGTTCATGTTGCATCAATGGAATTTACAGAGTATGCTCTTGTATGGTGGGATAATAAGAACCGTACTCACGAGCGACCAGCGACATGGGCTGACATGAAGTGAATCATGAGGGAATGTTTTGTGCCTGCTTATTACACTCGCCAGCTTCATAGTAGATTGCGTCGTCTAGTGCAAGGTAGAAAATCAGTTGATGAGTACTATAAAGAGATGCAAGTTTTGATGATCCGTACAGCTGTGCGTGAGTCTGCGGAGGCAACCATGGTACGTTTGTTTGAGGGGTTAGAAGAAAAGATTCATGACCGTGTTGATTTAATGCAATATAATGATATTCATGAGTTGCTTCATCAAGCGGAGCGTGCTGAACGTTGGGTATTGGAGAAGCAAGCTTCAAAGACTCGTCCAACTTACAACAGTGGGCGACATGGTTCTTCTCCTATTGATGGTGGGTTTAGTGCTAAACCGACTCCTTATAAGTCAGGAAGTATTGAATAGAGCAAAGTGGCGGCTGCGCCAAAGGAGGTTTCTCAGGTTTCATCTAATGCGACTTCATCTCATCATCGTAATATTATTTGCCACAAGTGTGGAGGACGTGGACACATGAAGCATGAATGTTCCAATCAACGAAGGGTTCTACTTGTTGATGCAGAATATATTTCAGAATATGAAGATGAGACACCTAAGTTAGAGGATGGAATCGAAAGAGGTCATGGTGATACCATACTATGTTATCCTCAAGATGATCCTGATATGGAGAGTTTGCTAGCACATAAGGTCCAGCGAGATGACAAGACCATTGTTGAACAAGGACAGCGACAGAGTATTTTTCAAACTGCATGTACCATCAAGGGAGAAGTTTGCAAACTGATAATTGATGGTGGCAGTGCTAGCAACATGATTAGCAAGGATGTGGTGGAGTCTCTTTCGTTGCCAACATGGGAGCACCCAAAACCATACTATATGAAGTGGATCAATGATGTGGGCAAACTGAAGGTGACTCACAGGGTGAAGGTCCCTTTTTTTGTTGATGGCTATGTTGATAAAGTGGAGTGCGATGTTATGCCACTGCATGTTTGTCACCTTATTTTGGGGCGTCCGTGGCAACACGATGTTAACGCTCTTCATCATGGACGAACAAATAGATACACTTTTACGCATAAGGGTGAGTTCTATGCTATTCTTCCCAAAGATGAAAAAGATATACAGTGTACCATTGAAGTGTTTAAAAAAAACCTACAAGGCATCGGTCGAAACCGAGGACGGTTTCCCTTCAAGGGAGGGAGGATGATGCGACCGTATCTGCTACGGTGGCAACGGACATTTCGAAGGCTGGCCAAGGACAGAAGGAGATATATGTCGTACCAGCTAGGTGTCGGGCAAAAAGTATACATGCAGTTATTCAAGATGACACTCGTGCCACCGACAAGGTTCAGATCATACCAGCGAAGGAAGTGAAGTCGACATTCAGGACTCCATGCAAAGTTTTGACAGTGGGTAAAATTCATCTGAAGTTAAATTGAACTCAAGTCAATGTACCGTGTGCTCTTTTTATTTCTAGGTTCAGTAGTATGTGCCTGTTCTAGCTACACGCCTAGCCAAGTATTTAAATTAATACTATATATAGTAGTATATGGGCTGTCCGATGTAATTAGACTAGTACTTTGTTTAGGTGTTTTGTTCGGTTCAGCTTGAGCTCATGTCTTGGTTTAGGAGTCTGGGTCTAGGTCTATCTGGTCGGCCATATAAAAGGTCAGGGCGCAGCCCTTGTATCGACAGGTTTTTTTTGGACGTGAGTTAAACAAGGAAAATCGCCAGGTGATGGCGGCCAAAATATGTGCGTGGTTGAGTTGAAGGACCGATCTGGTTTTGTGCTTCTTGGCGAGAAGATTGGGAGAGATTGCTTCTAATTTTCTGCTGATTCTATAAGGATTGCCCACGTGATTCCTCAAACGAGGAGGGTTTGCGTGTAGTTCTTGCTGGTTTGCAACTACAGATTGTAGGCCTGCTATTTCTAATTCCTAGAGTGTTCTTTTGTTGCTGCTGATTGATTAGTGAAGATCAGAGATTGTGATTGTTGCAGCTGAGTTAGTACCGTGAAAGATCGGGGAAAGTTATTAGCACCGTCATTTTTCTGTCGAAGGGCGCATCAGCGGGCCAACCCAGGATGGCATGGTAAGCGCTCCGGAAGTCTACCACCTCGAAAGTCAGTCGCTCCTGCCTGAAGTTCTTCTCTCCGCTGAATATGGCGTCGAGGGCGATCTGCCTGAGTGACTTGGCCTTCTTCCCGGGGATTACCCCATGGAATTGCATGCTACTCATGCTGAGTCGGGACATTAGAATGCCCATCGCCTCCAAAGTGTCGGCGTAGATGGTGTTGAGCCCGCTGCCGCCGTCCATCAGGACCTTGCGCAGTCGGACCCCTCCCACAGCCGGATCGACCACTAAAGCCTGCCGCCCGGGGGTCGATATGTGGGCCGGGTGATCCGACTAATCGAATGTGATGGGCATCTTGGCCTAGTCGAGATACTTGGTGATAGTCGGAACTGTCATGTTGACCTCTTGGTTTATAACTTTGAGGCAGCTCTTGCTTTCAACGTCGGCGAAGATCATCATGACTTTCTCGACATTGGGGTACCCGGAAGTACCATTGCCTCCGTCATCACCATCGTCATCGTCCTTGTCCCCAAAGGTATCCTGCCGCATCTCTTTCTTGAGGAGCCGGCACTCCCGAGTGGTATGCTTGGGCAAAATCAAGTTGCCCTCTTCATCTTTCTTCGTGTGGATCTAACAAGGCTGATCAAGGATGTCACTCTTTAATGCGACCTGCTTCTTGCCCTTCCACTCTTTCTTCTGCTTCAGTGGGCCTTTGCCTTTGCTTTGGCTAGCCAGAGTCGCAGCCCCAGCGTTCCCGGCCGCCTCGGCCTTTCGCTTGTGGTTTTTGCCCTTGTTATATGACTGGCTTGCATCACCTGCTCGGCTCTTGCCGCTCCTCAGCTGATCTTCTTCTTAACCATTGGCGTACCGATTGCCTATGTCCATAGCCCGATAGAGAGTCAGGATCTCAGTACGGCCGAACTTCAGGTTCAGCTCTCGAAATCTGACCCCGGCCTTGAAGGCGCAGATCTCCTGGTGCCCGGTGACGTTCTCCACCGTATTGTGCAGGGTGGTCCATCGCTGGATATATTCACAGAGAGTCTCGTTTTGCCTCTGGACGCAGTGTTGCAGCTCAACAAATCCACCCGCCCGCTTGTACATGCCCTCAAAGGTCTTGACAAAGACTCGGGCGAGGTCGTCCCAGCAGAAAATACTGCCAGGTGGAAGCTGAGTGAGCCAAGCTCGAGCAGACCCTTCAAGCATCAATGGCAAGTGCTTCATGGCCATGTTGTCGTTGCCACCGCCGATCTGAATGGGCACTCGGTAATCCTCCAATCAGATTTCTGGCTTGGACTCGCCAGTGAATTTGCTGATCCCCGTTGCCAACTTGAAGTTGTTGGGAATCTCCACAGGCCAGATGTACTGACTGAAGCATTTGGGGCCAGAGGGTGCGGAACCACTCGGCACATCCATAACTAGGCCTTCTCTCAGGGCCTGACCCCTGTCGACCAGGTCCTGGGTGAGAATGGATCTCACGTTGAACAAATGGTCTCGGGTGTTCCTCGTATGGCGTGGCGGACTCGGCCTCCGGTCGCTGCCGCGCGTCTACCTGTCGTCATAGGGCTAGCGCCTGTATGAGACATCCCGCGGCGGGGGCATCAGAGTGTGATCATAATCGTCATGTCGCCGGGGCGAAGCAACTCGATCACGTCTCCGATCTTCGTGTTGATCACTTGAAGAGGACGACGCCCGGTGCCTCCCAGAGCCGAGTGGCTGTGGGCCGACTGGACGGTCTCGGCACGCACCGACACACCATGGATGCGATCCCTGGACTGGCACACCGCTACATTTTGCGACAGCGCCGTCTTTAGAGCACATGGATTTGACGGATCCCCTCTCCCGATGTGGAGCCGGAGGGCTAGATGGAATTGACGATCCAAGTAGCCGCCGCTAAATTATGCATCGGAGTGCTAAGGCCTGGTACTTCCGAGGCTGACAACTCGAGAAGAGCCGGCGCTTATGCCGACTGGAACTATGCTGATGGTAGGTGCGATCGTTGATGTCGCTTGAACTACATCGGTATTTCCCCAAGGAGGAAGGGATGATGCAGCACAGCTACGGTAGGTACTTCCCTTAGTTATGAAACCAAGATATCAATACAGTAAGAGAACCAAGCAACACTATGTAAATGGTACCTGCACACAAAGAACAAATACTTGCAACCCAACGCTTATGAGGGGTTGTCAATCCCTCTACGGGTAACGGCGCCAGAAATTGTCAAGTTGACGGGATAAAAATTGTGTAGATTGGATAAATAGATCTCGATAAAACGCGAAATAAAATAAATAACAAAAAAGTGCAACAAGGTATTTTTGGGTTTTTGGAATTATAGATCTGAAAAGAAAATCGAATAAAAATAGACCCGGGGGCCGTATATTTCACTAGTGGCTTCTCTCAAGAAAATAGCACATGGTGGGTAAACAAATTACTGTTGGGCAATTGATAGAAGATCAAATAATTATGACAATATCCAAGGCAATGATCAATATATAGGCATCACATCCAAGATTAGTAGACCGATTACTGCCTGCATCTACTACTATTACTCCACGCCTCGACCGCTATCCAGCATGCATCTACCGTATTAAGTTCATGGAAAAACGGAGTAATGCAATAAGAATGATGACATGATGTAGATGAGATCTATTCATGTAGGAATAGCCCCCATCTTGTTATCCTTAATAGCAACGATACATGCGTGTCTTGCTGGCCCTTCTGTCACTAGGAAAGAACACCGCACGATCGAACCCATCACAAAGCACCTATTCCCATGTTGTGTCTTCTGGTCCAAAAAAATTCTCCAAAAAGTTTTGCTGTGTTTGGACTCCGTTTGGTACTGATATTCTGCGAAGTAAAAAACAAGCAAAAAACTGCAACTGGCACTGGGCACTATGTCAACAGGTTAGTCCCACAAAATGATATAAAGTTGATATAAAATGATTGTAAAACGTCCAAGAATGATAATATAACAGCATGGAACAAGCAAAAATTATAGATACGCAGGAGACGTATCAGCATCCCCAAGCTTAATTCCTACTCGTCCTCGAGTAGGTAAATGATAAAAACAGAATTTTTGATGTGGAATGCTTCCTAATATGTTCATCACATATTCTTTTCTTTTGTAGAATGGACATTGGGACTTTTATATGGTTCAAAGCAATAGTCTAGTTTTGACATGAAGATTTGAATACTCAAGCATATCAACAAGCAACCATGTCTTTCAAAATATCAACACTAAAGAAAGTTATCCCTAGCCCGTCATGCTCAATCATTGATCCATTCATGAAACACACTCGCATATTAGCTACATCCAATGCTCAAGTACGATCATAGTGCCCCTTAGTTGGTGATTTATAAGAGAAGATGGAGACTCAAATAAAAAATAAAAATTGCATAAAGTAAATAGGTAGGCCCTTCGCAGAGGAAAGTAGGGATTTGTAGAGGTGCCAGAGCTCAAAGCTTAAATTGAGAGATAAAAATTTTGAGAGGCATACTTTTCCCATCAATGAAAACAACCGAGTAATTCCCAACACTTTCCATGCTAGATATATCATAGGCGGTTCCCAAAAAGAAAATAAAGTTTATTCATTTTTCCACCATTCTTTCACAATCCATGGCTAGCCGTATCCACGGGTGCCTTCCATACCAACACTTTCCAAGGAATTTATTATTTGACAACATAAAGTAAATTTCTTTTTCATTTCGGGACTGGGCATCCTATTACCACCGTACTCTCGTGCAACGACAAGTGAATAAACACTCATCTAGCATGGACAATATTTGCCACCCCCTGCCGTTTCATGAGCGGTACGAGCACTGAAAAAGGAAATTCATTTTGAAAATTAGAGATGGCACATTGATGTCGCTTGAACTACGTCGGTATTTCCCCAAAGAGGAAGGGATGATGCAGCACAACTACGGTAGGTATTTCCCTTAGTTATGAAACCAAGGTATCAATCCAGTAGGAAACCAAGTAACACTATGTAAATGGTACCTGCACACAAAGAACAAATACTTGCAACCCGACACTTATAAGGGGTTGTCAATCCCTTTTTCGGGTAACAACGCCAGAAATTCACACGTTGACAGGATAAAAATTGTGATAGATTGGATAAATAGATCTCGATAAAACGCGAAATAAAATAAATAGCAAAAAGGTGTTGCGAGGTATTTTTGGTTTTTTGGAATAATAGATCTGAAAAAAAGCAAATAAAAAATAGATCTCAGTGCAAATATGATAAAGAATAGACCCGGGGGCCATAGATTTCACTAGTGGCTTCTCTCAAGAAAATAGCATACGGTGGGTAAACAAATTACTGTTGGGCAATTGATAGAACATCAAATAATTATGACGATATCCAGGCAGTGATCATTATATAGGCATCACGTCCAAGATTAGTAGATCAACTCCTGCCTGCATATAATACTATTACTCCACACATCGACCGCTATCCAGCATGCATCTAGTGTATTAAGTTCATGGAGAAATGGAGTAATGCAATAAGAACGATGACATGATGTAGACAAGATCTATTCATGTAGGAATAGCCCCCATCTTGTTATCCTTAACAGCAACGATACATGCGTGTCTTGTTGCCCCTTCTGTCACCGGGAAAGAACACCGCACTATTAAACCCATCACAAAGCACCTCTTCCCATGGCAAGAAAAATTGATCTAGTTGGCCTAACTAAACCAAAGATTCAAAGAAGAAATACGAGGCTATAAGTAATCATGCAGAAAAGAGATCAAAGAACTCAAATAACTTTCGTGGATATAGATCTGAATATCTGATCATAAACTCAAAGTTCATCAGATCCCACCAAACACACCGCAAAAAGAGTTACATCAAATAGATCTGCAAGAGACCATTGCATTGAGAATCAAAAAGAGAGAAGACACCATCTAGCTACAGCCTACGGACCCGTAGGTCTACAATGAACTACTCACGCATCATCGGAGAGGCACCAATGAGGATGATAAACCCCTCCGTGATGGTGTCTAGATTGGATCTCATGGTTCTGGAACTTGCGGCGGCTGGAATTGTGTTTCGTCGACTCCCCTAGGGTTTCTGGAATATTTGGGTATTTATAGGGTGAAGAGGCGGTGCGGGAGGCCCAGGCGCGCCCTGGTGGGTTGTGCCCCCCTCGGGGCACCCCTTTGGTACTTCTTTGGCCCAAGTTGTTCCTTCTGGTCCATAAAACTTCTCCAAAAAGTTTCACTGCGTTTGGACTCCGTTTGGTACTGATATTCTGCGAAGTAAAAAACAAGCAAAAACAGCAACTGGCACTGGGCACTATGTCAATAGGTTAGTCCCAAAAAATGATATAAAGTTGATATAAAATGATTGTAAAACATCCAAGAATGATAATATAACAGCATGGAACAAGCAAAAATTATAGATACATTGGACACGTATCAGCATCCCCAAGCTTAATTCCTACTCGTCCTCGAGTAGGTAAATGATAAAAACAGAATTTTTGATGTGGAATGCTGCCTAACATGTTCATCACATATTCTTTTCTTTTGTAGCATGGTCATATGGACTTTTATATGGTTCAAAGCAATAGTCTAGTTTTGACATGAAGATTTCAATACTCAAACATATCAACAAGCAACCATGTCCTTCAAAATATCAACACTAAAGAAAGTTATCCCTAGCCCATCATGCTCAATCATTGATCCATTCATGAAACACACTCGCATATTAGCTATACCCAATGCTCAAGTACAATCATAGTGCCCCTTAGTTGGTGCTTTATAAGAGAAGATGGAGACTCAAATAAAAATAAAAATTGCATAAAGTAAATAGATAGGCCCTTCGCAGAGGGAAGCAGGGATTTGTAGAGGTGCCAGAGCTCAAAGCTTAAATTGAGAGATAATTTTTTTTGAGAGGCATACTTTTCTCGTCAACGAAAATGACCGAGTAATTCCCAACACTTACCATGCTAGATATATCATAGGCGGTTCCCAAACAGAAAATAAAGTTTATTCCTTTTTCCACCATTCTTTCACAATCCATGGCTAGCCGTATCCACGGGTGCCCTCCATACCAACACTTTCCAAGGAATTTATTATTTGACAACATAAAGTAAATTTGTTTTTCATTTCAGGACCGGGCATCCCTATTACCGCCGTACTCTCATGCAATGACAAGTGAATAAACACTCATCTTGATAATAACACATCTAGCATGGAAAATATTGGCCACCCCCTACCGCTTCATGAGCGGTACGAGCACTGAAAAAGGAAATTTATTTTGAAAATTAGAGATGTCACATACAAATTTGCTTAGAACGGCACGGGAATACCGTATATAGGTAGGTATGGTGGACTCATATGGTAAAACTGGGTTTAAAGATTTTGGATGCTTAACTAGTATTTCTACTTAGTACAAGTGGAGACTAGCAAAAAGATTGAGAAGCAACCAACCAAGAAATGAAAAATCACATAAGCGAGCATTAAGCATAACTAACACCAAATAATGCACCACAAGTAGGATGTAATTTCATTGCATAACTATTGACTTCCGTGCTTGCATAGGGAATCACAAACCTTAACACCAATATTCTTACTAAAGCATAATTACTCACCAACATGACTCACATATCACTATCAACATATCTCAAAACTGTTACAAAGAATCAAGTTTATTTTGTCCAATGATCTTCATGAAAGTTTTTATTATATCCCTCTTGAATATCTATCACTTTGGGACTAGTTTCATATATTGCAATAACTTTTGACAAGCTCAAATAAATTTAAGTGAAGAACATGAGCTTACATTTTTGTCTCTCAAAATAATATAAGTGAAGCATGATAGAATTTCTTCAAAAATTTACTAACTCTCAAGTAAATCTAAGTGAAGGATGAGAGCATTTCTTCAAAAGTATTAAAGCACACCTTGCTCAAAAAGATATAAGTCAAGCACTAGAGCAATTCCATAGCTCAAAAAATTTAAGTGAAGCATAAAGTGCAATTCTAACAAATTATATTATAATTTTGGCTCTCTCAAATAGGTATGTCCAGCAAGGATACTTGTGAAAAACTAAAAATAAAAACAAGCAAAGACTCATATAATACAAGACGCTCCAAGCAAAACTCATGATATGTGATGAATAAAAATATATCTCCAAGTAAAATACCGATGGTTGTTAGAAGAAAGAGGGGATGCCTTCCGGGGCATCCCCAAGCTTAGTTGCTTGGTTCTCCTTGAATATTAACTTGGGGTGCCATGGGGCATCCCCAAGCATAGGCTTTTCTTACTCCTTATTCCTTCATCCATCGTGATCTCACCCAAAACTTGAAAACTTCAATCACACAAAACTTAACAAAACTTTCGTGAGATCCGTTAGTATAAGAAAAACCAATCTTTACTTTAAGTACTGTAGAAAATCCATTCAAATTTTGTTATTGCATTATACATACTGTATTCTAACTTTTCCATGGCTTATACCCCACGATACAATCCATAGATTCATCAAAATAAGCACACAATGCAAAGAAAACAGAATCTGTCAAAAACAGAACAGTCTATAAAGATGCGAATTTTTCTCATACTTCTGTAACTCAAAAATTTCTGAAAAGTTAGGACAACAGAGTAAATTTGTATATAAATCTTATGTAAAAAATTCCAAGTTTTTTGTCGCTTCTGTGAATTTAGAAAATTATATTACTGGACGCAAAAGTTTCTGTTTTTCAACAGGATCAAATCAACCATCACCAAAGCTATCCCAAAGGCTTTACTTGGCACAAACACTAATTAAAAAATAAAAAACACAATCATAACAGAGGCATAATTGTGTAAAAACTCAAGAACAGAAAGAAAAAGGCAAAAATAAATTTTATTCATTGGGTTGCCTCCCAACAAGCGCTATCGTTTTATGCCCCTATCTAGGCATAATGCATAGATTCAAGTATTGTCATCTTTAGTTCTAGATCCATAGGATGCCCTCATGATTGATTCATATGGTGGCTTAATTCTTGTTATAGGGAAGTGTTCCATACCCTTTATTAGTGGAAATTGAAATTTAATATTGCCTTCTTCATATCAATCACGGCAACAATAGTACGTAAAAACGGTCTACCAAGTATAATTGGACAAGACGGATTGAAATCAATATCAAGAACAATAAAATCTATGGGCACATAATTCCTATTTTCAAGAATAAGAAAATCATTAATTCTTCCCAAAGGCTTTTTAATAGTAGAATCCGCCAAGTGCAAATTAAGAGAACATTCTTCAATATCGGTAAGACCAAGCACATCACATAAAGATTTCGGAATAGTGGAAACACTAGCACCCAAATCACATAAGGCAAAACATTCATAATTTATAATCTTGACTTTGATAGTAGTTTACCATTCATCATGTAATTTTCTAGGAATTGAAATCTCTAATTCCAACTTTTCTTCCAAAGCTTTCATCATGGCATCAACGATATGTTTAGTAAAAGCTTTATTTTGTTCATAAGCATGAGGTGAATTAATCATGGATTGCAACAAAGAAATACAATCAATCAAAGAGCAATTATCATAATTAAAGTCTTTGTAATCCAAAAGAGTGGGCACATCACTAGTTAAAGTTTTGACCTCTCCAAACCCACTATTATCAATTTTTTCATCATGATTTTCACCCTCCGAATTATCGGGACACCTTCTAACTAAAGTTAACTCTTCTTCAGTCCCTTTATCATCAATTTTAATTTTACTAAACAAAGAATCAATAGAAGAAACACCAATCATTTTAAGATCTTCATCATTTTTATGAAAGCAATCACTAGAAAATGCTCTTTCTAAAAATTCTCGTTTAGCTCTAAGCATAGTGGTTCTTTTCTTACTTTCATCCATAGAAACATAAAAAGCTTTAATTGATTCATCAACTTTGGGTACAAAAAATTTCAACTTGAGATTTTCTACATCATGAGAAATTCTTCTTCTAGACATGTCATCAATCTTATTCAACTTTTCTTCTATTATAGAATTGAAAACTTTTTGAGCATTGATAAATTCTTTAATATTATTCTCAAGATCAGAGGTGTTCCTATTATTATTGTAAGAAGGATTACCATAGGAATTACCATAATTATTAGAGGAATTTCCAGGAAAAGGCCTAGGATTAAAATTACCTCTATAAGCATTGTTATTAAAATTGTTTCGCGAGAAAAAATTCACATCTATGGAATCACTATTTTGCTCAATCAAAGTAGCCAAAGGCACATCATTAAGATCAATAGGAGCACTTTTATTAGCAACCAATTTCATAAGAGCATCGACTTTTTCACTCAAAGTACTAATTTCTTCAACCGAATTAACCTTTTTAGTAGTGGGTGCTCTTTCGGTATGCCATTGTGAATAATTTGCCATAATATTATCAAGCAATTTAGTAGCTTCACCCAAAGTAATTTCCATAAAAGTACCACCATCGGCGGAATCTAAAAGATTTCTAGAAACAAAGTTCAATCCCGCATAAAAAATTTGTATAATCATCCAAAGATTTAAACCATGAGTAGGACAATTTCTTAGCATCAACTTCATTCTTTCCCAAGATTGCGCAACATGTTCATGCTCAAGTTGCTTAAAATTCATGATTTGAGTTCTAAGGGAATTAATTTTCGAGGGCAAAAAATACTTAGTAATGAAAGCATCTTTGCATTTATCCCAAGAATCGATACTATTGCGAAGCAAAGAAGAAAACCAAATTTTTGCACGATCTCGTAAAGAAAACGGAAATAATTTCATATTAACAATATCATTGTCCACATATTTTTTGTTTTGCATATCGCATAATTCCACGAATGTGTTTATATGGGACGTGACATCCTCATTAGGAGTACCGAAAAACTGATCTTTCATAACAAGATTCAACAAAGCCGCATTAATATCACCAGATTCCGCACTAGTGGCGGGAGGAGCAATCGGAGTGCTAATAAAATCATTGTTGTTGGTATTGGAAAAATCACACAACTTGGTGTTTTCTTGAGTCATTGTGACTACGCAAACAAGATTGCACACAAAAACAGATCTGACGAGAAAACGATGAATGAAAAAGAGGGGCGAATAAAACGGCAAATTTTAGTGAAGTGGGGGAGAAGAAAACAAGAGGTAAATGGAAAATAAAGTAAATTGCAAGGAGATGAGATTTGTGATTAGGAACCTGATACATGTTGATGATGTCTCCCCGGCAACGGCGCCAGAAATTTCTTTTGATGTCGCTTGAACTACGTCGGTATTTCCCCAAAGAGGAAGGGATGATGTAGCACAACTACGGTAGGTATTTCCCTCAGTTATGAAACCAAGGTATCAATCTAGTAGGAGAACCAAGCAACACTATGTAAAGAGTATCTGCACACAAAGAACAAATACCTGCAACCCGACGCTTATAAGGGGTTGTCAATCCCTTCTTCGGGTAACGGCGCCAGAAATTCGCACGTTGACGGGATAAAAATTGTGATAGATTGGATAAATAGATCTCGATAAAACGCGAAATAAAATAAATAGCAAAAAGGTGCAGCAAGGTATTTTTGGTTTTTTGGAATAATAGATCTGAAACAAAAGTAAATAAAAATAGATCTCAAAGCAAATATGATAAATAATAGACCCGGGGGCCGTAGATTTCACTAGTGGCTTCTCTCAAGAAAATAACATACGGTGGGTAAACAAATTACTGTTGGGCAATTGATAGAACATCAAATAATTATGACGATATCCAGGCAATGATCATTATATAGGCATCACGTCCAAGATTAGTAGACCGACTCCTGCCTGCATCTACTACCATTACTCCACACATCGACCGCTATCCAGCATGCATCTAGTGTATTAAGTTCATGGAGAAACAGAGTAATGCAATAAGAACGATGACATGATGTAGACGAGATCTATTCATGTAGGAATAGCCCCCATCTTGTTATCCATAATAGCAACGATACATGCGTGTCTTGCTGCTCCTTCTGTCACTGGGAAAGAACACCACATGATCGAACTCATCACAAAGCAGCTCTTCCCATGGCAAGAAAAATCGATCTAGTTGGCCTAAGTAAACCAAAGATTCGAAGAAGAAATACGAGGCTATAAGTAATTATGCATAAAAGAGACCAGAGAACTCAAATAACTTTCATGGATATAGATCTGATCATAAACAAAAAGTTCATCGGAACCCAACAAACATACCGTAAAAAGAGTTACATCAAATAGATCGCCAAGAGACCATTGTATTGAGAATCAAAAAGAGAGAAGACGCCATCTAGCTACTGCCTATGGACCCGTAGGTCTACAATGAACTACTCACGCATCATCGGAGAGGCACCAATGAGGATGATGAACCCCTGCGTGATGGTGTCTAGATTGGATCTCATGGTTCTGGAACTTGCGGCGGCTGGAATTGTGCTTTGTCGACTCCCCTAGGGTTTCTGGAATATTTGGGTATTTATAGGATGAAGAGGCGGTGCGGTAGGCCACCGAGGTGGGCACAACCCACCAGGGTGCGCCTGGGCCCCCATGCACGCCCAGGTGGGTTGTGCCCCCCTCTGGGCGCCCCTCTAGTACTTCTATGGTCCAAGTTGTTCCTTCTGGTCCATAAAAATTCCCCAAAAAATTTTGCTGCGTTTGGACTCCGTTTGGTACTGATATTCTGCGAAGTAAAAAACAAGCAAAAAACAGCAACTGGCACTGGGCACTATGTCAATAGGTTAGTCCCAAAAAATGATATAAAGTTGCTATAAAATGATTGTAAAACATCCAAGAATGATAATATAACAGCATGTAACAAGCAAAAATTATAGATACGTTGGAGACGTATCAATCGTCCATCTCCTTTTGTAGCCGCTCAAGACTATCTCATTCGACCAAGGTGGCCAAGCGCGTCGACTCCATGGCCAGAGCTTCAGGAGTCATCCCGGTGATGGAGGTGTTGAGGATCTGTTCATTCTTGCAGCAGAGCTCCTCTCGCTGCTCCCGAGTGAGAGCCTGAGGGACGTATGGCTCGTGAATAGGGGAGTGGTTGTTCTCCCCACAACCATTGGTGTTCCCACGTGAAGTGCCCGCACGACCGTCCCGGGGGTCCGTGTACCCTGGGCGCGTGCGATGCTCCGCGTTGTCCGCCATGAGGACCTCAACAGTTGACTCGACGCTCTCGCACTCGGACTCATCGGAGGAGTCATCGCGAAGTCCATCTGAGAGGTCGAGGGCAGGCTCATCGGACTCGAGAGCCGCCACGTGTTCCGTGCGGCATGAAGGGCCACGGCGTGCTTGATCCATTGCTGCAGCCACGAGCGTTTGGAGCGCTTGCGACAGCGCACAACGGGAAGGAGGTGAACCACTCGGTACGGAACCGAGGGCTGTCGAAGTAGGACTCCAAACGAGGATGTGCGGAAGTGCGTCGTGCCACGGATGGGCAACGCCTCCATGTCCAGCGGGGCCTTGCGAAGCCACGCTGAGTCGTCGGCGATGAAGCTGAGTGCTCCAAAATGGATCTCACTGCCGACTAACATGATGACGAAGATGATGAAAATTCACCTGTGTCGTAAGATTTGCTAGATGCCTTGCCCCATGGTGGGCGCCAACTGTCGGGGTTACGATCCTGGCAATGAGTACCAGGGGTACGAAAGAAGGGCAGAGCCTAGCTATACAGCAGGTGTAACACTCGGTGTTTAACGAGTTCAGGCCCCTCTCGGAGGAGGTAATAGCCCTACATCTCGCGGCTTGAGGCTTTGTTTTCTTGAGGTGTATGATTACAGAGATTGCTTAACCCTTGTATAGGAGGAGGGGAAAGGCTTATATAGAGTGCGCCGTTGCCCCCCGGTTGCCTTCACCTCTCTTGTACGAGTGATGGTGGTCATGCCGACTGATGGGTGGTCGTCCGAGTGCCGTCGAGGTGTCCAACTGGACCTCCTGATGTTCACATCCGAGGTCTTGTGTGGTCTTGAGATGCACCAATGATGATGTGGGGCCCTAGGTGGGCCCAGATGACAGGGCCTTGACCGTACCTGTACTAGGTGACCTCATCAGGGGGCTCGGCGGCGACCCATCCCACAAGCGCCGGAACGACGCGGAGGCCGGGAGCTCCTCCCTCCGCTCGCCGGTGGAGGAATGGCGGAAGGAGCAGGTGCGTATCCGCGGTGCCTGCTCCCGCAGCACCGACGCACTGGCATGGAGGAAACTTCCACCGCCTCGACCGCATCTTCTCCCCCGTGCTCAAGCGTCATCGGGAGGCGAAGAAGGCGTGGTTCGAGGCCAAGGAGGCCGCTGCCATAGATGAAGCTGCAGTCGCGCGTGTCTCGGCGCTGTTCGAGGAGTACCAGCTCGCGCAAGTCCTCTCCAGCGCCCTCAGGTACCACCACCTCCATGGCAAACCGCCCCACGACAACGACAATGACGGCGATGGACGCGATGAGTAGATCTAGTATGCTAGTATGAACTATTTAATTTATTAAGTATGAACTCCGATACGATATGTAGTATGAACTCCGGTATGCTATATTGAACTCTGGTGATCTAGTTTAAGTGCGAACTGCAAGTTTGAATAGATGGTATCGGTATGAAGGTTCTATTCTGGCTAAGCATCCGACGTCCTGCAAAATCGTTTCTGGGATACCATAAATGAGTTTTGCAGGATGACCAGTTGTGGGATCTGCTAGAGATGCTGTAAGAGCCGTTTAGATCACTACTTTAGTGATCTAAATGCTCTTATATTTCTTTAAAGAGGGAGTACTCTTTTCTGTTAGAACGTTTGCTTAATGACGCGTTTGGTTCCTGGCACTGTTTTTAGCCCCTTTGCATACTTGTCCTAGGTTAGCCTGGTTGAGATAATGCAGGTAAAAAACCATCATCTGCATGTTGAATGGTTGCCTGCATACCGCTTCCTGCATCATAGCAACCACTTTACACATTGTGTTTGGTTGCTCGCATTGGCTGGGCTCATACTACTACACGTTGTTTGGTTGCATACAGGTAGCAAGGTCTAGTTACCTTGTATCCTACGTGGTGAGCTTACCAGCCACACTTTAGACACGACCATAGAAATAAAACAACACTCCAATCATGACGAACTGGACGACGACGATGAAGTTCTTTAGCCCAAACTGTTGATCCGCCTTGCCAACTTCAACATTGCATGCCTGTTTGAGCATGGCTTTGGAGTAAGCATCTTCTGCAGCATGCCTACTCTTAAACCCTCTGTGGCAGTAATGACCCACAAGTATAGGTAATCAATCATAGTACTTTCGATAAGTAAGAGTGTCGAACCCAACGAGGAGCAGAAGGAAATGACAAGCGGTTTTCAGCAAGGTATTTTCTAAAGGCACTGAAATTCTCGGTAACAGGTAGTTCGGTAGTAAGATAATTCATAACGGGTAATAAGTAACAAGTGTAGCAAAGGTGCAGCAAGGTGTCCCAATCCTTTTTATAGCAAAGGATAAGCCTGGACGAACTCTTATATAAAGCAAAGCGCTCCCGAGGACACATGGGAATTACTATCAAGTTAGTTTTCATCATGCTCATATGATTCACGTTCGTTACTTTGATAATTTGATATGTGGGTGGACTGGTGCTTGGGTGCTTTCCTTACTTGGACAAGCCTCTCACTTATGATTAACCCCTCTTGCAAGCATCCGCAACTACGAAAGAAGAATTAAGATAAATCTAACCATAGCATGAAACATGTGGATTCAAATCAGCCCCTTACGAAGGAACACATAAACTAGGGTTTAAGCTTCTGTCACTCTAGCAACCCATCATCTACTTATTACTTCCCAATGCCTTCCCCTAGGCCCAAATCATGGTGAAGTGTCATGTAGTCTATGTTCACATAACACCATTAGAGGAAAGACAACATACATCTCATCAAAATATCGAACGAATACCAAATTCACATGATTACTTATAACAAGACTTCTCCCATGTCCCCAGGAACAAACGTAACTACTCACAAAGCATGCTCATGTTCAAGATCATAGGGGTAATAAATATCATTAAGTATCTAAACATATGATCTTCCACCAAATAAACCAACTAGCATCAACTACGAAGAGTAATCAATACTACTAGCAACCCACATGTACCAATCTGAGGTTTTGAGACAAAGATTGAATACAAGAGATGAACTAGGGTTTGAGAGGAGATGGTGCTGGTGAAGATGTTGATGAAGATTGACCCTCCCTCGATGAGAGGATCATTGGTGATGACGATGGCTTTGATTTCCCCCTCCCGGAGTGAAGTTTCCCCGACAGAATCACTCTACCGGAGCCCTAGATTGCTTCTGCCTAGGTTCCGCCTCAAGACGGCGATGCTTCGTCCCGAAAGCTTTGTCCTTATTTTTTCTAGGTCAAAACCCTCCATATAGCATAAGATGGGTACCGAAAAATGGCCAGGGGGCCCACGAGCCTTGGGGGCGCGCCCTGGGGGGTAGGGCGCCCCCAGGCTTGTGGCCATCTGGTGGGTCCCCTACTGTTGTTTCTTCGCCCAATATTTTTTATATATTCCAAAATAATTCTACGTAAAGTTTCAGGACATTTGGAGTTTTGCATAATAGGTATCTCAGATTTGCTCCTTTCCGGTCCAGAATTCCAGCTGCCGGCATTCTCCCTCTTCATGTAAATCTTGTAAAATAAGAGAGAAAAGGCATAAGTATTGTACCATAATGTGAAATAACAACCCATAATGCAATAAATATCAACATAAAAGCATGATGCAAAATGGACGTATCAGGCAGCTATTTTTGTAACCCGCCACTTGTTCATCACTTACTTCCCATGAACTATAAACCCCTAGAACCCTCCCTTGGAACACCACATACCACTTGTCCTAGCATGGCAGAAGAGCAACAATTCAAGCAGCAATCAATGGAGCACACTAGGCATGAAACATAAGTAAGCACGCATGATCATACGCCATAGCAAGTTCATCCTACCACTACGATGATGTCATCCTACTACCACATCCAAAAGAGAGTGTTATCCTACCACCGCTAGTTCGCCATCAGTGTGGGGGGTTACTATACCACCTGATCAAAATATAAAGGCTAGCATGAAGAATTTATTAAGCCCTGGCTACCATAAAATGTACATCACCATCAACATCGCCGTTGAGGATCATGCAGACCGTCACCACCAACAGAAGCAACACTAGTAGTAGTGCTTGCCCAGCCAGGTCCTGAGCCACAACACCATGTGGGTGTCTGCCATGGCGACAAATCTGACACCCTGAGCCCTGTTGTCCAGCAGGTGGCTCAGAGTAGCCATCGGAGCCTCTAGGCTAAATCCACCTTGGTCCATGACGGTTTTGTACAGGTTAGGGTGGACGTCGATGACTTGATCTGCTTAATGGCGCTTGCCACCTCCTTGATGGTCTGAGTTAATGCTGCTCAAGATGGTCAGTTCGTCATCCATCAAGGCTCCCCTCCTCCTTTTTCCAATCAAGGACATGAACGTGATCACCATCCTTGTCAGGACTATCAAGGGTGACGGTCTCTGACTCCTGGATCTTTGGATACTCGGGCATAGGCGAACCAAGCGGCTGACCCGAGCCCAGGGCATGCTTGCCGATTGCTGGCCCGAAGGAGAAGATCTGTTGCATCCGATGCTAGTTTTGGATGGGTGTGTTAAGAAACTCTACGTCCTTGGGGTGAGCCTAAGAAAGAAACACATCAGCGTGGTTAGTTGTGATTGGCATGGTACACCTGCTTAAGCAGGTGGTCCATGAGCTAACAACGGTGTGGCCTTGGTGGTGCTCTGCCTCCAAAAGGATCGAGCAGGTCTCCTGATCCCATGAAGCACCAGTCAGGTCCCTGATTGGACACTATGATCCATCTCACTCTCCACTTCCTAAGGTGGTTGTAGACCTGGCTCGAGGAGATCTCCTGGCCACAAAACTCGAAAACCTGCTTTGCAACAACGTTCAAGTGAATCTCCTTGAAGCCCTTGTCAGTCCTCACTCCATTGTCTATGATTTCACACATCTTTGTAAGCACAAACGTCTATAGGAACGGCTGCCATTTCATGAAGTTCCCCCGCCCTCCATCTTTTCCTTTGTGGCTGCCTTTTGAGCATTAGCATGGGCTGCAGCATTAGGCTGAGCCAGCACAAATGTTGTAGCCACAAATGGTGGAACCGTAGGAGACACCTCAAAAACATCTGAATCAGGAGGCATCGGGTCGTCAAATGGGAGGCTGGGAGTCCTCAACATAGGACACCACTGAAAGGATCGATATGGTTGACTAGAGGGGAGGGGGTGAATAGGCAACTAACAATTTTTAGGTTTTCTTAACAAATTGGGTTTAGCAACAAATAGGTTGTCTAGATATGCAACTAGGTGAGCAACCTATATGATGCTAGCAACAACAACAACAACACAAACAAGCAAGGGATACAACACAAGTAAAGCTTGCACAAAGTAAAGGTAAGAAGTAACCACAAGTGGAGCCGGTGAAGACGAGGATGTGTTACCAAAGTTCCTTCCCTTTGAGGGAAAGTACGTCACCGTTGGAGCGGTGTGGAGGCACAATGCTCCCCAAGAAGCCACTAGGGCCACCGTATTCTCCTCACGGCCTCGCACAATGCAAGATGCCGTGATTCCACTAGTGGTGCCCTTGAAGGCGGCAACCAGACCTTTACAAATAAGGTTGGGGCAATCTTCACAAGCAAATTGGAGGCTCCCAACACCACCACGAAGCTTCACCACAATGGGATGTGGCTTCGAGGTGACCTCAACCGTCTAGGGTGCTCAAGCACCCAAGAGTAAGAAGATCCGTAAGGGATTAGTGGGGGGGATCAAATTTCTCTTGGTGGAAGTGTAGATTGGGGCCTTCTCAACCAATCCCTAGAAAATCAACGAGTTTGATTGGCTAGGGAGAGAGATCGGGGAAAAAAATGAGCTTTTGAGCAACAATGGAGCTTGGGGGAGGAAGAGTTGAGTCCACTTGGGGAAGAAGACTCACTTATATAGTGGGGGAAAGAATCCAACATTTATGCACTTCCAGCCCGTGCATAAGCGGTAGTACCGCTCGGGCGAGCGGTACTTCCGCTGCAACGGAAGTTCCAGAACTACACGTTCAATTGAGCAAGTTAGAGACATAGTAGTGCTGCCGGAGCGCTACTACGGCTCCCACCAGTGGTACTACTACTTACTATTGAGCGAGCAGGTGAAACTGTGGTAGTAGAGACGGACAGTGAGGTAGTGCCGCACGGAGCGGTACTATCGCTCGCTACTGCCGCCCTACTTTCGCTCGAAGAATAGAGTAGTACAGGAGGCAAAAAATAAGCGGTACTCCAAACGGTAGACAAAAAGCGGTAGTACCGGCGGAGCAGTACTACCGTTCTGTTGGAGTGGTACTTCCACTGTACTATTAGTAGCCCAGTAGATCCGCGGTAGTGGGGAGCTAGTCAGGGCCGCAGTATCGCGGGAGCGGTGCTACCACGCTGAACTACCGCCCAATTATCGCTCATTTACAAAGCACTAAAAATAAGTGGAAGTGCTAGTAGCACTGAACCGCGGCAGTATCGCTGGAGCGGTACTACCGCGGGGAAGAGCGGTACTACCGCTTATATGCCTCAAGTAAGCCCATGCATAAGATAGGACAAGCTCCAGTGCCGGGAAGAAAGGTGGGTGCAAAAAGGCTGTGTACATGTTGATTCCACCCAAACCTTTCCGAAACGGGCCCCCTCTTAATAGTACGGTGATCATACGACTCAAATCCACCGAAAATGAAATGCAAGAAAAACAATCTTATTCTCAATATATCTCTGAGGGGCATGAATCGTCTTGTGCCATATGATAGTTTCTATGAAATGCTCAATGCACACGGTTAGTCTGCAAAAGCATTGTCATCAATCACCAAAACCACTAAGGGAGAAATATGCCCTAACAATTCCCCCTTTTTGGTGGATTGATGACAACACGGGATTTGCACAAGGATAAAGTGAGAAAATATGCAAAACCAACATCTACAAAATATAGACGGGCTCCCCCTAGATGTGTGCACTATTTAAGTATGCCGTTGGAATGCAAAGAACACACACTAGGATCAACACTCCCCCTATATTTTATAGACAAGGCAATACTTGCAACAACATAATATGAGAGATGAGTATGGATGCAAGTCATAACCTGTGAGCATGAAGATAAGGGCACAAGATAGATAATATCACACAAACTAACAAGGTACTTGACATAAAGATAAAGTTAGGGTAGCATATGTCTCACACCATATGATAGGTACTAAAAGTCTCACACACAATCAATGTTGAGGATATCGCTTATTGTTATCGTCTCGGTCAGCTGGGGATTAGAGATTAATCAAAAATCGGCCGATTAATCGATTTTATCGGTCGACTATTAATCGGATATTTTTTGCAAATCCCTCGTTCCCAACACTAAAATACCCTATATTCAGTACCAAAACAATATTGGACAGAAGTGTTACCTTGATTCCCAGCCTTTGAATCCTCGTATAATGATAACAAAATAGGACAACAGTACATATAGCGTAACAAGGTCCACAAAACACAAATAAACCTAGTTTTTTCAAAGATAATGCTATTAATAGGTCCAATTTATCGGTAGATTCCCGATAAATCGCTTGACAGAGCGATAAATCAGCCCAAAAGATAAATGGTGAAGATAAGGCATAATCTTATCGGCCACCCCCCGATTAGCGATAAGTCGGAAGATTAATCGCTGAATCGGAAGATTTTTTGAACAGTGCACACAATAAAGCAAAGCAAACGAGAAAGAGTTCACGAGAGAACGAAAGCAACAGCAAATAAGACACACTCGTGACTCGGCAAATCCCTAAGCTCTCCACCCTTTGGCATCGAGACACCAAAAGGAAAAAAAGCACTAAACCAGTCCTAGGTGGTAGAGATGCTCCAGAACATCATTAGTACTCCTCTTGTTCATCAGACTCCTCCTTTGCATCATGTTGATCATCTGCCTTTGACTCTGTCCACTGGCAGTGC
Source organism: Thinopyrum elongatum (assembly GCA_011799875.1). Taxonomy (NCBI): domain Eukaryota; kingdom Viridiplantae; phylum Streptophyta; class Magnoliopsida; order Poales; family Poaceae; genus Thinopyrum; species Thinopyrum elongatum. The sequence goes on from CM022298.1 coordinate 227,046,341, forward strand.
TGCGAGGTCCATACCTCCTCATCTATGATCCTCTCCTCAGAGCCACTAGCAACACTACAAAAAAAGACACATCCGTGACATTATGGCCGGAGCAATTTTTTTTTGTCATGGTTATGACACTTCTACGACGATAATTGTGACAAAACCACGTATCATCATAGATGTGGTGGGCTCCTACTTCTATGAAAAAAAATCATGACAGAAAATGGGCTTTTCGTCCTGGGCAGGCCGGGGACGCACCTGCATGACATTCTTTGGGCCGTCCATGACATAAAAAATCGTGGTAGAAGTGAGGGCGAGGAAATTTTCGCGGAGTTCCCGGTTACGGTGGGTGGTCGGGGCTGAGCGATGCACTAGTTTGTGCGTTTCTCTCATACATAGGCGCGTGTGTGTGCAAGGCATTGGCTCTAACTGAACCCGAGGGAGAGGCGTTCCCTTACTGAACCCGAGCGATTGCACTAGCTACGTTACTGAACCGTAGCGATTCATCCCTTGGCTGTTAACTGAACCCGAGCGATTCCTTCGCTGCTACTGCCACCTGAACCTGAGTGATCAATCGCTGCTGCTGCTACTTAGTGAAGCCAAGTGAGCCCTGCACCGTGTGAGAGCCAGCCAGCCGGTGTGTTGGGTTGCCTCCCGATGAACAGTGACCGTTGCTACCGCGCGCGCGATACGTAGAACGAGTCGAGACGTGGTGAGTCGAGGCTGTGGATGAACAGTTCCCGGTGGGGGTTGGCTGAACAGTACCCCATTGTAGTAGGCGGTTACCGCTGGATGAACAGGACCCCCGAGGAGGCCTCCACACCCCAGCCGGTTGGGGGTGGATGAACATGACCCCGTGGAGGTTGGACGAAGAGTAGCCAGTGGAGGCTGGATGAACAGTAGCCCGTGGATGAACAATAGCTGGTGGAGGCTAGAGGAAGTCAACGGTGGATGAACAGTAGCACATGGAGGCTGGAGCGAGGTAGTAGATGATGGATGAACAGGACCCCGTTGCGACCGTAGGCGCTCGAACAGAAGTTCGTTTCGTCCGTTTTGTGCTAAGCTACACCCCTCCCGATCAACAGGACCCCGTTTCAACCGTAGGAGCTCGAACAGAAATCCGTTTCCTCCATTTTGCGGTACGGCAGACCCTTCCCGATGAACATGATCCCTTTTCGACCGTACACGGTCGAACAGAAGGCCGTTTACTCCGTTCTGCGGTACGCCAGACCTCGTTTCGACTGTTCTGTCCAAGCCGGTTGGCTCCCGAAGAACATGATGTATTCCGACCCAGTCGGTTGCCTCCTGATGAACACGACGCTGTTTCCTCCATTCCGACCCAGCCGGTTGCCTGCCGATGAACAAGATGCCGTCGCTGTACGTGGTCGAGACCCCGGCCGTATGTACGTACGTAGTCGTATTTACTTTCTTGCAACGTGGCCGTACGTACGTGTACACGATATACACGGGACTGCGTGACATGCTACGTCAGCTGTTCTACTACGACACGTGCTGCTCCTTACTCGGCGCGGGTCATCGCTGCAAAGAGACCGATCAACCGCTATGTACATACACGTTCGCGACCAGACAGATAACTCTACGTACGCTTTGACCTGGTAGGTCCCAGCTGCCAGGGGGTAAGGAGGCACTTCCTTGCGTGCGAAGATAAAGCCAGTGGGTCCCAGCTGTTAGGGGGAACATTTTTTCGCAAAATACAAAGGCCCTTCTGGTGGTCCAATCTGTCAAGTGGAGGAATCATTATTTTGCGCGTAATAAGGAGGCACTTCCTTGCATGCGGCCATGGGCCCAACTGTCAGCCTCTTCACGTACAGTCCTCTTCTGATGGCTGTCGTTCGTTGACCATGTTGACGTCGCCGTACCATCCAAGAGCACCAAGGTGGTGGACGACGGTGCGACCTAGGAAGGGAACGACCCGGAGCCGGGGAATACACAGCAGTGGATGCCCACGCGAAGGGGAGTATGAGGGTTGACTGGTTTGGCTGCAGTTTGAGGCTGCCGTCGCCAGAGAATAACAGGGGGTGTGGGTGAGTAGAGAGAAGGCCTGGCCAGCGGTGGGAGTAGGGTGGGCGGTGAGGCCTTCGCGGCAGCACAGCCGACCACTGGAGGCAGGAGCAGGCGGTCCCGCCGGCGCTGGTTTGGGCGGCTGGTGCAAGAAGACCAGAGATTGAAGAAGCAGCAGGACCGTTCGATTAAAATCCAATGGTCACTACTGCTAGAATCTTTTGTTGACTAAGTTGACAAAGCCCTGCGTATGCGTCAACTTAGTAGGCCCACAGGTCAGCCTTCGAACCGGTGCGCCCCAGATGTCAGGGGGAGGAATCATTTTTTTTGCATAATAAGGAGGCAGTTGCTTGCGTGCGGCCATGGACCATGAGGGTCCCTACTGTCAGCCTCACCACATACATCCCTATTCTGATGGCTATCGTTTGTTGAATGTTGACCACAGGGAGGACGCCGCGCCTAGAGCACCAACGGGATGGACGATGGTGAGGCCTAGTATTGGAACGACCCGGAGCTGGCGAAGACACAACAGTGGATGCCCACGCTGAGGGGAGTATGACGGTTGACTGGTTCGGCTGCGACGTGAGGCTGCCGTCAGCAGAGAATAACAGGAGGTGCGGGTCGGTAGAGGGATGGCCAGGCCAGCGGAGGGAGTAGGGTGGGCCGGTGAAGCTTGCGCGACATCACAGCCGGCCACAAGAGGAGGGAGCAGGTAGTCCCGCCGGCGCTGGTTTAGGCGGTTGGAGCAGGAAGATCAGAGATTGAAGAAGCACGTTGGCCGTTGGATGGACATCCAACAGTCACTACTACTAGTATCGTGTGTTGACTATAAGTTGACAAAGCCGTGCGTAAACAAGCCAGCCTTGAAATCTGTGGTGTGTACAACCCATTTGCTATTGTTTTTATAATTTACAGCCCATTTTCTAATTCATATGGAATTTATTGTAGCCCATTTTCCATTTTTAGAATTGCTGCCCATTTTCCGGCCAGTACCAGGGTTAAAAATTTGAACTAAAAATATGCAAAATTTTAAAAATTCACATATTTTTGCTGTGGTGCGAAATATTTTTAATCCAAAAATTAGGAGCCACACTAAAACTAATTTAAAAATAAAGTAATACTATGTTATGTTAAAATCCAATGAAATATAAAATATCAGTGAAGAACAAAAACAAAAAACAAAACTAATTGCCCATTTGCTATATATTTTTTGGAATTTGCAACCCCTTTCATATTACTTTTAAGATTTACTACCCATACTCTGGCCAGGCCGGAATGCATCCCTCCTTATCTTGAAAGATTTGCAGCCCAGTAAGTTGGAGAAAACAAATAGGCCTAGGTTGGGTATTCTTCCAAAAGAAATGGTGGGCTACCTATTTTCCCAAAGAAAAAACTATTGGGCTGGTCATGTTGTTAGACGGGCCACAGAGACCGCACAACCCAGTTTATAACCTGCTCCATCTGAACAAATCCTAAAAAAAAGCATTGTGCAATTATGTCATTAATTTACTATACGTTGTGTAATTCTATCGTTAATTGACTATACGTTGACAATGTTGTGGGTCCCAGATATCAGCAGGGTGGATTAGAGTAAAAAATATTTGAGGGGTGCATCTGAGTAGTAAAGAGACACTTGCTTGTGTTCGGGAGTGGACCTGGTGGGTCCGTACTGTCATACTCACAACTACATTCCTCTTCCGATTCACTATGTTGACAAGGCCGGACGGCGGCACCGCTGCGAGCGCACCAAGGTGGAGGACGATGACGACGCCTCGGACAGGAATGAACAGGAGCTGGGGAAGATGCGGCAGTGTGGCCGTAGGCGGAGGGGAGTACGAGGGTTCACTGGTTCTGGTGCGGGTGGGCTACCTTCGCCGGAGAAGAATAGGATGTCGGGGGGAGTAAAGGTTTGGCCTGGCCAGCATTTCAAGGTACGACAGGGTGGCGATGCATGCATGGCAGCGCAACCAGCCGTAGAAGGCAGGAACAGGCGCTCCCGCCGGTGCAGGTTTGGTTTTGGCGGCTGGACCGGTCAGACACAAAAACTCAATATGCTGGATTATAAGAATTAATTTTTTATGGCTACAACTTTTTGTAAAATGCTACGAAGCACCTTTTTCTTCTTGAGGTTTTTTTGAGACAATTTTCTTCTTGAGGTGTGAAGCCGAGCACATTCAGAAGCCCTGGGATAAAGTGGTGTCGCCAATGTGTTGGGTTGGGTTGGGCATTCTTATCAAAAAATAATAATGGACCGAAACTATTTACGACATTGATTACGATTTGCATGGGTCTGCTGGTTGCAGGAAGAAAATGGTGGGAGAAAAAGACTGGCCGCTATCTTTGCCTAAGAATAATATCGACTGAATGTAATGACACTCTCATAGGAAATAATATCCTCCTGTTAAAATTTGACTTTTCAAATCGTAAATTTAAAGAACCGGTGCATGAGCATTTAGCTTTATTTATTTATTTATGTTTAGGGGACCATGAGCATGTACATGGGCCGGATTCATGTGAGAGCCTTCCTTCCAGGTAATTATGGTCTCCTCTATTGGGCCTTCATCACTGGGCTGCATGTGATCGACAAGTGGAAAATGTGTTCCGTACCAAAAATAGCATGCGCTACGTATGGGGCACTAAAGGATCGGACCATGCAACGACTTCCAAAACATTGTGTTTGTCGTTCTAACAACACATTTATTCAACCAACAGACGAAATATATTACTGGTTGTACATTGAAAACAACAGCAATAGCAACCAGGGCTGGGGGTGCAACAGAAGCAGTAAGCAGGCCAGAAGAGTAAAGACGCAACTCTCTCTTCCAAACCAAACATCAGCCAACATTACAAAAGGGCTACCAAAAAAGAACAAGTATATGCATCAAACTGACTAAAGATCCTACTACACCAAGTGTAGGCATCTAACTAACTGGCTCAGTTAGACATTACTATTTATTAAGCTGTGGAGATTGGCTGACGGCTTGAACCAGATGGGTGCCTGACGTTGGAAACTCCAGCCAGTAGGTCGAAGTCTGATACTTGCGACCCTCTCTCCTACTTTGAGCTGCAGAGCGTGGCGGCACATATCAGGGTATGGTGCATGGAGAGATGCATGGTACACTGTGTACATACAATTTTGCCTGATGAATGAAACCGCACTGCCATCATGATCCTTGCCATCGGTTATCTCCTGGTTAATTGGATAATTCAGTCCGAGAAACAAAGAGCGTGCACCAAGGCTACTTACCGGCCTCCAGTCAAAAATTCCTGAAGGCCCAGAGAAGCTGGGATCTTGCTCAAAGACCTTGCAGTGATTGTGATTGTATTCCGCGAAACAACATGTCCGGTACGTGCGAACGATCGTCAATTGTTCGCCGTCGTCTGATCGAGCCAGGAACCACCTGCAACTGCCATGCCGCTTTTCTTTGAAAGGTTCTGGGATTAGGAAGGGTAGGGACACCAGGCAGCCTACAACATCATATCAAGTTAGAGTCAAATAAAAAAGGGCTCATACTGTAGTCAATCTTAAGAACAACATGTTATGAGCATGAATATTTTTTCAGTAAATGTTGACAGTAATATAAGAAAGCCATCATGATATCATAGGAAAGTAACATACTGCTGTAACAGCCCTTTGTAGCGATGACTGGAGTAGGCCAGCAATACGTCCAGCCATAGAAGGAGTCCACAACATAAATTAAGCCCTTGTGTTCAATGGCATCAGAGAGCCATGGAGGATGTATGATCCTGCGATGGACGTGCAGATGTATCCACTTACTGCAGTGGCCTGCCAGATAGGCGAGACCATGGTTGAAGAACACAATTAGCCCAAAGCCTTTATAATTCGCATATCTTGTGGGCACTTGGTAGATTACAACCTTGAGCAAATCATACTTGGTATCATGTTGGCTACTGTAAGATTCCGAGTATTTTGGGCCGCGGTGCCAAAGCAGTGCAGTGTTAGTCGAAGGAAGGGGGATCAATCCCCGGGTGTAGACCTCCACGAGCATCCAGCTGCCGTGACCGTCGATGAGCACCATCCAAGACGTGTTCATGTCGACCCAGTACATACTATTAATGTAGTTGAGGGTGACAGGGATCGAATCGCAGTCGAGGGGGTTGATGCTCGCCACCCTACGATCATTATGCTGTGTGACACGCCGTTTTTGAAGATGAGGCGGCATCAACAAGCAGGGAGCTGGCTTAAAAAGCTCCGGCCTGAGGGCTTTGAGTAAATGGTACAACCCCGACGAGTACACGGCGAGTGACATGGTACTGAGATTGTCCACACACGAAACAATGAGCTTGATTACCTCTGTGGGGAGCGAATTCCAGCCACTCTTTCGGCAAATGCTGCTCGGTTCTGCCATTGTTAGTGTTTGGGTTTCGGAAGAGGGGGGAGGTGCCTAGCGAGGATGGAAGATTGGACGATTATGTGCGGACGAGGATGGAGAAGCGAATATGTGCTGTGGGAAGTGGACAGGTGATGATGACAATGTAGCAGCAGCATGCCGCTTGACTTACGAGATACATCCCAGCAGCGTAGGGTCATATCGATGCCAGACAACTTGAGTGATCATAGTACTAGTACAATAAACTACAGTACCTACTACTATGCCCAAGTAGTATAGTGGAGTAGGACTCTGCTCTACTACTAGCATCGGAGGAGTAGTATATTGTAAATAGTTACAAACTTCAATGCCCGAGCGTGGAACGACTACGAACCACCATTGGTGCTAACTCCAATCCCCAGCAAACGTTCGCTGGGAGACATGTCAGTTACAAATGCCCGCGTCGCAGTTATAGTATGTGTGTAAGGGTGGCGGTTTTGTCAAATACCATGGCTTAGAAAAAGGCCACCATTGGGTGGAAATCTGACGGTTATGTGGGATTCGCCAGGATTGGGCTTGTGGTGAACAATCGCCAGATATCATTACTAAAAAAAGGTTAAAACACCCGAGGCTAGAACTTGCACCGGCTGACCACCAAAAATGATACTAACATAGTTGTAAAATGGTCAGAGAACATGTTTACGTGGTGTTTGGAATTATATGCAAACTAGTAAAAGGAAACGGAGGGAGTACTAGTAAGTACACCATCTACCGCTTCGTGTGCTACTCCTGGGCTCCATGCAGCGGGCGCAACGTCCCCTACAACCAGTCCCGTTTCATGGACGCCCTGGTTGATGCCTGCGAGGTGCCCTACGTCTACAAGTGTTTCGGCCGTGAGAGGTACGTCGACCATCACTCGCTGGCGGAGCATAGTTCCAGATGCGTGCACGCACCCTGCTACTGCTATGAGTGCACGCTGCCGTTTGAGGGCTCACCGGCGAGCCTCGTGCATCACCTCACGGCACCGTCCGACAATCAATCCTGGCCTACGGTGAATATCAAGTACGAGACGCGCTACCCATTCGCCATGCCGGAGTCGCTGGAGGATCACCGCCGCCTGCTAGTCGTGGAGGAGGACGGCAGCGTCTTCCTCTTGGTCGTGGGCACTGGCAAGGCCCACGCAGGCCACCACCCCGTCTCTATCGTGTGCGTCAGGGGCAACGCCGCTGACGCTGACACGAGGCCGCTGTACAGGTGCGTGCTCACTGTTGCTGCCCCTCCGGCATACGAGGGCGACCTCGGCGCCTCCCTCACGCTGAATGGGACTGTGGCGAGCTGCTCCGTTCCCGGCAATGTGGACATGGAAGAGGGCTGGTTTCATATTCACCCCAAGATGATGCACGGGGACTCCAAAATACGATGGGGACTAGTAAACCAGGATGGAGGTAGTAGTGATAAATTCCATTTTCGCTCCATACCAATCGTTCTAAAAACTAGTATAACACACCATTGAAAATCGAAACTCTTACCCTGCTAAAAAATGATATTTTAAACATGGCAACTCGATCAGTGGCGATTGGTGAGCCACCGCCGCCAGGTCGTTCACCTGTGGTCCCTGACCATCAACTCCTATGGATCAAATTATCATGCGAGCTAACTATTCCTACAAAGGTGCGCTCCACCACGTACCAGGTACCCGCGCATGCAGCAATCATGCACCTATGGGTTTATTTGTTTACCGTGCCTTACGTAACTCTCATGTGTGTGAGACAGCAAGAGACTGACTGTGTGCGTGCGCCTCTTCTCTTCGTATATGTACTCCAGCGTTTGTCTAGTGTCCAAAAAATAATACAATAATAACTAGAAATGTGCCAATGCGTTGCAACGCATCCAGAGTAGAGTAATACATATTCACCAATTTGATAGAAAGCAGTATAGTTTTGATATACATATATCACTAAAAATATCTTATATTTCACTCAAAATATATTCCTTTGGCTGTTTTGATGAGATAAGGGAGGAATGTGGTTGGTTTCAAGATTCAAGAAGTGGGATATTGTTGCAAAAGGCCCATGTGTGTGTGTGAGAGAGAGAGAAAGGGAGAGAGGAGGAGGACAGAGTGCGTGTGTGACAAAGACAAGAATAGTGTGTGTGTGAGAGGTATTACCATAAAATGAGGCGGTAGTGTGCATGTGCACGATCGAGAGGGCGTGTCTCAAGAAGGGACGGAAAATCTACATAGATACAAGGAGCGAAAGTGTGCGGTGGATGGATAAACCTATCTAGAGGCTGGTCGATTAATGTTTGTGAGAGAGATACGAGTCAGGGGTGCGAAAGCGAGAGTTTTGTGAGAGAGAGAGACGGTAGTCGGGAGGGGGATCCAAAGCGGGAGTTGTGTGTGTGTGTGAGTGAGTGAGCGAGTGAGTGAGAGAGGGGGGGAGAGAGAGTTTTTCTGATCGGTAAACAAATGAATAATGTCAGTTTTGGAACGAAGATGAAGACGGAAAGGAGACCCCAACAAACGGTGTGTGTGCGGGAGAGAGTAATTTTAGTGGTAGGAGTCATTTCTAGAAAGATATAGGGTGCGTGAGAGAACCCTGGAGAGAAAGGCAAAGTGAAAGATGAGCGAGAGTGTGTGTGTGGTGGTGAAAAAGAAAGCTTAGGTAGCTATAGTGATACCAGAGAACGATAGCGACGTGAGAGATAATGAAAACTGTGTAATCTATGAAGATACAGAGAGTGTGACACTTCTCGAGGGAGACGACGAGAGACCGTATTTGCAAAAAACAGAGAAGCATGTAGTGAGCGTGCGGGTGAGATGGAGAAAAGAGTGATAGCTACATGAAGGAGCACGCAAGAGACCTAGAGAGAGAGAGATGGGCGTGAAACAAGATTCAAATATTTTGTTGTGTGTATAGAAGATGTCAACATAAAAGGGATTCAAATATTTGAATTCCAGATGATGATACATGTAATTCATACTCGAACCAAAATTGATCTATCAAACATGCATACTAATTTGAATTTGCGCGCGTGTATGTTATTTAATATATTGATATTACCGATCCATACATTTGAGCTGAACATAATTTGGTTTCAAAAATTTGAATTCAAAGTCGAACATAATTTGGTTTAAAAAATTTGAATTCAACCTTATGATTTTGAGATCGTTGCATTTGTAAATCATATTTTATATATAAAGGAGCAGAATTCTTTGTTGTGCTTTTGAAAGTATATATAAAAAAATGATGTATATAGATTTGTATTCGAATACAAAATGGATCCTGACCAAAAAAAAGAATACAAAATGGATTCGAATTGAGTTGGCACGGTAAACGTGCAATATTTTTCTGCAAAAATTTGAACAAAGTGGGGAAACTCGCACTAACCGCCTGAAACCAAAATCTGCGAGATGGAAATTACTACCGCCTATCCCTGACACGCAAAGCCTATCGGTTCGATTTCTATAGGTTTCAATAGGGGTAGGCTTGTAATTTCACTCAAACGTGACATAACCGCCTCCGCCTCTCACCTCCCTGGATTCATACACGGTGGGCGCCAAAACACAGTTTCTCCTCGGCCGAAATCACCTCTCACCCCGATTCATACACGGTGGGCGCCAAAACACAGTTTCTCCTCGGCTGAAATCTTTGTCGGCAAATATTCGGTGTATGCGAGATTACCGTCCTATCCCCAATAGACCAATATTGCTGTGATGTAGGAAATTGTCAACGGGGGCTAAGTTTGTAAATTTTCTCGCATTTGAGACAAGCGTGTCTTGAAGACATGGTTCCCCTACCTCTCTCCCTTCATTTCCCCATTCGTACTCCGTGGGTGCCAAAACACCCTCTCCACCCCAGTCTCCTTCGTCCGCCACCCCATCCACCGCCGTCCTCCTCCACCATGCCGGAGCTGATACCCCGACGTCGTCGTCCATTACAAGAGATCGACCTCTCTCATCCACGGCTTCATACTAGAATCCTTGCATCGCGTCCTCTCGCTTCATCCACGCTGTCGACCACCTTGCCGAGGCCGCTCGTATGTCCGTCTCGTCCACCGCACCGGGATATTTCCCTCGCCGCCACCGTCTGCCCTTCTAGATCTGCTTCCATGCCGCCGACAGCCATCGCTACCGTAGCACCCTCAATGCCTCAGTAGATGCTTACACGACGCCACACCAGAGGCGGTACTCTTTCGTATCTGCTCAAGTTATTTATCTCAGTAAGAAAATTGATCGCCACTGCTTTACTGTGATTTCTTGTCCATCACTTAGAATCTTACTTGTTAGTTGAAAGCAAACATTGGTTGCAAAGTTGCCTTTGTCCGGATTGCACCTTCAGATCCGCCATGTCATGCTCACCACTATACTCGCAATGCTTATGGTTTTCCCCTGCTATATTCCACATTAGCTTAAATGACAGTCGACTGAATTTCAATTTGGGGTCTGTCCATTTTTGAGAGTTCGCTGGAGTTCACCGAAGGGAAGGAAGGGGCTCGCCGGAGGGCTGCCCCATTATCTATCTTAGGGTTTCGGGTGGGGACAGTGGTTGTGGGGGGCTGTTGTCAGGCTATGGTGGGGCCTCACCAGAGGTAAAACTCGACGTGGGTGGGGGGGTGGGGGTGGGGTTGGCTATAGGGATGGCTGGGGGCGGTGGAAGACCAGAGGTGGTGGACAGTTCAGTGGAGGGTGGGGGCTGGTGGTTCGGCCGACGGTGGGTGCGGTGGTCTGTAGGGGAAGAAAAAGAGGCGAGGAAGAAGAAGGGTTAGGAGATGTAGGATCTTCATCCAACCGCCTGAAATGGTTGACTGACCCAAATGATGAAAGTCATGCGACTTGCATGTAGACATTCCCTTTATATTTAGTGTACCATCATCCTAGGTGCTTCGAGACGTGCTAGCAGTGCTCCTCAACCCATCAATCTAAATAACATGCCACTCATAATTCCAAACTTTGTTGCTCAAATACGAATCGGATATGATGCTGATATTACTAAAACAGAGAATGTTTAATTGGTCAGCTAATGTTCCTACTTTACTTTTGAAAAGCACGTGCGCCACATATAGAGAGACAACAGGGAGTTGCATTCTTTATGCTCTATGCTTCATCATGTGTGGGCAACGAACATTTTATTATCCAAAATCTGCTTGCTCTTCTTTAGCATGTTCCTCTTCTATTCTTCTTTAATAAGTACTCTCTGTGTTCCTAAATATAAGCCTTTGTAGAGATTCCTCCATGGAATACATACAGAGCAAAATGAGTCAATCTACACTCTAAAATGTATCTATATACACCCGTATGTGATCCATAGTGGAATCTCTACAAAGACTTATATTTAGGAACAGAGGGAGTATAATAGTTCCTTGTAGTGAAGAGGAGCAGGGACATTTGCAGTGTACAGGTCTATTCGATCGCCTGTCATGGACGGTTTCAACTCTTCATGTTGGTCTGCCCTAATATCCAGGAAATGCTAGGAGCTGTGTCACCTTTGAGAGTTAGACTGATAGTAATAGTACTGCACCTTCAGTTGTAGAGAGCTGGTATCCGAAGCCATACCGACAATACTAGCACATATTTTCCAGCAAGTTCCACTTTCCTAATTTTACTCGTGATGCTTAGGGTTTTCCCATTATATCTACACTATGACCTGCGTAGGTGCTTTGTGTCCTACTAGCAGCAGTCCACCCTTTAAAGCTAAACAACACACCAATCATAATTCCAAAGCTTAGTTGTTCCAATATGAATGTGACATAATATTCATATTAGTTAACAGACATACATTTAATTGGTCAGCTAATGCTCCCACTTGAGTTTCCAAATGCCTGTGGCCACATAGAGAGAGACAGCATGGAATTGCATTTCTTTGGATGCTCTGATTCATCATGGGTGGGCAACCAACATTGTATAGAAAGAAACAGAATCTCCATAATATGCTTTCTCTTCTATTCTTTAAAATGTTCCTCTTCTATTCTTCTTTAATAAGTAAAGTATATATGTTCCTCGTCAAGAAGGCAAGCAGGGACATCTGTAGTCGACATGTCTATTTGGCCGCTTCTGCAAGTTGCTTTCAGCAATTCGAGTTGGTCTGCCGTAATATCCAGGAAATGCTGGGAGCTGTGCGGCCTTTGAGAGACTAGACTGATAGTAACAGTAGTGCGCCTTCAGGTGAATAGAGCTAGCATGTAGGTGATCGATAGGCTTTCGATTAGTAGTGGCAGTACAACCCCATATTTTCCAGCCAGTTCCACTTCCCTGATTTATTTATGATGCTTATGGTGTCCCCCTTTTATCGACACTACAATCTGCGTAGTGGCTTTGTGTCATAATAGCAGCACTCCATCCTTCAAGCGAAACTACATGCCACTTATATTTCCAAAGCTTACATTTAATTGGTCAGCTAATGTTACTACGTGAGTTTTGAAATGCATGTGCACCACATATAGAGACATGCTGGAATATTATTTCTCTGTGCACTCTCGTTGTCATGGTTTCGCAATAAACTTTCAATACAGTATATTATGAACCTATCATCTGCCAACTATCCTTACTTCTGGAGCTCCCAATAGGGAGCCTTTTTTTTTTGTAGTTGTGCTAGATTATATTATTGTACGCACCAAATTACAGCACACAAGGGCTCTCTCATCAAAATCCAGTGATAGCACACAAGGGTTTACAAGAGGCCCCTATTGTATTAGAATATCCTCTGCATTACAAAGATAATATCACTACTATTTATGTTGTCATGCTTCTCAGATATTGAACAAAATCACAATGAATATGAGAATGCGCACATCAAAAGAGTAGCACGGAACAGTGCAATGACTAACAAACATGGCATCAAGGCATTGAGTTCCATTCTGGATGGAATGAAGCCCACACGCTCCGCACCTACAGATTCGTGTTCAGAATATGATCCTAATGACTATTCAGAGCTCAAGGAGTCAAAGGCAGATGGCCTATCCTGTTCACCCTACAAGGTGCCTGTTCTAATTTGGCAAGGTTTTATTGGTTGCACGTAACTTGCGTAAGCTGTCTTGCGTTTCTTCTGCTTATTTGCACCGCCATGTGCTTAGTTTACTCATCATATATGTGAAGTTTCCATGCCCACCCATTATCAATACGCATTCCATTTTTCATCATACCATGTTTTTCCATTCAAATGATGTTCTTGTGTATCAGACATCCAAAAGGAAGAGAGTGGTTGCAGAACCCGAAGGAGTAGTAGCAAAGTCCTTGAAAAAGGTGGTGGTACCGCAGAAATCAGACAGCGCCCCACTTATATTGGCGATAGAGCCAGCGCCACAAAACCTAGGATATCGCAACTATGCTGCTCGCTGCTTTGCTCTTGTTAGTACCTGTTGTCTTGTATCGCTGTACTTACATTCATACCTGGTTGATTATGTGACATCAGTGTGCATTATAACCTGCATATCCATTGTTCTCTCCTAATTATTAGATCTATATTAATGCTTACATTAATGTAGAATAAAACCAATGCTTATGAAGAATTTAGCTCTACATTGTTCTTGTAAGTATGTGTTGTCCTTTATCACTGTACTTATACTGTCAACTAGTTGTTCATGTACCATCACTTTGCAGCTTATTTTCCCTTGGCATCCATTTTGTACACATCAGATCTATGTTTACTCTTACCGAAATGTTGAATAAAACCAATGCTACTGAAGATTTTAGCTCTGCATTACTCTTGTCAGTACCTTCTGGCTGTATGCTGTACCTAGATTTATAGCTAGTTGATTATGTAGCATCACTCTGCATCTTAGCTTAAATAATCTCCATTTGTTCCTATATTATCACTTCTATATTTACTCTTAACAAAATGTAGAATAAAGGCAATGCTTATGAAGAAGACTCTGTGGTAAACTTCTTGAATTGCCCCCCCCCCCATCAACATGGAAAAGGGCTTTATAGAGCCGGTCTTCATTACTAACGTATGTTTGTCCTTCTTGAGCCTTCAAACTCTGTTGTGTATATTTGGATAGCAATGACTGCAACTGCTATTTATTTTTGTCGTTTGCATCAAATTGCATGTTTAAAGTTTATTATGAAGAAGTTCATAAACATAAGTTTCTCCTTCTCAATTTTAGTTTTTAGTTGTATAACCTAGTTCCTTATTCATACCATGTAAATTAAACTAAACATAGCAAGTGATCTTCCTTAGCACTGCATGTATGCTTTTTGATCTGTAATCCGGTGGTGTGGTCAAACTACCAACTCCAGGACAATGTCATATCCTGCTATGTCTTAACTATGAACAATGCATATTATGTTCATGTTATTTAAATCGTGTCTCTTTATTTACCAATCTGAAATGGGATAAATTGACAGTACACTCACTATCGATGCTTATACATTCTTTAGCACTACATGTATACATGTGTTCTTGATCTGTAATCCAGTGGTGTGGTGAAGTTGGCCACTCCTGCACAATGCCATTTCCTGCCATGTCTTAACTGTGAACAATTTTTATTCTGTTGTAATCCAGGTCTCTTTATTTGCCACTAAGAAATGGGATGAATCAACAACACTGTTGCTTATATGTGCAAAGCATGTTATCTGTCTGCTTTTTTTTCTCTTTCAGGGTGATATCACTGACGCCAAGAACTGCCATTGATGCTATGCAACTAGAGTTGGATATAAACATCAAACAAGTGCAGTCATCAGCTTGCTCAGCTGCTTGCGCTGCAGCTCCCAGGCAGGGCTAACCTTTCTTGAACTGTGTTGAAGTGATGTCGGTTCTGTATATTATTTTAGGTGGCGTGTTTATTTGCACTGGTGGCAACCCTTGATGCCCAGTGTATGTGATAACCCACAAGTATTGGGGATCGCAACGGTTTTCGAGGGTAGAGTATTCAACCCAAATTTAATGATTCGACGCAAGGGGAGCCAAAGAATATTTGTAAGTATTAGCAGTTGAGTTGTCAATTCAACCACACTTGGAGATTAAATATCTGCAGCAAAGTGATCAGTAGCACAGTAATATGATAGTTTGATAGTAGTAGTGACAATAGCAGTGGTAACGGTAACAACATTAACAGTTTTGTAGCAGACGTAACAGTAGCAATAACAATAGTAACTTAGCAAGAGCAATATGTCGAAAATCGTAGGCATTGGATCGGTGCATTCGTTGGATGATATTCATTATGTAACAGTCATAACCTAGGGCGACACAGAACTAGCTCTAGTTCATAAATATAATGTAGGCATGTATTCCGTAAATAGTCATACATGCTTATGGAAAAGAACTTGCATGACATCTTTTGTCCTACCCTCCCGTGGCAGCGGGGTCCATAAGGAAACTAAGGGATATTAAGGACTCCTTTTAATAGAGAACCAAAACAAATCATTAACACATAGTGAATACATGAACTCCTCAAACTACGGTCATCACCAGAAAGTATCCCAATTACTGTCACCCAGGGGTTTACGGATCATAACACGTAATAGGTGCATATGACTTGCAAGATCGGATCTAGAACATAGATATAATGGTGAAAACATAAACAATTCAAATATGAAATCATGGCACTCGGGCCCTAGTAGCAAGCATTAAGCATAGCAAAGTCATAGCAACATCAATCTCATAACATAGTGGATACTAGGGATCAAGCCCTAACAAAACTAACTCGATTACATGATGAATCTCATCCAACTTCTCACAGACCAGTGAGCCTACAAAGGAATTATTCACTCCCGGTGGCAAGCATCCTGGAATTGGTGATGAAGGAGGGTTGGTGATGACGAAGACTGAAGATTCCCCTCTCTGGAGCCCCAAACGGGCTCCAGATCTGGCCTCCCGATGAAGAACAGGAGGTGGCGGCGGCTCCGTATCATGAAACGTGATGAACCTTCCCCTCCTGTTTTTTCTGAAAAAATAGGATTTTATAGCGTCGGAATTAGGGTCAGCGGAGCCCCGAGGGTCCCACAACCCACCAGGGCGCGCCAGGGGGGGTGGCACGCCCTGGTGTCTTGTGGGCAGCCAGGCTCCCCCCCTCCAGTGGTTCTTGGTTACAATATTTTTCATTTATTCTGAAATAATTCTCCAAAAATTTTGGTCCAATTCCGAGAACTTCTATTTTTGCACAAAAACAACACCATGGTAGTTCTGCTGAAAACAGCTTTGTCAGCGTTCTGGGAACCAGGGTACGCAGACTTGCCTGTCCTGCGGCCCATGACGTGGCTCCGTCGATGGCCTGGTACGGCCCACCTCCAAGGCCACCAAGACAAGACCCTCGCGAGGGGCCAAGCCTCGTGAGGCGGACGACACCAAGACCTCTCGAGGGAGCAGCCTCCCCAGGCTACCTCCTGAGGAGCAGAGATTTCTATGCAGGTACCCAACCTCAGGAGGTTGTGATGACTCAAGCCATGGCGACCAAGGCCAGGCGGGCGCCAGCAGGCGCAGAGGAGGCAGTTTCCTCTTTGGTGCTAAGGAGGCAAGCGCAGGCGTGGGTTCCCAAGGAGCCCGGCAAAGGTTTCTATTCTAGTGCTACAAGACTAAGACCGGACGGATGTCATCGTCGAGCCCACTGCTGCGTCACAACCAGAGGCTTTGCAGGCGAAGACCACCTTTGATCAGGATAAGATGTACTACTTGTCCCCTTTCAAATTGGCCACTGTGGGATCCCTTCCCGCCTACGATTTGGGGGAAGAGGACCGAGGCCACTATAAGTACAGGTTAGCCACCACCGTAGAGGGGGCGGATCGATTCCACCCTCACCCATAGACCTCGCGAGGTTGTTCATCCTTTGTTCTAGCTTATCCTCAGCCCCTCGTGAGGCCAATCCACCACAAAGCAGGAGTAGGGTCTTACACCGCAAGGTGGCTCGAACCTGGGTAAACTGCCGTGTTCATCTTCTTCCTTGTTCGTGTGCATCGAGCTAGGCCGTTGGGCGACGAGCTGGTTGGCTGGATAGGTTGAGCTCTTCGCACATGCCCCAAAGTTCGAACCTTTCTTGGGTCTGCGGAGCCCTGAATCCGACATTTGGCGCGCCAGGTAGGGGCGTGTCGAAGCTCTGCCTCTTCACCAAGCCGCGCTCCCCCCGCACCGTGTGGTTCCCATGGCCGGCACTGTCTCACCCCCGGGCCGTTGGGCGCATTCGGAGGAGTCGTGGGCATCCGGGCCTTTTCCCCCGCAATGCGGCAGGTGCGGTGGCCGCCGAAGTTCAGGCCGGCGTTGCCCCCGTGGTACGACGGCGCGGCGGACCCCGCGGAGTTCCTCTAGGCATACGCACAGACCATCTGGGCAGCAGGTGGTGATGACAAGGTCATGGTGAACTGGCTCCCTATGGCCCTCGCGGGCGTGCCGCGCTCCTGGTTGCTTGGCCTCCCGGAGTCTTCGGTGGCTTCCTGGGAGGAGTTGTGTGTCCTGCTCATCGCGCGTTTCGTGGCCCCAGCGCCCCACGCGGTTGCGGCCATCCTCGGCGGGTCGCAGGCACCGGCCTCGGGCCGCCACATCAAGCAGCTTCTTCATCGGGTCGGGGCTGCTCGGCCGCGGCAGGAGGCTCCTCCGAGCCGCGTTGTCCCTGAGACCGCCATCACCTTCAACTCTAGGGATCACCCCAAGACCACGGCAGGCGTTGGCACCCTCCCGATGTTGTGCACGCCCACCATCGGCAACGTCGCGGTCACCAGGACCTCATCGACGGCAGCGCTGGCCTCAACGTCCTCTCCGTGGAAGCTTTCGATCTGCTTCAAGTGCCCTACGACCAGCTCGCCCCCACCAGGCCCTTCTCGGGGGTGGTCGGTGGCTCTACCGCTCCCTTAGGGCAGATCCGCCTCCCCGTCACCTTCGGCACATGCTACAACTACCGCACCGAGCTCATCGACTTCGACATCGCCCGCATCGGCCTCCCGTACAACGCCATCCTTGGGTACCCGGCCCTTGCCAAGTTCATGGCAGCGACGCACCCCGGCTACAACATTGTCAAGATGCGAGGGAGTAGTGGCATCATCACCGTGGCGGGGGACACCAAGGGCGCACTCCTGGCCCTCAAGCTTGCTTTGAAGGCCGCAGTAGCTGCACAACCAGGCATTGGGGACACCCCAGAGATCCCAGAAGTTGCGCTCGCAAAAAAGAAGCAATTGTTCTCTCAAGATCGGGCCGAGACGAAGCAGGTGCCAGACGACGACGGGGGCTCAGGCCACACCTTCACCATAGGCGCCAACCTCCCCCCAGATCAGGAAGAGGCGCTGCTCGGTTTCCTCTGTGCGAACAAGGATGTGTTTGCATGGGAAGCGACGGACTTGGTCGGCGTCCCGCGAGAAGTGATCGAACATCATATGATGGTGTACCCCGGTGCGCGCCCGGTGAAGCAGAAGGCGCGGCAGCAAGCCCTGGAGAAACAATCGTTCATCGTCCAGGAGGTCCGCAAGCTGCAAGATGCCGGCGTCATCCGGGTGGTGCGGCACCCAGATTGGCTGGCCAACCCGGTCATTGTCCCTAAGAAGGGCAGAAGGGAGCGCATGTGCGTCGACTTCACGAGCCTCAACAAAGCTTGCCCTCGGGACCCTTTCCCTCTTCGACGCATCGACCAAATCGTTGATTCCACTGCCGAGTGCGACCTGCTGTGCTTCTTGGACGCCTTCTCAGGATACCATCAGATCAAGATGGCGGTGCAGGATGTCGAGAAGACGGCTTTCCTCTCTCCATGTGGGGTGTACTGCTACACCTACATGCCTTTTGGATTGTGAAATGCTGGAGCAACCTTCCAGCGATTGATGCACATCGCCCTGGGCCTGCAGCTTGGGAGGAACGCCGAGGCGTACGTTGACGACATAGTGGTCAAGTCGCGGGAAGTGAGGACCCTTGTTTAAGATCTGGAAGAAACATTCGCCAACCTGCGCAAGGTAAACCTGCGGATCAACCCGGAGAAATGCGTGTTCGGTGTCCCGTTCGGCAAGCTGCTGGGTTTCCTGGTGTCACATAGAGGGATCGAAGCTAATCCAGAGAAAATCAAGGAAATAGAAAGGATGAGCCCGCCGAAGACCCTCAAGGAGATGCAGAAGCTCGTGGGCTGTGTAACTTCGTTGGGGCGTTTCATCTCCAAGCTCGATGAGCACGCCCTCCCGTTCTTCAAGCTAATGAAAAAGAAGGGCCCCTTTGAATGGACTCCGGAGGCCGAGGCGGCCTTCCAAGACCTGAAGAGGTATCTCACCAGCCCACCAGTGATGGTGGCGCCTCGTCCTTTTGAGCCCCTGGTACTTTACCTAGCCGCCACACCCCACTCTGCTAGCGCAGCGCTCGTGGTGGTTCGGGAAGAGCGCGCAGGGGCGAGTGCGCGACGCAGCACCCCACGCGCGGCCGCTCTGTTGCCACCTCAGGATGGTGCTCCTGAGGCCTCGACTACCTCATCAGACGGCAGGGCTCCCGAGGCCCTCTCGCCTCAAGCAGGACAGGACATCGCCGACACCTCCTCTGACGTCGAGCATCCCGTGTACTTCGTCGGCACGGTGTTGCGTGATGCACGCTCGCGCTACCCCATGCCAAAGAAGCTCCTGCTTGCGCTCATCGTCGCCTCCAGGAAGCTGCACCACTACTTCCAAGGCCACCCCATCAAGGTTGTCTCCGTGTACCCCCTGGAGAAGGTGCTCCGGAGCCCCAATACTGCGGGCAGGGTTGCAGAGTGGAACATCGAGCTGCAAGCATTCCAACTAGAGTTTAGCACCACCAGGGTCATCAAGGGCGCGACCCTCACTGACTTTGTGGCGTAATGGACCGACGCTCCTGACCGAGGGATGGGTGAAGACCGCTCCCTCGCGCCCGAAGACGAGGCGCCCGATGGCTGGGTCATGTACTTCGACGGCGCGTTCGCGCGCCAGGGCGCGGGGGCTGGAGCCGTACTCATCTCGCCTACCCAGGACAAGCTCTACTACGCCGTGCAGCTCTGCTTCCAGCATGGCGAGAAGGTCTCCAACAATATCACGGAGTACGAGGGCGTGATCGCTGGCCTCAGGGCCGTGGCGGCCCTGGGGGTCAAGCGTCTCACCATCAAGGGCGATTCTCAGCTCCTCGTCAACTTCTCCAACAAGGCATACAAACCTAAGGACGAGCACATGGAGGCATACTTAGAAGAGGTACACAAAATTGAAAAACGATTCTTGGGCCTGGAATTGCAGCACGTGCCGCGCGACACGAACCAGGAGGCGGACGGCATCGCCAAGAGGGCGTCCCGACGCCAGCCCCAGAAGCCTGGTGTCTTCAAGGAGCAGTTCTTCAA
Source organism: Thinopyrum elongatum (assembly GCA_011799875.1). NCBI lineage: Eukaryota > Viridiplantae > Streptophyta > Magnoliopsida > Poales > Poaceae > Thinopyrum > Thinopyrum elongatum. Next base: position 227,066,908 of record CM022298.1, read on the forward strand.
GCCATCGGCAGCTCCCCCCACCGCGGGCCCTGCGCTGTTTTGGGAGGAGCCGCCCCTGGCCCCTTCCACGGGCGCCCTGACCTGCGGTTCGACCTCTGGAGCCCGCTTGCTCCTGGCGGTCGAACCTCAGGAGGGGTGCTGGACCGAAGAGCTCAAGGCGTACCTGCTCTAAGGCACCCTGCCGGAGAAGGAGGAAGATGCAGAATGCGTGGCCCGTCAGGCCACCGCTTACTGCTTGCAGGACGGCGAGCTCTATCGAAGACGCCCAAACAATGTCTCACTGCGATGCATCTCCAAGGAGCAAGGTTGCAAGTTGCTGGCTGACATCCATGGCGGGGATTGTGGGCACCATTCTTCGTCGCGCACCCTCGTGGGCAAGGCGTTCCGCGGCGGGTTCTACTGGCCAACGGTGCTCAACGACGCCATCGAGCTGGTGCGATCCTGCGAGGCCTGTCAATTCCATGCCAAACAGATCCACCAGCCCGCTCAGGGCCTGCAGACCATCCCACTCTCGTGGCCGTTCGCGGTCTCGGGGCTGGATATCCTGGGCCCATTTCCCCGAGCAGCCGGGGGCTACCGCTACCTCTACGTCGCCATCGACAAATTCACCAAGTGGGCGGAGGTGGAGCCCGTGCGCACCATCCCAGCTGGCTCGGCTGTCAAGTTCATCAAGGGCCTCGTGAGCCGCTTCGGGGTCCCCAACCGTATCATCACCGACAATGGCTCTCAGTTCATGAGCAATCTCTTCAAAACATGTTGTGCTAACCTTGGAACGCAGATATGCTACGCTTCAGTGGCGCACCCGCGGAGTAACGGCCAAGCCGAACGCACCAACGCGGAGGTCCTGAGGGGCCTCAAGACGAGGTGCTTCAAGAAGAAACTCGAGGCCTGCGGCAGGGGTTGGCTCGATGAGCTTTAGTCCGTGCTGTGGTCCATCCGCACCACCACAACTAAGCCCGCCGGCGAGACCCCGTTCTTCCTCGTCTACGGGGCTGATGCGGTCCTCCCTCACGAGGTCAAACATCGCTCCCCGCGGGTCTTGGCGTTTGACGAGGCATGACAGGACGCCTTGCGGGGGATGGACCTTGTGCTCGGGGAGGAGGGCCGCCACCAAGACTCGCTCCATGCCGCGAGGTACCAGCAGGCGCTGCGGCGGTATCACTGCCACAACGTCCGCTCCAGGACCCTCGAGGTGGGTGACCTCATCCTGAGGCGGGTGCTCTCTAGGGAGGGGCTTCACAAGCTCTCGCCCATGTGGGAGGGCCTGTTTAGGATCGCCCGTGTCTCCAGGCCTGGCGCCGTGCGCCTGGAGACGTAGGACGGGGTCCCCATCCAGAATGCCTGGAACATCCAGCACCTCCGGAAGATCTATCCGTGATCAACGAGCGCCATGCACCTCTCAAGTCTCCGCTCGTGACACTCTCATGTAATAATGAGTGGGGTTGTACACACCCCAGAGTCTCCTGAGTGCTGCCCCTGAGCCTCACAGGGGCTCCCACCCACGTCCTAGTGGAAGCCCCATGCTCCACGCTGGCGGGAAGACCAGAAGACTAGTGTAGGTGCCAGACACGGCTGTTCTTTTGCTTGCTTTCTGTAGCTGATTTGCCACTTCTTGGAATGAAATTCGAAACTCTCGCGTCTTTATTTGAAAGGGTGGGACTTTTTCTCCTTGCAGCGTTTTAATCTCTCGAATCTCGCCTTAGGGAGAGTGGCAGTTGTCCGTCGCTCTTTCCCACGCGTCTCATGAGCAGGGGCTGGGTACGATGTGTACGCCTGGGCTCACCCACGAGCACACCTCGCCAAAGCCTTCGTGTCCTAACCTTTGGTGTCCTAACCCTTGCGCAACGCCCATAAATGAGCCGACGGGCATGTACGCCCTCCTGAGTCCGCACCTCCTGGCCTCGCCGGGCATCACGACCCGGCGTACCAGCGGCGGTTGGTCCTCGCTCGGGGGCTCGCGCGGGGCGTGGTGCCCTGAGGGGCAGTCCCGGAGGCTCCATATCCTCATGACCCACTGGAGACCCCGCGGCCACTAAGTGCCTCTTGAGGCTGGAGAACCTTCGGGTCCATGAGAAGGAAACCCCTGGCAAGATCTCTCTGGAACGAGAGGCACGCAGAGGACCCAAGCTCCGGAGGAACACGCACTCGCGGCGCATGAGTCTACCGCAAGCACACTAAGCTAAGTTATCCTAATCACGATCAGCAAGAACCCGTCAATTAGTAGCGACACGAATGCCAGGATGCGATATAAAAATGTTAATATAACAGCGCAAGCGCCATGGTTCATTACATGCCCCGGCAGGGCCTTCTACTTCTTGATGCAGAAAAAAAAGAAGAAGCAAAAGCGGCCTCGCGACCACCACGGCTCCAGAGACCCGGCTCTAGTGACGCTCGCGCCTAGTCGGAGTCCTCCTCCTGCTTCATCGGGGTGCGATGGCGCGGGGGCTCGTCGCCCTCCCCGGTCCGAGCTCGGCGGCATGGCGGCTCGTCGTAGTCGCTGTCGCTCATGCTCTTCCCAGAGGAGGAGCCGCCACTGCTGGAAGCGTTGCAACCATCGCCAAGGGCAAGTTCACGGCCGGAGATGGTACCGCCCCCCGGTCGTCGTCGTCGGAGGGGTGGACATCGTCGTTGTCGCTGTCGCTCTCCGAGCAGCACCCTAGGCGCCTGTCGTCCTCCCCGAAGACCCTGACATAGAGGGTCGCAGCGCCATCATGCCTGAAGTGGAGGGTACACCTCCCCTGCAGGCCGCACGCGCAGGCGAACGGCTGCCACCCGCGATTCAGGAACCCATTGCCGGCGGGGGTGACCTCGACCTCCACCCAGGAAGCCTTGCTGCAACAACCGTCAGCCTGCAGCCAAAGGCCGCTAGGTCCCCCGGCCGTCAGTGCACCCGCGAAGAAGCACGGGAGCTGAAACCAGACGCCTGCAGGCCTCTCCACCCACACCACGAACTCCGAGGGCGCATCGGCCGAATGGTATCGCGGACGCAGTGGCCGAATGGCTGCCACATGCCTCCCTCCTTGGCTGCGCCCACCTCGGCCGCGGCAGCTTCCGACGCGGGACGGAACCCTCCCAAGACCACCAGAAACGGCACCGACCTTTGAGGGGGTGCGCCTGCGCCCCCGGGGATCCACCGCCGGCGTTGTGGCGTGCTTGCGGGGACGGCCGCTGCCCCTTCTTGGGCGGTGGCGTGCCTGGTCCCTCCTTGGGGGCCTTTCCCTTCTCGGCGGCCGAGCACCTCCTCACTGGCGCCATGGATGCTCTGGTGAGATGGCGGCGTGGCGAAGAAGAAGGAGCAAGCAGCAAGAAGATGAAGATGGGCTGGGGGCTCCGCCCCCCTCCCCCATTTATAGGCGGAGGAAGGCTAGCCGGCGGCCTCTCGCGCTCAAAGCCATGATGGCCCCGCTGCATGCGCCAGGCAGTTGTCAAGTCGGGCAGTTGCCGAAGCGTCGTGGGGAAGCGGAGATGCCCACGTCCCATCAAGCGCCACGCGTCAGCCTGGCCCGCAGGCAATTGGGTCCCTTGGCGATTCGCCCTTGCCCTTTGGCTTCGCCTCGAAGCCAAGTCCGAGCGCGCCTTGGGCCCGAGGGCTACTGTCGGTGTTCTGGGAACCAGGGTACCCAGACTTGCCTGCCTGCGGCCCACTGCGTGGCTCCGTCGACGGCCTGGTATGGCCCACCTCCAAGGCCACCAAGACAAGAGCCTCGCGAGGCGGACGACACCAAGACCTCCCGAGGGAGCGGCCTCCCCAGGCTGCCTCCTGAGGAGTGGAGATTTCTATGCAGGTACCCAACCTCAGGAGGTTGCGATGATGCAAGCCATGATGACCAAGGCCAGAAGGGCGCTAGCAGGCACAGAGGAGGCAGTTTCCTCTTTGGTGCTAAGGAGGCAAGCGCAGGCGTGGGTTCCCAAGGAGCCCGGCAAAGGTTTCTATTCCAGTGCTACAAGACCAAGATCGCCAGGACGGCGGGATGGATGTCATCGTCGAGCCCACTGCTGCGTCACAACCAGAAGCTTTGTAGGCGAAGACCACCTTTCGTCAGGATAAGATGTACTACTTGTCCCCTTTCAAATTGTCCACTGTGGGATCCCTTCCCGCCTACGATTTGGGGGAAGAGGACCGAGACCACTATAAGTATAGGTTAGCCACCGCCGTAGAGGGGGCGGATCGATTCCACCCTCACCCATAGACCTCACGAGGTTGTTCATCCTTTGTACTAGCTTATCCTCAGCCCCTCGTGAGGCCAATCCACCATAAAGCAGGAGTAGGGTCTTACATCGCAAGGTGGCCCGAACCTGGGTAAACTGCCGTGTTCATCTTCTTCCTTGTTCGTGTGCATCGAGCTAGTCTGTAGGGCGACGAGCTGACTGGCTGGATAGGTTGAGCTCTTTGCACATGCCCCAGAGTTTGAACCTTTCTTGGGTCTGTGGAGCCCTGAATCCGACAAGCTTCAGTCCGGGTTAGTTTCATTCAAATGATGCAAATTTGAGTCCAAAACAAGAGCAAAATCGTTAGGAAAAAGTAGATACGATGGAGACGTATCAACTCCCCCAGACTTAACCCATTGCTTGTCCTCAAGCAATTCAGGTTACAAACTGAAAGTGATAAAGAAAAACTTTTACGAACTCTTTTGTTCTTGTTTACATAGATATGCTTAAGTAGCACCCAGGTTTTCGGCAAACATCATGACTAACCATGTCAACAATAAATCTTAAAAATTATATTAACTCATATCAATAGCATAATCAACTAGCGAGCAATAATAAAATTTCTCAAATGCCAACACTTTGTCAAAACAATCATGATATAATATGACAACAGTGGTATCTCGCTAGCCCTTTCTGAGACCGCAAAACTTAAATGTAGAGCACCTCCAAAGTTCAAGCAGCGACTAAACATTGTAATTCATGGTAGAAAAGATCCAGTCATGATGCATTCAACATTAACTATACACAATGCATCAGGATGACAATAGTGCTCTCAGGTCTGGCGCTTGTTTGAGAAGGTGAGGACTCAACATAAAATTAAATAGATAGTCCCTTCGCAGAGGGAAGCAGGGATTTGCAGAGGTGCCAGAGCTCAAAGCTTAAATCAGAGATAAATATAATTTTGGAAGGTGCACCCTTCCTGTCCACGTTACGACCAAGAGTTATCAATACCTTCCATGCTAAACACATTAGTGGCGGTTCCCAAGCCGTAAAAGTAAAGGTTTACTCCCCCTCTACCAACAAACACAATCCACGGCTAGCCGAATCCACGGGTACCGTCCAAACCAACAACAGTCCTAGGGGAGTTTTGTTTAATTATTTGCAATTTTTGATTTCGGGACTGGGCATCCCTATTACCGGCCCCTCTCGTGCAAGGACGAGTGAATAAACACTCATCATGAGAATAACCCGCTTAGCATGGAAGATACTGACCGCCCCCTGTCGCTCCATGTGCTGTCCAGGCACACAAAACAGAAGTACATTTGAAATTTTAGAGGCGGCACATGCAAATTTACTTGGAATGGCAGGGTAATACCACATATAGGTAGATATAGTGGACTCATCTGGAATAACTTTGGTTTAAGGATTTTGATGCATAAGCATTATTTCCACTTAGTACAGGCTAAGGCTAGCAAATAGGTTGAGAAGCGGCCAGCTAGAGAGCAAAAACGGTCATGAACATGCATTATGCATAATCAACATTGAATACTAGCATCGGTAGGATATAAACACCACGAACATAAATATCGTAGAGGCTATGTTGGTTTTGATTCAACTACATGCGTGAATATGTGCCAAGTTAAGCCACTTGAAACATTCAGAGGAGGATACCATATCATCATACTACATCACAACCATTTTAATGCATGTTGACATCCAAGATAAATCATTTTCCACTCCTAGCTACTTAAGCATGGCATGAGCAACTATAATCTCCAATTGTCATTGCAAACATGTTTGATCATAATATGCTGAATCATGGATACTGAGTTAGACATATTTACAAAACAAAAACAAGTTGAGTTCATACCCGCTTCTCTCTGACATAGTCACTTCATCAAGTATCATCATTATTGCCTTTCACTTGCACGGCCGAATGATATGGAAATAATAATAGTGCAAGAGTGCCATGGACTAAGCTGGAATCTATAAGCATTTTATTCAAAAAGAGAAGACAAGGTAATTTGGGCTCTTTGTTAGATCAATAGTAATGCATATGAGCGCCACTCAACATTTTCATCGTGGTCTTATCCTTGGTATGACTCAATAAAAAGAAAAGAATCGCAGAGAAACACACTCAAATATTTTTGGACTTTTTAGTTTTTCTTGAAGAAAGCAAATTAAAGAAGGAAAAACAAAAACAAGAAAAACAATTTACACGTGAAAGCTCCCAACAAGCAAAAGAAGAATCGAGAATTCTTTTTGGGTTTTCTTTTAATACTACAACTAATTAAACTAGAAAGAAAAACCGAAAAGAAGCAAGAAATATGTTTAGATTTTATCAAAAAAATTCAAACACACAAGAAGAAAGCGAGAAAATAAATCTAGCATGGATAATACAATGAAAAAGCATGGACATCGATAACTGGAATGAAATGTGTGATCATGAATATAATGTCGGTGGAAATACGTACTCCCCCAATCTTAGGCTTTTGGCCTAGCTTGGTAATCACCAGCTGCGGCCTGGATAGTAGTTAGAGTGATAGCTCACGAAGGCCCTTGGTGCGGCCTCCTCAGCCCGTCGAGCAGCCTCAACTGCCGCGTTGTACTCGCGGGCCTCGCTCTCGAGAACATAATATCTTCTTTTGCTGTGATAATCAAAGAAAGCAGACGCAGGCCAAACAACAGGTACAATGGGATTTTTATTGAACCTCAAGTTGTAAGTATAATTAGTGATGGTGCCCTTAAGGAACTTATGGTGCTTCATGGCCTCAAAGTCAAAGTACATAAAAGTGACCACTAAGAGCGTTGTGTTGCAATCTCCATGCAACGATCGCTCCAAGATTGTAACATTTAATTCCTGTTAGAGCAGTGTGTATGAGAGTCAAATCCGGGGCGCAAAGTGTATTGCAATCTTGCTTGCCCACGATGCATTTGCCATTAATGAGTGCAAAGTAATGAATTGATGGAAAATGAATACTTTTTATTCTAGCTTGAGTCACTCCTCTATCCTCACCGTAACAGAGACTAGTCAAGAACGACTCATACTCAGATCTTGGTGGCTCGTCCAGTGAACCCCAATATGGAATTTTACATGCAACACAGAAGTCTTCTAGACGCATGGCGAAAGCATTATTATAAAGGCTAAATGAAACTCTAGACTAATGAGGATAAAATTTGAATTTCTTAGTAAACGTCTTTGTGAGGTTGAGATGCTGGATGCACTTATCTTCGATGAAGGGGGCGAGCTCGGTGTTGTGAACATATTGCTCAAATTCTTCCTTGATACCTGCACCAACCATGAACTCGTTACACGACCATAGGCACGATTTGGTGTCGGCGTCCCGCGTCGAGCTTGCACTTGGTTCAACATAAGATTGTCAAACCGAGCTTCCGCTTGATGATACCTCTGAGGACCTCCTCCTCGAAGAACTCCTAAAGAATTGCATTTTTATTTGCGAACAATTTCTGAAAAATTTTGGGACACAAATTTTCTGTCAACAAAACTTCACAAGATTGATAGCAATTACTCATATGGATGTCTAAAGGATATATCAAGCATTCAAACTACTTGGAACTCCAAGAATTCAACATACAAGCCCATTTACAACAGCACCAAGAGTAGCTAATTATTCAAAATATAAACCACTAAAGCAAAAACTAATTGGAGCAATGGAGGAGTCACATACCAAGTAGCAATCCCCCAAAACAGTTTCGGAAATGGAGCTTCGAGCAAAGAGATCAAAATCCGCGGGTTTGAGAGCAAGAACATGAGAGAGAGAGCTATGGTGATTTTTTTCTGGAGGTAGGAGATGACATGGGTTAAAGTGATAAGTGAGGGGACCCACGTGGGGCCCACCACCCACTAGGGCGCGCCTGGGGTGGCTGGCATGCCCTGGTGTCTAGTGGGCACCAGGGGTACCCCCCTCTGATGTTATTTGTACGAGAAATTCAGAAATATTCAGAAAAAAATCGTATTAAAATTTCAGGGCATTCTAAGCACTTTTATTTTTGGGCACTTTTTTTATTGCACGGAAAATTCATAAAACAGGATAAACATGGCATTTTATTTCATTTAACTAAGAAAAACAGAAAGCAAAAGGTAGGGACAGAAGGTTGTGCCTATAAATTCATCGACCACATGCCTCTCGAAAACAATCCATTAATAAGGTTGATCAAGTCTTATTAACAATCACTTTCGATTAACATGAACCCAAAGAACTTCCGTAAAAACACTAAGTTACCTCAACGGGGATATGCATATCCCCAACAATAAGTATGCCATATTTATTTTTGGCAGTAGGTAAAGGTAGTTGAAAACTTCCAATAGTAATTGTCGGAGACTTTTCAATAACATTAATACCATTCACTTGAAATTGTTTCTTCGGAAAGTGCACCGTATGCTCATTACCATTGATATGAAAAGTTACCTTGCTTTTATTGCAATCAATAACAGCCCCTGCAGTATTCAAAAAGGGTCTACCAAGGATAATCGACATGTTGTCATCCTCGGGCATCTCAAGTATAACAAAGTCTGTTAAGATAGTAACATTTGCAACAACAACGGGCACATCCTCACAAATACCGATAGGTATGGCAGTTGATTTGTCAGCCATTTGCAAAGATATTTCTGTAGGTGTGGGTTTATTCAAATCAAGTCTTTTATATAAAGAGAAAGGCATAACACTAACACTAGCTCCTAAATCACACAAAGCAGTTTTGACATAATTTCTTTTGATGGAGCAGGTTATAGTTGGTATTCCTGGATCTCCAAGTTTTTAGGTACTCCATCATTAAAACAATAATTAGCAAGCATGGTGGAGATTTCGGCTTCAGGTATTTTTCTTTTATTAGTGACAATTTCTTTCATGTATTTTGCATAAGGGGCCATCTTTAAAATATCAGTCAAGCGGGTGCGCAAAAAGACTGGCCTAAGCATTTCAGCAAAGCGTTCAAATTCTTCATCATCTTTTTTCCTAGATGGTTTAGGTGGAAAGGGCATGGGTTTGTGAACCCATGGTTCTCTTTCTTTACCATGTTTTCTGGCAACAAAGTCTCTTTTGTCATATCGTTTATTTTTAGGTTGTGGGTTGTCAAGATCAACATCAGGTTCTATTTCAACATCATTATCTGGTTCTTTATCATTGTCTGGTTGAGAGTCTTCATGAACAACATCATTATCATTTTCATTATCACTAGGTGAATGTTCATTACCATATTGAGTTTCAACATCAGAAATAGAGACACCATTGTTATCTTCAGTAGGTTTTTCTTTCTCAGGTTCACTAGAGGTATGCAAAGTCCTATCATTTTTCTTTTTCTTTTTAGAAGGACTAGGTGCATCAGTGTTAATTCTTTGAGAGTCTTGTTCAATTCTTTTAGGGTGTCCCTCATTATAAAGTGGTTATCGAGTCATTTTGCCTCCTCTAGTTGCTACTCTGACAGCATAATCATTCCTATTATTATTCATTTCACTAAGCAATTATCTTTGAGATTTAGCAACTTGTTCTAGCTGAGTCTGAACCATAGAGGCATGTTTACCTACACCTCTAACATCATTAGTGATTCTTGATAACCCACAAGTATAGGGGATCAATTGTAGCCTTTCTCGATAAGTAAGAGTGTCGAACCCAAGGAGGAGCTAAAGGTAGACCAATTATTCCCTCAAGTTCTATTGACCACCGACACAACTCTACGGGTGCTTAACGTTCGCTTTACCTAGAACAAGTATGAAACTAGAAGTACTTTGTAGGTGTAAAGGCATAGGTTTGCAAGATAATAAAGAAGACGTAAATAAAAGACAGGGGCTGTTTAGATAAAGAAACAAGTAAGTTAGTTTTAATAGAGAGCTTTTTGTCACAAGAAAGTTATTTGTCCCTAGGAAATGGATAACTAGACCGGTAATCATTATTGCAATTTTATATGAGGGAGAGGCATAATTTAACATACTTTCTATACTTGGATCATATGAACTTATGATTGGAACTCTAGCAAGCATCCACAACTACTAAAGATCATTAAGGTAAAACCCAACCATAGCATTATAAGGTATCAAGTCCTCTTTACTCCCATACGCAAACAACCTACTTACTCGGGTCTGTGGTTCTGTCACTCACGGCACCCACCATAAGTGAATCATGAACATATTGCAAAACCTACAGCGGGGAACCCTCACGCTTGCGCAACACGGAGAGCACCATAGGACAGCACCAATAATAAAACATACAACTCAAAAAAATCACGATCATCAATCAACCCATAGGACAAAACAGATGTACTCAAACATCATAGGATAGCCACATATCATTGGATAATAATATATAGCATTGAGCACCATGTTTAAGTAGAGATTACAGCGGGTAAAAGAGAGGTTACACCACTGCATAGAGGGGGAGAGAGTTGGTGATGACGGCGGCGAAGTTGTTGGTGTAGATCACCATCACGATGATGGCCCCGGCGGCGTTCCGGCGCCACCGGGAGAGAGGGGGAGAGAGCCCCCTCCTTCTTCTTCTTCATTGTCCTCCCCCTAGATGGGAGAAGGGTTTTCCCTCTGATCCATGGCCTCCATGGTGGCGGAGGGGCGGGAGCCCCTCCGAGATTGGATCTATCTCTCTGTTTCTTTTCTAATTCGCATTCCGTTTTCTGGCCTTTCACTGTTTCTTAAATTCCCAGAGATCCGTAACTCCGATTGGGCTGAAATTTTTACACAATTTTTATCTGGATATTATCTTTCTTGTGGTGAAAGAAGGGCTCCAACTGACTTATAGGGGCCTGACAAGCCTCCTGGCCGTGCCCAGGGTAGGGGGCGCGCCCCTCGAGCTTGTGGGCCCCTCAGGCATCGTCTCGCATTGATTTTTTTTTCCCAAAAATCACAAATATTCCAAAATAAATCTTCGTAAATTTTTATTGCGTTTGGACTTTGTTTGATATGGATATTCTGCGAAACAAAAAACATGCAACAAACAGGAACTGGCACTGGGCACTAGATCAATATGTTAGTCCCAAAAATAATATAAAAAGTTGCCAAAAGTATGTAAAAGTTGTAGAATATTGGCATGAAACAATAAAAAATTATAGATATGATGGAGATGTATCAACATCCCCAAGCTTAATTCCTGCTCGTCTTCGAGTATGTAAATAATAAAAAAGATATTTTTTGATGTGGAATGCTACCTAGCATAATCTTGATCATATAATCTAATCATGGCATGAATATTAAGACACGAGTGATTCAAAGCAATAGTCTATAATTTGACATAAAGACATCAATACTCAGTCATGCCAACAAACAATCATGTCTTTCAAAATATCAATGCTAAAGAACGTTATCCCTACAAAATCATATAGTCTTGTCATGCTCTATCTTCATCACACAAATTATTTATCATGCACAACCCCGATGACAAGCCAAGCAATTGTTTCATAATTTTAATGTTCTCAAGCTTTTCAACTGTCATGCAATACATGAGCGTGAGCCATGGATATAGCACTATAGGTGGAATAGAATGCGGTGGTAGGGATCAATAGGAGAAGAAAGTCTCGCATCAACTCGGCGGATCAACGGGCTATGGAGATGCCCATCAATCGATATCAATGCGAGGTGTAGGGATTGCCATGCAACGGATGCACTAAGAGCTATATGTGTATGAAAGCTCAAACTGAAAACTAAGTGGGTGTGCATCCAACTTGCTTGCTCATGAAGACCTCGGGCATTTGAGGAAGCCCATCATCGAAATATACAAGCCAAGTTCTACAATGAAAATTCCCACTAGTATATGAAAGTGATAACTGAAGAGACTCTCTATATGAAGAACATGGCGCTACTCTGAGGCACAAGTGTGGTAGAAGGATAGTAAAATTGCCCCTTCTCTCTTTTTCTCTCATTTTTTTATTTTTTTATTTTTTTTTCTTTTTGGGCTCTTTGGCCTCTTTTTTTGGGCTCTTTGGCCTCTTTTTTATTTTATGTCCGGAGTCTCATCCCGACTTGTGGGTGAATCATAGTCTCCATCATCCCTTCCTCACTGGGGCAATGGTCTAATAATGATGATCGTCACACTTCTATTTACTTACAACTAGATATTACAACTCGATACAACTAATACATGATGACTCTATATAAATGCCTCTGGCAGTGTACCAGGATGTGCAATGATCTAGCATAGCAAAGGTATCAAAAAATGAGCAAGCCATGAAAATATCATGCTAGCTATCTTACAATCATGCAAAGTAATATGACAATGAATACTCAAGTCATGTATATGATGATGATGGAAGTTGCATGGCAATATATCTCGGAATGGCTATGGAAATGCCATGATAGGTAGGTATGGTGGCTGTTTTAGGAAGGCATATGGTGGGTTTAATGCACCAGTGAAAGTTGCGCGGTACTAGAGAGTCTAGCAAAGGTGGAAGGGTGAGAGTGCGTATAATCCATGGACTCAACATTAGTCATAAAGAACTCACATACTTATTGCAAAAGTTTATTAGCCATCAAAGCAAAGTACTAATACACATGCTCCTAGGGGGATATATTGGTAGGAAAAGACCATCGCTCATCCCCGACCACCACACATAAGGAAGACAATAAAAAATAAATCATGATCTAACTTCATCGCATAACGAGAGACTATACGTGCATGCTTCGGGAATCACAAACCTTAACACAAATATTCTTATTCGACCACAATCATTCACTAGTACCTCCAACATATTATCATGTCTATATCGCAAAACTATTGCAAGGAATCAAACATATCATATTCAGTGATCTACAAGTTTTATGTAGGATTTTCTGACTAACCATGTGAATGACCAATTCCTGTTGACTCTCTAAATAGATATAAGTGAAGCAAGAGAGTTTAATTCTTTCTACAAAAGATTTGCCCACGCTCTAACAAATATAAGTGAAGCAAAAGAGCATTCTACAAATGGCAGTTTTCTATGCATAGAGAAACAGGCAATCCAAACTTCAAATGATATAAGTGAAGCACATCAAGCATTCTATAAAGCCATACTCAAAAGATATAAGTGAAGTGCATGAAGCATTCTATAAATCAACCAAGGAGTATCTCATACCAGCATGATGCATAAAATAGAAAGGAAAAATAAACACAAAAGATGCTCCAAGAATTTACGCATATCATGTGACGAATAAAAATATAGCCCCAAGTAAAATTACCGATGGTTGTTAGAAGAAAGAGGGGATGCCTTCCGGGGCATCCCTAAGCTTAGTTGCTTGGGAGTCCTTGAATATTACCTTGGGGTGCCTCGGGCATCCCCAAGATTAGGCTCTTGCCACTCCTTATTCCTTCATCCATCGTGATCTCACCCAAAACTTGAAAACTTCAATCACACAAAACTTAACAAAACCCTCGTGAGATCCATTAGTATAATAAAGAAATCACTACTTTAAGTACTGTTGCAAACCCATTCATATTTTATTTTTGCATTATAACTACTATACTCTAACTTCACCACAGCTTATATCACCGATAGAATCCATAGATTCATCAAAACACGCAAAACAATGCATAAAAAATAGAATTTGTCAAAACAGGACAGCCTGTAGTAATCTGAACATTGACCATACTTCTGTAACTCCAAAAATTCTGAAAAATTAGGAATTTTTTTTTGCATAGCAGTACCATGTAAAAATTTCAGAAACTTTTGACGTTCCAGTAAAAAATGTAAATTCACGCACTACAGCCAAAGTTTCTGTTTTTTTACTTCACAAACCAAACAAGCAATCTAATCATCCTAAAGGCAAATCTTGGCACATTATTTTTATAATACAATGGATTTGTACAAGGGGATAATTATTTTTGGTGAAAAGTTTCTATAATTCAAGATTTTCAAAGTTTCCATGGGCATGAACAAAGTTCAAGGAGCTCCCCCACTTCAACGGTGCTCGTCTTTCTTACTTTCACTTTTCTTTTTGAAAAGTTTTAGGTTCACCTCTATGTTTTTTTTGTATTTAAACTTTTTAAAATCACACAACAGAATAACATGACTCTCTAAAACTTCCGGGTTGTCTCCCTGGCAGCACTTTCTTTAAAGCCATTAAGCTAGGCATCTAGTGCTCAAGTAATGGATCCACCGGGATCCCAAGGTATATCAAAGCCAATTTTAATTAACAATGATTTGTAATTTAGTATTGAGCACAAAGCAACATATATCATGCAACAACAAAGTCTAACTTTCTTCCTATGCATCGGCATGTCATAAAAGAACAATTCATGCACACATAGTAAAGGCCAATACATAGTATACACAGTTTCTTGCAATTTTATCGTGTTGGAAACATAGAGAGGTGGAGATGTAGTTCCTCTCTCATAATAATTGCAAGTAGGAGCAGCAAGCACATGCATATTATATCTATCAAAATCATCATGTGTAGTAGTAAAACGCAACCCATCAATATAATCCTTAATAAGCGCAAACTTCTCCGATATAGTGTAGTTGGGACAACTCAAAAACATAATAGGACTATCATGTGTGGGTGCAATAGCAATAATTTCTTTCATAATATAAGGAACTATAGCAAGTTCATCTCCATAAGCATCATTCATATTGGCATCATGGCCACAAGCATAGCAAGCATCAATTTCATCAAAAAGGGATATTTCAAACGAATCCAAGGGATCATAACAATTATCATAGCATTCATCCTTCGGTAAGCATGAAGGGAAATTAAACAATGTATGAGTTGTAGAGTTACTCTCATTAGAAGGTGGGCACGAGTAGCTAATTCGCTCTTCCCCTTTTTTTCTTTGCTCTCCTCGTCATCTTTTTCATCTAATGAGCTCACAGTGTCATCAATTTCTTCTTCCATAGTTTCCTGCAAAATATTAGTTTCTTCTTGGACAGTGGAGACTTTCTCAATAAACTCATTAATATCAGCATTATATTCATAATTATCATAGCAATATTTAAGTATAGCATAATTTTCAAGTCTGTAAACAACATCATCATAATTTTCATACTTTTCAAACAAAGATTCAATTTCATAAGCACCCTTAAAAGCAACGAATTCTTCTATTCATACCACATCATAGTAATCATATATAACATTAGCATCAGAAGCCAAGGTTTCATTATCATTAAATTTACATCAAAAGGGAAGGTGTGGAACCTTCATCCTAGAGCAACAAGTATAATCACATCTCAAGCATAAATTCCAAGCATACCAATGCAACATTTCAATTTGATCCCATAAGAGTTTCCCTTTTTGAGTCAAGCAATAATCCCTAAAGTATTCACGTTGATCCATCGTGTCTCCCATTATCAAGTTGAATGGGGTTTTCTCAGGATTATCAAAGTAGTGTTTGATATTTTTCACATAACGAGCATCGAGGGTTTTAGGAGGTTCCCCATCTCCATGAGTAGCAAGTACACCTAATGTTTTTGGTATTTCGTGTTCCATATCCATAACTAAATATATAAAACAACTTAGAACAGAAAATAAAATCTACTCAGTGATAAAGCACACAAGCACACACGAGAATATTCACCCCACGCTATTGCTCCCCGGTAACAGCGCTAGAAAAAGATCTTGATAACCCATGTGTACAGGGGATCAATTGTAGCCTTTCTCGATAAATAAGAGTGTCGATCCCAATGAGGAGCTAAAGGTAGAACAATTATTCCCACAAGTTCTATCAACCACCGATACAACTCTATGCACGCTTAACATTCGCTTTACCTAGAACAAGTATGAAACTAGAAGTACTTTATAGGTGTAAAGGGATAGGTTTGCAAGATAATAAAGAACATGTAAATAAAAGATAGGGGCTGTTTAGATAAAGAAACAATTAAGTTAGTTTTAATAGATAGCTTTTTGTCACAAGAAAGTTATTTGTCCCTAGGCAATCGATAACTAGACCGGTAATCATTATTGCAATTTTATATGAGGGAGAGGCATATGCTAACATACTTTCTCTACTTGGATCATATGCACTTATGATTGGAACTCTAGCAAGCATCCGCAACTACTAAAGATCATTAAGGTAAAACCCAACCATAGCATTATAAGGTATCAAGTCCTCTTTACTCCCATATGCAAACAACCTACTTACTCGGGTCTGTGGTTCTGTCACTCACACCACCCACCATAAGCGAATCATGAACATATTGCAAACCCTACAGAGGGGATCCCTCATGCTTGCGCGACACGGAGAGCACCATAGGACAACACCAATAATAAAACATACAACTCAAACCAATCACGATCATCAATCAACCCATAGGACAACATAGATCTACTCAAACATCATAGGATAGCCACATATCATTGGATAATAATATATAGCGTTGAGCACCATGTTTAAGTAGAGATTATAGTGGGTAAAAGAGAGGTTACACCGCTGCATAGAGGGGGAGAGAGTTGGTGATGACGGTGGCAAAGTTGTTGGTGTAGATCGCCGTCACGATGATTGCCCCAGCGATGTTCCAGCGCCACCGGGAGAGAGGGGGAGAAAGCCCCCCTCCTTCTTATTCTTCCTTGGCCTCCCCCCTAGATGGGAGAAGGGTTTCCCCTCTGGTCCATGGCCTCCATGGCGACGAAGGGGTGGGAGCCCCTCCGAGATCTATCTCTCTGTTTCTCTTGTATCTCGCGTTCCGTTTTCTTGCCTTTCACCGTTTCCTAAATTCCCGGAGATCCATAACTCCGATTGGGCTGAAATTTTAACATGATTTTATCCAGATAGTATCTTTATTGTGGCGGAAGAAGGGCACCAACTACCTTACAGGGGCCCCACAAGCCTCCTCGACGCGGCCAAGGTAGGGGGCGCGCCCCTCGAGCTTGTGGGCCCCTCGGGCATGGTCTCGTGTTGATTCTTTTTCCCAAAAATCACTAATATTCCAAAATAAATATCCATAAATTTTTATCATGTTTGGACTTCGTTTGATATGGATATTTTGTGAAACAAAAAAATGCAACAAACAGGAACTGGCACTGGGCACTAGATCAATATGTTAGTCACAAGAATAATATAAAAAGTTGCCAAAAGTATGTAAAAGTTGTAGAATATTGGCATGAAACAATCTAAAATTATAGATACGATGGAGACGTATCAATTCTAAATAACAAGTCACTCAAGCGAGCAATCATATCAGAAATTTGTTTCAATTGTTTCATAACATTTGCATTGAAGTGATGTTGTTTCATAATGTAGTTGTCAAATTCATACAAGCATTGACTAGGATATTTATTGTAAGGGATGTCACCTTCATCAAACTATAATAAAGAATTTACCTCTACCACCTGTGGTGGTGGTGTGTCAAGTCAATGTATTTCTTTAATAGGAGGTAAATTTTTAGCGTCTTCAGCTTTAATACCTTTTTCCTTCATACATTTCTTTGCCTCTTGCATATCTTCAGGACTAAGAAATAAGATACCCCTATTCTTTGGAGTGGGTTTAGGCGGTGGTTCAGGAAGAGTCCAATCATCATACTTCTTCAATATATTATTCAATAATTCCTTAGCTTGTTCAACAGTTCGTTCCCTGAAAACACAACTAGCACAACTATCTAGGAAGTCCCTAGAAGCATCGGTTAGTCCATTATAGAAGATATCAAGTATTTCATTTTTCTTAAGAGGATGATTAGGCAAAGCATTAAGCAATTGGAGAAGCCTCCCCCAAGCTTGTGGGAGACTCTCTTCTTCAATTTGCACAAAGTTAAATATTTCATGTAAGGCAACTTGTTTCTTATGAGCAGGAAAATATTTTTCAGAGAAGTAATAAATCATATCTTGGGGAATACACACACAACCAGGAGCAAAAGTATTGATACCATATCTTAGCATCACCCTTTAATGAGAACGGAAATAACTTGAGGATATAGTAATAGCAAATTTTCTCATCATGAGCAAATAGGGTGGCAATATCATTTAATTCAGTAAGATGTGCCACTACAGTTTCAGTTTCATAGCCATGGAAAGGATCAGATTCAACCAAAGTAATTAACTCTGGGTCAACAGAGAATTCATAATCCTTATCAGTAACAAAGATAGGTGAAGTAGCAAACTTAGGATCACATTTCATTCTAGCATTCAAAGATTTTTCTTTCAGTTTGCATAACAATTTCTTAAGATCATCTCTATCCTTGCAAGCAAGAAAGTCTCTAGCTACCTCCTCATCCATAACATAACCCTCAGGTATCTTAGGCAATTCAAATCTAGGAGAGCTAGGTCTAATAGGTGTTTCATAGTTTTTAGTTCGAAGACTTCATCAGTTTTAGTAATTTCATCAGTTTCAGCATTCTCAATATCTTTAGCTCTAGCAATTTGTTCATCAAGAAATTCACCTAGTGACACATTATCTTCAAGCAAGGTATTAGCATCATCATAAGTATCATTCATAGTAGAAGTAGCATCATCAACAACTTGCGACATATCAGGATTAATAGCATGTGGTGGTGTTTCAAGTTTACTGAAAACAGAAGGTGAATCAAGTGCAGAGTGTGATGGCAAATCCTTACCTCCCCTCGTCTTAGAGGGAACGATCTTGGTTTTGGTATCCTTCAGATTCTTCATAGTGATAAATAGATATAAATCCAAAGTGACTCAACAAATATAGCTATGCTCCCCGGCAACGGCGCCAGAAAAAGGTCTTGATAACCCACAAGTATAGGGGATCGCAACAGTTTTCGAGGGTAGAGTATTCAACCCAAATTTATTGATTCGACATAAGGGGAGCCAAAGAATATTTGTAAGTATTAGCACTTGAGTTGTCAATTCAACCAAACCTGGAGATTAAATATCTGCAGCAAAGTGATCAGTAGAACAGTAATATGATAGTTTGATAGTAGTAGTGACAATAGCAGTGGTAACGGGAACAGCAATAACAGCTTTGTAGCAGATGTAACAGTAGCAATAGCAATAGTAACTTAGCAAGAACAATATGTGGAACACTCGTAGGCATTGGATTGGTGCATTCATTGGATGATATTCATCATATAACAGTCATAACCTAGGGCGACACAGAACTAGCTCTAGTTCATAAAGATAATGTAGGCATGTATTCCGTAAATAGTCATACATGCTTATGGAAAAGAACTTGCATGACATCTTTTGTCCTACCCTCCCGTGGCAGCGGGGTCCATAAGGAAACTAAGGGATATTAAGGCCTCCATTTAATAGAGAACCGGAACAAAGCATTAACACATAGTTAATACATGAACTCCTCAAACTACGGTCATCACCGGAAAGTATCCCAATTACTGCCACCGTGGGGTTTACGGATCATAACACGTAATAGGTGCATATGACTTGCAAGATCGGATCTAGAACAAAGATATAATAGTGACAACATAAACGGTTCAGACCTGAAATCATGGCACTCGGGCCCTAGTGTCAAGCATTAAGCATAGCAAAGTCATAGCAACATCAATCTCAGAACATAATTGATACTAGGGATCAAGCCCTAACAAAACTAACTCGATTACATGATGAATCTCATCCAACTCCTCATGACTAGCGAGCCCATGAAGGAATTAGTCACTCTCGGTAGGGAGCATCATGGAATTGGTGATGAAGGAGGGTTGGTGATGACGAAGACCGAAGATTCCCCTCTCCGGAGCCCCGAACGGGCTCCAGATCTGGCCTCCCGATGAAGAACAAGAGGTGGCGGCGGCTCCGTATCATGAAATGCGATGAACTTCCTCTCCTATTTTTTTCCTAGAAAAATAGGATTTTATAGCATCGAAATTAGGGTCAACGGAACCCCGAGGGCCCCACAACCCACCAGGGCGCTAGGGGGGGTGGCGCGCCCTGGTGTGTTGTGGGCAGCCAGGGCCCCCCCCTCTGGTGGTTCTTGGTTCCAATATTTTTTATTTATTCTGAAATAATTCTCCAAAATGTTTCGTCCAATTCCGAGAACTTTTATTTCTGCACAAAAACAACACCATGGTAGTTCTGCTGAAAACAGCGTTAGTCCGGTTTAGTTTCATTCAAATCATGCAAATTAGAGTCCAAAACAAGAGCAAAAGCACTAGGAAAAGTACATACGATGGAGACGTATCAGTATGTAATCTGCTGTCTGGTTGTGCCTTATTATCGCTGGCGGCGAACTTTTATGCTCAGTGCATGTAATATGCAGTAATTTCTTTGTTGTATAGTCTAGGTATATTCTTCGTCATCATGCTGTAATTTAATTTCTGTATATGCTTTCGTTGCTCCCGGAAAAGGCTGTAAGCTTTGACGAAGCGCAATGGGCCTAAACATTTGGTTTTATTATATAAAACAATTAAGGTACTAAAACTGACTGGCCCGCCAATCGCTGTAATTGGGCCGAAACATGGGCCTACAATCATGTCCGGCCAATAGCAGGCCTAGATGTAAACTCACCAACTATTAGTTTCGGGCCTTTAACAGGCCGAGTAAACTAGTTGCCTAAGTTGGGCCAGAAAATAGAATGGGCTTTTAACAGTCCAAAAAGTAGATTGGGCCTGAACAGTGTTGGAGGCCCATGATTGGCTCAACCACAAGACGAGCCGTTAACAGGCCAAAATATTTGTCGGGCCACAATTGGCCCAATAACATAATGGGTCGTAAGCAGGCCGGATGCAAAGCGGGCCATCATTAGGCCCAGTTATCTCACAGGCCTTTAATGGGCCAATAGTCAGGTTGGGCTAAAATATATCCATGAAGACTACGGGCCTTTAAAAGTCATTTCGGCCCAGAAATATGCCCACATGCAACATAGGCCGTTAAATGGCCGAAAGTGAAACCGGGCCGACAACGGCCCATATGTACCAATGGCCATTAACAGGCCGAAAGTAATATCGGGCTAAACTATTACATGGGCCTTTAAGAGGACGTACTTCAAATGAGCCCCCAATGGGGCCGAAAGCATAGTGCCTGTTAACGGGCCAGATCATATATGGATCGTAATTTGGCCCAAAGAATGTCAGGCAGTTAACGGGCCGGATCCTATGTGGGCCGTCATTTGGCGCAAAACATGGTAGACTGTTAACGGGCCGAATCTGATGTGGGCTGTCATTTGGCCCCAAACGGGACCGACAATTAACGGGCCGGATCTTATGTGGGCCATAATTTGGCCCAAACCATGGCAGGCTGTTAACGGGCCGACCCAGTAGAGTATGACAAAATCTTGTGGGTCCTTGGCTGGGCCGGCCTTTTTTTGATCTTAAATGGGCTACTGTTGGGCCCTGCCACGTGTTGAGGTAACATAGGCACGTTCCCTCCATTGTACGGATGACATCTGTCCCAACGCTAAGCCGACACGTGGATCCTCCGGCGAATGAGAATTTTACACATGGAAAATCCCCATTGGTCCGGGATGTTAACGGGTTATCGGATCCAAACTGGAACCTGATAGCTTAATGGCGACCCGTTACGGTGGATGCCACGTGTCGGTTACCCTTGACGAAAACACTTCCATGACGCGCCATTTATTGTCATGGAAGTGGACACTTCCGTTATGATAATTTTGGTATTGTCATGGAACACTTCTACGACAGCACATGTATGACTATCTTGATTCTATTATAAAATCGTAATGGATGTACATGCATGACAGAAAACATGACCTATTGTGACAAACATGTATCATCACGGAAGTGTATTTTTTTGTAGTGCAATCTCCAGGCCCAGCTACCTCATCATGAGCTTGTCACGCCTGCAAGCCTGCTTCTTAGCCACATGCACCCTATATTGTCCCTTCTCCTGAATGAAGAAGAGCTTCTTCATCTTTGACTTGAGCTTGGACACCTAAGATGGTTCTGTCTCATAAGGTGGAACAAAGTCATAATCTGGCTCAGCCTCATCATCAGAGCCAGTGGGGGCAATCTCCTCGTTGGGGGCAGCAGGTGCAGTACCCCAGTTCTCCTTCTGTCGCAGCTGCAGAACACCATGAGACACCATATGCTCAGTGGGAAGGTACTCCTCTGGAAATTCAGCAACCCATGTCTCCTCAATTAACTTAAAAAGGTAGGGGCCATAAATTGGAAAACTATAATGTTTTTCTTTTGCTAATAATAATCCTTAAATTGTCCTTCCAAATAATTTAGACTATTATTTTGCTTCTAAAACATATAACACCAAATCACCTGTTATTGAGCATGGTTCTACTATACGTGTGAGCATTTCTAATCTTAGTAAACCATCTCCCATGATTGTAACTAGGTTTAAGTCTTCACATCTTTTTAAAATCCCATAATAGGTATTTTTTGGATAGAGGTTTTGGTCAACCTAGTAAATTTCAGTGTCGTGTGATATTATTAAAGATGGTAATGCTTATTTTGTGGGTCTTCATGAGACTAGGAGATAGTTTTTATTTGATAATTTCATGAACTCTTTATATGGGTGTAGAAAAATTATTTGGCATTTTTTGCTTGTTATTGGTACTACTGGTGGCATTCTTACGGGTCTCATTTTCGAGCTTTATGATTTTGTAGAATTTAGTTCTGAGAAGCATTGATACTGTTGTTAATAAGTGATGGATTCATTTGGCATCTTGTCATTATTTATGGCAATGCATATCCCTCATTTATGTTTGATTTTATTATTAAGCTACATGACATTGTTGAGAGTTCTTCTTACCCCTTGGTTCTAGGTTTTTGAAACCTGGCAAGAGATATCAAGGACAAGAATAATGGGGATATTAATCATTATTTGGCATTCTTATTTAATGACTGAGTTAACAAGTGGGTCCTGGTGGAAATCTCTATTTCCAATAGAAGTTTTACTTGGGGAAATAATAAGGATAAACAAATTTTCACTACAATTGATAGAGTTTTCTGCTATGTAGAGTATTAATTTTTTTCCTATTTCTACTTTAACAACTCCTCGTAGAGTGGGTTGTGATATCTCCCCTCTAGTTCTAAATACGGGTGGTAGCAGGGTTACCTCCCATAAACTTTTTTTGTTTTAAAAATACTATCTAGGCCATCATAGTTTAAAAAATGTAGTGATTTTCCATTTGCAATACCCCCTCTCTGGATTCTACTGCTATTGACACATAGAAATTAAAGTTTTGGTTGTTTAGGAAAAAAGTGAAGGGTGACTATTAGTTTGGTAGCTAAGGCCAAGAAAGAAAAATTGATCTCCTTTTGGAGTTTGATATTTTAGATGCATTTTCTAAAGAGAATCGTACATCTTATGAAGGCAAGGTTAGGATGAGAGAAATTAAAGTTGAACTTGATATTATATGAATAAGGTAAGTGACTGCCATCTGATGACCCACAACTATAGGGGATCAATCATAGTCCTTTCGATAAGTAAGAGTGTCGAACCCAACGAGGAGCAGAAGGAAATGACAAGCGGTTTTCAGCAAGGTATTCTCTGCAAGTGCTGTAAGTAGTAGTGACAGATAGTTTAAGAGCAGGATAATTCGTAACGAGTAATAGTAGTAGCAAAGGTGCAGCAAGGTGGCCCAATCCTTTTTATAGCAAAGGACAAGCCGGAAAGTTCTCTTATAATAATAAAAGCATTCTCAAGGACACATGGTAATTCTCACCTAGTCACGTTCAACATGTTTAGTTAATTTGCGTTCACTACTTTAGTAATTTGATATGTGGGTTGTGTTGGGGAACATTGCATGGAAAACAAAAAAAATTCTACGCACACGCAAGATCTATCCAAGGAGATGTATAGCTATGAGAGGGGGAGAGCATCTACATACCCTTGTAGATCGCTAAGCGGAAGCGTTTATCCACACGGTTGATGTAGTCGTACACCTTCATGATCCGTCCCGATCAAGTACCGAACGCACGACACCTCCGTGTTCAGCACACGTTCAGCTCGATGATGTCCTCGCCTTCTCGATCCGACAAGAGAGGCGAAGTAGTAGTTGAGTTCCGGCAGCACAACGGCGTGGTGACAGTGGTGGTGAAGAACAATCTCCGCAGGGCTTCGCCAAGCATAGCGGAAACTATGACGGAGGAGGAACTAGAACTAGAGGGAGAGGGGGCGCTGGCACACGGCTCGGTGAATCATGGTGTCCCACAGGGGCTAGCCCTGTTCCTCTATTTATATGTTGAGCCCTGGGGTCGTTTCTTGGAGAAAGAGCCTCCTCAAAGTCGGTTTGGAACACAAGGAAGAGTCCTTCTTGGTTTCCAGTACCAGACACCACAGTCCTAGCATCTGGTCCCTGACCTCCGAAAAACTTCCTTTTGCACCGACCTAAAGCCCCGTGGGCCTTACCCCTTCGCCCAACCATATCATCTTATATATCAATCTTTACCTCCGGACCATTCCGCAGCTCCTCATCATGTCCGTGATCTCATCCGGGACTCCGAACAACATTCGGTCACCAACGTACATAACTCATATAATACTATATCGTCAATGAAGGTTAAGCGTGCGGACCCTACGGGTTCGAGAATGATGTAGACATGACCGAGACGCTTCTCCGGTCAATAACCAATAGCGGGACCTGGATGCCCATATTGGTTCCTACATATTCTACGAAGATCTTTATCGGTCGAACCTTTATGACAAATACGTAGTTCCCTTTGTCCGTCAGTATGTTACTTGCCCGAGATTCGATCATCGGTATCTTCATACCTAGTTCAATCTCACTACCGGTAAGTCTCTTTACTCGTTCCGTAATACATCATCTTGTAACTAACTCCTTAGTCACTTTGCTTGCAAGCTTCTTGTGATGTTGTATTACCAAGAGTGCCCAGAGATACCTCTCTGTCATACGGAGCGACAAATCCCAATCTCGATTCACGCCAACTCAACAAACACCTTCGGAGATACCTGTAGAGCATCTTAATGATCACCCAGTTAGGTTGTGACGTTTGATAACACACAAGGTGTTCCTCCGGTATCCGGGAGTTGCATGATCTCATGGTCGAAGGAATATGTATTTGACATTAAGAAAGCAGTAGCAATAAACTGAATGATCATATGCTAAGCTAGCGGATGGGTCTTGTCCATCACATCATTCTCCTAATGATGTGATCCCATTATCAAGTGACAACACATCTCTATGGTTAGGAAACCTTAACCATCTTGTGATCAACGACCTAGTCTAGTAGAGGCTCACTAGGGACACGGTATTTGTTTATGTATCCACACATGTATTTAAGTTTCCGGTCAATACAATTCTAGCATGAATAATAAACCTTTATCATGATTAAGGAAATATAATAATAACCACTTTATTATTGCCTCTAGGGCATATTTCCAACAGGTTGACCGGTGCTAGGGTATTGTTCTTACTGGAACAAGAAACCCTCTTATGATTACCATTAGTTATTCCAAACATGCCAGGCAACCAAAGCTTCAACGTTGACCCCTTATCAGCAAGGGGCAGCTTCCCATCCGCTAGCCAGTCGAATAGAACGCAAAAGTTTAACGTGTTGGGGCTGGAGTAGTCTAAGGATGGGTGACTGGGTGGGAAGTTGGATATCTCAAGCTTAATTTAAGCGCCATGATACGGTCATTACAAACATTTATCATCTAAATATGTCTGTAGTGACCTGTCATGTCGATTATATAAACCTTGAGATCCTTGTTTTGGAAATTTGTAGAATGATGTTTTTTGTTATTTCTTGTTTAAAAAATGAGAGAATGATCGAGATTTGTGGGCCCACACAATCTATCCCTTTGACCCAACGTACGAGAAGGGTTTAACCATGCCAGGTTCTTCATCTATCCCTTTGACCCAAATTATGAGAAGGGTTTGACCATGACGGGTTCCTCTTGCTCTGTGTGGCATGTCAGACCAAATTAAGTTTGAGCACTTGCGTTGAATACCCCCCCCCCCCCGCCGCCTCGAAGCTGGGGAACCGACATCATACGTCTTGAACCTGGCTTCCTGGGGTATGGTGTTCGGTTGTAATGTAGCTGGTGCCCCATCGAAGTTGTGCATTGGGGATTTGAACACATCACACACCACCCATACATATTTTTGGGCTGCATGCAGGGTATAGGGGTCTTCTGATCGACCCCGGCTCCCTTGTGCGGTTTTAGACAACACGCATATCTATGGGCTCCTGGGGTCTATATATATCATCCGTTTAACCGACAACGAGGGGGTTTGGCCATGAATGGATTCCTCCTGGTTCGTGTTAGGGCGGGTCACAGTAACATGTCCGAGCAAAGTTCAAGCTCATGCGTTCACAAGATTCCCTCCCACGCGCTCGAATTGGTGGGTTGGACCGACACCCTACGTATATCGTCCTTAATTACCTAGCTTTCATGGGCGTTGTCCGTATCGAGAGGTAGGTGCCACACCAAATTTGTACATTATTTGGTATTTAAAACACATCACCCCTTCCAACGTACATCATTTTGGGCCGCATGTAGGTGGTGCTGGTTTTGTGGCCCCTCTCATGCGGTTTTTGATGATGGTCCAATCTATGGGCCCGAGCGGTCTATTATATGCCTTTATGACCAACACCAACAGTGGTCGTTTGACCAAGATAGATTCACTGGTTCGTCTTATGGTAGGTCATGGTGACATGCATGTCCGACCAAAGTATGAGTACGTGCACGCGTCCTGCCGAAGAGAAGTGGGGGTGGGTCCAGCACCCTAGCTACGACCTTAGCCTGTAATTATAGATATATCCAAGGGGGCTTTCTGGTTTGCGAGGCAGCTGCCACCAAAGTTGTGCATTGTGTATTTAAACATCACACACTTTATTCCTACATATATTTGGCCACTTCCAGGTGGTTGTTGTCTTCTGGCCCCTCTCACCCGATAATAGATGCGCCCACCGGTGGGCCCGCGTGGTCAAAGTTGTGCATTGGCAATTTGAACATCACACGCCACCCTTTTCATACATATATATTTAGGCCACATGCTGGTGTGGTTGCTTCTGACCCTCTCTCTCATTTTTTGTTGCCAAATGGTGCTATATAAAATAGTAGATGACTCGGATGACGCGCAATGGAGATGGGTGCACTGGCTTAACCGTGTGTGATGCTCGTGCCCTGTAAAATTGCCACGACTTCGCAAGCGCGAGCAAGGGTGAAGGGGGGTAATGTGTACAGGATATTTAGGATGAATAACATGTCTGCGTCTGAAAATTAGGACGAACCATGTGCGTTCAACCAGCTAGCTAGAAATCTCAAAAAAGCTACCCGCCTTGAGCGATGCAAAAATCGGTGCTTATGCGGCTTTTCCTTAGTATCATACACAGTTATTATTTTTGGACCGTGTGCGGTCTTGGTTGCTCCCACCCTGCTTAAATTCCTTTACCCAAATTTTAGTAGCCACGGTATTTCAACCATCGCCCCCACTCCTCCACCACTGACCTCATAGTAAAATTTCAGTAGCCGAGGCATTTGAACCGTCGCCCACCCTCGTCCACCACCATCTCCACCCACTACTGGAATCTGGGTCTTTGCCATCTGCCAGCTCTTTGCCGTCTGCCAGCTGATGGCAAAGAGGCTCTTTGCCGTCTGTCTTCTCAAAGCAGACGGCAAAGAACCAGCTGATGGCAAACAGGGTCTTTGCCATCTGCGAGCTCTTTGCCGTCCGCCAGCAGACGGCAAAGAGTTCTTTGCCATTCGCCAGCAGACGGCAAAGTCCAAAGTGGACCCCACGGGGTACTGCACTGGGTAGGTCACACGGGCCACTTCTTTGCCGTCTGCCCGCAGACGGCAAAGATTTCTTTGCCGTCTGCCAGCAGACGGCAAAGAGGTAAGAGGGGCCCACAGTTTCACGGTGGTGGCCGTCTAACGGTCATCCTCTTTGCCGTCCGCCAGCAGACGGCAAAGAACTCTTTGCCGTCCGCCAGCAGACGGCAAAGAGAAAAAAAAACAGACGGCAATGCGGGGGGTTAATTTGGCCCCCCGCGCGCGCGCCCTCCTCCATCTCTTTCTCCCGCCTCCCCACCCTCTGCCTCCCGCACGCGCGCAGGCCGCCGCCGCCGCCGCCGCCGCCTGTCCCCTCCCGCGCATAGCCGCCGTCCTCCCCTCCTCACTAGGCCTCCTCCGCCCCCGCCTCGTGTACCTCCCTCCCCCCCTCCTCCTCCTCTCCCCCCCTCCTCCCGCCCCCTCCTCCTTCCCGCCTCCCCCTCCCCCTCCTCCTTCCCTCCCTCCCCTTGCCCTCCGCCATCCCCCTCCCTCCCCTCCTCCCCTCCATCCGCGTCCCTTCCCCCTGGCCGCACTCGCCCTTCCCTCCACCGCCCCCCCCTCCTGCCTCCCCCCGCCCGTCCCCCTCTCCCCCTCCCCTCCTCCTCCCGCCTCTCCTCCCCCCCTTCCTCCCTTCCCTCTTCTCCCATCGTCGCCCCCCTCCCCCTCCACCACCGTGGCCCCCTCCCCTCTCCACCACACGGCGCCCCCTCCCCCCTCCACTTGCCGCTGCCCCCCGGTGCTCGCCGGCTCCGCGCCTCCGCCACTGACGCCGCCCGCTCCGCCGCTCTCCCTCTCTCCGGCTCTCCTCTGCGGGCTGCGGCTCTACTGCTCTGCACGCCGGCTCTCTCCGGGCTCCGGCCTCCCTTGCCCTGGTCTCCGCGACTCTGCCTGTCCGCCACGCCGTCTGCCGCAGCAGCCGCAGCCGCACTGAAGAGCCGGATTGGTAAAATGGACAGACTCACTCACTCACAGACAGGATAATATGTGCATGTGCATTGTGCTACACTGACTGCTACTGCCTTGCTGTTGTTGTTAAAATTTTGTAGATTGAACATTTTTTGATCTGCTTGCTATAATGTTAGTATTTGCTACTGCAGTACTGCTTATCGTTGTTGCTACTGACCAAATAATTACTGAGCGAGAAATATTTGCAAAGGTTGATGATGATGCTATTATATATCGCTTTCAAGACTATAGATTTCGCAAAGGAACTTTACCTCGTCGTAGTAGCAAGTTTTCAACTTTGTACAATGTTAATTGTTTCACTTGATGTTTATGTCTTCTCTCATGAAATTTCACCCTGACCCTGACCCCGATACCCTGATCGACACCCTGATCGACCCCGACATACGACATCCTGACATCCCGATCGACACCTACACCCTGACACCACACCCCGACCCTGGCCCGACCCCGACCCCGACGGGGTCATATATTTGTGAATTATGAGTTAGGTGGATTTAAAATGTCAGTGTGGTGTCGTATATTTTTCGATTTTGTCACCTGATTAAGCCCGACGGGGGGGTCGTATATTTTTCGATTTTGTTATGCAAAACATCATATATATTTGTGTTAATCAGGTGGATTTAAAATGTGCAGTTGTTTCGTCGCTGCAAGGGTGTGGTGTTTGACGACCTCCCCGTGCGTTCGACGAGCTCCGCCCCTGCTTTCCTTGGTGAGCACAAATGACATCTCCTCCTCCCCCCTACATTTGCTCTATTCCGGTCTTCGTGCCAATGAAACTAGCTAGCTATAGGTGTCTAATGGGTTGAAGTAAGTGAATTTACTCTTTTTTAACCTTTTGCCTTCATGTTTCTTCAAATTAATATCTAATGCATTGGCCTTGACATACTGCAGGGGCTGGGTACACCCCCGTGGTGTCCGCAGGCCCAACCAGGTCCTTGGTGTGCTTTGCCGGCAGCACTTCCCTGGGTGGGTCACGTTGCCCGGTGAGGGTCAGGTTCCACAGCTAGCACTTAGCTGGGAGCTGTACGAGGCTGCCCCGGCCCCGCCGGGGGAGATGGTCGCCGGTGTCGAGTGCGAGACGGTGGCCGACATTGTGTTCCGTCGGTTCTGGGTAATTTCTCCTTTACAGAATTAAAGATCAACAGTACGTAGTGATTTTACTAATCAGCGTTGTCTTGTTTGACTGCAGACCTTCTACAGGATTTCAGATGGAGAGCAGGAGGCTGCGGCTTCGGTTGTCGAAGTCGAGTGCAAGCGCCTACTTAAGAACTTACGGCACGAGGCTCGGCTCCAGGCCGTTCGAGACTACTACGCCTCGAAGGGTATTAGGAGGGCGAAGAAGAAGTGTCGCGGCAAGTTTCTGACTAAGGAGAAGTACATGCTGGTAATTACCTATTCTTAAGGCCTTGAACTTAGTTCTCTTGATTTGATTCGTAGGCGTAGCGCTGAAATTTCTCTTGACTAACTTAGGTGCCCCCGAGATGGTGTGCGGATAGGATGGACTGTTGGGAGGCGTTGGTGGATGAGTGGTGCTCTCCCAAATGGCTAGTCGAACACCAAAGGGCCAAGGATAAGCGTGCCCAAATGGTTGGTGTGCCACACCATCAAGGGAGCTCCGACCTGTTTGAGTACGGGGGTCACTGGGTATGTGGTTTGCTTCATGATTCATGCAATTTCATTCTACATGATAGCATTTTTCCTTGGATAGCTCAATAATGCTTACTTAGTTAAAAAAATGGCATAACTACCTTGGATAGCTCAATAATGACCTAAACTTAGTTTAGCTCGTTCATTTATGACATAATTAGCTCTAAAATGACATAATATGCTTTAGTTAGCTAAAAAATTGCATAACTACCTTTGATAGCTCAATAATGACGTAAAATAATCTTAGCTTGTTAATTTATGACATAATTAGCTCTAAAATGACATAATAACCTAAGATAGCTCTATAAAATGCCTAAATATGCTTTAGTTAGCTAAAAAAAGGCATAACTACCTTGGATAGCTCAATAATGACATAATTAGCATAGTTTGGTCAAAATGGGCATAATAATCTTGGTTACCTCCAAAATGACCTAAACTTAGCTTTTTTTCCTCAAAAATGACATAATAACCTTACTTAGCTCCAAAATGACCTTATTTACATAGCAATTTCAATCTTCATGCTAGCTTGAGCCCTTGACTAATATTTTGTTCCTCTCTCTCAGTCGCACCACAACAAGAAGCCCGTGCCAAGTCTTCTTCTTCTTTTCTTCTTCTTTTCTTATTCTTCTTCTTTTCTTATTCTTCTTCTTCTTCTTCTTCTTTTCCTCCTCTTAATTGTTTTTATTCGTAAATGGCATAATAACCTTGCTAACCTCATAAATGTCATATACTTAGCTTGTTGTCCTCTAAAATGACACAATAAGCTTAGTAATGTCAAAAATGGCCTAATTAGCCAGGTTAGCTCCAAAATGACCAAGTTTACCTATGTTAGCTCCAATATGATCCATTTAACCTACGTTAGCTCCAAAAAGACCAAGTTTACCTAAGTTAGCTACAATATGATCCATTTTACCCGCGTTAGCTCCAAAATGACCTATTTACCTAAGTTAGCTCTAAATTGACCTACACACTTAGCATTTTTACCTAGCATAGCAAAAAATGACATTTTTACGTAGGTTAGCTCAAAAATGACCAAGTTTACCTAGGTTAGCTTCAATATGATCCATTTAACTTAGCTTAGCTCCAAAATGACCAAGTTTACGTAGGTTAGCTCCAATATGATACATTGAACTTAGCTTATCTCCAAAATGACCTATTTACCTAGCTTAGCTCTAAATTGGCTTTTTTAACTACATTTGTTGGAAACGAAGAAGATAAAGAAGAGGGGGAGGAGAGAAAGAAAGAGAATATAAAATCTTCTTCTTATTTTCCTCTTCTTCTTTTCTTCTTCTTCTTCTTTTCCTCTTCTTCTTCTTCTTCTTCTAACTTTCATCTTTCCCAATTTGCAGATTTGCTTGAGATGAGGAAGCTTGCATTGATGGACTCATATATTCTCCTTGTGCTTCCTTTTTGTTTATGAAAACATGTTTGGGAACTTGTTTGGATGTGTATGTCACTATGGATATGTTGTTGGAAACTTCTTATGTCATATGGATATATGTTGGACTTGTGGAAATATATTGTTGGATATGCTTGTTGTGTATATATGTATTATCTGTGTATATCTATGAATTTCTGTCAAATTGAATGAATTCAATTAAAAACAGGGGATATATAGGCTCTTTGCCGTCTGCTAGCAGACGGCAAAGAGCTTTGCCGTCTGCTAGCAGTCGGCAAAGAGCTTTGCCGACAGCTAGCAGTCGGCAAAGAAGGCCACGTGGCAGCTACCTGTGCAACCTGGGAACACTGGGTTGCCTATTTGGGCATTTTGCCGTCAGCTGGCAGACGGCACAGAGGCTAAGGTCTTTGCCGACTGCTGGCAGACGGCAAAGATTCAAATCCCTTTGCCGACAGCTAGCAGACGGCAAATAAGGCCACGTGGCAGCTTCCCAGTGACTCCTATTTGGGCTCTTTGCCGTCCGCCAGCAGACGGCAAAGACCTTAGCCTCTTTGCCGTCTGCCGGCTGACGGCAAATAAGGCCACGTGGCAGCTTCCCAGTGACTCCTATTTGGGCTCTTTGCCGTCAGCCAGCAGACGGCAAAGACCTTAGCCTCTTTGCCATCTGCCGGCTGACGGCAAAGCACGCCGTTAACCCCTAACGGCTCCCACCTCACCTCACTGCCGTCTACGCTCTTTGCCGTCTGCTGGCCGCAAACGGCTGACGGCATAAACCTTTGTCGTCCGCTTCTCTGAAGCAGACGGCAAAGAAGGCCTTTACCGGCAGGAATTGAGCCGGACTGTTTGCCGACAGCTAGCAGTCGGCAAAGAGCTTTGCCGACCGCCATTCATGCCTTTGCCGTCTGCCATGGCAGACGGCAAAGAAGCTGATTCCTGTAGTGACCCACCGTTACTAAAATTTTCAGTAGCTGCGACATATCCTCAAACACCACCACCCTACACAGTCCACACCCCCACCCCTCCCCCCGCTCAAACCCTATATAGCCGCTGCCACCACCACCATGCCGCCGCCAACCCTTGCCGGTCTGCTCGTGCCTCCTAGCTTAGATAATAAAGTTTAGGTTACCCAATGATTCCCATACCCTCGCCGCCCTGAGTTTTCATACGTCTCTGTCGTATCTATAATTTTTGATGGTTTCATGCCAATATTCTACAACTTTCATATACTTTTGGCAGCTTTTTATATTATTTTTTGGACTAACATATTGATCCAGTGCCTAGTGCCAGTTCCTGTTTGTTGCATGCTTTTTGTTTCGCGGAATATCCATATCAAACGAAGTCCAAACAGGATAAAAATTTACAGAGATTTATTTTTGAATATATGAGATTTTTGGAAAAAAGAATCAATGCGAGACGATGACCGAGGGGCCCACAAGCTCGAGGGGCGCGCCCCCTACCCTGGGCATGCCTAGCAAGCTTGTGGTGCCCTGTAAGCCAGTTGGTGTCCTTCTTTCGCTGCAAGAAAGATAATATTTGGAAGAAAATAGTGTTAAAATTTCAGCTCAATCGGAGTTATGGATCTCCGGGAATTTAAGAGACGATGAAAGGCCAGAAAACAGGAACGCAGAAACAGTAGGAAACAGAGAGATAGATCCAATCTCGGAGGGGCTCCCGGCCCTCCGCCGCCATGGAGGACATGGACCAGAGGGGAAAGCCTCCTCCCATTTAGTGGGAAGGCCAAGGAAGAAGAAGACGGAGGGGGGGTTCTCTCCCCCTCTCTCCCGGTGGCGCTGGAACACTGTCGGGGCCATCATCGTGACGGTGATATACACCAACAACTTCGCCGCCGTCATCACCAACTCTCTCCCCCTCTATGCAGCGGTGTAACCTCTCTTTTACCCACTGTAATCTCTACTTAAACATGGTGCTCAATGCTATATATTATTTCCCAATGATGTATGGCCATCCTATGATGTTTGAGTAGATCCATTTTGTCCTATGGGTTGATTGATGATCGTGATTGGTTTGAGATGTATGTTTTATTATTGGTGCTGTCCTATGGTGCTCTCCGTGTTGCGCAAGCATGAGGGATCCCTGATGTAGGGTTTGCAATATGTTCATGATTCGCTTATGGTGGGTGGCGTGAGTGACAGAAGCACAGACCCGAGTAAGTAGGTTGTTTGCGTATGGGAGTAAAGAGGACTTGATACTTTAATGCTATGGTTGGGTTTTACCTTAATGATCGTTAGTAGTTGCAGATGCTTGCTAGAGTTCCAATCATAAGTGCATATGATCCAAGTAGAGAAAGTATTTTAGCTTATGCCCCTCCCTCATATAGAATTGCAATAATGATTACCGGTCTAGTTATCGATTGCCTAGGGACAATAACTTTCTTGTGACAAAAAGCTCTCTACTAAAACTAACTTAATTGTTTCTTTATCTAGATAGCTCCTATCTTTTATTTATGTGTTCTTTATTATATTGCAAACCTATCCCTTCACACCTACAAAGTACTTCTGGTTTCATACTTGTTCTAGGTAAAGCGAGCGTTAAGCGTGCATAGAGTTGTATCGGTGGTCGATAGAACTTGAGGGAATATTTGTTCTACCTTTAGCTCCTCCTTAGGTTCGACACTATTACTTATCGAGAAAGGCTACAATTGATCCCCTATACTTTTGGGTTATCAAGACCTTTTTCTGGCACTGTTGCCGGGGAACAATAGCGTGGGGTGAATATTCTCGTGTGTGCTTGTTTGCTTTATCACTAAGTAGTTCTTATTTTCTGTTCTAAGTTATTTTATATCTTTAGGTATGGATATGGAACATGAAATACCAAAAAAATTAGGTGTACTTGCTACTCATGGAGATGGGAAACCTCCTAAAACCCTCGATGCTCGTTATGTGGAAAATATTATGCACTACTTTGATAATCCTAAGAAAACCCCATTCTACTTGATAATGGGAGACACGTTGGATCAACATGAATACATTAGGGATTATCGCTTGACTCAAAAAGAGAAACTGTTAGGGATCAAATTGAAATGTTGCATTGGTATGCTTGGAATTTATGCTTGAGATATGATTATACTTGTTGCTCTAGGATGAAGGCTCCACACCTTCCCTTTTCATGTAAATTTAATGATAATGAAACCTTGGCTTCTGATGCTAATGGTATATATGATTACTATGATGTGGAACGAATAGAAGAGTTTGTTGCTTTTAAGGGTGCTTATGAAATTGAATCTTTGTTTGAAAAGTGTGGAAATTTTCATGATGATGTTTACAGACCTTAAAATTATGTTATACTTAAATATTTCTATGATAATTATAAAAATAATGCTGATATTAATGAGTTTATTGAGGAAGTCTCCACTGTCCAAGAAGAGACTAATATTTTGCAGGAAACTATGGAAGAAGATATTGATGACACTGTGAGCTCATTAGATGAAAAAGATGATGAGGAGAGCGAAGAACAAAAGGAGGAAAAGCGGATTAGCTACCCGTGCCCACCTTCTAATGAGAGTAACTCTTCAATTCATACATTGTTTAATTTCCCTTTGTGCTTATCAAAGGACGAATGCTATGATAATTGCTATGATCCCTTGGATTCGTTTGAAATATCCCTTTTTGATGAAATTGATGCTTGTTATGCTTGTGGCCATGATGCCAATATGAATTATGCTTATGGAGTTGAACTTGCTATAGTTCCTTATGTTAAGAATGAAATTGTTGCTATTGCACCCATACATGATAGTCCTATTATCTTTTTGAATTCTCCCAATTACACCATATCGAAGAAGTTTGCGCTTATTAAGGATTATATTCATTGGTTGCATTTTACCATTACACATGATGATTTTGATATGTATAATATGCATGTGATTGCTGCTCCTACTTGCAATTATTATGAGAGAAGAACTACATCTCCACTTCTCTATGTTTCCAATATGATAAAATTGCAAGAAACTATTTATACTCTGCATTGGCCTTTACTTTGTGTGCATGAATTGTTCTTTTATGATATGTCGATGCATAGGAAGAGAGTTAGACTTCGTTGTTGCATGATATATATTGCTTTGTGCTCAATACTAAATTACAAATCATTGTTATTTAAAATTGGCTTTGATATACCTTGGGATCCGGGTGGATCAATTACTTGAGCACTATATGGCTAGCTTAAGGGCCTTAAAGAAAGCGCTGCCAGGGAGACAACCCGGAAGTTTTAGAGAGTATTTTTATTCTGTTGTGTGCTTTTAAAAAGTTTAAAACCAAAAAATATAGAGGGGAACCTAAAACTTTTCAAAAAGAAAAGTGAAAGTAAGAAAGACGAGCACCGTTGAAGTGAGGGAGCTCCATGAACTTTGTTCATGCCCATGGAAACTTTGAAAATCTTGAATTACAAAAACTTTTCAACAAAAATAATTATACCCTTGTACAAATCCATTGCAATATAAAAATAATGTGCCAAGATTTGCCTTTAGGATGATTAGATTGTTTGTTTGGTATGTGCAGTACAAAAACAGAAACTTTGTCTGTGGTGCATGAATTTTCATTTTTTGCTGGAACGTCAAAAGTTTATGAAATTTTTACACAGTAATTCTATGCAAATTGTTTATTTTTCCTAATTTTTAAGAATTTTTGGAGTTAAAAAGTATGGTCAATGTTCAGATTGCTACAGACTATTCTGTTTTTGACAGATTCTGTTTTTGATGCATTGTTTTGTGTGTTTTGATGAATCTATGGATTGTATCGGTGATATAAGACGTGGTGAAGTTAGAGTACAGTAGTTATAATGAAAAAATAAAATATGAATGGGTTTGCAACAGTACTTAAAGTGGTGACTTGCTTTATTATACTAACGGATCTCACGAGGGTTTTGTTAAGTTTTGTGTGATTGAAGTTTTCAAGTTTGGGGTGAGATCATGATGGATGAAGGAATAAGGAGTGGCAAGAGCCTAAGCTTGGGGATGCACAAGGCACCCCAAGGTAATATTCAAGAAATCCCAAGCAACTAAGCTTGGGGATGCCCCGGAAGGCATCCCCTCTTTCTTCTAACGACCATCAGTAATTTTACTCGAAGCTATATTTTTATTCGTCACATGATATGCACAAATTCTTGGAGCATCTTTTATGTTTATTTTTCCTTTTTCTTTTATGCACCATGCTTGTATGAGATAGTCCTTGGTTGATTTATAGAATGCTTCATGCACTTCACTTATATCTTTTGAGTATGGCTTTATAGAATGGTTCATGTGTTTCACTTATATCATTTGAAGCTTGGATTGCCTGTTTCTCTACACATAGAAAACCACCATTTTTAGAATGCTCTTTTGCTTCACTTATATTTGTTAGAGCGTGGTCATATCTTTTGTAGAAATAATTAAACTCTCATGCTTCACTTATATCTATTTAGAGAGTTAATAGGAATTGGTCATTTACATGGTTAGTCATAAAATCCTACATAAAACTTGTAGATCACTGAATATGATATGTTTGATTCCTTGCAATAGTTTTGCGATATAGAGATTATAATATGTGGGAGGTACTAGCGAATGTTTGTGGTTTAGTAAGAATATTGGTTTTAAGTTTTGTGATTCCCGAAGCATGCACGTATAGTCTCTCATTATGCAATGGAATTGGAGCATGATTTATTATTGATTGTCTTCCTTATGAGTGGCGGTCGGGGACGAGCGATGGTATTTTCCTACCAATCTATCCCCCTAGGGGCATGCGTAGTAGTACTTTGCTTCGAGGGCTAATAAACTTTCGCAATAAGTATGTGAGTTCTTTATAACTAATGTGAGTCCATGTATTATACGCACTCTCACCTTTCCGCAATTTGCTAGCCTCTTTGGTACCGTGCATTGCCCTTTCTCACCTCGAGAGTTGGTGCAAACTTCGCCGGTGCATCCAAACCCCATGATATGATACGCTCTATCACACATAAGCCTCATTATATCTTCCTCAAAACAGCCACCATACCTACCTATCATGGCATTTCCATAGCCATTCCGAGATATATTGCCATGT
Source organism: Thinopyrum elongatum (assembly GCA_011799875.1). NCBI lineage: Eukaryota > Viridiplantae > Streptophyta > Magnoliopsida > Poales > Poaceae > Thinopyrum > Thinopyrum elongatum. The sequence goes on from CM022298.1 coordinate 227,104,652, forward strand.
AACTTCCATCATCATCATATACATGACTTGAGAGTTCATTGTCATATTGCTTTGCATGATCGTAAGATAGCTAGCATGATATTTTCATGGCTTGTCCGTTTTTTGATATCTTTGATATGCTAGATCACTGAACATCCTGGTACACCGCCAGAGGCATTCATATAGAGTCATATTTTGTTCTAGTATCGAGTTGTAAGTAAATAAAAGTGTGATGATCATAATTATTATAGCATTGCCCTAGTGAGGATAGGATGATGGAGACTATGATTCCCCCACAAGTCGGGATGAGACTCCGGACGAAAATAAAAAAAATAAAAAAGAGAGAAAAAGAGGCCAAAAAGAGCCCAACAAAAACAAATAAAAAGAAGAAAAAAGAGAAAAAAAGAAAAAATAATAAAATAAAAAAGAGAGAAAAAGAGAGACGAAGGGGCAATGCTACTATCCTTTAACACACTTGTGCTTCACAGTAGCCCCATGCCTTTCATATAGAGAGTCTCCTATGTTGTCACTTCAATATACTAGTGGAAATTTTTCTTTATAGAACTTGGCTTGTATATTCCGATGATGGGCTTCCTCAAATGCCCGAGGTCTTCATGAGCAAGCAAGTTGGATGCACACCCACTTAGTTTTTAGTTTGAGCTTTCATACACTTATAGCTCTTAGTGCATCCTTTGCATGGCAATCCCTACTCCTCGCATTGACATCAATTGATGGGCATCTCCATAGCCCGTTGATTAGCCGCGTCGATGTGAGACTTTCTTCATTTTTGTCTTCTCCATATTATCTCTATCACCATACTCTATTCCACCCATAGTGCTATATCCATGGCTTGCGCTCATATATTGCGTGGGGGTTGAAAAAGCTGAAGCGCATTAAGAAGTATGAACAAATTGCTCGGCTTGTCATTGGGGTTGTGCATGATAAATACTTTGTGTTAAGAAGATGGAGCACGACAAGACTATATGATTTTGTAGGGACAACGTTCTTTAGCATAGATATTTTTAAAGACATGATTATTTGTTGGGATGCCTGAGTATTGATGTCTTTATGACAAATTATAGACTATTGCTTTGAATCACTCGTGTCTTAATATTCATGCCATGATTAGATTATATGATCAAGGTTATGCTAGGTAGCATTCCACATAAAAAATTATCTTTTTTATCATTTACCTACTCGAGGACGAGCAGGCATTAAGCTTGGGGATGCTGATACATCTCCGTCATATCTATATTTTTTTATTGTTTCATGCCAATATTCTACAACTTTCACATACTTTTGGCAACTTTTTATATTATTTTTGGGACTAACATATTGATCCAGTGCCTAGTGCCAGTTCCTGTTTGTTGCATGTTTTTTGTTTCGTAGAATATCCATATCGAACGAAGTACAAATACAATAAAAATTTACGAAGATTTATTTTGGAATATATGTGATTTTTGGAAAAAAGAATCAATGCACGATGCTCGAGGGGCCCAAAAGCTTGAGGGGCGCGCCCCCTACCCTGGGCGCGCCTGGCAGGCTTGTGGGGCCCCTGTAAGGCGGTTGGTGCCCTTCTTTCGCCGCAAGAAAGATAATATGCAGAAGAAAATCTTGTTAAAATTTCAGCCCAATCAGAGTTACGGATCTCCGGGAATTTAAGATACGTGAAAGTCCAGAAAATAGGAACGCAGAAACAGAAAGATAGATCCAATCTCGGAGGGTCTCCCGCCTCTCCTCCGCCATGGAGGCCATGGACTAGTGGGGAAACCCTCCCCCCCCCATCTAGGGTGAGGCCAAGAAAGAAGAAGGAGGGGTATCTCTCCCCATCTCTCCCGGTGGCGCCGGAACGCCCCTGGGGCCATCATCGTGACGGTGATCTACACCAACAACTTCGCCGCCGTCATCACCAACTCTCTTCCCCTCTATGCAGCAGTGTAACCACTCTTTTACCCATTGTAATCTCTACTTAAACATGGTGCTCAATGCTATATATTATTTCCCAATGATGTATGGCTATCCTATGATGTTTGAGTAGATCCGTTTTGTCCTATGGGTTGATTGATGATCGTGATTGGTTTGAGATGTATGTTTTATTATTGGTGCTGTCCTATGGTGCTCTCCGTGTCGCGCAAGCGTGAGGGTTCCCCGATGTAGGGTTTTCGATATGTTCATGATTCGCTTATGGTGGGTGGCGTGAGTGACAGAAGCACAGACCCGAGTAAGTAGGTTGTTTGCGTATGGGAGTAAAGCGGACTTGATACTTTAATGCTATGGTTGGGTTTTACCTTAATGATCTTTAGTAGTTGCGGATGCTTTCTAGAGTTCCAATCATAAGTGCATATGATCCAAGTAGAGAAAGTATGTTAGCTTATGCCTCTCCCTCATATAAAATTGCAATAATGATTACCGGTCTAGTTATCGATTGCCTAGGGACAAATAACTTTCTTGTGACAAAAAGCTCTCTACTAAAACTAACTTAATTGTTTCTTTATCTGAACAGCCCCTATCTTTTATTTACGTGTTATTTATTATCTTGCAAACCTATCCCTTCACACCTACAAAGTACTTCTAGTTTCATACTTGTTCTAGGTAAGGCAAACATTAATCGTGCGTAGAGTTGTATCGGTGGTCGATAGAACTTGAGTGAATATTTGTTCTAACTTTAGCTCCTCGTTGGGTTTGACACTCTTACTTTTTGAGAAAGGCTACAATTTATCCCCTATACTTGTGGGTTATCAAGAAGTTTTTAGATGAGGCCTGTGGTGTCCCTCCCCCCAGATCCACATCCCCTACTCTAGAGAGTCGCAGCCTAAGCCCGACCACATATCCCAGGGAGCCCGATGAGCGTACGGCCAAAAAGAGGTTTATCATGGCCTCTCCGGCGGACGATGATGAGGTGGCCACTGTTCGTGCCAACCTATCGATCCCGAAGGAACACCTCGCCGCGGAAGTCGGCGAGGACGTTGACTATGTTGCCATGCCGAAGGCTTCACGTCAGTGGGTTCTCGTATTACTGTGTCTCGGGAAAGCTGGCTACGACATCAAGCTCATCGACAGCGATGACTTCACGTGGGCATGCCATAGGTTAAGTGGTCCATCCCCATCCCCTCTGGTTCAACCGCCGTCGATCTCTTCGAAAGCCCTGCCACTGATCTCCTCCGCCACGCAGACAAGGATTTGCGTTCCTTGTACGTTGCTACTTGTGAGCTATGTTGGGATTTCAGCGAAGAGGAGAGGAGGATGCAGTACAATAGATATAAGTATTTCCCTCAGTTAAGAACCAAGGTTATCAATCTAGTAGGTGAACCACGCAACACCTCATTAACAACACGTACACACAAAATAACAAATACTTGCACCCAACGCAAACAAGGTGTTGTCAATCCCTCGGCAGTTAATTGCAAAGATCAAATCTCGTAGTGGTAGATAGATAAACAAAAACACAAAATAAAATAAATGAAATAAAATTGCAGCAAGGTATTTTTGGATTTTAATATATGATAAAAATAGACCCGAGGGCCATATTTTTCACTAGAGGCTTCTCTATTGAACATATCATACAGTGGGTAAAGATATTACTATTGGGCAATTGATAGAAAAGCGAATAATGATGACGATATCCAAGGCAATGATCATGTATATAGGCATCATGTCCGAGACAAGTAGACCGACTCCTGCCTGCAACTACTACTATTCCTCCACACATCGACCGCTATCCGACATGCATCTAGAGTATTAAGTTCATAAAGAACGCAGTAACGCCTTAAGCAAGATGACCTGATGTAGACAAAGTAAATCCAACCAATATGAATAAACCCCGTCGTTTTCCCCTTAATGGCAACAACACAAATATGTGTCTTGTCCCCTACTTTGTCACTGGGATATAGAGCATCGCAAGATTGAAACCATTACAAAGCACCTCTCCCATTGCAAGATAAATCAATCTAGTTGGTCAAACCAAACAGATAGATCAGAGAGAAATAGAAAGCTATAATAATCATGCATATAACAATTTAGAAAAGACTCGAATATTTCTCATGAATAATCTGATCATAAACCAACAATTCATCAGATCCCAACAAACACACAGCAAAAAGGATTACATCGAATAGATCTGCAAGAATATCGAGGAGAACATTCTATTGAAGATCAAAGAGAGAGAAGAAGGCATCTAGCTACTAGCTATGGACCCGTAGGTCTGTGGTAAACTACTCACACATCATCGGAAGGGCAGCAAGGTTGATGTTGAGCCCCTTCGTGGTCCATTGGGATCTCATGAGAACAGAAACTTGCGGCGGCGAAAAAAGTATTTCGGGTGGCTCTCTGATGTATGGGGAATATTTGAAAATTTATAGAGGCAGAATTAGGTCAAGAGGTGCCACAAGGAGCCCACAAGCCTGGGGGGCGCGCCTCCCGAGCTTGTCGCTCCCTTGTGGCTCGTCAGGTCTTCTCCCGAACCTTCTAGGGTCCCTTCAGGTCCAGAAAAAACCAGTCCAAAGTTTTTTCTCCGTTTGGACTCTGTTTGATATTGATTTCCTAAAAAGCCAAAAACAAGCAAAAAACAACAATTGACACTGGGCACTAAGTTAATGTGTTAGTTCCAACAAATGACTTATAATCGCGTATAATTGCATAATAAACATCCAAGATTGATACTATAATAGCATGGAACAATAAAAAAATATAGATACGTTGGAGACGTGTCATACATCATCGAGCCAATTTTGTCATTTCTCAAGGACACGTTCTACGGCGGCGGCTTAGGGTCCTCAGCTGCCAAGTCAGATCTCATCGACCACGACCACGAGAAGGGCACCCACTATAGCTCTTCCAAGGTGAAACAACCCATCTGCGACATCAGGGAGCGCACCATGGGTCTGTGCTCTTCCAAGTGGAAGGATCCCGTCCATGACAAGTGAGGCAATATCCTATCAGCAAATCTTAGTTTTTCTAGCTAGCCAACCCATAACCTTTGTTGTAGTAGCTTTTTCCATGCGGTGTTTTAACTATGTCGTGTTTAATTATTTCAGTTATGCAAAAATGTAATGTTCAATAGGGCTATGTGATGTTTAAGTATGAATTACCCACTTCAGTTTCACGAATGGCTATATTTAGTTGTTTGTAGTGAGTAGATGCCTTGTTTATCTGTATTTGGTTGTTAGGTTGGTTGTAGTGAGCATTTGTCTAGTTATCAAGCAGATGCCTTGTTTATCTGTATTTGGTTGTTAAGTTGGTTGAAGTGAGCATTTGTCCAGTTTTCAAGCAGATGCCTTGTTTATCTGTATTTGGTTGTTAGGTTGGTTGCAGTGAGCATTTGTCCAGTTTTCAAGCAGATGCCTTGTTTATCTATATTTGGTTGTTAGGTTGGTTACAGTGAGCATTTGTCCAGTTTTCAAGCAGATGCTTTGTTTATCTGTATTTTCTTATTAGGTTGCTTGTAGTGAGCATTTATCCAGTTTTCAAGCAGATGCCTTGTTTATCTGTATTTGCTTGTTAGGTTGGTTGCAATGAGCATTTGTCCAGTTTTCAAGCAGATGCCTTGTTTATCTGTATTTGCTTGTTAGGTGGGTTGCAGTGAGCCTCTGTCCAGTTTCCAATGGCTATATTTGGTTGTTATAGTGATCATATATGCCTTGTTTATTTTAGTTATTCACAATGTGATGTTCATTATGTGCAAGTCAGAACTATGCAGTTCGATTTCATCAATACCAGTTTGAACGGCTATATTGGTTCCTGTTATGCCTAGTATAGTTAACACATGCCCTTCATTTTAGTTTTACACATTTATCCACTGTGATGTTTAAGCATGAGATACTTTCTATTAATTTTCAACAATACCAGTTTGAATTACAATATTTGGTGGCTGTTAAGCCTGTTGTAGTTAACATTCCCTTCCATTTTTTATCTGCTTTAACAACATGCTGAAACCAACACATTCAAGCTATCATTTGGAGATGATGTTGTTTACCATGGCTATATTTGCTTGATGTTAACCTTGTCGTACTTATCATGCCTTTCCATGTACTTATGCAGGACAATAACAGGAGTGGCCAGCATTTTCCACCGAGGTTAATTTCATCCCTCGGCTTATACTCCCCCCGTTCCATAATGTAGTGCATATAGATCCATGTCTGGACACTTTTTAGCTTCTAATATTGACTTGTTACTAATAGGTACATAGGTCCTCAGCAAAGATCCACGCATCGACCCTTTTTGCATATGGGGCAATGAGATATTCATGAACCAGCATCAAGTGAGGAAACTGATAAGAATCATGGCAATTAAATTATTTGTTTATGCTCTAACCAATAGAACAGTGAGCTGTAGGATGGTAAATACGAACTCTGTAGCCTTCTCTTTTTACTGCCCATAATGAGTTGTTAGACAACAATGTCTGAATCTTTTCCATTTGCAGTGGTTTCCAAAGCTATTTACTCAAGATTACCTCACAAAGTGCATGATTGGTAGACATGCAATGAAGGTTAAAGAATTTCATCGAGACTACAATGAGCATCGAGAAGTCCTCATGAAGACAATGAAGGATGGGCGGGCGACCATCACAAGGGGTTGGCCTAGAGTCATGCGCGCATTAGGCATGGAGGAGGGCATAATATGGGCATTCCGCTTCACCTTCTCCAGCAACCAAAATGTCTTTCGCCTCTCTCTTTACAGTCTTTAGTACAACTGTGGTTCATCACTCTTTACCTGGTGCTTCTGTAGTTCTTCAGTATATTTACCTGTGCATCGAATTATGCATTCGTCCTTGAACCTATATTTGCAATAAACATGGTTCGATATGAAATAAGTGATTGCCTACTTTCAAATTCAAAATCTGTGAATTTTATATGCAGGGATTAAATTAGGGATAAATTATGCTTTGTAGGCCATTACACTGCACATGATTTGCGAAAGCAAAACGTCTATGATAAACATCAAGATCAGACACGTTTCTCTGGTCCACTACGTGTGTGATGAATCTGTACTGCACACACGATCAACCAAGAAAAAATATATGAGATTAACAACAGCAGTGTACACAGTTCCTTCTTATTAAATGTTTGTGGAAGTCACCTTACCACACATGCTTGGCAATTATGAACTGTTTATGATGCCATGCACATCATAAATGTTTTCTCATAGAAGAACGCATGTGATAGGCCTTCATTCGATGCGGGTACGACAAATCAATTGTGTGGGATATATTCAAGCTTCGCATATAGTTTTATAGGGACAACTGTATGTACTCTTACATCGAATCGCATATGGTCGAGGAAAAGTAAATGTGTGTGATAGTCCCCCTATCATACACAATTTACAATCGTGAACTGTTTGTGATGTGGCGCTCATCGTAAACGTTGCACCACAAGATACCGAGTGCGATGGTAATGCGAGCGCAAACAAGTAGCAATGATGGAGCATTTGGGATATTTGGCATATGACGAATAGTTGTCTGAAGACTCACATTTGGGATAGATGCCGGCATCACATACGCTTAGTTCTGCAAAACGTATGCATTCCTGCTCCCTATCCCCGACGGTTTCTGGGTCGTGTGGGAAGGACCCCCCTATCGCACACACAGGCAAGGAGACGGTTTAAAACTCCATCGTGGAAAGGGGTTAAAAACCGTTTGTATAGCAGCTCGCTGTACCAGTGTAAGCTTTACGTTCTAACTCAAGAGGTAAAAGACATGCTTTTCTATAGACCATTTTGTATGGGGTCATACCCGTATGATTTTTATAAGCAGTTCTATAAGCCCATAATGCATCATCAAGTTTCTTAGACCAATTCTTCCTAGATCTATTAATAGTCTTTTGCAAGATTAATTTTATTTCTCTATTACTCAATTCAACTTGCCCACTAGACTGAGGATGATAAGGTGATGCATTTCTATGTTTGGCATCATATTTAGCTAGGAGTTTACAGAATGCACCATGAATAAAATGTGAATCACCATTAGTCATTAAATATCTAGGGACTCCAAACCTTGGAAAGTTAACTTCTGTAAGTATTTTAATAGATGTGTTGTGATTAGCGCTACTAGTTGGAATAGCTTCTACCCACTTAGTAACATAATAAACAACAACTAGAATATGGGTGTATCAATTAAAGGAAGGAAAATGTCCCATATAATCAAAGCCCCAAACATCAAATGGTTCAATAACAAGTGAATAATTCATGGGCATTTCCCGACGTCTACCAATATTACCAATTCTTTGACATTCATCACAAGAAAGGACAAACTTACATGCATCCTTGAAGAGAGTAGGCGAATAAAACTAGATTGTAATACCTTATGTGTAGTTTTGTCTCCAGCATGGTGCCCTCCATATGCCTCGGAATGACACTTTCGTAGAATTTGTTCATGTTCATGCTCAGGTGCACAATGTCTGATAACACCATCTGCTCCTTCATATAAATGTGGGTCATCCCAAAAGTAATGTCTTAAATCAAAGAAGAAGTTTTTCTTTTGTCGATATGTCTAACTAGGTGGTATATATTTAGCAACGATGAAATTAGCATAGTCTGCATACCAAGGATTATTACGGGAAGCATTTATAACAGCTAATTGCTCATCAGGAAAACTATAATCAATAGGCAGCGGGTCATCAAGAACATTTCCATCCTAGACAAATTATCTGCTACAAGATTCTCAGCTCCTTTTCTATCAATAATATGCAAATCAAACTCTTGGAATAAAAGAACCCACATAATCAACCTTGGCTTAACATCTTTCTTTTCCATGAGATATTTAATAGCAGCATGATCAATGTGAATAGTAACTTTAGAATCAACAATATATGGTCTGAATTTATCACATGCAAACACAACTACTAAAAATTGTTTCTCAGTAGTAGCATAATTTCTTTGAGCGCTATCTAAGGTCTTACTAGCAGAGTGAGTAACATTTAGTTTCTTATCAACTCTTTGACCTAGAAGAACACCAATATCATAGTCACTAGCATCACACATAATTTCGAAGGGTAAGTTCCAATCAGGTGGTTTAATAATAGGTGTAGAAATTAAGGATTTCTTAAGTATTTCAAAGGCTTCTACATAATCATCATCAAAAACAAATGGCACATCCTTTTGCAAGAGATTAGTGGGAGGTCTAGAAATTTTAGAGAAGTCTTTAATGAACCTCCTATAAAAACCAGCATGACCAAGGAAACTTCTTATACCTTTGATATCTTTAGGACATGGCATTTTCTCATTTGCATCAACCTTAGCTTTATCCACTTCAATGCCTCTTTCAAAAAATTTATGGCCAAGGACTATACCTTGGTTCACCATGAAGTGTCACTTCTCCCAATTCAAGACAAGATTGGTCTCTTCACATCTCTGCAAAACTCAGTTAAGATTTCTTAAGCAATCATCAAAAGAAGTTCCATAAACGGAAAAATCATCCATGAATACCTCAACAATCTTCTTACAGAAATCAGAGAATATAGCAGTCATACATCTTTGAAAGGTAGCAGGTGCATTACATAAACCAAAAGGCATACGTCTATAAGCATAGGTTCCAAAAGGGAAAGTAAAAGTAGTTTTCTCTTGATCTTCTTGTGATACATGTATTTGAGAAACACCGGAATAACCATCTAAAAAGCAAAAATGTGTATGTTTAGATAACCTTTCTAACATTTGATTAATATAAAAGGCAAGGGGTAGTGATCCTTTCTAGTTCCTTTGTTTAATTTTCTAAAATCAATTACCATCCTATAACCTGTTACAATTCTTTGCGGGTTAATTTCATTTTTATCATTGGGAACAACGGTGATGCCTCCTTTCTTAGGGACACAATGAACATGACTTACCCATCTACTATCAGCTATAGGATAAATTATACCTGCTTCTAGAAGCTTTAATATTTCAGTCCTTACCACATCATTCATTCTAGGATTCAGACGACGTTGGTGATCAACAACAGGTTTAACATCAGGATCCATATTAATCTTGTGTTGAAATAACGTTGGACTAATGCCCTTAAGATCATCCAGAGTATATCCAATCGCATCATGGTGCTTCCTTGGAGTTTTGAGTAATCTCATTTCTTCATGCCCTAAAAGGTTAGCATTCATAATAACAAGATATATCTTCCTTTCATCAAGATAAACATATTTCAACGTATCAGGGAGTTTCTTTAATTCAAACACAGAATCACTCTTAGGCAGGAGAGGATCTCCCAAAGTTTCAACAGGAAAATTATGTTTAAGGATAGGTGCTTGTCTAAAGAATATTTCATCTATTTCGTTTCTTTCATTCATATGCATATCATTTTCATGGTCTAGCAAATATTGTTCTAAAGGATCAGTAAGAGGAACGGCAATAGAAGCAAGACTAATAATTTCATCTTTATGAGGCAATTCTTTATCATGAGATTGTCTACGAAACTTGGAGAAATTAAATTCATGAGATACATCACCGAAATTAACATTAACCATTTCCCTAGTACAATCAATTTTAGTATTAACAATATTCAACAAGGGTCTACCAAATATAATAGGACAAAAATCATCTTGTGGTGATCCAAGAACTAGAAAATCATTAGAGTATTTAATCTTACCACACAAGACTTCAACATCTCAAACAATCCCAAGCGGTGAAATAGTATCTCTGTTTGCACGCTTAATATTGACATCAATATCTTCTATCTCAATAGGTGTAATATCATGCATAACTTCTTGATATAGAGTAAATGGAATAGCACTTACGCTAGCACCCATATCACATAAACCATGATAAGAATGATCTCCAATTTTAATAGAAAGAATAGGCATGCCAACAACAGGTTTGTTTTTATCTAATTTATCATGCTTAGCAATCCTAGTGCTTACTCACCGAAATATATGACATGTCCATCAATATTATCAAGCAAAAGATCTTTGATAATTGCAACATTAGGCTCCACTCTAATTTGTTCAGAGGGTTTAGGTGTTTTAGCATTACTCTTACTAACCATAGTTGTAGCTTTAGCATGTTCCTTAATCCTAATAGGGAAAACATGTTTCTCAATATAAGTAGTGGGCAAAACTGGATCAACATTATAAATGATTGTTTCAGTTCTAGCAATAGTAGGTTCCTTACAAGGTTCTTCAATAGGTGGATGAAATCTAAACCACTTCTCCATAGGGACATCAAGATGAGCAGCAAATGATTCACAGAAGGTAGCTACTATCTTAGAGTCAAGCCCATATTTTGCACTAAACTTATGAAAATCATTTGTTTCCATAAAATATTTAACCCAATCGAACTCAAGGTTTATACCTGACTCATTACCTTTGTTGAATCCTGAGAGTTGCATTTAATTCTTTCCATAAGATCCCATTTGAATTCAATAGTTTTGTTCATAAAGGAACCAGTAGAAGAAGTATCAAGCATTGATTGATCATTCTGAGAAAGCCGAGCATAAAAGTTTTACATAATTATCTCTCTTGAGAGCTCATGATTGGGGAATGTGTGCATCATATATTTTAGCCTCCCCCAAGCTTGAGCGATACTTTCCCCTTCATGAGGCAAAAAAATATATATAATTCTGATCAGGATGAACCAAATGCATAGGATAAAACTTCTGATGAAACCCCAACTTCAACCGGTTCCAGTCCCATGTTCTGATATCATCCAATAGCATATACCATGTCAATGCCTTTCCCCCAAATATAAAGGGAATACTTTCTTCTTAACTCCATCCTCGGATAAACCTGCAAGCTTAAGTAATCCGCAAATCTCATCTATATAGATTAGGTGCATAGTAGGTTTAGTAGGTTGAGGGGCAACTCTTATTGCTTCCGTTCAAGGTGAAGATACCACGAACAAGCCCCTCAAAGGATTATTTTCCATAGTGACAAGTGACAGTAAATTTCAGCACGTAATAAAAATGTTTCCTTACCAAAGGCACTTCACTCCCTGGTAATAGCGCTAGAAATGAGTCTTGATGACCCACCAGTATAGGGGATCAATCGTAGTCCTTTCAATAAGTAAGTGTGTCGAACCCAATGAGGAGCAGAAGGAAATGACAAATGGTTTTTTGCAAGGTATTCTTTGCAAGTATTGAAAATAGCGGTAACAAGTAGTTTGCTAGCATGATAATTCGTAACAAGTAGCAATAGTCACAAAGGTGCAGCAAGGAGTCCCAATCCTCTTTGTAGGAAAGGACAAGCCGGAAAGTTCTCTTATAATAAGCAAAGCGTTCAGGACACATGGGAATTCTCATCTAGTCACGTTCATCATGTTTAGTTGATTTGCGTTCATTACTTTGATAATTTGATGTGTGGTTGGACCAGTGCTAGGGTGTTGTTCTTACTTGAACAAGCAACCCTCTTATGATTACCCCCTCTCGCAAGCATCCGCAAGTACGAAAGAAGAATTAAGATAAATCTAACCATAGCATGAAACATATGGATCTAAATCAGCCCCTTATAGAATAACGCATAAACTAGGGTTTAAGCTTCTGTCAATCTCACAACCCATCATCTACTTATTACTCCTCAATGCCTTTCCCCAGGCCCAAATATGGTGAAGTTTCATGTAGTTGACGTTCACATGACACCACTAAAGGAAGAACAACATACATATCATCAAAATATTGAATGAATACCAACTTCACATGATTACTTATAACAAGACATCTCCCATGTCCTAAAGAAGAAAAGTAACTACTCACAAATCATACTCTTGTTCAAGATCAGAGGTGTATTCAATATTTTTAAGGATCTGAACATATAATCTTCCACTAAATAAACCAACTAGCATCAACTACAAGATGTAATCAACACTACTAGCAACTTACATGTACCAATCTGAGGTTTTGGGACAAAGATTGAATACAAGAGATGAACTAGGGTTTGAGATGAGATGGTGCTGGTAAAGATGTTAATAAAGATTGGTCCTCCCATGATGTGACCCCACAGTTTATAATCGTGCACTAACCATACATGCATCATGCACGTTCACGAATGGTGACTCACGTCAATATCACAACACGTCTCTACGACACAAATACAAACATATATTTTATATTACAAGCCAGGGAAATGAGGACCCATAAAGCATAAGCCATCAAAGTAAATATTATCCGAGTACAAACATAGTTAGACAAGTTTTGCCTTAAGAAGGCTGAGCAAAACAACAACACTAAATCGAAAGGAAAGGCTGCCTGCCTGGGACCTCTGGACTACTTGTGCTTGTCGGTCTCCACGTAGTAGGCACCATCGGGGAAACCTGCAACTGTGGTGCTACCAGCTGTAGTAGCAACCGGGTTGAATGAAAAGGGCAGCAAAGCAACCGCGAGTACTCATCCGAAGTACTCGCAAGACTTACATTAGATCTACACTAGATATGCATCTGTATCAAAGGAAAGGGATGTAGTATATGTGGACTATACTGCAGAAATGCCAGAATAAGGGGGGGGGGAGCTAATCCTATGTGACGCCCCCGACTCAATCGTGCACTAATCATACACGCAAACATGCACAATCAAGCACAGGGACTCACGGGAAGTGTGACACCCCCGGCTTAATCGTGCACTAACCATACACGCAAATGCACATGACCAAGCCTAAGGACTCACTTGAAGATATCACAACACAACTCTAGACACAATTCTAAAATAATACAAGCTTTATAATACAAGCCAGGGGCCTCGAGGGCTCGAATACATAAGCTCACTTACAAGCATCAGCGGAAGCATCAGATATCTGAGTACAGATATAAAAGATAAAACAGATAAGCCTTTAAAAGGCGAGGCAAAAGAAAACACTAAGATCGAAAAGGCGCAGGCCTCCTGCCAGGGACCCTCCGAACCTACTCCTGGTCGTCGACCAGCTCGTAGAAGTATCCACCCTCGGGGTAGTAGTAGCGATTGTCGGCGGGGCAGCTGTCTCAAGGGCTCCGTCATCTGGTTGCATCAAAAGGATATGGGGGAAAAGAAAAGCAAAGCAACCATGAGTACTCATCCGAAGTACTTAGCAAGCAAGGATCTACACTACATATGCAACATTATCAAAGAAGGGCTGTATATGTGGACTGGGCTGCAAAAATGCCAGGATAGAGAGAAGGCCTAGTCCTATCGAAGACTAGCATCTTCAACGGTCTTGCAGCATTAGGAGAGTGTAGATTAGTATAGTATAAAGTAGTAGTATCAATAAGTCTCAACCTCACCCAGAGATCCTTTCTCGAATCCCTGCGAGAAAGCAATCCCAGAGCCATAATATCCAAGTATCAACCTCGGCCAGAGATCCTCTCTCGACTCCCTGCGAGAAAGCAATCCCAGAGCCATACTATCCATTTTTGCTGTATCAATCGTGATACAAATCCGAGCGTCCATTACCGAGGATCTGGCTATGCATAGATTAGTTCTTCCCTGCAAGGGTGCACCAACTTACCCACCATGCTCGCTTAACTTTGGCCGGACACACTTTCTGGGTCATGCCCGGCCTCGGCCAACCGACACACCGCAACCCTACCTAGAGCTCAGTAGAGAGGTCCCCGTCGGTCTACATCCTAAGCGCTTGGGGGTGTTGGGCCATCGCCCCTCGGCCTCCTGGTCATTGCGCACATGGCTCAGATCCAAGCACCACCTCTGTCGTGAATGGCGCCAATCACTCCATGCCGCACTACTGAACTAGACGTCTGACAGAGCTTTCGGCTGATGCTACGATGCAGAGTGCCCATAACTGATCCCACGTGATGGTTAGTGCTATCGGGCCAGAGGCCCGCTCGGATCAAATATCCAAATTGTTAGTACATTGGGGTACGATAACGAGCAGAGACTCACGATTGATGTGACCCCGTCGCTCCGTCTCGAGGACTTGCGGCAAGGGCTAAGAATGCCCAACCACACCTCGTATTCATATCTCGGGCACCCTCCAGGGCAACCCGTCTCCACATCACTCGCGGGTACCCCTCAGGGTTGACCCGCCTTTCCAAGTAATAGCAGTAAAGTCCGAGTATCCGTGTGTCCATAACATCTGAGGAATCCGAGGTATCACCCTCGTTGGATTCCTACTCGATGTATGTGTCAAGGTGAACTCGGAGGAATCACCCTCGATGGGTTCACACTTGAGGTGTTGCATGACAGCGTCGTTATCGGAAGTGATGAAGGAGGAATCACCCTCGAGGACCACGACCGAATAGCTACTCTACAGAGTTAACACCAGAAGTGCTACACGAGGTATCACCCTCGGCACTCGATAGTAACGCTGCAGTGTCGTACAACTAAGGGGGGGTGATGTGCGGTGCCGGGGCCTGGCTGTCGATCACGTTGATCGGGTCATCTGAGAATCCAGCGGGGGCATCTGGGCACAAAGTGGGGTCTCTGGTGGGTCTCTACCCATCCTATACTAAGCAGTTAAGATAAGCAGGTAGGTATCAACAGCAGTTACAAAAACAGGCTATGCATCAGAAGTAGGGTAAACAGTAGCAGCAGCAATTTCTAATGCAAGCATAAGAGAGAAAGAATAGGCGATATAGGCATGCTCAAAAGGGAGGTGCTTGCCTGGTTGCTTGGCGGCAAAGGCAAGGTCGTCAGAGGCGTAGTCGATCTTCGGAGCCGCGCCGGTCTCGGAGGCTACGTCGGTACTGCGGTCTACCAAGAGAGGAGAGGGGGAGGCAACAATTAAATACACAGCAAGCATAAGCAACACAGAGCATGCTATGCTAACATGCAGTGCAGGGTTGCCTAAAGACATGTCTAAACCATATTAGTTATTTTAGGATTTAAGTTGGAATTATTAACCGGTGTATAAGCACTATTCATCTATCAGAAACAGACTAAAAGTTGCAGGTTCACCTCCGTAGAGGGTCCCGACACGAAAACAGATAACACAGTTGGATTCGTCTCATCGTTCTGAGCAACTTTCATGTATGAAGTTTCTCGATCTGAACTACGAATTATTTTATATGAATTTCTAAAGATTTTAGCATTTTCTGGAATTATTTTTATTATTTAAATTGACATTATCCGAAACAGTGCATTCTGACGTCAGCAGAACATCATGATGATGTCAGCAGGTCAACTGACCGGCTGGCCAGGTCAAACCTGACATGTGGGGTCACTGGGACCCACATGTCAGCCTCTGTTAGTATTAAACAGAGTTAAATTTAAACTAACTACTTAATTAGGTGGTGGGCCCTACTAGTCAGTGTCTAATTAGTGTTTTAATTAACTAATTAATTAATTTACAGATTATCTATTTTTTTTAAAGAGTTTTAGCGGTGGGGCCCGCGTGTTAGTGACACGGGTTGCCCAGTCAGCAGCGCTGACTGGTCAACGGACCCCACTGGGGCCCAGTGGCAGTGGCGCTGGGGGCAGGCCCCAGCTAGCCACGTCGGCGCCGGCCGCCGAAGACGCGATGGCGAGCGCCTGACGCGGCAGAGAACTTCGGCGAGCTCGGATTTGGCTTGTGGGGCATTGTTTTGGGCGCGGTTAGGTGCTCTGTAACGGCCACTCGATCCCGCGCACGTCGGTGGCCTCGGTTTGTTGCGGGGAGGGCTACAACATCGACAGCGACCACCGTGGCGGACACCGGAATTGGGCATCGACGGATCCTCGTGCTCAGGGCACGACAAGAGTGGCGGAGGGGCGTGTTGAGCTTCCAGGAGCTCCAGGAGCTCGGTGGTGGTGGTTGCGCAACGCAAAGAGCAACGGAGCGACGACGGTGAGCTGTACGGCGGAGCTCGGCTCAGCCACTCATGGCGGCAACCGCTAGAGTGCGAGAGAAAGCTCGGGAAGGGAGAGAGAAGAGGGTGGCGGCTCACCGAGCGACGCAAGGAGGCCCGTGGCGGATTAGTAGCAGCAGCCGTCGAAGGAGGTCGCCGGAGTGGCCGCGGCGGTCGGAGATGGGGGCGGAGGCGTACGGCAACTGTGGAGGTCCCCGGCTTCGCCTGAGAGTTCCAGGGGAAAAAGGAGAGGCCGGCGAAGCTCCTGGGCAGCACGGCGGTTCGCGGGGTCGTCGGTGGCCGCGGATTTGCCGGACCGCAGTGGTGGCCGTGCTCGGCAGAGAGGGAGAGAGGAAGCGGCGCGCGCGAGGGAGAGGAGGGGAGAAATGCGGCGGCATCCAGGGGGGAAGGGGTGGCGCGGCGTCGTCCTTATCTACCAGGCGGGCGCGGGGCTGCGCGGTGTCGAGCGGGGACGAGGGGGCCAGGCGCGGCGGCTGCGGTGGAGTCGACAGCGCGCGCGCGTGAGCTCTAGGAGGGAGACGAGGTGGGGAGTGGGCTGGGCCGGCTATTTGACTAGAGCCCAGCCACACGGGCCTTTTTCTTTTTTCTTTCTTTTCTTTTCTGTTTACTCTGTTTTCTCTCTTTAGTTGCTATTTTCCAAAATGTACAGCCCCAACTCCAGTTTTGTAAAATAAGTAACTTAGCCCAATATTTACAGTGCAATATTAGTCACTGCTAGAAAATGGTTTGATGCCAAGGTGATTTGATTTGCATTTTATTTAATGTTAAACGGATTAAATATTTCTATTTTCTTGCTGTTAGAGGCACATAATTAATTTAGTATATGTTGATTATAATTTTATAATTGTCTCTGGATTATTTACCATATTATGAACATTTTAGTTTCTGGATTTGAACAACTTTTATTTTCACTTTTAGTTTGAATTTCCATTTGAATTTGAATTGAAAAGAGGTATGATCCAGATGATGTTTAAGCACTGTTGATCATGATGACATGGCATTATCAAAAGGGGATTACTGTAGCTAACCACTGGGGGTGTTACAAATCTCCTCCACTAACAAGAATTCTCGTCCCGAGAATTAAGAGGTAGAAGGGAAAACATCAGGGTATTCAGCACGGAGGTTATCCTCGCGTTCCCAAGTGGCTTCATCTTCAGTATGATTTGACCACTGTACCTTGAGGAACTTGATAACCTTCTGGCGGGTCCGACGTTCAGATTCATCGAGGATGTGGATCGGATGCTCCTTATAAGAAAGATCATCATGCAATTCGAGCATCTCGTGATCCACTGCTCGGTGCGGAGATTCCTTGAAGCAACGACGAAGTTGCGACACATGGAAGACGTCGTGGATATGAGAGAATTGCGGCGGCAACTCCAATTTATATGCCACCTGACCACGTCCTGCAACAATGCGAAAAGGACCAATGTAGCATGGAGCTAACTTTCCCTTGGTTCCGAAATGGTGAGTGCCCTTCATAGGAGTGACACGCAGATAAGCTTGATCACCAGGTTGATAAGTTAAACACCATCGTTTGCGATCATAGTTGCTCTTCTGGCGGTCCTGAGCCGCCTTGAGATTTTCTCGAACGATACGAACTTGCTCTTCGGTGTGTTGAATAATATCCGGACCCACGAGCGGTCATTCCCCAGTTTCTGACCAATTCAGAGGGGTTCGACACTTACGTCCATATAGAACTTCGAAGGGGGCCATTTTCAAGCTGGCTTGATAGCTGTTGTTATAAGAGAACTCGGCATATGGGAGAGATTCTTCCCATTTCTTATTGAAAGAAATAACAGAAGCTCGCAGCATGTCTTCAAGCACTTGATTTACTCGCTCGACTTGGCCTTGGGACTGGGGCTGATAAGCTGAACTCCAGGTAATATGAGTTCCCATAGCTTCTTGGAAACTTTCCCAGAAGTTTGAGGTGAAAAGACCGCCACGGTCCAAACTAATCTCCTTCGGAATGCCGTGGAGTGAAACAATTCTGGAGATATACAACTCTGCTAACTGACTAGTAGTGATAGTCTCTTTGACAGGCAGAAAGTGTGCAACTTTAGAAAGTTGGTCGACGACGACAAGAATAGCATCGTGACCCTTCTCTGACTTGGGAAGGCCAGTAATGAAATCCATTTGAACCTTATCCCATTTCCGTAAAGGAATAGGAAGTGGTTGCAGAATTCCAGCAGGCTTCTGATGTTCTGCTTTAACACGACGACACACATCACATTCAGCTACATATCGAGCAATGTCCTGCTTCATTCTAGACCACCAGTACCTTTGTCGGAGATCACGATACATTTTGGTGCTACCCGGATGAATAGACAACGGTGTATCATGTGCCTCCTTCATGACCTTGTCAATCATGAGCTTGAAGCGAGGTACGACGATGCGGTCTCTGAAATACAAGGTTCCATCTTCACACAGCGAGAAATCCCTGTACTTTTCAAGGTGAAGATGTTTCTTCATCAAATCAATTTCAGCATCTTTAGCTTGCGCATTCTTAACAGCTTTCTCAAGATCTGGTTGTATCAAAAGGTTATTAAGAGAACCCTGTGGAACAATACACAGATTCAGCTTGCACAGTTCTTTAAAAAGACGAGGTTGAGCTTGCCTAACCATGCGGTTGTCGCAATAGGACTTGCAGCTTAAGGCATCAGCCATCACGTTAGCCTTGCCAGGGGTATATGAAATACCCAAATCATAGTCTGTAATGGTCTCCATCCATCTTTGCTGACGGAGGTTTAGAGATGGTTGAGTGAACAAGTACTTCAGACTTTTATGATCCGCGTAGATCTCGCAACGATTACCGAGAAGGTAATGTCGCCACAACTGATATGCATAGATGACAGCAGCTAGTTCTAGATCATGTACTGGATAGTTCTCTTCATGCGGACGCAACTGTCAGGAGCCGTAAGCAATCACTTTACGCTCTTGCATTAGGACACAGCCTAATCCTTCATGGCATGCGTCACAATAAATCACAAAGTCTTTGCGGGAATCTTGAGGAGCAAGTACTGGGGCAGATGTTAGCTTGTCTTTGAGTGTTTGAAAACTTTCCTGACATTTGTCTGTCCACTCAAACTTAACGCCTTTGTGAAGCAGATTAGTCAGGGGCTTGGCAATATTAGAAAAGTTCTCGAGAAATCGACGATAATAGCTTGCAAGGCCGAGAAAACTTCTCACTTGCTTGACATTCTTCGGAGGAGTCCAGTCCAGAATAGCCTGAACTCGTTCCGGGTTAACAGCAATTCCATCCTTGGAAATCACATGACCAAGGTAGGTTACTTCAGAAAGCCAGAATTCACATTTGGAATACTTGGCATAGAGCTGGTGTTCTCGGAGCCTTTCCAGAACAAGACGGAGGTGTTCAGCATGTTCTTCTTCATTCTTTGAATAGACCAGAATATCATCTAGATAGACCACGACGAACTTGTCGAGGTAATCCATGAAGATGTAATTCATCAGACGGGAGAATGTGGCTAGAGCATTTATTAAGCCAAATGACATGATAGTGTACTCATAAGAGCCACAGCGAGTAACAAATGCAGTCTTGGGAATATCCTCTTCACGGACACGGATCTGATGATAACCCAACCTCAAGTCGAGTTTAGAAAACACCGATGACCCAGCAAGTTGATCATACAAATCATTGATCCGAGGAAGCGGATATTTGTTTTGGATTGTGGCTTGGTTAATGGGCCGTAATCCTGAACCAATTGGTTAGTTCCATCCTTCTTCTTAATGAAGAGTGAAGGTGCTCCCCAGGCAGAGTAACTGGGGCGGATAAAACCCTTCTTAAGTGACTTGTCGATTTCTTCCTTAAGTTCAAGTAGGTGGTGCGGAAGCATCTTATAAGGACGCTTCGTAATAGGGGTTGTGCCTGGTTTCAAGTCGATGACAAACTCGACAGCTCTAACAGGGGGTATTCCTGGAAGTTCTTCTGGAAAGACATCTTGAAAATCATGAACAACTGGAACGTTCTTGATGCCTTCAAGAGGTGAGGCGTTCAAAGCATTCAGAGCATAAATCTGAGCTTCGGCGTTCTGAACTGTTCGAGTTGAGTATCTGATGGTTTGGCCGGAAGGGTGTGTGATGCGGACTGATTCAGTGGCACAGTCAATCAAAGCTTTATGAGGCTTCGACCAGTCCATACCCAGAATAATGTCTATGTTGGAGGTGTTGAGAGCAATGAGAGAAATGGGGAACACCAATCCTCCAATCACAATGTGGTTACCGTGGCTTACCATGGCAGTTTCCCAATTAGCCCCGGGTGACTGGATTACTAACGGGGTGGACATCTCCTCGAAAGGTATGTCATGACTTCACGCAAAACTTCGTACATGAAGGAGTGCGACGCTCCAGAATCAAAGAGTATAGAAGCTGGGATTAAATTCACTAGTAGGGTACCCATCACAATTTTGGTGTTCTGTCGAGCTTCTTCGATCTTGACATGGTTGACATGAACAAGCTGCCTAGCAGGTAGTCTGGCATTACGATTCCTGGAATGATGGGTCCGATGGCCCTTCCTATGAACAACAGGAGGACATGATGCATTCTGAGGCTGACCCTGATGACAGTTGAAAGCATGGTGCCCTGGCTATCCACACTTGCGGCATAAACCATCATTACGGAGAGGAGCCACAACATTGGACTGTTCACCCTGAGTCGTTAGCTGTCTCAGCGTCGGAGGCAGACGAGGTGCAACATAAGACGGCCTGGGCATTGGAGCAGGTCGATGATATACATTGTGCGGAATCCACACTCGACGTTTCTGAATAGGCTGACCCGAGGATGAGCCAACATCACGAGTGCGCTTGAGCGACTCCTGGTACTTAGTCAGAGTAGTTTGAACTTGGAAAGATTGGCTGACAAGCGTTGCAAAGTCTGTGCAATCATGGACAACAAGTGCAAGGTTTATATCAGTACGCAGTCCTTCACGGAATTTCTCCTGCTTGCTTGCGTCAGTGTCGACATCATCTTTAGCATAGTGGGATAATTCGAGAAATTTCCTCTGATATTCATTCACAGTCATTGTGCCCTATGTGAGTTTGTGGAATTCCTGCTTCTTCTGGTCCATCAGACCTTGAGGAATGTACCATGCACGAAAAGCTGACTGAAATTCCTGCCAAGTGGTTACAGTTTCAGCAGGCAACATACCCTTGTGGCTTTCCCACCATTGAGCAGCTGATCCCCTCAGGTGATACATCGCATAGGTGACGTAACTGTCAGGGATAACATTGGCCATCTTCATTTGGAAGGCAATGTCACGGAGCCAATCATCAACATCCATTGGATCAGTCAAGCTGCGAAAAGTGGACGGATTGAGGAGCACGAATTCTGGCAGTGTTATTGGGGTAGGCTGTTGATGAGCATTTTGGTTTGGGAACTGAGCCAATATCCCGGTCATAACCTGATGGTTCAGTTCAAACTGCTGCATCATTGCGGCAATATAAGGTGGAGGTGGGGGATCGTCAGCCATCCTGCCAAATCAACAGGGGCAGTTTAGCAAGAAAAACTGCATGTGTAAGAGGCCATTCACAATGTAACATGAGTAATGAACAAGAAGGGCATCAGAAATATGATAGTAGTTGTTAAAGACATACCAATCCATGCACAGAGTTAGATTCAAACGGATAGTACGCGCTCGAAAACGCTCGCAGCTAGACAAACTAGGCGGCGCGCAGGCACGCGGTAAGGAAGTACACAACGAGACATAGCAAAGGCTACATCATGTCGGAGAAACTGTTGGAGCGAGGAATTTGCAAGTGACAACACAGGGTGCCCTCAATAAAAGGATCCTGTAAGCAGAACCTGGCCCACTATCTTGAAGAAAGGAGGGGTAATTTCAAAACTCCGGGTGGATGTGATCACGAGAACCTAATGTTGGAGTTAGTGAAATTTTCACCCGAAAGGACGAGAGATCAGATCCCAGAGTATAGACGAGGAATAAAAGATCCTAATACCACCCAATGGCGACGTGGGCCCGTCAGCCACACAGCCATGTTAGTAAAATAGTTTTTGAAAGACTAGACTCAACTTCGGCCAAGGAGTTGGAAAGGGGAATCCTATAGGCAGTCGGCTCTGATACCAACCTGTGACGCCCCCGGCTTAATCGTGCACTAATCATACACGCAAATGCACACGATCAAGCCTAAGGACTCACTTGAAGATATCACAACACAACTCTAGACACAAATTTAAAATAAAACAAGCTTTATATTACAAGCCAGGGGCCTCGAGAGCTCGAATACATAAGCTCGCTTACAAGCGTCAGCGGAAGCATCAGATATCTGAGTACAGATATAAAAGATAAAACAGATAGGCCTTTAAAAGGCGAGGCAAAAGAAAACACTACGATCGAAAAGGCGCAGGCCTCCTGCCTGGGACCCTCCGAACCTACTCCTGGTTGTCGGCCAGCTCATAGATGTATCCACCCTCGGGGTAGTAGTAGCGATCGTCGGCGGGGCAGCTGCCTCAAGGGCTTCATCATCTGGTTGCATCAAAAGGATATGGGGGAAAAGAAAAGCAAAGCAACCGTGAGTACTCATCCGAAGTACTCAGCAAGCAAGGATCTACACTACATATGCAACATTATCAAAGAAGGGCTGTATATGTGGACTGGGCTGCAGAAATGCCAGAATAGAGAGAAGGCCTAGTCCTATCAAAGACTAGCATCTTCAACGGTCTTGCAGCATTAGAAGAGTGTAGATTAGTACATTATAAAGTAGTAGTATCAATAAGTCTCAACCTCACCCAGAGATCCTTTCTCGACTCCCTACGAGAAAGCAATCCCAAAGCCATAATATCCAAGTATCAACCTCGGCCAAAGATCCTCTCTCGACTCCCTGCGAGAAAGCAATCCTAGAGCCATACTATCCATTTTTGCTGTATCGATCGGGATACAACTTCGAGCGTCCGTTACCAAGGATCTAGCTATGCATAGATTAGTTCTTCCCTGCAGAGGTGCACCAACTTACCCACCACGCTCGCTTAACTCCGGCCGGACACACTTTCTGGGTCATGCCCGGCCTCGGCCAACCGACACACCGCAACCCTACCTAGAGCTCAGCAGTGAGGTCCCCGTCAATCTAC
Organism: Thinopyrum elongatum; assembly: GCA_011799875.1. Classification (NCBI taxonomy): domain Eukaryota; kingdom Viridiplantae; phylum Streptophyta; class Magnoliopsida; order Poales; family Poaceae; genus Thinopyrum; species Thinopyrum elongatum. The sequence continues at coordinate 227,128,403 of CM022298.1, forward strand.
ATCCTAAGCGCTCGGGGGTCTTGGGCCATCGCCCCTCGCCCTCCGGGTTGTTGCGCACATGACTCAGATCCAAGCACCACCTCTGTCGTGAATGGCGCCAATCACTCCATGCCGCACTGCTCAACTGGACGTTTGACAGAGCTTTCGGCTGATGCTACGATCCAAAGTGCCCATTACTGATCCCACATGATTGTTAGTGCTATCGGGCCAGAGGTCCACTTGGATCAAATATCCAAATCGTTAGTACATTGGGGGTGCGGTAACAAGCAGAGACTCATGATCGATGTGACCCCGTCGCTCCGTCTCGAGGACTTGCGGCAAGGGCTAAGAATGCCCGACCACGGCTCGTATTCATATCTCGGGCACCCTCCAGGGCAACTCGTCTCCACATCTCTCGCGGGTACCCCTCAGGGTCGACCCGCCTTTCCAAGAAATAGCAGTAAAGTCCAAGTATCCGTGTGTCCATAACATCTGAGGAATCTGAGGTATCACCCTCGTTGGATTCCTACTCGATGTATGCGTCAAGGTGAACTCGGAGGAATCACCCTCGATGGGTTCACACTTGAGGTGTTGCATGGCAGCGTTGTTATTGGAAGTGATGAAGGAGGAATCACCCTCGAGGACCATGACCGAATAGCTACTCTACAGAGTTAACACCAGAAGTGCTACACGAGGTATCACCCTCGGCACTCGATAGTAACGCTGCAGTGTCGTACAACTAAGGGGGGGGGTGGATGTGAGGTGCCGGGGCCTGGCTGTCGATTAGGTTGATCGGGTCATCTGATAATCCAACGGGGGCATCTGGGGACAAAGTGGGGTTTCTGGTGGGTCTCTACCCAGCCTATACTAAGCAGTTAAGATAAGCAGGTAGGTATCAACAGCAGTTACAAAAACATGCTATGCATCAGAAATAGGGTAAACAGTAGCAGCAGCAATTTCTAATGCAAGCATAAGAGAGAAAGAATAGGCGACATAGGCATGCTCAAAAGGGGGGGTGCTTTCCTGGTTGCTTGGCGGCAAAGGCAAGGTCGTCAGAGGCGTAGTCAATCTTCGGAGCTACGCCGGTCTCGGAGGCTACGTCGGTACCGGGGTCTACTGAGAGAGGAGACGGGGAGGAAACAATTAAATACACAGCAAACATAAGCAACACAGAGCATGCTATGCTAACGTGCAGTGCATGGTTGCCTAAAGACATGTCTAAACTATATTAGTTATTTTAGGATTTAAGTTGGAATTATTAACCGGTGTATAAGCACTATTCATCTATCAGAAACAGACTAAAAGTTGTGGGTTCACCTCCGTAGAGGGTCCCGACACAAAAACAGATGGCACGGTTGGATTCGTCTCGTCGTTCTGAGCAACTTTCATGTATAAAGTTTTTCGATCTGAGCTACGGATTATTTTATATGAATTTCTAAAGATTTTAGCATTTTCTAGAATTATTTTTATTATTTAAATTGACATTATCCAAAACAGTGCATTGTGACGTCAGCAGAATGTCATGATGATGTCAGCAGGTCAACTGACCGGCTGGCCAGGTCAAACCTGACATGTGTGGTCACTGGGACCCACATGTCAGCCTCTGTTAGTATTAAACGGAGTTAAATTTAAACTAACTACTTAATTAGGTGGTGGGCCCTACTAGTCATTGTCTAATTAGTGTTTTAATTAACTAATTAATTAATTTACATATTATCTATTTATTTATTTTAAAGAGTTTTAGCGGTGGGGCCCACATGTCAGTGACACGGGTTGCCCAGTCAGCAGCGCTGACTGGTCAACGGACCCCACTGGGGCCCAGTGGCAGTGGCGCTGGGGGCGGGCCCCAGCTGGCCACGTCGGTGCCGGCCGTCGGAGACGCGCCGGCGAGCGCCTGACGCGGCAGAGAACTCCGGCGAGCTCGGATTTGGCTTGTGGGGCATTGTTTCGGGCGCGGTTAGGTGCTCTGTAACGGCCACTCGATCCCACGCACGTCGGTGGCCTCGGTTTGTCGCGGAGAGGGCTACAACGTCGACAGCGACCACCATGGCAGACGCCGGAATCGGGCATCGATGGATCCTCGCGCTCAGGGCACGGCAAGAGTGGCGGAGGGGCGCGTTGAGCTTCCAGGAGCTCCAGGAGCTCGGTGGTGGTGTTTGCGCAGCGCAAAGAGCAACGGAGCAACGGCGGTGAGCTCTATGGCGGAGCTTGTCTCGGCCATTCATGGCTGCAACCACTAGAGTGCGAGAGGAGGCTCGGGAAGGGAGACAGAAGAGGGTGGCGGCTCACTGAGCGGCGCAAGGAGGCCTGTGGAGGATTAGTAGCAGCAGCCGTCGAAGGAGGTCGCCGGAGTGGCCGCGGCGGTCGGAGATGGGGGCGGAGGCATACGGTAGCTGTGGAGGTCCCCGGCTTTGCCTGAGAGTTCCAGGGGAAGAAGGAGAGGCCGGCGAAGCTCCTGGGCAGCACGGCGGTTCGCGGGGTAGTCGGTGGTCGTGGATTTGCCAGACCGCGGTGGTGGCCGTGCTCGGTAGAGAGGGAGAGAGGAAGCAGCGTGCGCGAGGGAGAGGAGGGGAGAAATGAGGCGGCGTCCAGGGGGGAAGGGGTGGCGCGGCGTCGTCCTTATCTACCAGGCGGGCGCAGGGCTGCGCGGTGTCGAGCGGGGACGAGGGGGCCAAGCGCGGCGGCTGCGGTGGAGTCGACAGCGCGCGCGCGTGAGCAGTAGGAGGGAGACGAGGTGGGGAGTGGGCTGGGCCGGCTGTTTGACTATAGCCCAGCCACATGGGCCTTTTTACTTTTTCTTTCTTTTCTTTTCTGTTTACTCTGTTTTCTCTTTTTAGTTGCTGTTTTCCAAAATGTACAGCCCCAACTCCATTTTTGTAAAATAAGTAACTTAGCCCAATATTTACAGTGCAATATTAGTCACTGCTAGAAAATGGTTTGATGCCAAGGTGATTTCATTTGCATTTTATTTAATGTTAAATGGATTAAATATTTCTATTTTCTTGCTATTAGAGGCACATAATTAATTTAATATATGTTGAACATAAATTGTCTCTGGATTATTTACAATATTATGAACATTTTAGTTTCTGGATTTGAACAACTTTTATTTTCACTTTTAGTTTGAATTTCCATTTGAATTTGAATTGAAAAGAGGTATGATCTAGATGATGTTTAAGCACTGTTGATCATGATGACATGGCATTATCAAAAGGGGATTACTGTAGCTAACCACTGGGGGTGTTACAGGAAGATATCACAACACAACTCTAAGACAAATAAACGGAGATCCACAATATTAAGACCAGGGATCACGAGGATCCAAAAACATAAGTCAGACATACGAATATTATCTGAGTACAGACATAGTTAGACAAGGTTTTCCTTAAGAAGGCTAGCACAAACAACGACTCTAGATCGAAAGGCGAAGGCCTCCTGCCTGGGAGCCTCCGATCCTACTCCTGGTCGGCTGGCTCGATCCAGTAGTAAGTACCGTCTAGACCCATCTGGTAGTAAGCTCCTGCTAGGACATCTGGCTCCTGGGCTCCATCGTTTGAGGTACCATCAAATGGGGTATGGGGGAAAAAGAAGTAACAAAGCAACCGTGAGTACTCATCCGAAGTACTCAGCAAGCAAGGATCTACACTACATATGAACATTATCAAAGGGGAAAGGCTGTATATGTGGACTGGGCTGCAGAAATGCCAGAATAGAGAGAAGGCCTAGTCCTATCAAAGACTAGGATCCTCAAACATCTTCACGAAGCCACCATCTTGCAGCAATAGAAGAGAGTAGAATAGCATTTTATTAAGCAAACATGTTGAAGTAAAGCCTAGAGATCCTTCCTCGACTCCCTGCGAGAAAGCGATCCCGAAGCTTCAATTAAGTAACAAGTATCCAGTTCAAGTAGTAGATCGGGATACACACACTGAGCGGCCTTTACCGTAGGACCGGCTATCGATAGATTATTCTTCCCTGCAGGGGTGCACTACTGTTACCCAACACGCTCGATCAACTATGGCCGGACACACTTGCTGGGTAATGGCCGGCCTCGAAAGATCAACACGAAGCAGCGCCCTACCTAGGCTCAGCAGAGAGGTCAGCACGCCGGACTAACCTATGCACCCAGGGGTCTTGGGCCATTGCCCCGGGCACCCTGCGCGTTGCGTGACTGGCCGGGGTGCAGGCGCGACACTGAACTCGTCAGTGAAGTATCCAGCCCATTCCCGACAATTAGCCCGCACGGTGAACTGTGACGTCTGATGACCTTTCGGGAGAAACATACAACGCAGAGGAGCCCATAGACCATTATCCCGCGTGGTGGTAGTGCGTATAGGGCACGTCGACCCACTCAGATCAAATACCCAAATCCGATAGGCTCATTTAGTAACACACGGAGACAATCAGATTTTCTGAAGCTCGGCCACACCATCACACTCGGGCGCCCTCCCGGGCAAGCCCGACATCATAGATCTCCTTGCGGGTACCCCTCAGGGTCGACCCGCCTGTGACAAAGGTCAAAGTAACCGTGTGGTCATAACATCAAGGGGGAAACCCGAGGAATCACCCTCGGAGGATTCCACCTGATGAAATCATCAAGGTGAACGTAGGAGGCATCACCCTCGAGGTTCACACTTGAGGGGGTTGCACGACAGAGTCGTATCAGAAGTGGTGAAGGAGGAATCACCCTCGATAACCATGACCGAACAGCTACACTGCAGAGTATTCATCAGGAGTGCGTTACGAGGTATCACCCTCGGCACTCGATAGTAACTATGCAGAGTCGTATAACTAAGGGGAGGGGTGAGGTGATGTGTCGGTCTCTGGTCGTCGATCACGTTGATCAAGAAGTCAATGATGAAGCAGAGGCAACAAGGGTAAAGTGATAGGGGTCACTGACTGTTCATTACCAACCTATCCTAAGCAGTTGAAAAAGGCATGTAAGGTATCAATAAGAAGGTTACAAAAGCAGGCTATGCATCAGAATAGGAGCAAACAGTAACAGTAGTAGAATCTAATGCAAGCTGGAGAAAATTGAATGGGCGATATCGGGATGCTCAAGGGGGGGGGGGGCTTGCCTGGTTGCTCTGGCAAGGAGGAAGGGTCGTCAGAAGGCTGCTCGTCCGGAGCGTAGTCGTACTCTGCTGCGTCGGCGTCGGTCTCGGCGTCTATCGAGAGAGAAGGAGGGGGAAGAAACAGTAAATTCACGGCAAAAATGCAAACAATATGCATGACATGTCTAAATGATATGCATGACATGTCCTAACTAAAGGATTTAGTTAAATTAGGAATTTATTCAGATTTATTTTATTAAAGTTGAGCACTATTCATTTATCGAAATCAGTCTAAAAGTTCCATGTTCAGGTAGCTAGGGGCATCTGACAGATGAACAGACCACTTATTCGGATTCGTCTCGAAATTCTGAGCAACTTTCATGTACAAAGTATTATCATCCGAGCTACAGTTATTTTATATGATTCTCTAAAGTTTTAATCATTTCTGAAGTTTTTGGTTTTATTTTAATTCGGGTTGACCAAGTCAATTTGACTAGTCAAATAGGAAGGGGGGTGGCGCACATGTCATTTTCTACTAGGCTAACTAATTTAATAACTAGTCTAATTGAACCCCATGGGACTATTTAGCATAGATTAAATTAGTCCCTAATTAGTCCACAAAGTCCTAAACTAATCCTAGCTAAATAGCCTAAACTAACGAGGCCGGCCACACACTTAACACACGCACACACTGCACGCACACACCACACACACTCTCGGCCATGGCCTTAGCCGGCCATGGCCATTAGCAGCAGCAGTAGCTAGGGGCAGCAGGCAGCACTAGCAAAGAAGCAGCTGCGCAACAAGCAAGAGCAGCAGCAGTGCAAGAGCAGCGGCGACAGCAAGAGCAGCAGGAAGCAAAAGCAGTAGCGGCAGTGGCGCTATAGGCAGAAGCAGTAGCAGGCGAGCAGCGAAAGCAGAGTAGCAGCAACGGGCGCGCGTGAGGCGCAGCGAGGAGAGGTTGTGGGCGGCTGCGGGCGACGGCAGGTGCGGTGGGGGCGCGGTAGAGCAGCGGCAACAGGTCAACATGGCAGCGGCAGCAACGGCAGCCACACGCACGCACATACACATACGCGTACGCATGAGCTCGGGTGATCTCGGGGACGGCAAACGGCGACGAATCGAGGCGAAGTAAAGGGGGATCCGGAGGAGAAGCTCACCACGGAGCCGGGGACGTGGTCGGGGAGGCTGGGGACGGACCAGAGCGGCGATGAACGACGACGATGTACTCGACGGAAATGAGCTCGATGGCGAGCGTACGGGCCGCCCCGGCTTGATTCGATGCTCGGGGTAGATGCAGCCGACCACGACGGTTCTACTGGAGGTCTTCCCAGGCGGTGAGGCACACATTGGCCGCGACAACAGTGGCGAGGCGCACGGTCACCGTGCGAGCTTCCGAGCACAAAATCGATCCAAAGAGGAGGGGGGCAAAGGGGGATCAAGGGGGAACTGGACGAGAGGGGTCTAGGGTTTTCGGTGGACTCCTTTATAGGTAAAGGGGGGGCACGGATGGCCGCCACACACGCCAAGGTGCGGCCATGGCCGTGGATGTCTGCCATGCCTCTGTTCAGTGAACAGAGGTAGAACGAGAGGGGGAGTTGGGCTGGCCTAGCTCCTGTTGCTAAATGGGCCAAAGTGCACAGTGCCATATCAAATCTTCTTATTCTACTACTGCTTTGCATTTCTCCTATGTTTCTATTTTAAGTTCGAACCAAATGAATTTTGTTGTAGATGAAATTTGTCACATAAATACTAGGCATTATTTTGAGCATACCCACAAAGTTGGGAGGCAACTAGAGTTAAATAAGTAATTGTTTATTCTGAGAAGGTCATTTTCTTTGCTGCTCTACCATTTATTATTTTACTTGGAATTTATTTGTGAGTCAAATGGAGTTAGTTTCAACATGACAATTGATCAGAGGGAATTATAGAATAATTTGAACATTTTTGTTTTGTTGTTGGAATAAATATTATTTTTACTTTATTTTAAAATTTGAATTCGGTTTGGATCAGAGTGAGGTTAAGCAAATTAATTGTGATGACATGGCACCATCAGTGTGTGATTACTGTTGCTTGACTACCGGGGTGTTACATCCTATCAAAGACTACCATCATCTTGCAGCAGTGGAAGAGAGGAGCTTAAATGGTAACATCATGTAACAACGTATAGCAATAAACCTACCCAGAGATCCTCTCCTCGTCTCCCTGAGAGAAAGCAGTCACCGGGTGTATCTATCTCTCATTTGGGTGTGTTTTAGTAAGTATCCGGTTTTAGTTGTAAGAGGTCAGGATACAACCCCAAGTCATCATGTTACTGTGGACACGATTATTCGAATAGATTACTTCCCTGCAGTGGTGCACCACATTACCTGATACGCTGGATTACCTCTAGCCGGGCACACTTTTCCAGGTAATGCCCAACCTCGGATAATCAACATGCCGTAGTCCTACCTAGGCTCTCCAGAGAGGTCAACACGCTAGTCTAAATCTTAAGCGCGAAGGGGTCATGGGCCAATCGCCCTAAGCACTCCTGCATGTTGCGTGACTGGACGGGGACCAAGCCCATCTCTTCATCAGGCCTGCTGCTCACCCCAATAATCAGCCCGCCTCTCTAAACTGTGACATCTGGGTACCTTTCGGAAGAAATCACGACGCTGAGGGCCCCATAAACCATTATCATGTGTGGCGGTTAGTGCGTATATGCTAATGGCAGTCTCAGATCAAATACCCAATCTTGTTAAGCGTGGTATTATGAAATAACCATGGACACGGACCAGGGACCAGGCCCACCTCTCACCTAGGTGGTCTGTACCTACTGTGTCGTTCTGCCACAAAGATTCACTCGGGGGCATCGGGAAAAATGTCCTTTCAGCCCCTAGTCCATGAATCGCTTGCGGTGCTCTCTGAGCCGACCCGACTTTAATCATATCACGTATCATGTATCATGTATAGTGTATATAATATACCTGTGATCATCGCTCGAAGGGTTCATGGCCCGATAATATAGGATGGCACACGGACAAGGGGGTAGGGCCACTGATGAAATTCTAGCATATCTATACTAAGCATATAGGATAAAGGGTAAGGTATCAACAACAGTTATCAACAACGGGCTATGCATCAGAAATAGGAGCTACCGATAAAGCAACGACTGAACCGACTCTCTAATGCAAGAAGTAGATGGAAAGAATAGGCAATATCTGAATGATCAAGGGGGTTTTGCTTGCCTGGAAGCTCTGCCAAGAAGGAAGTGTCATCGTCGACATAGTCGTACTCGGAGTCAGCGACAGTCTCGGGGTCCACCGAAAGAATAGAGGAGAGGGGGTAAACAGATAAATAACGGAGCAATCAAATGCAACACAATGTATGTCATGGAAAAATGTGGTGTTTGTGTGACCTAATGCAATACTAAGCATTTTAAAAGAAAGAGGGGAAATATCTAGTAATATTTTCCCAGCTCCAGGTAATTTTCGGCATATTGTTCCAGGGGAAAATTTTCAAGGTTCACTATGTTAGAGGGGTGTGGCAGGTATATTTATGGCATATTCGGATTCGTTATATTTTTCTGATCATTTTTCATATATAAATTATTTTCATTTGACTTATAGAGTATTTTATATGATTTTTCAATGTTTAAATGAATTTTTGGATTTTTTGTATTATTTTATTTCAAAAAATTTAAATGGATAAATTGTTGTGGGTACACGGAAGTGTACCCAGTAGTTTGCACATGTGGCCGACATGTGGGCCCGTCAACTGCCCAGTCAGTAGTTGACTGGTCAAAGGTTGACTGGGGTCCACCTGTCGGTGACTAGACTTAATTAGACTTAATTAGTGTGGGGGCCACTCTCCTTGGCTAGTATCTAACCTAATCTATAATTAGCACCAAATTAAACTAAATGAATCCTAACTAGATAAGGCCGGCCCGACTTGACAGGGGCATAGCCGGCCACTCTGGCTGGCCAGAAGCACGGACGGACAGGAGGGTGCCGGCGGCCTCGGCCAGCGTCAACAGCAGCAGCGGGTAGTGGCAGCCGGGCGAGCGTGGCAGCGGGCGAGCACGGCAGCGAGCGGGTGATACGTCTCCGACGTATCTATAATTTATTTAGTATTCATGCCATGTTTACGATAGTTTTATATGGTTTGGTGCATTTTTTATATAACTTTTATATGATTTTCATGGACTAACATATTGACCTAGTGCCAAGTGCCAGTTGCTATTTTCTTCTTGTTTTTGGTTTTCAAGAGAATCCATATCAAATGAAGTCCAAATGCAACAAAACTTTTTGAAGATTTTTTCTGGAAGGAAAGGGACCCAGGAAGCTTCGGGGAGTACCAGAAGACCCATAGGGGCCCCACAAGGCGCTAGGGCACGCTCGGGGGGTGGCTGCGCCCTAGTACCTTGTTGGCCCCCTGTGGCACCTCTTTGCGTGATTCCAATGCTAAAAATTCATATAAATTCGGAAACCCCCGAAAGTTAACCTAGAACTTCCGCTCTGCCGCCGCAAGCCTCTGTTCTGAAGAGATCCCATTTAGAGCCCTGTTCCGGCACCTTGCGGGAGGGGGAAATCATCACCGGAGGCCATCTTCATCATCCCGACGGCCACCATGACGAGGAGGGAGTAGTTCACCCTCGGGGCTAAGGGTATGTACCAGTAGCTATGTGTTTGATCTCTCTTTCTCGTGTTCTTGATTTGTCACGATCTTGATGTACCGCAAGCTTTGTTAATATAGTTGGATCATATGGTATTTCTCCCGCTCTATCTTGTTGTGATGAATTGAGTTTTTACCTTTGAGGTTTTCACTATTATCGGATTGAATACTTTTTGGATTTGAGAACAGTTCATGTATGTCTTGCATGTGGATACCCGTGGTGACAATGGGGTGTTCTATCGATTCACTTGATATATGTTTTGGCAATCAACTTGCGGATTCCTGTGTTGACATTGGGGTAATCTAGGCATAGAGGTTGATGCACGTTTTCGTCCTACTTTCTCTGATAGAAATCTTGGGGCACTCTTTGAAGTTCTTTGTGTCGGATTCAATATTATGAATCTGAAGTTGTTTGATGCATATCGGATAATAAACTCACGGATACTTGTGGTGACATTGAAGTATCTAGGTGACATTAGAGTTGGTTGATGCGTATCATATGGTGTTGTTTTAGTACGAACTCTAGGGCTGTTTGTGACACTTATATGAATGTCTCAATAGATTGATCAGAAAAGATAACTTTGAGGTGGTTTCGTACCCTACAACAATTTCATCTTATGTTCTTTGCTAGATAAGAACTTTGGAGTCATTCTTTGTCGCATGTTGAGGGATTGTTATAAGATTCAATTATGTTAGCATTGTTGAGAGACTGCACTAGTGAAAGTATGAACCCTAGGCCTTGTTTCTAAGCATTGCAATAATCACTTGCTACCTTGCTATTTTTATATTTTCGGATTACAAAAACCTATATCTACTATCCATACTACACTTGTATCACCATCTCTTCGCCGAACTAATGCACCTATACAATTTACCATTGTATTTGGTGTGTTGGGGACACAAGAGATTTCTTGTATTTGATTGCAGGGTTATTTGAGAGAAACCATCTTCATCCTAAGTCTCCCATGGATTGATAAGCCTTAGGTCATCCACTTGAGGGAAAATTGCTACTGTCCTACAAAACTCTGCGCTTGGAGGCCCAACACGAGTCTACAAGAATAAGTTCTGTAGTAGACATCAGCGGGCGCGGGGGCGGCCCTGGCAGCAGCTACGCGCAGTAGGAGGAGGAGGAGCAGGCAGCAGCGGGCACGGGGTGCACGGGCGAGTAGCGCATGGCAGGAGGAGTGCTACTTGTGAGCTGCGTTGTGATTTCCTTGAAGAGGAGAGGATGATGCAGTACGATAGAAATAAGTATTTCCCTCAGTTAAGAACCAAGCTTATCGATCTAGTAGGAGAACCACGCAGAACCTCATTAACAGTACCTGCACACACAAAATCAAATACTTGCACCCAACGCGATCAAGGGGGTTGTCAATCCCCTCGGCGATTATTTGCAAGGACCAAATCTTGTAGTGGTAGATAGATTAAATAAAACAAATAATAAAATAACGGTAAATACATTGCAGCAATGTATTTTTGGATTTTTTATATGATAAAAGTAGACCCGCAGCCATAGTTTTCACTAGAGGCTTCTCTCTCGAACAAAAAGCATACAGTAGCTAAACAAATTACTCTTGGGCAATTGATAGAAAAGCGCATAGTTATGATGATATTCAAGGCAATTATCATGTATATATGCATCACGTCCGAGACAAGTAGATCGACTCCTGCCTGCATCTACTACTATTACTCCACCCATCGACCGCTATCCAACATGCATCTAGGGTATTAAGTCATAAAAACAGCGTAACGCCTTAAGCAAGATGCCATGATGTAGAGAAAGTAAATCCAATCAATATGAATAAACCCCATCGTTTTACCCTTAATGGAAACAATACAAATATGTGTCCTTTCCCCTCGTTTATCACTGGGATGGAGTACCGCAAGATTGAACCCATCATAAAGAACCTCTCGCATTACAAGATAAATCAATCTAGTTGGCCAAACCAAACGAATAAACCAAAGAGAAATACAAAGCTATAACAATCATGCATAAAGGAGTTCAGAGAAGACTCAAATAATATTCATGAATAATCTGATCATAAACCCACAATTCATCGGATCCCAACAAACACACCTCAAAAGAAGATTACATCGAATAGATCTCCAAGAACATTGAGGAGAACATTGTATTGAAGATCAAAGAGAGAGACCAAGCCATTTAGCTACTAGCTATGGACCTGTAGGTCTATGGTAAACTACTCACACATCATCGGAAGGGCAGCAAGGTTGATGTAGAAGCCCTCCATGATCGATTCCCCCTCTGACAGAGTACCGGAAAAGGCCTCAAGATGGGACCACGAAAGAATAGAAACTTGTGGCGGTGGGAAAAGTATTTTGGGTGGCTCTCTAACATATTAGGAATATTTGAGAATTTATAGAGGTGGAATTAGGTCAAGATGTGCCACGAGGGGCCCACAAACCTGGGGGGCGGCCCCCGGGCCGCGCCATGCTGGATTGTTGCTCCCTCGTGGCTCGTCTGGTCTTCTCCGGAACCTTCTAGGGTCTCTCTGGGTCCAGAAAAAATCATCAAAAAGTTTCATCGCGTTTAGACTCCGTATTGTTCTGATTTTCTGAAAAGCCAAAAACAAGGAAAAAACTTCAGCTGGCACTTGGCACTAGGTTAATAGCTTAGCCCCAAAAAATGATATGTAATTGCATATAGTTGCATATAAAACATTCAAGATTGATTCTATAAGAGCATGGAATAATAAAAAATTATAGATACGTTGGAGACATATCAAGGAGTAGCAGGTAGAAGCAGGCTCAGGCGGCATGGGTGAGGCACGCCGGTGCGAGGCCAGGGCACGGCCCGGGGCGGCCGTGGGTGTGAGGCAGGGTGCGCAGGCGCACCCAGGAGCTCGCGAATGCGAAGCTCCGGGCATGGCAGTGGAGTGACGATCTGCGGCGACAGAAGCGAGGTGGAAAGGTGGGGGATCGAGAGAGGAGCTCACTGGGAGGTGGTTGGCGTGCCCGGGGAGGCCGGGCCGGACGAAAGAGGTGGGGTGATGCGACGGGACGGTGGCGGCCGAGGCGGAGGGACGCGCCCTATCCGGTGATGGCGTGGTCTTGGGCTCGCACGGCAGGGTGGGCACGGCGTGCAACGGTGCGATGGAGTTCCTCGAAACCATGGCGGGGCACGGGGACGACGGTGGCCGCGACATCGACGACAGGCGTGATGAAGCTGGCTTCGGTTCTCCTTCTAGAAAAAGAACGAGGGGAAAAAGTGGTTGCTCTGGGGGTCTAGGGTTTGCGTCATGATAGAGAGCAGCTGGGCGAGGCTTTATCCGCATTAGGGAGCCACGTGCTGGCCGGCACGCGTCCATCCGTGGCCATGGAGGCCGGATGCACACCACGGTCTCCTGTGAACAGGAGGAAGGGGGAGGCACGGCTGGGCCGGGCCGGATGTGCACTATGCACTCATGGCCCAGACGCATAGTGTCTATTTTTCCTTTTGTTTGTTTTCTTTTCTATTTTATTCTTCTCTGTTTTGCATTTTGAATTATGACGATATCCAAGGCAATGATCATGTATATAGGCATCACATTCAAGATTAGTAGACCGACTCCTGCCTGCATCTACTACTATTACTCCACACATCGACCGCTATCCAGCATGCATCTGATGTATTAAGTTCATGGAGAAACGGAGTAATGCAATAAGAACAATGACATGATGTAGACAAGATCTATTCATATAGGAATAGACCCCATATTTTTATCCTTAATAGCAAAGATACATGCGTGCCTCGCTACCCCTTCCATCACTGGGTGAGGACACCGCAAGATCAAACCCATCACAAAGCACCTCTTCCCATTGCAAGAAAAATCAATCTAGTTGGCCAAACCAAACCAAAGTTTCGGAGAAGAAATATGAGGCTATAACAATCATGCATATAAGAGATCACAAAAGACTAAAATAATATTCATCGATAGAACTAATCATAAACTCGCAATTCATCGGATCCCAACAAACACAACGCAAAAAGTCATTACATCAAATAGATCTCCAAGAACATCGAGGAGAAAATTGTATTGAGAATCAAAAAGAGAGAAGAAGCCATCTAGCTACTGCCTACGGACCCGTAGGTCTGTGGTAAACTACTCACGCATCATCGGAGGAGCACCAATGAGGATGATGAACCCCTCTGTGATTGTGTTCCCCTCCGGCAAGGTGCCGGAATAGGGCTCTAGATTGGATCTCGTGGTTCTGGAACTTGCGGTGGCTGGAATTGTGTTTTGTCGACTCCCCTAGGGTTTCTGGAATATTTGAGTATTTATATAGATGAGAGGCGGTGGAAAGGACTCCCGTGGGCCCCACTACCCACCTGGGCGCCAAGGGCCTCTGGCGCGCCCTGGTGTCTTGTGGGCCCCATGGGCCTGCCCTCTGGTACTTCCTTGGCTCCCAAGGTGTCTTCTGGGCAGGAAAAAAATCTCCAAAAAGTTTTGCTGCGTTTGGACTGCGTTTGATATGGATATTCTGCAAAGTAAAAAACAAGCAAAAAATAGCAACTGGCACTGGGCACTATGTCAATAGGTTAGTCCCAAAAAATGATATAAAGTTGCTATAAAATGAATATAAAACATCCAAAAATGATAATATAACAACATGGAACAATAAAAAATTAGAGATACGTTGGAGACGTATCATAGATGCAGGCAGGAGTTGGTCTACTTGTCTCGGACGTGATGTCTATATACATGATCATTCCCTTGGATATCGTCATGATTATTCGCTTTTCTATCAATTGCCCAACAGTAATTTGTTTACCCGCCATATGCTATTTTCAAGAGAGAACCTCTAGTGAAAACTATGGCCCCCGGGTCTATTTTTATCATATATTAAAATCCAAAAATATCTTGCTGCAATTTTATTTCCTTTATTTTATTTTGTGTTTTTGTTTATCTATCTATCACTACGAGATTTGATCCTTGCAGTTAGCCGCTAAGGGATTGACAACCCCTTGTTTGTGTTGGGTGCAAGTATTTGTTATTTTGTGTGTACGTGTTGTTAACGAGGTGTTGCGTGGTTCTCCTACTGGATTGATAAGCTTGGTTCTTAGTTGAGGGAAATACTTATCTCTACGGGACTGCATCATCCTCTCCTCTTCGAGGAAATTCCGTCGCAGCTCACAAGTAGCATGCACTCATGGCCCAAACGCATAGTGTCCATTTTTTCCTTTTATTCTTTTTATTTTCTTTTTTATTCTTTCTTCTCTGTTTTGCATTTTAAACTAATACCAAATGATTTTTTTTGTACTTAATATTTAGCACATAAATAGTTGGCAGTGTTTTGAGCTAGCAGAGCAAGTCTCAACTTAATGTGAAGTGTTTAAATATTTATATAAATTGGAATAGCTAATTTAAATGTTGCTGACTCTGTTTTAAATAGGTCAAGGGCATTTAAATATTTCAAAAGATGTTGGTTTCTATGTAAAAATTACTTAGCAATTATTTGCAACCCAACGAACATTTTGTTTGATAGTTTGATGAAATGATAATTTGACTTGCGTTTGAATTTGACTTGCATTTTTATCAAGTGGCAATTTGGCTTAGTAAAGTATGATGACATGGCATCATTAGCATGGGTTCACCGTAGCATGACATCAAGGGTGTTACACACGATGAGAGGATCGTTGGTGATGTCAATGGCTTTGATTCCCCCTCCCAGAGGGAAGTATCCCCGGTGGAGTTGCTCCCCGGAGAAAAAGTGCTCCTGCCCAGGTTCCGCTTTGAGACGGTGGTGCTTTGTCCCAAAAGTCTTCTCTTATTTTTCTAGGGAAAAAGACTTCATATAGCAAACGGAGGGGGCCGGAGGAGTGTTGTGGGCCCCATAAGGCATCAGGGCGCGCCTAGGGGGATGCACACCCTGTTGCCTTGTGAGCAGCTAGTGGCCCCCTCTCGTGGATCTTCGTTCGAATATTTTTTTATATATTCAATAAAAAATCTCCATGAAGTTTCAGGTCATTTGGAGCTCCATAGAATATCTATCTCTGATGTAGCTCTTTTAGGTCTAGAATTCCAGCTACCGATAATTTCCCTCTCCATGTAGATCTTGCAAATTTAGAGAGAAAAGGCATTAGAATTGCATCATAAAGTGAAACAGTGACCAAAAACATTATAAATAACAGTAGGAAAACATGATGCAAAATGGACATATTACCTTCTGGGAGAGGTCTACAGATAGGAAAATTAAGGAGGGGACCTGAATAATGCTTATTTCCATGGCCTTGCAAATCACAAACATATGAAGAGTCATTTGGATGTTTGGGTTGGTGAGGATATGGCCCTGTTCACTCCACCTCTGAGATGCTGAGAGTTGCTACCCGTTTTTTATGAGAAATTATTTGGTTTTGAACATAGAGATAATGTCCATTTAGGGCATCGTTTCTGGACTGAGTATGATTTGGGTACATATGAGGATAACATTAATTCACAGAGACCTTCTCTGAAGATGACATTAAATGTTATGATTTCTTACTCCCATGGGTCCCTGGGTCGGATGGTCTCCTTTTTGTTTTACCAAAAAATTGAGATGTGATCAAACATGATTTTGTGGCCCTTGTGAAGGCCTATTATAGAGGGAGGTGGGATTTCTTATGGAAATGCTACACTCTAGAGGTTTTTGAGGGAAGTGGATTGATGCATTAAGATGGTGTTCTTCCAAATCTCTTTTTGTGTCAGAACTAATGATAATGATGGTCCTCAACTTTTTTTGTGGCAAAGGCATGAAACAGGTGCCCCCTACCCAATTTTCTTTAATCTAGTTGCTGATGTTTTTACTGAAATGATGGAAAATGCATATTTTCATGGTGTGATCGCCTCGAGGTGTCCTTAGCTGTTGATACACTGATGATAACATCATTTTCTTGAAAAAAAATCACTATTCTATTCTAGGAATCTTAAATATATTTTGGCTTGCTTTGAGGTCCTTTTTCGCTTAAAAATCAATTTCCATAATACTAGTCTTTTGTCTATTAATGTGGAGGAGTCTGAGGTTAAGGAATTTGTGAAGGTGCTTTGCTGTGAAGTGTGATCTTTTCGTCTCAAATGTGTGGGTGTTTATTTCAAGTATAATAAGTTAAGAAGAGAAGATATTCAACCAATTATTGATAAGATTATTAAAAAGATTTCTGATTAGTTGGGCAAATACCTCTCTTATAGAGGAAAGTTAATTCTGTTTTGTACTTGTGTGGCTACTATCCCTGCTTACCTTATGTCCCTTATTAATTTTTCCAATTGGCCTATGAATACGGTTTCCTCTCAAATGACATGTTTCTTCTAGGGAAATATGGGTGATCTTCATAAATATCATTTGGCCCATTGGGGTCTTGTAGCCAGAAAGAAAGTTTTCGTGGGTTAGGTGTTCCTACTTTGATGGATTTTGACTTAGCTCTATTAGCTTAATGGGGTAAATGATATTTTTCTGGTGATTATAAGAACTGACAAAAGTTTATTGAGTTCAAATAGGGTATTAACACGCCTAATATACTTTGCTCTAAAAATGGGTTAGGTTCTCCTTTTTAGAAAGGGCTGACATGGACCCTTTCTGCCTCTAGATGTTTTTATAAATGGAAGATTGGGAATGGTTCTCTAATTAACTTTTTGCTTGATGTTTGGTTGGGCGATTGTTCCCTTAAAATACAATTCTAGGAGCTTTTGAGATTTGCAATCAACAACATGTTTTTGTTGCCCAGGTATGAATGGTTTCATAATGTGCCTCACTTTTAGGAGACATGTCTACATGTTTTTGTATGCTAGATGGTTAGAGTTAGTTGATCCCTTACAATCTGTAGTGTTATCTTTGGATAGTGTCTCTCCTATTTGGATTCTTGAAACCCGTGGTTAATTTTATTTTATCATGTTATGAATCTTGGTGGGATTATTTACCGTTTGAAAGATTTGTGTAGAAAATACTATCTTCCCCGAATATTCCTGTGTTTCTGTGGCTAGTGATAAATAAATAAAATCCTCACAAGAGATAACATAGCCAAGAGGCACGTTGTTGACGATGTTTCATGTCTTTTCTGCAATGAATAAGAATCTGTTGGACATTTATTCTTTGAGTGCGTGGTTGCCACATACTTATGGAAAATTATTGCTGATTGTTTTTCTCTCCTGCCTATTGAATGTATGAGTGATTTCTTTCAGAACAGGGGGTGTAAAAACCTGGTTGTTTACGGTATGGTTTGTGATGCCTCTGTGTGGAGCTTTTGGTGTTTACACAATAAGTTTTTTCCAGGGAAGAACTTGGAGAGGTGTACACTACATCTTAGGAAAAGCTACATGCATTTCTTCATCGGTGGAAAATGGTGTGCGACAATGTTCAATCGAAGATGTTGATGCAATACATTTGCATGTTGGACCACTAGTGTGGGGAGCTTCTATGTATTGCCTAGGGTTAGTTCTAGTGTTTTTGATCTCCTAGTGCTTCTGTGCTGGGAGATGTAGTCAAATTTTTTACAGCCCTACGAATAAACCAAGGATCACTATGAAGATGCATATAGATTAGGTCTGATCTTTACCAACTGGAACGCATCAGAGAGAATAAGTTGGTGAAGAAGGTGATGCCGATTCCCACAACTAGGATTAAACCTCCGAATTGTGAGATTTCCCCCTCGAAGTACTTCACTGGTCTAGCACTGAAAGCATGATGCCTCTATGGTACCCGCATATATAGGATCATCCTAGCGGCGTATGATCTAGAATCGAAGGAGAAAATGGGGAACGGGGAAGTGATAACCCACAAGTATTGGGGATAGGAACAGTTTTCGAGGGTAGAATATTCAACCCAAATTTATAGATTCGACACAAGGGGAGCCAAAGAATACTTGTAAGTATTAGCAGCTGAGTTGTCAATTCAACCACACCTGGAGATTAATTATCTGCCGCAATATGATCAGTAGCACAGTAATATGATAGTTTTGATAGTAGTGATAATAGTAGCAGTAACGATAACAGTGATAGCAATGATTTTGTAGCAAGTGTAACAATAGCAGCAATAGTAGTAACTTAGCAAGACCAATATGTGGGAAATTCGTAGCCATTGGATCGGTGAATTCGTTGGATGATATTCATCATATAACAGTCATAACCTAGGGTGATACGGCACTAGCTCCAGTTCATAAATATAATGTAGGCATGTATTCCGTAAATAGTCATACATGCTTATGGAAAGAACTTGCATGACATCTTTTGTCCTACCCTCTCGTGGCAGCGGGGTCCATAAGGAAACTAAGGGATATTAAGGCCTCCTTTTAATAGAGAACCAGAACAAAGCATTAACACATAGTGAATACATGAACTCCTCAAACTACGGTCATCATCGGAAAGTATCCTGATTACTGTCACACCGGGGTTTACGGATCATAACACGTAATAGGTGAATATGACTTGCAAGATCGGATCTAGAACATAGATATATTGGTGATAACATAAACGGTTCAGATCTGAAATCATGGCACCCGGGCCCAAAGTGACAAGCATTAAGCATGGAAAAGTCATAACAGCATCAATCTCAGAACATAATGGATACTAGGGATCAAGCCCTAACAAAACTAACTCGATTACATGATGAATCTCATCCAACTTCTCACCGACCAGCGAGCCTACGAAGGAATTACTCACACCCGGTGGGGAGCATCATGGAATTGGTGATGGAGAAGGGTTGGTGATGACGAAGATCGAAGATCCCCCTCTTCGGAGCCCCAAACGGGCTCCAGATCTGGCCTCCCGACGAAGAACAGGAGGTGGCGGCGGCTCTGTATCGTGAAACACGATAATTCTTTCTCCCTGAATTTTTCTCCAAAAATAGGATTTTACAGAGTCGGAGTCAGGGTCTGCGGGGCCACCAGGTGGGCACAACCCACCTGGGCGCGCCTGGAGGGGGGGCGCGCCCTGGTGGGTTGTGCTCACCCAGGGGGGCCCCTCCGGTGGTTCTTGGCTCCAGTATTTTTCTTTTATTCCATAAAAATTCTCCAAAAAGTTTCGTTCCATTCCGAGAACTTTTATTTCTGCACAAAAACAACACCATGGTAGTTCTGCTAAAAACAGCGTCAGTCCGGGTTAGTTTCATTCAAATCATGCAAATTAGAGTCCAAAACAAGAGCAAAAGCGTTAGGAAAAGTAGATACGCTGGAGATGTATCAACTCCCCCAAGCTTAAACATTTGCTTGTCCTCAAGCAATTCAGTTGATAAACTGAAAGTGAAAAAGAAAAACTTTTACGAACTCTTTTGTTCTTGTTTACATAAATAGGCTTAAGTAGCACCCAGGTTTTCAGCAAAGATTATAACTAACCATGTCAATAATAACTCTTAGAAATTATATTAACTCATATCAATGGCATAAGCAACTAGCGAGGAATAATAAAATATCTCAAATGACAACACTTTGTCAAAACAATCGTGATATAATATGGCAATAGTGGTATCTCGCTAGCTCTTTCTGAGTCCGCAAAACATAAATGCAGAGCACCTCCGAAGTTCAAGAAGCGACTAAACATTGTAATTCATGGTAGAAAAGATCCAGTCATGATGCAGCCAACATTAGCTACACATAATGCATGAGGATGACAATATTGTTCTCAGATCTGGTGCTTATTTGAGAAGGTGATGACACAACATAAAATTAAATAGATAGTCCCTTCGCAGAGGGAAGCAGTGTTTTGCAGCGGTGCCAGGGCTCAGATTTTTAAAACAGTGATAATTGAAATTTTGAGAAATGCACCCTTCCTGTTTACTTTGCGACCATTAGTTATCGATATCTTCCATGCTAAACACATTAGTGCCGGTTCCCAAGCGATAAAAGTAAAGGTTTACTCCCCCTCCACCAACAAACACACTCCACGGCTAGCCGAATCCACGGGTACCGTCCATACCAACATCATTCCTGGGGGAGTTTTGTTTACTTATTTGCAATTTTTGATTTGGGGACTGGGAATCCCTATTACCGCCCCTCTCGTGCAAGGACGAGTGAATAAACACTCGTCATGAGAATAACCCGCTTAGCATGGAAGATACCGACTACCTCCTGTCGCTCTATGAACAATCCAGGCACACAAAAATGGATGTTTATTTGAAGTTTCTAGAGGTGGCACATGCAAAGTTGTTTAGAATGGCAGGGTAATACCGCATATAGGTAGATATATGGTGGACTCATCTGGGATAACTTGGGTTTTAGGATTTTGATGCACAAGTAGTATTCCCGCTTAGTACAGGCGAAGGCTAGCAAATAGGTTGAGAAGCGGCCAGCTAGAGAGCGAAAACGGGCATGAACATGCATTATGCATAAGTAACATTGGATACTAGCATGAGTAGGATATGAACACCATGAACATAAATATCATAGAGGCTATATTGGTTTTGATTCAACTACATGCATGAACATGTGCCAAGTCAAGCCACTTGAAACATTCAGAGGAGGATACCATATCATCATACCACATCACTATCATTTTAATGCATGTTGACATCCAAGATAAATCATTATCCGCTCCTAACTACTTAAGCATGGCATGAGAAACTATAATCTCTAATCGTCATTGCAAACATGTTTGATCATAATAGGCTGAATCATGGATACTAGGTTAAACATATTTACAAAAACAGAACAAGTTGAGTTCATACCCGTTTCTCTCTGCCACAACCAGTTCATCAAATATCATCATTATTGCCTTTCACTCGCACGACCGAATGATATGAAAATGATAATAGTGCAAGAGTGCCATGAACTAAGCTGGAATCTGCAAACATTTTATTCAAAAGGCGAAGACAAGGTAATATGGGCTCTTTATTAGATCAATATCAGTGCTTATGAGAGCCACTCAACATTTTCATTGTGGTCTTCTCCTTGGTACGACTCAATAAAAGGAAGAGAAATTCAGAGAAACACACTGAAATATTTTTGGAGTTTTTAGTTTTTCTTGAAGAAAGCAAATTAAAGAGGAAACAAAAACGAGAAAAACTATTTACATGGGAGAGTTCCCAACAAGCAAAAGAAGAACAAGGAAATCTTTTTGGGTTTTCTTTTTAATACTACAACTAGCTAAACTAGAAAAGAAAACCGAAAAGAAGCAAGAAACATTTTTTTTATTTTTTCAAAGCTTTTCAAACACACAAGAAGAGAGCGAGAAAATAAATCTAGCATGGATAGTACAATGAAAAAGTGTGAACACCGACAACTGGAATGAAACGTGTGAACATGAATGTAATGTCGGTGGAAATACGTACTCCCCCAAGCTTAGGCTTTTGGCCTAGCTTGGTAATCACCACTCGTAATAGCCATCCGGCCCCATCTTGAAATGCTGTGGAGCGGGCACCTGAGCATCCCACTCTTAAGGCTCCTCCTCTACCTCCACGTGGGAGTTCTGGTAGGCAATCATGTCCTCAGGCATGATCCTATATCCGCCCTGGCAATAGAATCAAACAAAGCAGGTGCAGGCAATGGAATAATATCACGGGAATCCACACTGAAAACCAGGTTATAAGGAATGTGATTAATAGAATTATCAATATCGGTAAACTGGTGATCCTTCATCCCCTGGTGATCTAAATAGACCTTGGGTAAACGATAATCATGTTGGCAAATCTGAACATTAAAGTGACTCTCTAAGCGAGTAGCATAAATACCGCCATGAATTTTTCCCTTTGTTCTGTTAATGTGCAGACGACGTGCAATAATAGCCCCGAGGCTATAGGTGTTATCGCCGTAAAGTGCGCGGCGTAAAATAGCGAAGTCAGGAGCACTGAGTGCACTGACTTTCTCTCTAGCAACTACACACTTAGCAATGAATAGAGCAAAATAATTCACAGAAGGAAACTGCAAACTAGTAGCAGTGACAATCGACACGCCTCTCTCATCTCCCACTGACAGAGTACGATAAAAGTCCTCAAACTCTACAGGCTAGCCTCTCTTATTTCCCTGTCAGAAGGGATCAAGCATACATCGCAAAAATCAGTGAGTGGCATCTGATGGATTTCAGCATATAAATTAAACTGCACCTTAGGGGGGTTATTCCTACTCAGAAAATGAATATTTTGCACAAAGGAATTTGTAAGGAGATGGTATTGTTCACACTCAGCTGCGATGAAGTCGGTGAGACCAGCATTAGCAGCAAATTGTGCAAACTCTTGACGGATCCCGGCTCCATCCATGAAGGGGTTATGTGGCCATTCGAACGGCCGCACTTCCGCTCTTCTCCGAGTATGGAGATCATTGTCTGATGATTCTCCAATGACTCCCTTAAAGCTCTTCTTGGATGAAAACTTCCTAAAGAAACTCATCTTATTCCTATGAATAAAATTCTGAAAATTTTAGTCCACAAAATTTTTGTCAACAAAACTTCACAAGATTGATAGCAACTACTCATAAGGAAGCATAGAGGCTATATTGAGCATTCAAACTACTTAGAACTCTAAGAATTCAACATATAAGCTCATCTACAGCAGCACCAAGAGTAGCTAATTATTCAAAATATAATCCACTAAAGCAAAAACTAATTGGAACAATGGAGGAGTCACATACCAAGTAGCAATCCCCCAAAACAGTTTCGGAAATGGAGCTTCGAGCAAAGAGATCGAAATCCGCGGATTTCAGAGCAAGAACATGAGAGAGAGAGCAATGGTGATTTTTTATGGAGGTAGGTGATGACATGAGCTAAAGAGATAAGTGAGGGGGCCCACATGGGGACCACAACCCACCAGGGCACGCCTGGGGCCGCTGGCGCACCCAGGTGGGTTGTGCCCACCTGGTGCACCCCCCTCTGATGTTATTTGTACTAAAAATTCAGAAATAATCAGGAAAAAAATCGTATTAAATTTTCAGGGCATTCTAAGAACTTTTATTTTTGTGTCATTTTTTTATTGCACGGGAAATTCAGAAAACATACAAAACATGGCATTTATTTTATTTAATTAAGAAAAACAGAAAACATAATTTGGAAGCAGAAGGTTGTGCCTACTAAATTCATCAACTTCATACCTATCAAAAATGAGCCGTTAATAAGGTTGATCAAGTCTTATTAACAACCACCTTCGATTAGCATGAAACCAAAGAACTTTCGTAAAACACTAAGTTACCTCAACGGGGATATGCATGTCCCCAACAATAAGCATTTCATATTTCTTTTGGGCAATAGGTAGAGGTAGTTGAAAACTTCCATAGCGAGTGTCGGAGATTTTTCAATAACATTAATACCATTCACTTGGAATTATTTCTTCGAAAAGTGCACCGTATGTTCATTACCATTGATATGAAAAGTGACCTTGCTTTTATTGCAATCAATAACAGCCCCTGCAGTATTAAAAAAGGGTCTACCAAGGATAATCGACATGTTGTCGTCCTCGGGCATCTCAAGTATAACAAAGTCAGTTAAGATAGTAACATTTGCAACAACAATGGGCACATCCTCATAGATACCAACAGGTATGGTAGTTGATTTGTCAGCCATTTGCAAAGATATTTCAGTAGGTGTGAGTTTATTCAAATCAAGTCTTTTATATGAGGAGAAAGGCATAACACTAACACTAGCTCCTAAATCACACAAGGCAGTTTTGACATAATTTCTTTTGATGGAGCAAGGTATAGGTGGTATTCCCGGATCACCAAGTTTTTTAGGTACTCCATCCTTAAAAGAATAATTAGCTAGCATGGTGCAGATTTCAGCTTCCAGTATTTTTCTCTTATTAGTGATGATGTCTTTCATATATTTTGCATAAGGAGCCATCTTTAATATATCAGTCAAGCGAGTGCGCAAAAAGACTGGCCTAAGCATTTCAGCAAAGCATTCAAATTCTTCATCATATTTCTTCTTAGTTGATTTAGGTGGAAAGGTCATGGGTTTTTGAACCCATGGTTCTCTTTCCCTTCCATGTTTTCTAGCAACAAAGTCTCTTTTATCATATCTTTTATTTTTAGGTTGTGGGTTATCAAGATCAACAACTGGTTCTATTTCGACATCATTATCTGGTTGTTTATCATTGTTTGGTTGAGTGTCTTCATGAACATCATCATTATCCTTTTCATTATCACTAGATGAGTGTTCATAACCAGATTGAGTTTCAGCATCAGAAATAGAAACAACATTATCAGGAGGTTTTTCTACTTCAGGTTCACCATAGGTATGCAAAGTCCTATCATTTTTCTTTTTCTTCTTCTTTCTAGAAGGACTAGGTGCATCAGTGTTAATTCTTTGAGAGTCTTGTTCAATTCTTTTAGGGTGACCCTCAGGATAAAGTGGTTCCTGAGTCATTTTACCTCCTCTAGTTGCTACTCTAACAGCAAAGTCATTTATATTATTATTCATTTCATCAAGCAATTCCCTTTGAGATTTAGCAACTTGTTCTAGTTGATTTTGAACCATAGAGGCATGTTTCCCTACACCTCTAACATCATTGGAGATTCTAAATAACAAGTCACTCAAGCGAGCAATCATATTGGAATTGTATTTCTATTGTTTCACAACATTTTCATTGAAGTGATCTTGTTTTCTAATGTAGTTGCCTAACTCATAAAGGCATTGACTAGGATGTTTATTGTAAGGGATGTCACTTTCATCAAATTCCATTAAAGAGTTTACCTCTACCACCTTCGGTGGTGGTGTGTCAAGTCCATGTATATCTTCAATAGGAGGTAAAATTTCAACATCCTCTCCTTTAATACTTTTTTCCTTCATACTTTTCTTTGCCTCTTGCATATCTTCAAGACTGAGATATAAGATACCCCTCTTCTTCGGAGTGGGTTTAGGCGGTGGTTTAGGAAGAGTCCAATCATCAGAATTTTTCAATATATTATTCAATAATTCCTTAGCTTGTTCAATAGTTCGTTCCCTGAAAACACAACCAGCACAACTATCTAGGAAGTCCCTAGAAGCATCGATTAGTCCATTATAGAAGATATCAAGTATTTCATTTTTCTTAAGAGGATGATCAGGCAAAGCATTAAGCTATTGGAGAAGCCTCCCCCAAACTTGTGGGAGACTCTCTTCTTCAATTTGCACAAAGTTAAATATTTCCTGTAAGGTAGCTTGTTTCTTATGAGCAGGAAAATATTTTTCAGAGAAGTAATAAATCATATCCTGGGGACTACGCACACAACCAGGAGCAAGAGTATTGTACCATATCTTAGCATCACCCTTTAACGAGAACGGAAATAATTTGAGAATATAGTAGTAGCGAATCTTCTCATCATGAGCAAGTAGGGTGGCTATATCATTTAATTTAGTAAGATGTGCCACAACAGTTTCAGTTTTATACCCATGGAAAGGATCAGATTCAACCAAAGTGATTAACTCTAGGTCGACAGAGAATTCATAATCCTTATCATCAACAAGGATAGGTGAAGTAGCAAACTTAGGATCACATTTCATTCCAGCATTCAAAGATTTATCTTTCAGTTTGCATAGTAATTTCTTAAGATCATCTCTATCATTGCAAGCAAGAATATCTCTAGTTATCTCCTCATCCATAACATAACCTTCAAGTATCTTAGGCAATTCATATCTAGGAGATCTAGGCCTAATAGGTGTTTCAAGATTTTCAGTTTCAAGTACTTCATCAGTTTCAACATTCTCAATATCTTTAGCTCTAGCAATTTGTTCATCAAGAAATTCACCTAGTGGCATATTATCATCAAGCAAGGTACTAGCATCATCATGAGTAGCATTCACTGCAGAAGTAGCATCATCAATAACTTGCGATATATCAGAATTAATAGCATGTGGTGGTGTTGCAAGTCTACTCAAAATAGAAGGTGAATCAAGTGAAGAGTGTGATGGCAGTTCCTTACCTCCCCTCGTCCTAGAGGGAAAAATCTTAGTCTTGGTATCCTTCAGATTCTTCATAGTGATAAATAGATAATAATCCCAAGTGACTCAGCAAATATAGCTATGCTCCCCGGCAACGGCGCCATAAAAAGTTCTTGATAACCCACAAGTATAGGGGATCGCAACCGTTTTCGAGGGTAGAGTATTCAACCCAAATTTATAGATTCGACACAAGGGGAGCCAAAGAATACTTGTAAGTATAAATAACTGAGTTGTCAATTCAACCACACCTGGAGATTAATTATCTGCAGCAATATGATCAGTAGCACAGTAATATGATAGTTTTGATAGCAGTGATAATAGTAGCAGTAACGGTAACAGTGATAGCAATGATTTTGTCGCAAGTGTAACAATAGCAGCAACAGTAGTAACTTAGCAAGAACAATATGTGGGAAATTTGTAGATATTGGATCAGTGAGTTTGTTGGATGATATTCATCATATAACAGTCATAACCTAGGGCGATACGGCACTAGCTCCAGTTCATAAATATAATGTAGGCATGTATTCCGTAAATAGTCATACGTGCTTATGGAAAGAACTTGCATGACATCTTTTGTCCTACCCTCCCGTGGTAGCGGGGTCCATAAGGAAACAAAGGGATATTAAGGCCTCCTTTTAATAGAGAACCGGAACAAAGCATTAACACATAGTGAATACATGAACTCCTCAAACTCCGGTCATCACCGGAAAGTATCCCGATTACTGTCACACCGGGGTTTACGGATCATAATACGTAATAGATGAATATGACTTGCAAGATCGGATCTAGAACATAGATATATTGGTGATAACACAAACGGTTCAGATCTGAAATCATGGCACCCAGGGCCCAAAGTGACAAGCATTAAGCATGGCAAAGTCATAACAACATCAATCTTAGAACATAATGGATACTAGGGATCAAGCCCTAACAAAACTAACTCGATTACATGATGAATCTCATCCAACTCCTCATCAACCAGCGAGCCTACGAAGGAATTACTCACTCCCGGTGGGGAGCATCATGGAATTGGCGATGGAGAAGGGTTGGTGATGACGAAGTTTGAAGATCCCCCTCTCCGGAGCCCCAAACGGGCTCCAGATCTGGCCTCCCAACGAAGAATAGGAGGTGACGGCGGCTCCGTATCGTGAAACGCAATAATTCTTTCTCCCTAATTTTTTTCTCCAAAAATAGGATTTTATAGAGTCAGAGTCAGGGTCTGCGGGGCCACCAGGTGGGCACAACCCACTTGGGCGCGCCTGGAGAGGGGCGCGCCCTGGTGGGTTGTGCTCACCCAAGGGCCCCCCTCCGGTGGTTCTTGGCTCCAGTATTTTTCTTTTGTTCCATAAAAATTCTCCAAAAAGTTTCGTTCTATTCCGAGAACTTTTATTTCTGCACAAAAACAACACCATGGTAGTTCTTCTGAAAACAGCGTCAGT
Organism: Thinopyrum elongatum; assembly: GCA_011799875.1. Classification (NCBI taxonomy): domain Eukaryota; kingdom Viridiplantae; phylum Streptophyta; class Magnoliopsida; order Poales; family Poaceae; genus Thinopyrum; species Thinopyrum elongatum. Next base: position 227,156,330 of record CM022298.1, read on the forward strand.
CCGGGTTAGTTTCATTCAAATCATGCAAATTAGAGTCCAAAACAAGAGCAAAAGCGTTAGGAAAAGTAGATACGCTGGAGACGTATCAGGAAGCCGTGAACTAGGTGTGCCTTTGGTTCGGCCGCACCTATTTATAGGCGGAGGGCCCAAGGGTTCGGCTGAGCTAGAGGGAGAAGTCTTCCCAGGGTAGATCACCCTAGTAGTCCGCATCTGGGAGAACTCTTCCCTGGGGTTTCCATTCCCCAT